>CM047809.1:121329358-122529358 GCA_026214975.1 Gentiana macrophylla | reverse complement strand
CACATGGAAGAATATCATCCAATGCTGTATGAGCTTCTGGGTGTTGGACCCACTCATCCATTGCTACACATGTGTCCCCTGTCACACTTGATCAAATATATGCACAATTCTTTATAGTCCATGTAAACTTTAATGAAGGAATAGTTATTTCCACGGGAAATTATTGTGGGTAATGAATTTGGGATGAAAAGCGGGTGAAAACGATCGGAGTTTAAAACATCAATTTTAAATCTGAAACAACAATTTTTAACAATAACTGGTGTTTCCACAACCAAAAAAATAAAAATTTAAATCCGGTGCACAATAATTTCCCTATTTGCACAAGACGAATCTACTTTCTTTCTGGCATCACAATGACGCTGAAGCGGCTGAACAATCGAATGTAATTGTAATCTCAACATTTGACTTTACAAGGGTCAACTGTCTGTAAGGTCGATCATACTCCAAAATATGGTGTTACGGTAGATTCACTGTAGTGTTAATAACAACGTCCGTAACGAAACAACACTTGCAAGAAGATAGTTCCAACAACATTCTAAGATTGTAAATGAGTCGGACTATTCGTGAACTACTTGTAAAAAGTATTTGTCTCGATTCGTTGTTTTTGAGTTTGAGCTTGAGTTGAGTTACTCGAACAATTAATCGAGCATCACACTTCAAAATCTAGTAATTGACCAGCTTGTGAGCTGGCTAATCGATATTTATCTAATAATTGTTTAACTTATATATAAGTCAAGCCAGTTGTGAAAAGAGTCGAGCTCAAACATACCACATTTATTAGAAAATAAATGAACACTTAAAAATAATCGAGTTTATGAGTCGAGTTAAGTTATATCACTTACTTAAACAAGGCCACAAAAACACCAGCTAATATAAATGTAACAGCAACCAAAATCCACCCTATGATAACCAACCTGCAATTCATTGAATTAATTAGACCTATATATATAATCTGCATAAAAATTCCCAAATTTTCAAAAAATTCATCTTAAACTATAACTCACAAGTACACAAGCGACCGCAATCCGAGTATAGACAATACTGCAATCGATATAAACAAAAAAATAATCGTGTCACGGGTAATAAAAGATGAAAAAAATTGAATTATACGAACGATGTATGAGATTAAACGAGCTTACGGAACCCAAGAAGAGCCAAAGCCAGCATTACAGCAGCAAGTATAATCAGTATCAAACTCCTGCAATGCATATAAAGATAGGCAAATGATGAATGACACAATAATACACAAAGTAAAGGTGTAAACGAGCCGAATCAAGCCACTCACGAGCAGCTCGACTCTCAGCTTGCAAAATGTTCGCTCAAATATGATTTAACTGGACTCGAGTTCGGCAAATGAAGAATGACACAACAATACACAAACTAGGAGTGTAAAAGGAGCCGAGCCAAGCCGCTCACGAGCAGCTCGGCGCTCGGCCAGCAAAATGTTTGCTCAAATATTGTTTAGCCGAACTCGAGCACTTTGAAAATTTTATTTGAAATTTTCACGAGCTTTATCAAGAATTATTGTATTGTATTAAAAATATATCAAGAATTTCTCTTGTGTTTGTTTTTTTATACGATCCAAACTCCAACACCTAAAAGCTTAACATTTTCTCGAGCTACTCGAACTCTAGTTCGAGTTTAAAAATCTTAAAATTTTGTCGAGTATATATATATATATATAATCGAGCCGAACTCAAGTATAATCAAAACTTAATCAAGCCAATATGAAGCAATTATTTTGCTCAAACGAACTCATATTGAGTTCGAACATCACCGTTTTGAGTAATTACTTAACTCCATAAGTAAATGTTTGATCGTATGCTTTATATAAACCAAATCAAAAGTACTTACACAACATGCAAAATGTCTATGATACGATGTTTATTCTTCACGGTTTCACTTTCAAGCGTATTAGCAGCAGATGCAATGCTGCTATCGACTTGATCGATCTGGTTTTGGAAATCACGAGGTAAAGCGACTTGGTCTACACTGATGTTCTTAGCAGCTGCTAGATAATCCGACACGTTCCTTAAGTTGTCAGTCGTGTTACGTGACTGAAAAACAACATAATCCAACGTATCTGATGTAGTTTGATGAAATTTCCCTTGTCCTGTGTAAAGAACAGCCGAACCGACTCTGTTTAACAAAAAAAAAAAAAAAAAAAAAAAAAAAAAGACAGTTATTCGATTAGAGAATTAATGTTCAAGAAAAAAACGATACTGTGTCAATGGGTCCCACCATGATCAATAGCATTGTGTTGTGACAGTATCATTATCGACTGTACTTACACGGACGCAACGGTGAATAACGAGAGGGCAAATAGGGAAAGTCCATAAGCAGTAGGAGAGTATCCATATTTTTTTCTTCCACAGCAGCAAAACCAGATACATGTTAACAGCAAGCAAAGACCGAATAACACGAACCAGATTCCGGCTACGAGGAATAAAGGAGCCGCGGTGTATAGGACAGACTGTGTAACATTGCAAGAACATGTATAATTATACACTGAGGATTTTTAAAAATACAAATAAGCCAAAACTGGGAATTGATACCATTAAAAAAAGAAAAACTGAACAGAATAGAAAAACTTACAGCATAGTAATCTTTGTTGGTGATATTCCATCCACCATTATAGTAATTCAAGTTATCAAGTGGATTTTTCCTGTGTGTTCGATCCGCAGCTAATATCAACGACGAATTATCAGTCCCATTCAACATTTCCAAATCAAAACTGATCCCCATTGTAAGAACCCGTTCTTTAATGTCAATGATCTCCCCTGTTTTGCAGAAAAAAACTAAAATTACTTTTTAACAAAAAGATTGAATTTTTCGCCCACCCAGCGATTGAATTCAGCTCGAAGAACAAAGGATCAACATATATACCTGGAACATGCATTACTTGATATTCACCAGAATCACCACCAACAAACGAAATCCCAAATATGAAGAGTAAAATTGGTAAGATGAAAAGTACACAAAAGGGGCTCTTGCTAAAGAACTTCATGATTTACAACACACGATCTCTTCTTCTTTCTCCTTTTCTTTTTTATTTATTTACCAAAAGGGATAAGTTTTCTTGAGCTGAAATTTCTTCTGTATAAGCAAAAAAATTATGAAACTGATTACTTTGTGGGATAAAGAATTGGTATTTGCAAGAAAGTTGGTGTGTTTTTTAATGTTATGTTAAGGAATAAGCAAAAAAAAAAAAACTTGGTCTGATTCTTTGTCGTGTTTTTTCTTTTACCGCGTTATTACAGGTAACGGCTAGCAGCAAAATAAAAAAAAAACTTGGTCTGATTCTTTGTCGTGTTTTTTCTTTTACCGCGTTATTACAGGTAACGGCTAGCTGGATTTAATATAAACCAAAACTGCAGGCTTTTGATACTTAAAATTGATGTTTATCAACTTTAAACTTGTCATTTGGAATGAAACAATTTGTACTAAATGAAAAGAAACAAACACATTTTTAAATCATTCAGTCAATACTCAGAGGCGGTTTCAAGAATTCAGGGATCGGGTCATAAATTTGTAGACATACTGTGTTTTAAATTTAGGCTTATACATTATGAATAATTACAAGTCAATACTTAAAATAATGGATCAATATATAAAAATTAGTGGATCGATTTCACAAATCTTACTGTGATATTTTTTAACGGCTCAGCTGCCCCACAACCACTGAATGTGGTGTTGTTCTCATTGTATAAGATTTATTGGATTGATATAGGTTCAATTATGATCAATGGTGTAAAATTACGTTAGTGTCGAGTAGCGGACGTACATACAATTAAGTGGGACAACGGACCCCTTTGGTCTGAAGAAAAAAATACTAATTCATGTACATGCAATTTGTTTGCTACTTAATTTTTTTTATTTGCCTCTTTAAAATTGGCATGAAACTCATTAATGGATCAAAAGTTGATGAGGGCCGACCCGAGCTACGCCACGTGTTGTACTCTAAATAACCCTACAATAAAGTGCGAGGCTTATGAGGTCAAAAGTTAAGGGCCAAGAGCCCTAAAGACGTACCCAAGGGTGGGTCTAAACCCTAGGTGGGAGATCGGCAGGAACTCCTCCTCCGGCCACCGCAGGTCGGTCCAGGACCGGCGAAGAGGAATTGCCCCAGTTCGGCCATAGTGGCCTTGTGGGGCTCAACGCAGGACGTATAGAGCCACCCTGGCTGTTAGCCCACGTGCTGGATAGCTAAAGATAAATAAAGAAAGAATCTTGAGTCATAAAGACTCTGATCCTGACATTTAAATATGCCCATAATTATCCATAAATAATAGAGATTTGCGTGTATTTATCCTTAGGGAATAAACAATAATATAATTCCTTGTAGAACAAGAAAATGGATAAACCGTCCCCTATATATATGAACCCTAAGAAACTACGAAAGATTTGATTCCAAGATATATTCATTGAATACATAGGCAACTGGAGAGAAACAACTCTCCGTCTCAGTCTAAAAACCATCAAAAACACCATCCCCTTGATTTTAGTACTCTTGAACTGTTGTCACAAAGGAATACGGCCCGGATTAATTAATAGAGGAGATCCAGCATCGTCAAAAGCAAAGTCAAAGGATGTGATTAAGATTGTAGTCAACATGTTGTGTATTCATATGAAGATTTTAAAAACTAAATAATTTTTTGAATATGTCTATTTTTTGGGAATCGGATTTTTCCTACTAATACTGAACAAAATACCCTAAACGGGAGTATCTTTTCACACAACACACACTATTCTGACCAAACATAGAATATAATTGATTATTCTTACTTAATCTCAATCAGGACTGAAGTGTTTTCTACACCCAATACCAACCAAAAATTATATTTCATACCTTCTGATTCAAATTAGGGCATAAAAATTCAATATCTTGCCCAAATTTGGGTCAAAATAAATATTTGTGCAAATTTGAAGGGTAAAATGAGAAATAAAAATATGTATGTGAAGATATTTTATTGTGTGAAAAGACATTCATCTAAACGATCATATGAAAAACTTAATGTTTTTATTTAGCTAGTAGTATTCTTGTATATCTATACACTGAACAAAATGCTTGCAAGGCCATTAATGACAAAAGCACAACAACAGCTATTAATGTCAAAAGCTTCCAAGAATCAAACACATGAATCCTCATAAACTTTCCAATTTTGACCTTCCACCTCCCATTGTAATACTTGTTAACATCTTCAATCACTTTATCCAAGAAGGGCACTTTAGTCAATTTAATAGATCTACTCATCCCATTCCACATGTTTGCCACCTCTAAATCGCTCTTTAAACGGTTTAAAATAATCTCTTTTTGTCTTAAAATCTTTGCATCATCTTCCGTGTCGATAATTCCATTCATCATTTCGGTGTATCGTGTAAAAACCAAAAATCTTGATGCATTGCACGTCTCGTATGCAACCAAGTTTCTTACCACAACCTCGGTATTCACATCTAAACTAATAGGCGGAAGAGAAAGGACGCCGTTTTTATCATCAAAACTAATACTCAAAACTCCTTCGTTTGCAGGCGAAAATCTCACACCTGCACGTGTCAGCTCAACTACGGATGGGATCGCTATTTCCTCCATTAGTGGCGGTTTGTTACTTTGATCAATACTTAACTCTCCATTTTCATCTTGTTTATCCTCATAAAAACAAAAGTATTCTATAGGTTGCTTAATAACACTAATAATAGGAAGATTAGATATAATTGTCCAAGGAAATTTTAATACGAATTTAAAAAATCTTGACGATAATACTCTTTTGATCAATTTTGATAGGACCTTCCTAAAAGAATTCGTCGTTTCTTGAGGTTTTTCGTTTTCATCTTCATCTTCATCTTCAGGTTCCGGATCCGACTTCGGTATAATCATATTATACAAAAAATCAATCAAATGGGCACATTCTACCATCTTAGAATTATTGCAAGAATCTTCCAAAATTTTGAATGGAGAAAGTTCTTTACAAAATCCAAATAACATTGATAAAAGCTTGTTATCTGCAAGCTCAAGAGATGAAAATTGAATCTCCAAAATTCTTCTTAATAAAAACAATGGGATTTGATTTTCAAGCATGATTATATCTCTAAGAATGACATTATGGGCTGATTTTCTTCCTCCAATATCAACCAAATGTGACAATCTTGAAGGGACTCTAGACAATTTCTTACCTGTGAAAAACAATTATACGGAAATTAGAAATTTTGAACAAACTCCCCGGCACGAATATGTTTCTTTCCTATTCAAAACGTCATACTTGGGAATTTACAAAAATCTCTTTCATGATAGAATGAAGTTACTTTCATTCAAACCGTGATTCAAAATGTGATACAAACCGTGACTTGTCTAACCAAAACCAGATGACACTCGTTTTACAATGATGGTGTTTATGATAGGATGATTTTCATGTTCTCGCGATAATCATTATACATATAGAGGTGAAAATAATGTGTTGAACAAGTTTAACCCTTCCTTCGTATATATATATAATCGAGTTCGTATATATAATAGAGTTGTATCAAGGAACATGCATCGTGTTCATAAATTTCTACTTTCTTCATCATACACCCCTACGACGTGAAAGGAAGTAGAAATGTAAGGGCATAATGCATTTCACTTAGTATAACAATATATGCAAGTTTCTCCTCGGGAGGGTAATTGCCTCCTTCACCCACCGTGACTGACCAGGCATGTCGATCCCCATTTTATTGTGAAAACATTCTTTGGGATGTTAAATTTATGGGAAACACTTGTGTAGAGAGGGGATTTTGATGTGAAATAACGGGTGAGACGATCAGAACCACACGGTTTAAATATTGAATTAAGCTGTGTGTTTCATATTGAACCACACGGTGTGGAAACACCACACAAATATTTTCCCAAATTTATTACAGATTAATTACAAATGAGGCAATTTCACAAAACATCTAAGATTACCTTCTTTTGCACCATATATTTGCAAGAATTCCAACAAGAACGAAGCATCAACAACCATCATCCACATTAATGTCTCACTATTGAAATCCAAATACTTGTGATAAACCGCTCGGATTCTCGATTCAAACATTGAAATCTGATCCACAATGCTTTGAAAATTACTTCTTTGGAGCTGTTTTTGGATCCTTTTTGCTGCAGCAAGCTTGTATCTATCCATGTCACGTAATTCTTTACGCCAATGGTGATAAGGGCCAAATGCTACTTGTTGTGGTATGTAACAATCTTGATTATATATTTTAAGGTTTTTTGGGACACAAAATATACTAACAAAGATATCATCATCTTCTTCTTCGAGCTCGTCTTCTAAGGTTCGGCGAATTTGGATTATCCATCGGTTTTCGTCTAAGTAAGGGTTTGATTTTGAACCCATACTAGGCTCACAAGTTGCATAAACGTCTCATAAAATAGAATGATGAAATATATAGCAAGACGAGTGGAACTTTAAGTTTTATGTATATTCTCACTATGTAGATTTATAATTATGCTGAATTTGTATATTTAATGTGATGCCCTTTCATAATAAGAAAACGGAGATAAAGAGCACTTATGCCCGCGGTGTATTGATAACCTAGCATTTATGGCCAGTACATATTTATGAACAACATTTATTGACGTTATCATGTATTTATGACTTTAACTTGAATACTAATTTCTCATTTATCTAATAATATAATCAGATACTTTAAAGTTTTATCGTTATATACACATCACGTAGATTACCGAAAAAAAATATGAATTGTCATCAAATCATCTTGAAACGTAACCGTCATGTAGCTCACAGTTCACTGCTTGGAGTTTTGTCAAACTCATTTCAAAAACTTTGAAGCCAATTTTTACAACTTGAAATTGCCTGAGGAGTTAAGTCTGTTTGTGTAACGCACCGGAACTCGGGCCTAGATACGCTACTTGAGGACTTTGAACCCGATTTTTTTAATATTAAATTGACAAGGATTTAATGTTTGTGTAAGGCCCCAAAACTTAGGTATATAAACGCTATTTGAGTCATAATGAATCAACAAACTTCTTAGATCGATTGTCTTCAGTTGACTAAAAATGGTTAATTCGTATTACCAAGTTCCTTAGTATATTTTAACCTTATTGCTTATTATCTCTTCCTCACAATTTCCTAATATAGTACATTACAATCTCCCCTACCGTAGGATTCTAGAGCTTATTATTCATCAACATGATACTCTTCCTCACACTTTCCTAATATAGTACAATACAATCTCCCCTACCGTAGGATTCTAGAGCTTATTATTCATCAACATGATACAAAAACAATAATAAAAAAATTGGCTTAAGCCACCAGTATCCGGAACCCACTGATCCGACTAATTCGGAGTTCAACCCAGATCGTGTACAGAGTCTGACTCTTACTCAGGACCTGAGTAAAGCCCGGCAAGAGTTTTTTCAACATAGCACTTCAGAGGAGAATCCAAACGGACTAGGGATGCCATTAATATGGAGGAGGAGAATCCAACCTGAGAGGTAGGTGTATGTCCCACGCATGAGCATACAAATTGCATCCCTAGTTACACTTATAATGCCATTAATATGGAGAAAAAAATTACCTTTTTATTTATTTCAAAATACATGGAATGAATTATATCAATTTATATAAACACAAAAACATGTTAGATTAAGAGCTCTTATAAGGATTCAACACCAGTATATATTAATTCCGGGATTATTAATTCCGGGATTCTATATGGGAGACACCACTTTCACATATGGGATTCAACACCAGTATATATTAATTCCGGGATTCTATATGGGAGACACCACTTTCACATGGATGTCAAAGAAACAACCGATAGTCACCCTTTCTACATGTGAAGCAGAATATGTAGCTGCTACCTCATGTGTTTGTCATGTAGTCTGGCTACGAAATCTGTTAAATGAGTTGGGTTTGGCACAAGAAGATCCAACTACTATTCGTATGGATAACAAGTCAGCTATAGCTTTGGCCAAAAACCCAGTCCATCATGATCGAAGTAAGCATATTGATACGCGCTATCACTACATAAGGGAGTGCATTGCAAGAAAGAATGTGCAAGTGGAGTATGTGAAGACACATGATTAGGTGGCAGACATCTTCACAAAACCACTTAAGCAAGAAGTCTTTGTGAAGATGAGAAACTTGATTGTAGTAAAGAAAAATCAAGTTTAAGAGGGGGTGTTGAAATGTAAACTTGATTTTGGGCCTTAAGTTCTCAAAGAGTCCAAAATTTAATAGGCCATAAGGTCCAAGTTCTAGAAACTTGTATGAGTCAATCTAGAATTATGTTGTAGGATGTACTTGTGTGGATAATTCTAGAGAGTTAATAAATTATCTTGTATGGAAGACACTAGAATAAGGTAGTAAAGGAATAAGGTGGAAGACTCTAGAAATAATCCTAGTTGAAGACTACTACTATAAATAGTCCAAGCCATAGTGTTTGTATCAAGCAAAAATCAAAAAGTTTTGAAATAATAAAAGAAGTCTCTTCCATCAAATCTTCCTACCATCTTCCACTCTCAAATACTTCTCCATTAATAATATCTCATTCCAACAAATTCATGGTGCAATTTTTGTGAATATGTGTTATTAAATGGGTAATGCCTCACAGTGGCTTTATTTACTTAGAAGCTCAGGTGTTTGGAGTTCCCATCATTCTAAACCCCTAAATTAGTTGAAATTGCCATCATTTTAAACCACTGATTACGAAGAATGCCAGCCAATAATAACAGTTTATTTGTTCACTTTGTATATGTTCTGACTTCATTTCTGTGGCTACTTGGATGCTATTGACTTCATACATGGACAAATCGTATCTCAAGCATGACTAAAGTGTTTAAAGTGGTGATTTTAAGAATTTGAGACGTGGCAATCATATTAATATCAGCACACTATAATTACTTACAACAGAGTTGAGCATTAATTATATGGCCTTTTAGATTCTTGGAATTTGGTAAGGTTATATCTCATTGTGTCTATGGAAGGGTATATGGTCGAGCTCTTACAGCTTGAAGAAGGAAACTTCAATGATCAAAAGACATCCTAGTTGTGTTTGTTAATAAAACGTGTTACTGTGATACTATGATACTGTTATTGTGATATTGTTACTGTGTTACTGTGATACTGTGATACTATCATATATGTTGATCAATAATTCGGATTTTGATGAGAGTTGATATGGGAGTTGAAGCCTAGTAGTAGTTTATCATCAGGAAAGAAGTATTTTCGCCACAGCTCCAGCTCAAGGCATCTCGCTGAATGGTACTAACTAACCAAAATATTCTCATAAACATCATCAGTATATATTTGAGGGTTTATTTTAATTCTGGAATTACACCACCATAAACCCGAAACTTAACTCTGTTGAATATAGATATAAACTTACACTCAACTTTGAGTCGATAAGCGTCCACTGATATAATCATTATATATGGATAAATCCTCCATAGACTGTTCGTTACGATTCGGGATATCTCCGTAGACCCTTCTCGAAATATCTTATCATTATTTACCATTAACCCCCTAGTGACCAAATAGTTCATAACTAATATAATATGAACTGCGCGCATCGGTCAGTTTCTAGGATTAACAAATAAGGGAACTGTCTGTCTACTTCCCGAAGGAAGGAATGGATTCCATATCTGTGATAGCACAGACTACTCACTCATCCTAGAATAGAGCCAACGAGAAGTGTTAGATCATATACTAGGAAGTGATCCTTACTAACACATCAAACCCTACCCTAGCTAGTCTAAGCAGACTTCTGTGATCACATCAGGATTGAGATTAATCCATATATGATCATCTTGTGATTCGATAAGACTTCTCGATCACCGAATTATATCGAGAACTCAAATCAAATTGGTCCAGCCCTATATGATTATCACCATATATAAATGCCCTACTAGGTACCCTATTACGGACAGTCCGGATAAGACTGTCAAACCTAAAGTGTTCTGGGCGCATTATTAGCAAATTAATCTTGAGACCCGTACTCAGATTAATAAACGCTACGGACTAAGTTAATTTTAAGTACATCTCACTAACTCAATCCTCTTGTGTATAGCCATACACTGAGTTACGTGATTACATAAACGAGGTACTTAGGGTTTTCAGTAGTGTCTTAATTATAAGCATACATGCATATAATAAGATGAATTATTAATTCTGTCCTAAAACAATTAGATAATTGTCTTTCGAGCACTACACCTAACAATCTCCCACTTGCACGAAAGGCAAGTGGATTAATTGTCTTAGAGCACACCCTTTATATCTATATCTACAACATTCTCTCACTTACTCAAAACAAGTGAGACATATCCCCAAGATTCATACCCTCCAAGAGCATCTTAGTAATTCATCCTTCCAAGCACGACCGGAGTGTGCCATTGGTAGGTCGGTGACCGGTAGATGCATAGAATCCGAATACCATGTGACTTGGTACACCGATCAAGTAGGTTGGCGGCTTGAGTCAATCTTTGAGATCGAAGCGCCTCATTTCCATAGAACGATTTCAATATGCCTTTGAGAATACCATGATGACTTGGTACATCACTCATAAAGATCAAGAGAAAAAAATAGGTTGAATCGAAAAATGCGGCATATATATATATATATATATATATATATATATATATATATATATATATATATATATATATATATATATATATATATATATATATATTGAGTAAATATTAATTCAATCTCTTGAAGCACATTTGAGCGTAAATCACTAATCAAAGCATAATCGTCAATTTCATCAACCGATTTCCGCTCAATCGATATTATGGCCAAACATCTCATTTCCATCTAACTTGAAAAACTCCGCTCACGGTGGTCAACAATACGTAAACAATTTCAATATGCAAAAATTCAAAATTTGAGTTCATCCACATCTTTGGGCAAAACATGTATAAGAAGTTGTAACTCATAATACAACTCTTCCCAATCAATATCCTCATGTGCAGATCAAGATACTTACAAGAATTCTTCAAACTTTCTTCATGCAAACTTTCATCCAAATCAAACAAGAAGCCAAACATTTTTTCATACTCATGAAAAGCTTAATCCGACAAGAGCTTGGTAAAGTGAAGTAATCTTCGAGAAAACATGACTTGTTCACTTGAGCTCTCATCAAATTGTTTTTTTCTATGAACGATTCTTTTGTTGGGAACACCGGCTCAATACCCACTTAGTTCTTTTGCTTTTGCCAAAGCTTTATCTAGCATATTATGGTAACAAGTCCTTTCCTATTGCGGTAGTAATAATCATGTCCTCCGCTTGTAGATCCTTGCTCACAACATTGATAAATTTGAGAACATCATACCAAATTATTGAGCTAAGCAAAACTCAAAACTCTCAAATTCACTATAAGCTAGATTCTTGGCATGTTTTATTCCATCGTAACTTTCCTTTTCTTCAATCAACTCATACAAAGCATCTCTAATTTGAGAAAATTGTTGCACGATTGGTCTTACACTTTCAAAGCTCTCCCAACGAGTATTACTCAACCTTTTAAGAGTAAGAGAAGTGCATGCTTTTTAGTATGTCCCACCGCTTTATGGACAATGCAAAGAAGTTGTAAATGTGTTGAATCGATCCAAAAATCTCCGGCCTTGGAAGAAGATCCGCCATATCACTCAATGGTTTAAAATCATGGACTTTTGGATCTTTTCAATGATAGCACATTTTCACCTCATTAGCAAACATCTCAATCAATTCATTCTGAATTTTGTGACTCGGGTAATGATGTCGAATTTCTTTGCCCTTAATCCTCCGTATGTGCTCTTCCATGATATGATCAAACCGTGAAACACTTTGCATAAAACCTAAGAAGTTTCCATTGTCCTCCTCAAATAACCTCTCACTAGACCCCCTAAAAGCCATATTATGTGTGGCAAGATATTTGATACCATTAACTATTCGCAACATAACTTGCTTCAAACGCTCTTTTTCTTCAAACTAGTTCATGAGCTTTTGGTCAATTGTTCTTCCATGCTTCAATCTCTTTTCCAACTCATACCAAGAAACATCTCATTTAGTATTCATCCAAGCCATCTTCTATCATGTTTTCTCCATTCTTCATCACACGAGTATAATGCCCATTTAAAAACGCCGGTTTTGGTTTGATCCGAATCAAAATAATCATTCATTGACACATTCTTCTTCTATGTCAGAGGTTCATTAAAGGCATCATCATCATCATTATTATTTGATCGTAAGTATACATCATTGAATGTTGCATTTAACAACTAATTATTGAAATTGACAACTAATTTATCAAGTATTAAGTAAGTATATACAACTACAACAACAACAAGCAAGAACATCTTAACCATTGAGATGGATGAATGGGATTGCCAATTGCTTATTTTTTTTTTTTTTTTGATAGAATTGAGTGGGTTTTAAAAAATAATTTGGCATTTTTATTGGGTCAAATTCTTTTAGAAAATAGCCACTAAGGGGTTGGGCCGGCATGTTAGACATTCTCCAAGACTTGAGGATAACACACCCATTGTTGTTTCATTGAATGTTGCATTTCTCATGCAAGAACATCTTAACCATTGAGATGGATGAATGGGATTGCCAATTGCTTATTTTCGAGAATTCGAGTGTTACCATTCACAAACACTAATCTACATTCACTACTTTACTTTTAATATTGATGCCTGGTCTCACGAAAGACTTATCAACACCTAGTCAAGTCCACATATTAAAATATATGACTTTGAAATGACCTGGAGGTTTGCTTTAATCCCCAAAGGATATAAGCTATGGCAGGCATCCTGCCAAAAGTTCTTTCTGAATAAATTAAGATAGCGTTAGTCTCGCAAAAAGGTCTTAGGGAATCACCCCTATTTTCTGCTTTGTAACAAATCTGTCATTTGTTCTTAGCTAAAACCCTTCTATTCTGAATGAGTTCAGATTCCGTTGTTCGGCAAGGAAGTCATAGGGAATCACCCCTATTTCCCGCTTTCTGGCGAAATCAAGCAAGACTGAGTGGTAAGAGAGATCACGGTCTGGTTAAAACTCTACCTTTT
This sequence comes from Gentiana macrophylla, assembly GCA_026214975.1. NCBI lineage: Eukaryota > Viridiplantae > Streptophyta > Magnoliopsida > Gentianales > Gentianaceae > Gentiana > Gentiana macrophylla. The sequence goes on along the minus strand of CM047809.1, from coordinate 122,515,317 downwards.
AGGGAATCACCCCTAAATTACTCAGCTTTGCATTGAAAGTTGAACTTTCCTATTCATTCGACTCTTCTCCTTGTAGTTCCAATTACTCCCACTGGGCCTGAGATACTCAGGTGGTTCTACAAGTTTCAACAGAACTGGAGTATCAAAGTCCATTCACAGGGTTATGGCTTTTAAACCAACCTCTATGATCAGGATCCTATACAGCCCACGAAGGACTATAGGCCATCAATCTACCCTATAGACCGTAAGGTCCTGCAATGGGTAATGGACAAACCATACTCCCACTGCGTTCAGGGTGGATTGATATATTGATCTAGTTTAGTAGTTTTTATTAGTGTTATCACCAACTGCCGGTGTTGGATGTGGACTGAACAAATCAGTTAGTAACATCTTGAGTACAAATACTTCAAGATCCAAAGCTATGATTTATAGACTCTATCAGACCGAGTTTGACAGTATAACCGTCATTCTCTGATTTTACGAGTTTTATAATCAACCTTTACTCAATGTATTAAGATATTTCACGCTCTGAACGTGTACGCAGAATTTCCAGTCCTACCTCCAAGCACTAAATGCTAAATGTCTATATTTACGGAAGTGGGGTGAACCGAATTCACTCCTTATCCACAAATGCGTAGGCATCTTTTAGGTGGACTTCTCGGTTTTCATTACAACGTAAACCGATATTTTGCAATTAATATCTTAAATGAGTTAAGCAGTGTATCGTAGCACATAAATAACTATATAAGGCAAATTTATGGTGTATCCCTTAGTGAAAACATTTCATTGGGAGGCAGGCCAAGCATCAGTCCTGAAGACTACGCAATAACCTATTTCTGAGTATGGAATACTCTATCTCTGGTGAAATCAGAGATTTCCTCCAAATATTTTGGATAAACTTACCGGAGTCTCGAATAGTTGTCAGACAAGATGTCACTACTTCAAAACTCCCATAAGCTTGTATCTTTCGTATGACCCCGAAGGTCGATATGAACAAGCTATGTAACTTCTTTAAATCTATTACCCTTTCCCAATTGAAAGGAAACTTAGTCATTGTTCCGTGAGACAGTGTTCTGTTGACTAGGAGATAAGAGTCACCCTAAGCCAGTCTTCAGATCTTGTCTTTATGGAACATACACTAATTAATAGAAAGAAGCGTTTATCTAAATACGGAAACCATTTGCGTTTATATAGTTTAAGATGTGTTACTAATACCTTTTCAGCAATGCCTAGTGGTTCTGACTTTATCAAACAAAAGTCCGAGTCTTGGATTCGTGCTACAAATGTTACATCGTCAATAAGACAAACAAATTATCATATTGAAAATGAATTCATTCGTTCCACGGATTCGAAAACTGAAAATGAGATGCTCAAGAATTGAATCCGAGATTCATTTCCTTATATCACTCCCACTAGTCTATATGAAATAACTGCTCGTTGTCTATTTTATTTATCGTTTAATGCAAAGCTACCTAGTTCTTCCAAAGAACTTAGCTTTTGAGAAAATTGCTAATGATGCATTGGTCAGTGATCTGAAATCACTTTCCTTATCCTTTAATTTCCAATTCATTAATTTTCTAGTTTAGCCTTAAAACTACTTAGTTTAGACGACTAACACGTATAAACATTCTTTCACATTCTCAACTTTCCTTAAATGGAAAAAGTCTTGAACTAGCAGTTCATTTGAGTAGACACTACTCTTGAACTGTGTGATGTCGAATGATAGTGTTACTAGCTTGGACTATTCGATTTTTGTAATCGACAAATCATAAGAGCAAAGCTCCCACTAGTTTATCGGTTCCAAATACCGTCTAACTAGCGACACTGTGTATTTATGATTTTTTAAAGATTAGTACATCACCTAGAACTAAGCTCCCACTAGTTTATCAATTCCAAATACTGTCTAACTAGCAATGCTGTGTTCATGTTGTTTCAAAGATTATAAAAACTCCAGAACTAAGTACCTACTAGTTTATCAGTTCCAAATACTGTCTAAATAGTAATGCTTTATTCTTGTTTTTCCAATAAATGGAGAAACTCCTGCGTAGTATATTACACATTTCTAATGATTCAGAAAAACAACAAATCATAAGACTAAGGCTCCCACTAGTTTATCTCCAAATACCGTCTAACTAGCAACGCCTTATGTATATTATATTCCAATTTTTCAATTTAGAAATTTGTTGTGTAATTACACCTTTTAAAATTCACTAAATGAATTTTTCTGATAGTCCTATATCATCTTTTGTAAACTAAGTATGGCCGTCTCTCATTCAACACGAGTGACATCCGTGACATACCTATACTATGTCACTTAAGTTTTTAAAGGCTCAAGGGTAAAATCTCTTCCGAAAAATTAACTGCATTCTTTTGATGATTACAACGTACTTGTTACTTCCACATTTTTAATGAAGTCCTATTACTAACAGTTTAGTAGCCTAGAGATTAAAGTTGTAAAATAAACATGACAGAAAGTTAAATTCAAAAATAAATTTTCACTACTAGATTTTTATTTTAGGAATAATAAACTTGTTAAAAAGTCTATCCTACCATTCCAAGGATTTAACCTCGCACCTCAACGCCGCTGTAGGGTAGGTCAAAGAGGTGACGGTTAAACTGAGACAATCTCTCTCAATGATTAATATTCAAGAATCGAACATCTCACGGGAATCAGACATCCCGGACTTTAATCATTGATTACCTTCCTTTTTCTAGCCTAGATATTTCAAAAATATCCATAAAGAGTGTGACCTACTATATCAGATCTCAAAGTACGCCCTGAGTATGCCGCCGTAGGGTCGGTCAGTGACTCAACGAGTACCCAAAATCCTATCTTTTCGGAGTCCAAGCCTTGAATTTTGATAGGGGTGGACACCATCCGTAGGGGGCCGAAATCAAAGCGGCTCGAGGCGTCACCCTTCTCTCACGTGCTTGCATCTATAGTAGAGGCCGTGGGGTTGTTGTCGCCTTCCCGCTCCCACTCAATAATATGAAAAAGTGGTGGGTTCACTAATTACGGTTTCGGTCTTGACAATAAGAAACAATAAATCATGTACTCCAAACAGGGTCGGTTAAGTTGGCAAGCCTACATCGTCTTATTCGTTGGAACATATGTGACTGTCGGTCGGATCCGGCAAGAGAAGCCCCGTTTAGCCCAAAGGCTTATCGGATATGCTAAGTCTTGTCGAACCCCCGTGCAAATGTCACACGTGGAGGGGAGTCAATCGAGCTATAGCTCAGTTGAACTCGCCCAACCATGGTTAGACCATTTCCGAACCCGTGTACTAAGATTTTCAGATTTCTATGTTGTCAACCAAAGCGTAATCTCGTTTCTGTTTAAGGTGGCTTCATCGAGAAGCCATCACCGAAAACTCAACGATTTATCTAAGTGGGATTCACCGAGAATCCATCACTAAAATTGTAACGGTTGACAAAAACCGGTTCCTCGGTTTAATAATTAGTTACTTAATTAATTAACTACCACATATTAATTACAAAAGCTTTTTAACTAATTATACGAGTTATACATGCCTAATTTATTCGAAATAAACTAGCTACATGTATGCATTGGAGTGGATTCATGATATGATGCATGTCATGGCAATTTTCCGGTTCTATCACATAATTTCGATCATACACGAAAAAGATACGGAAAAATAAACACCGAGATGGACCGTTGGTACCCCCGACTAACCTATTTTCTAAGGAAAAGTAAAAACTTAATCTAATCTTCGAGTCTTGAACTTCGAATCTTGATCTCGAACCGCCGGATCACGAACCACGAACAACCAAGAGGAGAAAGGCTTTTTAAATTAAATAAATCCAATTTATTATAACTATAAAACCCTTTTTAATTTTTTTTTTAATTTCTGTATATTAAAACAATAAAACAGATTTTAAAAAAAAAAAAAAAAAAAAAAAAAAAAAACCGTGAAAAAACGATTACCCTAGCCGCAAGCTAGGTTTTTGAAAAAAAACACAGATCTTTCGCGGCGGCAGTAAGCGCCGCTACAGGTGTTATTGCCTATTTAAAAAAAACAGAAGCTGTTGCGTCGTTTTTAGCGCTGCTAAAGGTGCTGGACAGCCTTAAAATTAGGGTTCTTGGCCGATTCTCCTCGTTCATACATTGAGTTTCTCCTTGATCTTCATCTTTTCTACAAGATATTCATATTTTCGAGCCCGGAACATCATAAAAAATTACAAAGATTGTATCTTTTTACATAAATTTCGAAAGACATATAAATTAAATACAAATCATATGCTCAATTGTTACTAAACAAGAGAGCTACAAAATAGATCTACGGTTAAACAATACCAACCCCAATCCATCTCTTCAACTACAACAATCACAAAAAGCAACATTCATGAATAATTTCGAATTACTTAAAAAAAAACCAAACGAAAAACAAAAAAAAAATCTAAACATGCTTTTCCACTCCTAGATCTAAAATTCACATACTTTGATTGATAGATCAAAGGCTCCGATACCACTTGTAGGATGTAATATCGCCGGATCAATCATAGATTGACCCGATTACGCAGCAGAAAGTACAAGATCTAGATCTAAACAATCAAAATACATAAATAATAAATCTAACCTACGAGGGGGTTAGATTGTTTACCAGTTTATGGTGAATAAACTCCAAGAACAATCTTCAATCCAAGATCCAAGCTAGATGAGAAGCCACGGTCTTCCGACGTGTATCTCCAAGCAACACCAGGTGGATGGTGTTTCAAGCCGCTTGATCTCCTCGATATGCTACCTTAGAAAAACCCGAAGTTTTCCTAAAACTCGAACCCAAGTATATGAGCCGAAAAATCTAAGCTCAATACTTCCCAAAAACCGAAAATATGTGTTATGAAAAGGCTTGGGAGAACTCTCTTTATATAGGAGAGTAATCATTGTCCTCCAAGGATTTATTTAATTAATACAAAATCAATCAAGTTGATGACGGTCAAATTATACCCGTAAAAGTCATCAACGTTGACCTTAAATCGAGATTAATAATATATATTTCATATTAAATCACATGTTTATATTTATTATTTAATGTTAAGTGATTATTAATATGATATTTGGTATTTAGCCGTTTTCATTATTAAAAGCCGATTTATTGTGCGATAAATGCTGATTTTGTAGATCACGACAAATCGAGAGGATTAATGTCATTCAATCAATGGTCTCAAGATAATAGAGGAAGAAAATCGGAGCATTAAATGAAAGATTAATCAGATCAACACGCAAGCGCAAGCGATGGAACAAGTCGGACAAAGAGACGCGTTTAACACGTGTAAAAAGGGCTCGGTCGACCGAGCCTATCCATTCGGTCGACCGAGTATGTCGGCTCGGTCACTTTTCGGATTTTTTCGTATTTACCTTCTAGATCCTTCATAAGTCGGCAGAAACTCCTATATAAGCAGCAGCTATGAGGAATTGTAAATCACCATTCATTCTTTCTTCAATCTTACAATTCATAATACAAATTTGATACAATGTAGAATAATTTGAGGGTTTCAAATGATTTAAGGAATGTGCAATATGTAAGCCTTTATTTTTGTTTCTTTCTTTTAAGTAATTAATCCCTCCCAATTATGCTTTATCGTTTGAATTAGTTAATCATAGCTAGATGATGTAGATCTAGGCTATGACGTTAGGGATGTGGCGACACCTTGTCTATGAGGATCCCATAACCTACGTCATACACTTAGTATTTATTCATGAATCTGCATTGTTTAATTAATGCGTATCTATGTTAGTTTATATGAATGCTTTACGAATTACTGTTTAATCCATTGTGTATGATGAAACGCTAAGAGATACGTTCAGGGATGTAATCTGGGGGAAAAAGACCATTCGGTCGACCGAGCCCAGCTATTCGGTCGATCGACCCCCCCTGTTCATCCGTTAGATAGCCATGTCTTTATGGTTAGGTTAACTTAATAGAATTTATTATCTCAGTAGGTATGGCTATGGCTACGTTACTCGCTTAGTTTAATTAAAATGTGTAAAAAGGAAATACCAATATAAAACTCTTAGGTAGGCTTATGAATTGATCTTGGACATTCGGCGTTATCAGGTAGGTTTATATTTGGGGATTTCTAGCACCTGATTATACATACGTCGTAGATTAGCATGAGACTATAACTTGGTAATTGCTAGTTGGACGAGAGTTTGAGTAATCGTTTAGGAAGTACGCCTAACCATAGGAATGTTGCCTAGACGAGGTGTACGGTTAATATCGGCATCCTTAGATTCGTAAGCGTGTGAGTTATATGAGATGGAGGCACTAAAAGGCGAAGTCACGTAACAATATCATAGTGATGACTCCCGTAGCCAACCGGTGCTAAGTCAAGTTAAAGAGGATGACTCCCGTAGCCAATCTAAGATAGATACAAACGTATTGACAGTTAATAAGTTCAGTTTATTATATAAATTATCTAGGTCCAAACGATAAAGACTATATTTGGGGAGGTTAATTACGTTGTGTCGTGTCGTGTCAATTTATCTTTTCTTGTCTTATGTTGGTCGTAGACCGCCTCTATGTCCTTGACATGTTTAATTAATTGTTTGTATATAAGATGATCCACAATTGGTTCCCTGTGGGATCGACCTTGATTCACTATGGCTATACTACGATGGGCCTAGTCCTCTTGCTAGTATTGGTTTATGGTGGTCAAGTATATTATAACCTGATTGACCCCGATCACAAATTAATCAATTTCTTAATTTAAATATAAGATAAATATAATATATATCCCAAACAAATTAGGATAAATAAATATATTATCCAATATTCCATGATTTATCACTTACCAAATAAATGATTAAATCATATATTAAATAATTATCCAAGAAAACCAATTTCCCAATAACCGTAATTTTAACCGAGTTTCTTAGAATTCACGAATTCCCAAAACGAGAGCCGAGGTAAGAGCTTTGGATAAATGGTATGGAAAAATGTCGTTTCCTAGGTCTCACAACCAAGGGAAGGGTACTAATCCGCAAAAACAACAAGCCCACCTCTTATAGTGCGCGAAGGGTCAAAGTCTGGCGATCCAAGAATGATAATTGACAAGGATAATTTTTTTTTGGAAAGTCGAGCTGAGGACTTTAAACTCAGAACTACTTCTTTAAAACCCTTAGGATTTCTTTTTAGGATTTTAGGTTTTTCTTTCTTTGAGTCCAATAAGAGTAACGTGACATATGTTGAGGTTTTTTATTTTGCCGTGTTCCGATGGCCATTGGGCTAAGGATGTGCAAAACTTTTTTACTCAATATAGGCCACGTGAATTAGAGTTCCGTAGGAGAGTCGAGAAATTGCTAAAGAAAAAGAAATTTAGCAATCCACCTTAAGATGGAAGCATTAAGAGAGCTTGAGAATTATTGAAAATGTAACAGAGAATGATTGGTGCGAACAAGAACAATTTTGGTCAACTTCCAAAATCTTTTAGAATGGTGATCCAAGTGAAAATTCAAAGTGGTGCGCAATTCATTCTGCAACTACCCTTATCCTTTCATTTATACCTTTTCACCCTTCAACCTTTTCGATCCTCTCACCAATCTGCCCCAACAGTTCACATTTCTAACCATTCTTTCATCGCCTCTCTTTCTTTCCATCCATTTCACTCTCCCACCCAATCCCATTCCTTTAAACAATTCTCAATGCCTTAACCATTTTCAACCCACCCATAAACACAATTTCTTACCCACCCTTTATCTTTTCTTCCCAACCTTATGTGTATCTTTTTCTAAACCAATCATACTCTCAACCTCCATTTTGTTTACAAAATAACTTTGTGTTGCGGAATTTGAAATATTGCTAAGCTTTAATGATAATTTTTTATCATTTTGATTTTCATGCTCCTAGTTGGGGGAAGTGTAGCTCTGACCCTAGCTAGATTTTAAAGGTTTTTGGTTCGATCAAAGTACAACTTATCTTTCTAACGGAAGTTTTAAATTTCACATTTTTTTCTGTCTATTCCGGCATTTCTAGATGATAAGTTTTGTTCTGAACTATCACACCGATCAGACTTTGTTGATGACGGTTATGACTTTTACGTGATACATTGGGTTATTAGTAATTTCGAGGAGTAGCTACATCTCCCTAAGCTGTTGATATCCAATGCAAGCGAGAAGCGTCTGCGCTACGTATTTGATTTTATCGTTATCCTCTAGGTCGCATTGCATCTGTTATACCTTACCAAGTTTCTCTTTTATACTGGAACGAATACATAGTGAGCCAGTCCACCTCGTGTTTTCCCACATGGGGTTATGCTTTTTGATCTTTGTCTTATCCACCCAGTTTTTAGATGAAGACTACCATCTTTAGTTGCTTGTTTATTTTTCTTTCTGTTTAGTATTTTTCTTGTCTTTGGTTGTATAAAATAAAGTGGCTTAAAATGTTTTTCGGTTTTCATACCTAATTACTGCCACATTATTCTATAACTTCCATAGACATGGTGTTATTAACGGTTTCGTGGAGTTTGTCTGCTTATACAGGTTTTCACTTGCTTCTCCACAACGTGTTGACATTTACTCTGATATTGTTCCTTTACTTGAGAGCCGTTTCCAGAGCAAGTATTTTTCTTAAATTCTCATTTATTTTTGTCATTGAGGACAATGCCATGTTTAAGTGGGGGGGTAGGAGACTTAGCTATGTTGTTATGATTAAAATTTGAATGAAACGGTAGAAAAATTGTAAAATTGAAAATTTGAATACATACACATTATTATTTATCTCGCACTTTAGAATTGTGAGTTCTAGCTAAGAATTGATAGGAAGGAACCAAGTTTCATGAGTACGTGATCATTTTATAATTATGTTAAGTAAATTTAAGGATATTCATGCCCGCTTTTGCGAGTAGTTATTTATTATTCAATTACTCAACTTTGTGAATCGAGTATACCGCGCAAATCATAATAACTGAAGAAATTATGTGTACATTGCATAGATGATTGGTTATGTAGACTTAGTGTCGATACTTATTGGCTAATGTATTCTTATCTTCTTGCCAACAAAAGCGGAGTAATAAGCTTGAGACGTACCTGTGTTTTAGCAAAATGTTAGACACTTGGGCTTGTAGTAACATTACCAAAAAGAGCCCGCGCTTGTGGTAATATTCAATGCTATGCATGATCTAAGATAGGGGATGCTCTAAAAGTTTTCTTCCTTGAGATTGATAGTATTTGAAAAATATGAAGATATGAAAAAAATATTCAACTCTTTAAGAGGCTTTGAGTAGTACTCGGTCTCCAAGTCCAAAATCCCTATAGATACGCTCTTGCTTATTGCTCTAGTGCTCTAACCATTGCGAGGCATAAGAAGTATGAATCTTTGAGGTTGGTAGGTTGAGATTGCGAAGTTAGCATAAACTCGATCTTGCCACGAATATATAAAACTAAATGCACATGCACATATCACTTCGATTCATAGTCAGTAGTGAATAATGGATATCTTATGAGCATGAATAGTATAAGTTGACTTGAGTTTCTTGTGTAAGTATGATTTGACCATAGAAAATGTTGTCTTGGGGAATGACTTATTGATGCTTTGTTCGGGACGATCAAAGTCTAAGTGGGGGGTAGTTGATGACGGTCAAATTATACCCGTAAAAGTCATCAACGTTGACCTTAAATCGAGATTAATAATATATATTTCATATTAAATCACATGTTTATATTTATAATTTAATGTTAAGTGATTATTAATATGATATTTGGTATTTAGCCGTTTTCATTATTAAAAGCCGATTTATTGTGCGATAAATGCTGATTTTGTAGATCACGACAAATCGAGAGGATTAATGTCATTCAATCAATGGTCTCAAGATAATAGAGGAAGAAAATCGGAGCATTAAATGAAAGATTAATCAGATCAACACGCAAGCGCGCGCGGTGGGAACAAGTCGAGACAAAGAGACGCGTTTAACACGTGTAAAAAGGGCTCGGTCGACCGAGCCTATCCATTCGGTCGACCGAGTATGTCGGCTCGGTCACTTTTCGGATTTTTTCGTATTTACCTTCTAGATCCTTCATAAGTCGGCAGAAACTCCTATATAAGCAGCAGCTACGAGGAATTGTAAATCATCATTCATTCTTTCTTCAATCTTACAATTCATAATACAAATTTGATACAATGTAGAATAATTTGAGGGTTTCCAGCGATTTAAGGGCTGCAATATGTAAGCCTTTATTTTCTGTTTCTTTCTTTTAAGTAATTAATCCCTCCTAATTATGCTTTATCGTTTGAATTAGTTAATCATAGCTAGATGATGTAGATCTAGGCTATGACGTTAGGGATGTGGCGACACCTTGTCTATGAGGATCCCATAACCTACGTCATACACTTAGTATTTATTCATGAATCTGCATTGTTTAATTAATGCGTATCTATGTTAGTTTATATGAATGCTTTACTTAACAATTGTTTAATCCGTTGTGTATGATGAAGCTTATTTGAGAGATACGTTCGGGGATGTAATCGGGGAAAAAGACCATTCGGTCGACCGAGCCCAACTATTCGGTCGACCGAGCCCCTGTTCATCCGTTAGATAGCCATGTCTTTATGGTTAGGTTAACTTAATAGAATTTATTATCTCGTAGGTATGGCTATGGCTACGTTACTCGCTTAGTTTAATTAAAATGTGTAAAAGGAAATACCAATATAAAACTCTTAGGTAGGCTTATGAATTGATCTTGGACGTTCGGCGTTATCAGGTAGGTTTATATTTGGGGATTGCTAGCTTTTGATTATACATACGTCGTAGATTAGCATGAGACTATAACTTGGTAATTGCTAGTTGGACGAGAGTTTGAGTAATCGTTTAGGAAATACGCCTAACCATAGGAATGTTGCTGCAGGCGAGGTGTACGGTTAATATCGGCATCCTTAGATTCGTAGCGTGTGAGTTATATGAGATGGAGGCACTAAAAGCGAAGTCACGTAACAATATCACAGTTGATTTAGTGACTTTACGGTGCTAAGTCAAGTTAAAGAGGATGACTCCGTAGCCAATCTAAGATAGATACAAACGTATTGACAGTTAATAAGTTCGATTTATTATATAAATTATCTAGGTCCAAACGATAAAGACTATAATTGGGGAGGTTAATTACGTTGTGTCGTGGTCGTGTCAATTTATCTTTTCTTGTCTTATGTTGGTCGTAGACCGCCCTCTATGTCCTTGACATGTTTAATTAATTGTTTGTATATAAGATGATCCACAATTGGTTCCTCGTGGGATCGACCTTGATTCACTATGGCTATACTACGATGGGCCTAGTCCTCTTGCTAGTATTGGTTTATGGTGGTCAAGTATATTATATCTACTGATTGACCCGATCACAAATTAATCAATTTCTTAATTTAAATATAAGATAAATATAATATATATCCCAAACAAATTAGGATAAATAAATATATTATCCAATATTCCATGATTTATCACTTACCAAATAAATGATTAAATCATATATTAAATAATTATCCAAGAAAACCAATTTCCCAATAACCGTAATTTTAACCGAGTTTCTTAGAATTCACGAATTCCCAAAACGAGAGCCGAGGTAAGAGCTTTGGATAAATGGTATGGAAAAATGTCGTTTCCTAGGTCTCACAACCAAGGGAAGGGTACTAATCCGCAAAAACAACAAGCCCACCTCTTATAGTGCGCGAAGGGTCAAAGTCTGGCGATCCAAGAATGATAATTGACAAGGATAATATATATTTGATGAACCAGAAACAGCAGCAGCAGGCATACAAGCAACATCAATCAGAGAATCAGCAGCAGGCAGCAGCAGCAGCAGGCATACAACCAGAAACAGCAGCATCAATCAGAGAGACATCAGCAGGCATACAAGCAACATCCATCATTCCAAAATCAGCAGCAGGCTGGGCAAACATAGTGGTAGATTTTCCAGAAAAACCAGAAACAGCAGCAGTGGTGTCCAAGTTTGCTGCAGCAGAGTCAGAGTCCTTAACCAAAACCATATCAGCAGTACATTATGCAGTAGTGAATTTCGTCTCTTTTTCTCGATTATTCCGGCGACGATTACTCAAAATGACATGTGTCCTTTCATTCAAGATTGTAACACATCCTTTCACATTTCAGCACAACTATCACTTACATCAACATGAGGATTGAGGAACATAACTTAGAATCTTATCTCATTCAGCAACTTTGGGATAACACCTTATTGGCTATGATTAACTGTAGACAGAATTGGCTCATTAGGCACAAAGATCAAACCTTGATAAATAGATACTAGATTACACACTCTCTGGAACAATGCCATGATTATGTAAAATTCCAAATATTTGGCACGAATAAAGGGAAACAAATTAATCCAAACAGCAAGATAACACAATAGTATCATTCCAACAAGATTACAATAAACTCAAAAAGTACACTTGAGTTACAAGCATAAGATCCGTGTTTCGAAATGAAAAATCGAAATTCAAAGAAGATATATATGAGGCGATCCACAATTTCCATTTTCTCACAACAATTTATTTTCATCACCTTCACTAAACACAACTTCAAACCAAATAAAAAGCTTACAGAAACTTTTTTGTGTGGCCTCCCAAAGATCTTCATCTTGCATATGGAATTCACGGACAATGCCCTTATAAACGAGGAGGGAAGGCGATGCCAAAGAGGCCGACGATAGCAAGGTTGCAAATGCTCCACACTGAAATTATTCGAATCAAGCATTTGATTTCTTCGATTCTTTTCCATTTAACATTCGAGTTCCTCTATTTTTTAGGTTATTTTATTAGATTATGGGTATTTTGGTTACATGTAGATATATTATGTCCTTATGTTCAATGATTTTTTTACGCCCATATGGAAATCTAATAAGTATAAAAAAACTATATTTTTAAGTAATAAACCCTAAATTATATACATGCATAAACATGTTATATTAATTTTAGAGCTCTTATATGAATTAGATATTAAAAGTAAAAATAAAAACAACAATAATAATAATAAAATAAAAAATAAAAATAAAAAACCATGTATATTGAGACTATTTAAAAGGACAATGAAACTTGTACTAAATTATAACTTGTCTATCAGTAACTTCTTAGGGTACAGGACGTAGCCAAAGGTAGAGCTAAGGGGGCTGAGCCCACCAGACGGAAAAGATTCTACAGTATAATACTTATATAATTTAACTTAAATTATCAAAACATCTTAATTATTTAAGCTCATCCGATTATCGTCATATAATCCACTAGCCCACCCGAGATTTAAATCATGACTCCGTCGTAACAAATAGTAGTAAAGATTCTTTTAGTACAATATATTGTTGTTTAGTGTTTGTGAAAATGCAATTGTATGAGCCACTCTTCTTCCCTAAAACTATCTATAGTATTATTTAAGTTTTGTAACATTTGTTTCTTCAAAATAAATATACAAAACTTGCATAGAAACGGGTAAGATTCATACATCTAGTATAAATCAGATAAATATAATTGATTGAAACAGAACGAATTAGTAGAAACTCTTTTCATCGATTTCAACGATATAGAAACATACTTTTAAGAAAATATGTATAATTTGAAGTTATATTTTTATAGAAATATAAACGTTTTATTGCATAAATGATTTTTTCTTTAGAATATTAGCTTAAATACAAACATATCTAGGTTATTTAATATATTTCATAGTCTTTCTCACAATTCAATGTCAGCTCGAGTTCAGCTTGAGTTCGAAGTTTCTCATGATCATTGATTCTCGAACTTGAGTTCATGAAATTTGAAATATACTCGACTCACTAAGTTGATGCTCGGTTTGACTCGAACATGTTTACGCCCTCAGACAATATAAATTTGCCCTCCGTGAACCATTAAATGAAGTTGAAAAGAACCCTCCCAAGAACTCCTCCTTCACGACAACCTAACCTTTCCTTTCTCCACCAACACCAACAACAAGGCAAATTAATCTTCAAAATGCTCTTCGACTGATGTTTTTTTGGCTAGGGTAAGAGCTGTTAAAGAGCCGAGCCGAGCCGAGTATTGATGGTTCGAACTCGAGCTCGTTCGTTTGTTAAACGAATAAAAAATTATGTTCGAGCACGGCTCGTTGAAAAGATGAAATGTTCATGATCGTGTTCGAGCTCGGCTCGCTAAACATATTTTTTGTCTTTCGGCTCGAGTTTACTCGAATTTGGCTTGAGTTCAGTTCGTTAAAATATAAAACATAAAGTGCAAATGTAAAAATAACAAGTTAGACATTAAAATTACATATATTACACAAATAAAATTACTATAAATTACCTAATCAATCTATAATATGTATTAGATGAATGAATGAATTTTCTCTTTCGAGTCAGGGTTACTGTAAATTGATGTATTTATATAAACACGTTCACGAACATAATCGAACGTTCGCGAACCAAGCTCATGTTCGTTCGTTAAGCATAAAAAAAACGATAAAATAACATCGATGTAATCCGATAATTAAAACACGTATAATATTTGATGCCGTTTCTCATTGGCTTTCTCTACCTCTACGGCTATATTTAGTCACTTTCATAGAGTTCGTACGTGTCACCTTGAAATTTATAAAGATACAAATTATCCAAGTACTGTTTTCTTCCGCGGGAAGAAATTCGTTATAACAAAAATGAATAAATTGTCAATAGTTGGTTCGGCGGGGGAAAACAACGGTGCATTAACAGATTTTGTAAAGATCAAAAATTTAGTAACAAATGTAAAGAACATAAATGTACTTAGTAACAAACTTAAATAACACCAAAAAAAAAAATGATATTGAGGTTATTGCAATTATTTGGATACCGAGTGATGTAGTTAGCCGGATCACCCTAAACACTTTTCTTCGCAAAGACTTGATTGCTTAATCTAAGGTTTTGGTGATTTATTATTAATCATAAATATTGTTTTGAATATTTGATTGATCGTAAAGTATCTGTTATTAATTTTCGTTAATTGAGGAGCAATTTGTGAGAGTTAATTGCATAAATTCTTTTCTTTAAAAAAGGCGTACATTTAGTTTTTCATCCTTAAAAATGGAATCGTTTTCAAATAATAAATGCATAATTTAGTGTGCTTATATATAATCCCTCCGTTTTCTATGCAGTATTTATTATTCTTTTTATTATTTACCCTTCATTTCAATAATCCAAATTTTGATATATTTTTTCATGCATAAAGAATGAAGGGTAACTTTGTTATTTTACACTCCATTTCAGATATATTTGTGATTTTTTTATCTCCTGCAGTTAGATAAACAGAGGGAGTATATACATACACACCCAACAAAAATTCTTTACTCTAAAGACTTGCGTAAAAATTAAAATTAAAAATAAAAAAATAAATAAATAAAAAAACTGTAAAGTACATAAACTAAAATCATTCACGTCTATCAAAAATTCTTTACCCTAACATCTATAATAAACTATGTGAAATACATAATTTCTAAATACTGAGTACTCAGTAAAAATTCTTTACACTAAAATCTGTAATCGAATATATGAATTACAAATGAAGATGAAGATGAAGATCTGGATGAAGAGTTACGTCTATTTAAAGTGCTCCGTTGCTTTTTTTCTATTGGATCACAAACCGTTTCCTCAACACCCGTGTGATGACAAACTTTTGTGTTCGGTGCTACGCATCCACCGAGACGATTACCTACAAATTCCACAAGTCAATAATAAATCATTGAAAACATTATCAAACATGATATAATTGTTTTTCCTCAAAAAAGAATAGATATAATTGTTCAAAAATAAAATCAAATATTGAAATATATATTAATTACCTATTTTCGCAAGTCGATTCACCCATTTTGGAATACAATTTCCAGTGAGCTTAACACAAACATCGTTACAGAAATGATTGCAGTTTTTGGTAATTAAATCATACGAGTTTCCACTGTATTTGTCGGAAATCTCCCTCATCATTTTTCTCACCTCCTTTTTCGACATATTTGTCCATCCTATCAATATGGATTTACGAAGCACAAAATCATTGAACTTCTTTGGCTCCCCTGCATCTATCCCCGTTTTCGAATATTCATCCGGGCCGAATGAATATTCAACTCCATGAACTGCAATTTTCAATAAATAAAAAATTCATAAACTTTATGCATTATAAACAGTTCAAAACTTTATTTTTAAAATGAATAAAGTATTTTAACAAACCTTGAACGCCGGAATGAAAAACTCCAAGACCGAGCCAGTAAACGAAAGCATTAACGCAGGTCGTGATATCGTACACATTTAAATAAACCGGCGTTGATCCAATCACACCTGTTTTTGCCGATCTTTTTCCACAAAACATTTTTTAAACCCAAATAAAAATAAAAATGCGCCCTTTATAACCTTCTATACAGAAAATTGCAGAATAATTATTGAGTTTTCGATGTATGCCTTACAAAACCAGGAAAAATCAAAGAAGGTTGAAGAAAATATGAACATTTTTTTCTAGGGGCGGATATATATAATATAATATAAATCGAGGAACATTTTAATTAAATGCGCCTAAATTTGTGGGAATTACTTATAACCCGGGAGACTAGTCAAAATCTATGTTAATTATATGATTCATTTTCTTACCATTTTCAACTTTTAATGTTTTTTTTTTTTTTTTTTTTTTTTTTTGACAATTAACTTTTAATGCAGTGGGAAAATGCTACACGTTAATTATAATTATATTAATAATAATTAATGTAATGGTGATTAGAGTTGTGAGCCACCAAACTAGTACTTGTGAGTAGTTTGACATCATTTTGAGTCGGGAAACTTGTAAATCTATGCTTGAAAAGAAAAATATCGGTAAAATATGCGTCGCAGAAAGTAGTTGGAAAAGTATGCCTACGGCAAAAATGCGTCCATAATGCGTCAAGAGGCCCAGATTTTGTATTTCCCGATAAAAAGATTTCTTGGCGCAGGAGGGCCGCATACTCCACGCGTGCCAGACACATGCGGCGACATTGGTTTGAAAAATTGGATCGACAGCCTCTTCCTTCTTTCCTCTTTCTTTCGGCCTCCCTCCTCCTCCCCCTCCTTCCTCCGTCTCCCCTCTTTTTTGTCACTCTCACAAAAGCGGCGGCGGTGGTGGTGGTCTTGCATAACTCGGTGGTTTTGTGCTCACTATGCTCCTCCTCCCTCCTCGATCCATTTCCATTCCTCATCAGACAAGAAACAAGGTAAATTCTAATCCCTCCTCAATTTGAGTTCTTTTAGTCAATCATCTAATTCTTTTAACAAAGCTTTTTGTTTTTATTTTTAATGTTGTTGTAAATAGGCAAAAGTTTCATCTTTGAGAAACGGTATTGTGTGTGTTAATATTGATTTTTGGGGATGCCTATAATACGGGATTGGTGCCCTAAGTTGTAATTTTGAGAAATTGACGGTAGTAGGGGTATCCTTTCATCAATGGCAAAATGAATTTCTTGAGGTATATTGACATGTTTCTTTGTATTGCAAAACATTCCTAATTCACCTTCACTTTCGAAAAGACTTTATTTGTTGAACCACCACTACAAGAAAAAGGGATTTCAATGAGGGGAATTTTATGACGAGGAGGTAAACTATCCCCAAATTCCCATTATTCCCTTTTTAATGCAAAACCCTATATCCCCAAATCATACCGCCTTTCCATTTTCATTCAACGTAGTCCGATCGTATCTCCGTAAAATCGCTAGCTTATATTCCCTTCTAGTAAAATCGAGCAATAAATGTTCGAAATCAAAATCGTAAAGCTTGCAACCTGCTTCTTTTATGGTGATATTGTTTCGATTCTTTCCTACTCGATTATTCTATCAATCGATATGCACTTATTGAGTTGATTTTGCAGATTATGTGATAAGACGTGACCTCTACCTTGATTCGATGCTAGTTGAGTTGTACAAGGTAAAATCGTGGGGATTTTATCACCCTGCAAGATCCTTGAAGCAAGAAAGATCGATACTTTTCCGTCCTTGTTCATTCCTCGAACATCAAAGATTGAAGCTTGCGTTCAAAATCATTGACCCTAGCGAGCAAATGGGAGGTCAAATCGACAAAATTTAATCAGTCGCATCCTTTCCGATTTAAAGTTAATATCTTGATATTATTCTTGATTTGAATTATGATTACGCTCGATCTTGTTGCCTTTTTTGGTCTAATTTAGATTACGACCTCTTTCCGTAAAGTCGAGGATCGAATGTATACACCAATTCAAATTCCGATTCACTATGGATAAGTATTTCCATTTTCGAAATTGGTGGTGCTCTTACGTTGATGTCATTTTTGATCTCGCTATATTGTTTTATGGACTGAATTTGATTCTGTTATAATATAAGTACCTTTGCATCTGCTACATTGAATTATTGATAGTCTCCCCTTTGCATTAAACTCAGTAATCACTACTAGTTATTTTACAACTGCAGACTGTTTGGTAAATTGCCCTTGGAGCCTACTTAGTCAAAAACGGCAATTTAATTCAAGGTGTGTAGTGGTAAATTGCCCTTGGATCCCTATAAGTTGTTTGATTTGTATTTTTGTAACTAAACATGTTCTAATTAAATCATTTTCTTATCATTTATTATTCGATGAAGTTGATCGGCCATACGATTTTCTATGCATTGTGCGTTGTTGTGTACCATTGTAACGAAACACGTTTCAACGTGAAGTCAGTGCTAAAGACTGAACCTTTCCCCTCTTGTTCAATTTGAGAGATTCATTTCAAGGAAGTTTCTATCCATCTCTCATTAATATCGATTATGTCCATCTCTTGTTAATATCGATTATGTCATTTCAGGGAAGTTTCTGTCCATCTCTCGTTTTTTTTTACTTCGTTCTTTTCTTTTGCAAGTGATGTTCTTTAAAATCTTATTATCGCTTATTTTGAAATGAACTTCTTTTGAATGTTATTATTGCTACATGTCGCTTTTTATCTTTGTCTTTCGTTATTTTCGTTTCATCATAACCAATTACAATGTTTAGTGCTAGAGTCGGGTAGATTAAATTGGAACGCTTCAAAGTGAAACTTTTATGAGTTGTAAGTAGTTGTGGAGCATTTAAGACATATTTTGAGGCATTGTTTATTTTTAGATGATGCTTTATGGCTAATCCGGATGAAGAAAACAAAGTGACTATAAGTTGCCCAGATATGATCCCAAATCTATTCAACCTAGCTTCTAAACTTGTGTATTTCTCTTGAAATTTTGATTTTTCTGATTTGCAAGTTCTTATCTTACCCACTTTATTTAGTCTATTACATTGTCGTTCTAGATACTGTTTATGGAAACGCACGGTAGGCTACTGTATTATTTCCACTACTTAGTTGACTCAAATACGAGCTACCATAAATTCTCATGTTAAACTGCAAATCCCTGTTTTCTATGATTCTAATATTTTCATAAACAACGTATTTACTCGTAACTGTCTTTTACCATCTTCCGGATATGTGTTGTAGTATTTAATGATTTTTTTACTTGATACGTTTCTTCATGGCTTCATATTCTCATGATATCCTGAAAAAAGACAAGTATTGAACAAGGAACATATTTTATTGAATCCAAGTTTCACACATGTTATTCTTTTTCCATTATAATTGCCATTGATACTTGGCCCACATTTAGGACATATTGCTTAAATTTTGTTTAAATTTGTTAAGTTTATCTTGCTATCATAGAGTCTGGTTACTTTTTTGGAAAAAGTAGAAGAACTCTATACGATGAAGCAATTGTTTGGCCATTTTGAACTAGTAATACATGGACATGTTTTGTAAAGTATTGGTCTCTGTTGATTCATAACGTCCCTCATGATGATACTTTTTAAGAGAATTGAATTCTTTATCCAACACTATTTTTAAATCTTGATTTAGTTGTTTGCCACAATAGAGATTGAGGAATGCAAGGTGGTGTTTGTTCTACAATTCCTGTTAATAAAGAAAAATGATTATTGGGTTGATATATTTACATGAATATTCGACAATTGATTTAGTTGTTTGCTTTTATTCTTCCTATTCATTCATGTATTTTAAGAAGAAAGAAGAGTTTGGTTTTCATCAATTTAAGAGTTTGGTTTTCTTTTAATCGTTTTTGTTATTGTAGCAAACTTTTTTTTTATTCGTTTGTTTGAAAACATTTAATGAGAGGATTTAATTTCAAAGATAAAAATAAAATTTGAACGGTATATATGCATCTTGTGTTTTTTCTTCCTTCATGGGCAAATTATATATTGAATGTTGTGTGAATTTGGTAGAACAATATTTTGATATAAATTATGTGTACTGGACTGAGAAACACAAGTAAAAGAACAATGATTTTTATTTTACCTCGTTAATTATTGTTTTTTTTTATACACGAAGAGGCCGAACGCCTGTCCTTTATTATTGATATTTTATCTCTTGTTGATAGTAAAAATGCCGTCTTCATCTAACACTGGTCAACAACCTCGGTGTGGCACTTGTGGGGGTGCTACGTTTGTGAAAGTCTCGAAAAATGAAGCGAATCCGGGAAAGCTATATAATCGATGCCCTCGTTGTAACAAATGGGTGTCGTGGTATACACCTAATGACCAAGAAGAGGCAACGAGTCAATCAACTCTTCCGGTCAACCATGGCGTTTATGGGGATTATGATTATTCAATCAAGCGCATGATATTAGTAAATCTTGTATTCCTTGCAATAAACCTTGGGTTACTTGCAATATTTATGTTAAAAACCCTTATGTATTGAAAGCTAGACTGAATGAATGAAACTGTTAAATTAACCCGTTGATTGGTATTTGGCCATGTCCTTAAGTTTGAAGAATGTTGTTATTGTTGACTTATGTAATGAATGGTTAATTTTGGATTGAGTCAATACATACCCGAGCGGGCTATTGAAGTCATTTGTAAGGCTGAAAGACTTAGCAGCTCATCGTCCCTCAAAGTTTTTGAGTTTAGGGGTTATTATGGTCGTGTTAGCGATGATGAACTGATCATGCGTGTAGTGGAGAACGCTCATGGTCTTGAGAAAATCATTATTGAGGCCCTTACTATACTGATGCGCAATCTCAACATTGGTGTGCTAACCAGTACACGGTAAGCTAGACGTTTTGCATCGAAGAAAATTGAATATCTCAGAGAATCTAAATGTATACCGCCACATGTTAATGTACTTGTCCGTTAGCTCTTCTTCTTCGCCCTGTGGCACTGGAGTGGTAAGAAGATGATGTTTAATGGTCATTTTTGGCTTTGGTGATTTGTATTTAGATTTGCAAAATTTTATTTATGTTCATAATAGTACAAACGGTCCTTTTGTTTACAGAGATCTTTGGATTGGTTCTTTAATTCCTTATCATAATTCATGAGCTTTTGTTATACGATACAATACTTATAATTTCCATGTGGTATAAATCATGTGATATGGCATGCATACGAAATAGATGGTGGCTAAAAAATACTGACAATGAAGTAAATACTAGCATAATAATAAATTTTGTGTTTAATATCATTACTATAATATGTCACCCAAGCAAAATAGTAATATAGTTACATACATCCACAAACGTCACCCTAGCAAAATATCAATACTCCTCGTACCATGTCGCATTCCACAAATGTCCAAAACAGATACTGATAACAACTACAGTATTTGCTTTCAAAAACCAAAAAAAAACTACTACTACAGTACTTTGTTACAAGAAGCTCTGTTGTGGCCAGGGACACCGCATCTTCCACATCTCCGATGAATAACATTATGCTCCCATTGCGATAGGATTCTTTTAGTCTTAGGTCTTCCTTGTTTCTTCTTAGGTCTTCCAATGGTAGCTCTCGGAATTGGAACGCTTACTCGCCTGCCACTAACATGCTCCGGAACAACCCAATCTTTTGTGTTTCCACAAGGGTAAACGGTTTCGGCGTAAGTCTGTCTATAAAAATCGAGTGTGTAGAAATCAGAACACAATGTATACACACCTACTTTTCGTGCCAATGCCGCAGCCGCATCATGCTCACATGGCAACCCAAAAGCCTCAAACCTTCCACATTTGCAAGTCCTTTTCAATAAGTTCACAACACAATCACTATCCGAACCGATCACTTGCAACTCGAACTGGTTCAAACCATGCGTTATTAAGTGCTTACCTTTATCAAGAGAAAGTTTAAGCTTCTTTTCATTTTTTGAAGCCAGTATAGTGGTACTTACTTTTGCTTTTTTTTTTTTTTTGTAAAACCAATCCTGAATGGTGAAACTGATGAATTCCAATGTGGATATAACGGGCCAAGTCCACGCATCCCTTGTGACATTGTTAAAACTCTCTACGTCGTTGCTTGTCATCACATTGTAACGGTTTACCGGAAAATGTGACCGGGCCCACCTTTTTATCCCAATATTTTCCAAGAACTTGGCAATTTTATCATGATCTGCTTGAAGTTTCCCAAAGTGCAACCGAAATTCAGAGCGCCGACACGCAAAGGCCGCAGAGGTGAAAGCATCTTCCCATTGATCTTCATTTTTAAATTTTGCGATCAAGTTTTGTTTGATATGGTGGAAGCATGCACCATGGTGGGCCTCATGAAACACAAGATCCAAAGCGTTTGCGATACTTTGGTGTCGGTCCGATACAAACACAAGGTCCGGTACAAAGCCGATTGCAGTCCTCAAGTGAATCATGAAATACGTCCATGAATCATTGTTCTCACTGTCCACGATAGCACAAGCAATTGGGAATAAAGATTCATTCGCATCCTTAGCAACAGCAACTAGCAAGACACCACCATGCTTCGACTTCAAGGCGGTTCCGTCCACACAAATGACAGGACGGCATGTTTTGAACCCTTTTCTAGAAGCACCAAGGGAAAAGAAACAATATTTGAATTCACCGTTTTCTTCTGTGACGAGGTCATGTATCGTATCCGGATTTTTTTCAGCTAGCATGTGAAGATAGGAAGGCAACAATGCATATGCATCTTCCGGTGTTCCTCTAACGTACTCCACCGCCTTCTCCTTACACCTCCATGCCTTCTCGTACTTCATGTCAATACCATAGGCCGCTTTCATTTCTTCTCCTATATGTCGTGGCAAGTACCTTGGCCCAACCGTAGCAAACCTATGCTTGATTAGATGGCCTACCACAGCCGGCGTAGCTTGAGGATGGTCTTTTTTTCTAACTCCTAATGAACATGTGTGTACGTTTTTAAAGGCCACCACCTTAAACTTCGAATCTTCCATTTTCCTACCCCTTAGTCGCCACTTACACCTGTTTTTTTGTTTGCAAACGACGTAAAATACATCGGTACCGGACTTCGACACCATTGTATGGAAATTATTCTTCACAGCATAAAGATTTGCTGTCAATTTCAAATCTTCTTTCGAATCAAACGATTTGCCCAAGTATAGTTCATCTTCGATCTTACATGACATATCTTCATCCGGTTCATTTTGCAAACACCCTTCTTTTGAAAAATCCGGTATTTTGAATGAATTCATTGGTCTTTTCCCTTCTCTTACTAGCCGACGCCGTGTCTCTTCCTCCCGAAATGAATGCATTTGACCTTCGTCGTTATGTAAGTGGCATACGCCGTAATCCGGTACAACGTGGGGATCCACATTCAAATCAATCAAAGGCCTTTCATTTGAAACTTCATTATAGGGATTTGAACAATGTAATGTGTCCCGGATATCCTGAACATCCGAATGAAAATCAATAAGCGCTTCATGTCCTTGCGAACCAACAAGATCTTTTTGTGTGTTGCCGGTTTGTGGAAGACACGAATCAACATTGTATGGCTGATTATATCTGCAGCCATCGCCTTGTAATGTATCGTAACATGAGGGGATATCACGATCAACCAATGTCTCGTCGGTACGATGAAGAACGTGCATAGGGGTCACACAAAGTGGAGTTCGGCGACTGATATCCATAGACGTTTCTTCAACGAAAAATGAAACGGCATCATCAGTTTCAATCACAATGGGTGGAAAACTTTGTGCACCACATGCATAAGCAACTTCTAATTTGAGAGTGAACAAATGGCTGTCCAGAGACAGTGCTATATAAAGCTCTCGTAACAATTCTGCATAAGTGATCGACTTTCGTGCAGAAATCGTAAAAGGTGATCCTCCGGTAAACTTTCATTTCTCTGGTTTCTCCTTCCATACTCCGTTGTATAACACAAACACATGTATGTTACTTCCGTTTCTATCTGCGAAAAGAAACAATTTGAACGGTTCAATCACTTTTGTGTTCAAGTTAAACGGGTCTAACATGACATACAAGAATCATAAATTTTATAATGTTTTTAAATAATTTAATCTTTGTTTTTATTATAACTAATTTAGAAATTCATCTTTATAAATTATGAACATCATCAATAACAATTTAATCGTATATAAACATGATATTTATGTGTAAAGCCAATTTGTAGATTATTCACATTCTTTTTAAAACTCAAAGCAATGAGAAGGAAAATAATGATTTTTTCATTAAACCGCCGTATCACTGGAATATATCACTAAAAAAAATACATAACAAAAAATTACATATAATGTCTATATTGTCCAGCAATAAAATACCCACTATAATAATAATACTACGTCAGTACGATACGATCTCTAACAATTTACATAATACGAAATGTATAATATTAACAACGGAAAAATAAAGAGTAATTACCCATTCGGTCTCCAATGCTCCACCTTAATGCGATGTATAAACGTGTATAAGCAACACACTACGAATATTTTAGAGCAACAAATTGCAAAAAAATTCCAGTATGAACGCATGCAGAAGGGTGCGGATGAACAAGGTCATGCGACAAAAATTATGAAACACTAAGTAAAAGATTTTTAGCTAAACACATCTGCAAAAGGTAAAATATAATGTATGTCGCATGCAGGAAGGGTGCGCCACGCATGCTAGCCGAATTTGCATGAATAGTGAGTTGTCATGTCAAAATCTTTATATCCCCAATAAAAGATTTGAAAGCATACGCGGGGCGCATACAGGGCGCATACGGGGCGCATACGAGGAGCATACAGGGAGCATACTGGGCGCATACGAAGCTTTCCAAAACTCGTGCCTGCACTCATTTCTCAATATATGTGGCCTACAAAAGGATCTATTTCTAACTTTTTACAAAATTTTGTTTATATTTTTTCTTTGAATGATCTTATGCTCAAAAAAATGGATTTCATACGTTACCCTCCTAAAAAAAAATGATTTACGTGGTTTAAGCTCGTAATGTTATTATGAAGGATCATATACAAATAGCAATTGTATTGAAGTTATATATATATATATATATATGAAGGATCATACACAAATAGCATATTTTTATATGTTGTGATTCATTCTAAATATATATATATATATGTATAAACAACCGAGTAAATCGTTGGATTGACCAAGTTGAAAAATGATTAGTATTCATCTATTCAAATCAACTACGGCTCCAACCGGTGTACTCTGCATCTGCTACTTGCTCCCGGCGTCTGCTACTTGCTCACGTCGTCAAATGGTTGAGTATGGTAGTAGATAAAATAATCATTTCGGTAGTAGATGAAATAAATTACAAATTGTTTTGTTTCAACATATTGTTGGTTTGGTTAAATCGACTTTGTATTGGTGAGCTGCATTTATTGTAATAAAGATTTCCGTATTAGCTTGTTTAACATTTTATTGTAAATTTCATTATAAGTTCAAGAAAGCGTGTGGAAAGGGAAATATAATTAGTGATTATGTTTCAAATTTTCAATGTTTTGCAATCCTATATTTATCATCTGATTTTATTATGTTTCCTTTTAAATTAAAGTAAGATTGATTTATTTATACCATATTGTTTGATTTATTGGTCATTTTAATAAACATCAACCACAGGTTGCTTTTATTATTGATACCAAAAACCGAAATTTAATAAGGGTAATGCAATATCCTACGAAATTTTCTCACAAATCCGGCACACGACTTACGTGGATATCCAAGTGGATAAAAGAAATTAAACAATCACTTATACTTCTATAAGTGTTGCAGTATTATTTTTCTTATCATTAATAATATCACCAATAATCTTAATGATCAATCCATATGAAATAGCCAGACGTTCACTGTGATACATCAATGCTTAAGGAATTTGATAAGATGCAGGTATTTGATAAGATGCAGTCTTGGATGATGAGTCGAGCTCTAGTAAGAGCTCCTCAAGGCGATCCTCTAGCTCGATATCACCGTGAATTCTTGCAAAATCGATAACTGTTTGCCAAACTTCAATTGTAGGCTTAATAGGTGTAAATGTTTGCCAAACTTAATAGGTGCAAATGTTTGCCAAACTTCAAAATCGATAAACATATGTATCAAAATCAATTATTTTTGGGAACCAAATTACAAAATGTCACACTAGTGATAAACATATGGTACCAAAATCAATCAATTTTTTTAGTGGGGGGGAGTGTACGACGAGAGCAATTTTTATCGTGACACTACTCTTTACAAAACGGCAAATGTTATTCTTAAGATCCAAGTTTTGTTGAAACAAATCGAAGCACATTTGCAATCGGAACGCATCCATTTGATCATCTATGACATGCATTCTAAGGATCTATGTTTTGATGAAACAAATCGATGCACATTTGCAATCGGAACGCATCCATTTGATCATCCGTGACACGCATTAGATCGCGACCGGCAATCAATAGCTCTATGTATTTCAACGCGTAGATTCCGCAGTTACCACTGCAACGTTAAGGTAAAGAGGTGTTAATAATTAACATTGAAAGTAAGACATAAGTAATGAATGCGTGTTTTTACCTTATTTGACTACGTGGGCATATGTCACTATCAACACATGTATATGTGAATGGTTGAAGTGGACGTTCATTCACACGCAGCACATGTGAAAAAATATTAGCTTGCCTCAACATACTCAGAATTGCATAAGCTATCGTATTCATCACTGCTTGAAACTTATCTGAATCAACGATGCTGGGATCATTGTCGTACACGTTTATACTCCATTGTGCAATTGAGATTTGTAGAGCCACCCAATGAACCCCATACATGTTGAGGACACAATACACTTCATCTACCTCGTTCCACGGTAACATGCCAGAACGGGTGGGACCCATCACATATTGCATCAGCTTGTATTCCCAAATGTATCCTTCAATATCCGCCGTAAACAAAAGCCCGATACTCTGATTTAAGATCCTATTAGTAAACCACGGATCAACGAGTGATACTTTCTTGGGGAATAGCGTGGGATGACGTTGTATACGCTGCCTCAAAAGATGCAAGTAGCACTCTATATGCTGTTGGTATATTAAGATTGAGAAAATTAGGGAATAATAAAGTAGAATAGCACAATGAAATATAGCAATTTAAATGTCATGAATCTTTGAATTTTACTAACCTCGCCTTTAATCCACTGATACAACTTGAGTAAATCCTTGAAAAATGTGCGGTCCGCATCTGCTATGTTAAGGTTAACGTTACGTTCTTTCTCCACCTCCCCGTTTAACCACTTCATGAAAGCATCCTTTTGCTCGGTGTCAAGACACTCACCGTACAAATCAAACTGTACAGGAGAAGTTCGATGTCTTTTAGGAGTGGTGGTTACGTAAAGTTCATGAAGATATGGGTTCTCACCAGCTCCTTTTCTCTTTTCCCGTGCACATGCCAATGGGACGCTGTCGTCAGAAATAACAATGGAGCTCGATTGCATTCCTTCTTTATTTCCATCAAATGCAAGTCCTACTTGCAATGTTTGCCCCATATGTTCCTAATACAAAGAGATTGAATTATTATATAAATAATGACTGATTTTCTTAACAAAAATAAATAAGTCATGAAAAAACCTTAACGGGTGCCTCCATAGGTGTAGACTTTGAATACAAATCGAGCTCAGACTGCCAACCTCCTACTCCATCTACCATCCCATCTACCATCCCTTGACGAGAAGTGTGATCCTACGTGCAAACATAAACCTTCTGTTAACCATATTACAATAAAAATATTACAATTAACAAATTTCGCAAAGGAAACATGTTTCGAGTGTTTTGGCTAACCCTAGGCGGAGTGAAGTCGCTAACGAGACTCCATAGCAATGAATCATTTATTTTCTGAATCTGGTCAGACCGAACCTATACGGAATTAAAAAGTTAATAAAAACGCTAAAATATTCAAACATATCTTTCTAAGGTGAAATACATTATTATTCCATTCACAATGCATATAAGTTATTGTTAGGGAGAAATTGCAAAAATCGTTGTAATGCTACTTTAAATCACCTGATTGTGTGATGATAAGATTGGTTGAACCTCTCCCCTAAGACTGCAAATGTCAGCACGAATCTCTGAGTGGATAGTTTCCATCCGTGCACGAATCTCTGATTGCACAGATTCCATCCGTGAAATCTTTGACTCAAATCCCTCAAACTTAGTCAATACCTCTTTCCTAAAACTCCCCAATGCCTCCATCCAAACATCTACAATGCATGTGTTTACAATTATCTTGATTCATGTGTGCTGAGTATACATTACACAAAAATCACAATTACATATGGTTGAAGGTAGAGGCATAGATCCAGTAGCTCGGAGGCAATCCTGTTGACGATCCCTCGGGGGCGACGCTATAGCATGTTGTGTGTCGTTTTCAGGTTCATCCTTGCCCTCTGCTTCATCCACCACTTCATCCAATGCCTGTGATGGGTCCAATCCTAGCTCAACAACCAACCTTTTACTGCACTTTACAGTGCGGAAATAATTTTGCTCTTCTTCGGACTTAGGCCGTAGGAATTGATGCCCTCCTGACTGCATTTCAAACGTTGTGCATAATAATTAAGAATGTGATGACAAAAATTCCAATTACAAAAATTGTGCATAATAATTAACAATGTCATGACATTAAATAATTAAAATAAATACGACATACCTTAAGCTTGATAAATTCATCACGAACAGTTTTGTATTTCAATTTTTGGGTAAGATGCCATTGCAACATCCGTGGAAATATAAAAGGGCCAGCTTGAAGCTCAGCGAAAGTGGGTGTGAATTCTGGAAAAGATTCCAGTGCCCAAATATGCAATGCCAACGCATATCCGCTTACCGTGTATTTGGGTTTCTCTTTAGTTTTTTTGGAACTCTCGACCTATTTATTGACCAAATCATGTTTCTTAAAGCCCTCTAAGGTGCGTCGATAAGCCTCATGTCCCCACGGATACTTAATGAAGAAATCCAAATCATCCACAAAAAACAAAAGGTCTGATAAAACTTCCGCGCTTTCCTCTGCTCCAAACACGCTAGCCTCCATAAAGTAGCACAAACCAAGTTTGAACTTGTCTTCAGGCACATCGCAATTTTCAAATGCCGACCTTAGATTACTCACATTTATTCTTTTTTTTGTTGTTGCGAATTCACTAAAATATATCTCCTTCAACCTTTGGGTGCGTCTTCGCGATTCCCTCTCAACAAGCGAGGGAACCTCACAAAAATTCATTCCAGTTATTAATGCAAAGTCGGTCAAACCAAAACGACAAAGTGTATTTGCAATTACAAAACGTAATTCATCCTCGTATAGTGAGTGAACTCTATGCATTAATATATGGTGAACCAATACCCCGCTAAATTCAATTTTCTCTCTTGCAAGAATCAATGGTTCAAAAGGTAAGGCCAAAAACCTTTTTTTTGTCTCATCATCAAACTTAGCTAGTATTGCATCACATTTTCCCTTCGTCGCCCTCCACGTAACGCCTGCATTGTAATGCCTACTTCTATCTAGGAGAAGCGCCGGTAATTTCGACATCTAGACATAAAAATAATTTTTACCTTGTTAAAATTATTTATAATTCAAAAAATTTACTCCATTGTGAAATTGAGATTTGTAGAACAACCCAATGAAACTTACAAAGGTTGAGGACACAATACACTTCATTTTACACAATACACAATACACAAAACCATATATATCTCTTGTGGTTCGCACAAGAGAGACTATGTATTAGTTTAAAGATTCAAATAGCATCATAATATATCTTACAAATTCAATGAAAAGTTTGCAATTATCAACTTTATTCAAAAAAAAAATTCATTTTCCTTAGTTTTATGAGACAGATTCCGTGGCCTAATTTTGCTTAGTTTTAGATATTCGAAAGTGAAGGTGAATTAGGGATGTTTTGCAATACAAAGAAACATGTCAATATACCTCAAGAAATTCATTTTGCCATTGATGAAAGGATACCCCTACTACCGTCAATTTCTCAAAATTACAACTTAGGGCACCAATCTCGTATTATAGGCATCCCCAAAAATCAAAATTAACACACACAATACCGTTTCTCAAAGATGAAACTTTTGCCTATTTACAACAACATTAAAAATAAAAACAAAAAGCTTTGTTAAAAGAATTAGATGATTGACTAAAAGAACTCAAATTGAGGAGGATTAGAATTTACCATGTTTCTTCATCGATGAGGAATGGAAATGGATCGAGGAGGAGGAGAACACTGGTGAGCACTGAAACCACCGGAGCACAAGAGACCACCACCGCCGCCATTTGCTTTTGTGAGAGTGACAAAAAGAGGGAGACGGAGGAAGGAGGGGAGGGGGGATGGAGGTCAAAAGAGGAAAGAGGAAAGAAGAAGAGGTTGTCGATCCAATTTTTCAAACCAATGTCGCTGCAGCGCGTCGCCGCACGCGTGGAGTATGCGGCCCTCCTGCGCCAAGAAATCTTTTTATCGGGAAATACAAAATCTGGGCCTCATGACGCATTATGGACGCATTTTTGCCGTAGGCATACTTTTCCAACTACTTTCTGCGACGCATATTTTACCGATACTTTTCTTTTCAAGCATAGATTTACAAGTTTCCCTTTGAGTCACTACTTGATTTGATTTTATTTGACTTAAATCAGATCCGACACATACGAGATTTGACTTGAATGACATTAAACTGAGTTACACGCATACGGTGTAATACATGCCTTGATAACTCGTAAGCTTAAATATTTTTTAATTTAGTTGAAATTTTAGTTAATCTTGATCATTAGCTTGGTGCATAGCTCGAGTTGAAACCTTCCTTAAATCGCAACTCGAATTTGAGTTTGAAAAACTCAATTTCAAACTCAAACTCAAGAAAATTTAGATATGATCGACTCGTATAGAGTAGTACTAGCTAGCTCATGTTGACTCGGCTCGTTTGCGCCCCTAATAATGGTCTGAAGCATTATAGGTTTGATTTAATAATAGTGCGTGGCGGATCAGGAAATTTTTTCAACGGGGTTCGAAATATTTTTCTATAGGTAAAAGGTAGAGTTCTGTTATTATTTTTCAACGGAACCGTGAACATATAACCAACGCAAAACGTCTTCGGAATAGTGTTGTCCTTACCAGTTACGTTCGGTCTGTAAGTTTTCTTGTTAGTTTTTATTATTTTCGTCCATACGTGCATTTTGTTTATTGATTTCTGTGGATCAGTTAATTTCCCTAACACGTATTAATCAAAATTCGTTCACCAAATAATAGCAACGTGTCTATCAAGAAACTAGGGGTGTTCACGGATACGGTTTATCCGAAAACCGAACCGATCCGAGGTCATTCGGTTTGGTTGGTTCGGATTCGATTAATCTTCGTTTTCGGTTTGGGTTTGATTAATAATATAGAAACCAAAAATTTGGTTCGATTCTGTTAACGCTACAAACCGAACCGAACCGAATTAAAAACCCAACCGAAAACCCAACCGAATTAAAAACCAAATAATTAACCGAACCGAAACCGTATCAAACAAAAAATCGTTAACCGAACCGTTTGTATCAACATCTATAATTAGTGATTTTGTAACCAAAATATTACAATTTTTTTATAAAAATAGCTTAAAACCGAACCGTTTATTACCGAATGAAAAAACCGAATAAAAAACCGAACCGTTTAGAACTAAATAGAATTGTTAAATTGTAATCGGTTTTCGGTTAACCGAACCGAACCGAACCATATATTTCGGTTCGGTTCGGTTTCCTAAAGCAAACGGTTCGGTTTCGGTTTCGGATATTTATTAACCGAAATTTTCGGTTCGGTTTCGGTTACGGCCATTAACCGTACCGAACCGAACCGTGAACACCCCTACAAGAAACTATTTAAACTAGAAAGAAAAAAAAAAAGATTTCTACAATACTATGTGCAAGGGTCTCTATGGAGTGAAATTTCCATTCAATGTGACTATTCCTCTCCGTCAAATCTTGGGACAAATCAATTAAAGTCCAACCAAGTATCAAAAGAAACGGGAAATTCTAACATGAAGACTCTCCCATAGGTAGTAATTCTTGTGGTCGATTCTGGACCTCACAGTTTCATTACAAATGAAACTGTGTGGTCCAAAATCTCCCACATAGGTTGCTCTCCATGAGGGAGTTTCCATGGTAGAACTTCCCCAAAGAAACGGGGTTGCCCTACACCCATGTAAAAGGAGCTGTCAAATGGACTTCACCTAGAAGCGGTCTCTCAACGCATGAAGAGCAGTTTCATAGTTAGTACTGCATATAGGACAAAACGGATCAACATCAGGACCAATCAATTCATGAGTCTTTTAAATACCATGTCTGGTCTCCCAAACAACGAGGTCTAAGCCTTTAAGGCCCGGGCATGCTTCAGATTTTTCTTCCAAAAACGCGAAAAGCTTGTTCCACCTGCGGCTTGCAGCAAATCATAAGCCGTTTGAATAAAAAACTTACTATTCTCTGCATACCTCCAAATCCACGACCGCTTATTCGGATCCGATCCCAGAAGGTTTCCAACCAAAGCATCTTCTCTCCATCCAAAATACCCCTCTATACGTAGTTAGCTTTATCTTCAGAGATACACTTATATTTCACCTTAAGTGATTTCGTAAACGCACAAAATAATTGTATTACCGAAAACGAAAAAACCGGATTTCAATAAAACCACACATTATGAACCAACAAATGCATATGTAAACCAATTTATCAAAATCAATTGGGTACACATGAAGCCAAAAAACGGAGCCAAGGGACCACAGGCCTCTCTGTTGTTGAAATCTGTAGCTATATTCTTCTAAAAAATATCAATTAGGAGTTGTTTATCGATCTCAATTCACAGATTTGAGGCTACCGTCGCTCCTCTCTGTTCTTTCATTTTTGGTTTCGTTCAGGTATATCTAATCGTCTTTTTTCCACTTTTTCTTGCATCCATTCCAGCTAGTTAATCATATTTTGTTTCCTTCAAAATTTTGAAAATTTGATTGCTGCTTGCTTAATGCTGGGAACGGAAACAGAGGATTTGTTGAATAACAATCAGATTGAATTAATAATGAATCCAGGTAAAAACCAGCTGGATTTTGCTCGATAGCATATACTCCTAAATAAACGTGTGATTTTTGGGTCGGGATCCTGTGCTTTTTGTATCCCAGCTTTTCACTAGATATCCAGATGGATATCTAGTGAAAAATAAAATAAAAAAAAAACGAACACACCTGAATATCCAGTGAAAAGCTGGGTAAAGCTAGAATACAAAAGCAGAGGATCCGCACCGTGATTTTTTTCCCCAATATTTGGTCTGAAGAATGGATCTTTGTCGGTGAAAGGTTCGGTTTATAAGGTTTTTTCATGTTATCGGTTTATCAGGTTTTTTCATGTAACGAGTGAAGAACTTGGGTTTAACGACGTTACTTGAGTCATAATCGATCCGGTAACTACTAAGGCTCGTTGTGCTTGTTTAGCCTAAAGTAGTTAACCAGTTACTAAGCTCGTTATGTCTCAACCTTGTTCTTTTTCTATCCAATGATTTTTTTAATCGTGTCCCATTGCAGTTTGCTGTATGTTCAACCGTGTTTGAAGATGTATAGCAGCTGATCACCATGGATTATTTGCCTGATCAATTAGTTTGGGAAATTTTGAGTAGGGTAGAGAATAATAAGGATAGAAATTCTTTATCACTAACTTGTAAAAGGATCTACAATCTAGATAACGAGGATCGAAAATTAATCAGAGTCGGATGTGGATTAGATCCCGCGAATGAAGCCTTGTTAACAATCTGCACCAGGTTTCGTAATCTGGAAAAGGTGCAAATCGTATACTACGGTTGGATGTCGAAATTAGGGAAACAATTGGATGACCAAGGGCTATATGTCCTTTCAAGAAGTTGTCTTTCTTTAAAAGATTTAACCTTAAGTTACTGCACTTTTATTACGGATGGCGGTCTGTTTTCTCTGGCTTCATGCTCTAAACTTTCCGCGTTGAAGCTTGATTTCATGCCTAGAATAACAGGTTGTGGGATATTGTCTTTATTCATAAATTGCAAGAAGCTCGTGTCGTTACACCTCGTCCGGTGTCTTAACATTAGCTCTTTTGAGTGGCTTGAGTATGTAGGCAGGCTTAAAACGCTTGAGGATCTCTGTATAAAAGATTGTAAAGCCATTGGAGAAGGCGATTTGATTAAGCTCGGGCCGAGCTGGCGAAAGTTGAAGAAGCTACAGTTCGAAGTTGATACGAATTATCGATACATGAAGTATCATGATAACCGGGCGACGGATCAATGGCAAGAACAGTGGGTCCCATGTGATAATATGACAGAGCTTAGCTTGGTGAATTGCATCATTAGTCCTGGAAGAGGGCTTGCATGTGTATTAGGGAAATGCAAGAACTTAGAAAAGGTCCATTTAGACATGTGTGTCGGGTTAAGGGACTCTGATATCGCGTGTTTATCACGCAAATCAAGAAATCTTAGATCTCTTTTTCTTAGGGTCCCTTCTGATTTTTCCCTACCTCTTTTGATGAACGTTCCATTGAAGCTAACGGATGAAAGCTTAATAGCTTTGTCTGAAAACTGTTTGATGCTCGAGTCGATTAAATTGTCTTTTTCGGATGGGGAGTTCCCTCCATTGTCATCATTTACTTCAAATGGGATAATTACCCTAATCCAAAAGTGCCCGGTTCGCGAGCTGGCTTTAGATCATGTATATGCATTTAATGATGCAGTAATGGAAGCTCTTTGTGGAGCTAACCATCTTGAGATCTTACAACTTGTTGGATGCCAAGAGGTTACAGATGAAGGGCTACAACTTGTTAACCAGTTTCTGCAGTTAACGGTTTTGCGGTTAAGCAAATGTTTAGGGATCACTAATGATGGATTAAGGCCATTAATTGGAACATGTAAGCTACAATTACTTGCTGTTGAAGATTGTCCTCAGATATCTGAAAGAGAAATTCAAGGGACTGCAAAAACCGTAAGTTTTAGGCAGGACCTAACATGGATGTACTAAGCTCGTGTGTGTGTGTGTGTGTATATATATATATAGATATACATATATATACACATTCATCTTTTCGAAAGTCGATCCTCTACGGTGACGTTGATGTTATCATTTGCTGATGTCGCTGAACAGATAACAACACCGTTTCACCGGAGAGGATTCAGTCATGTAACATGTATTGCAAGTGTTCATTGTACTTGTTTGTAGTGTGCTTTTGTAATAAAATGATGTATATATATATAATATAAAAGTAGTCATGTAACATGTATTGCAAGTGTTCATTGTACTTGTTTGTAGTGTGCTTTTGTAATAAAATGATGTATATATATATAATATAAAAGTAATATACTGAAAGAAAGTGTATGATTCTATCTCATGTTCTTGTTGTATATACAATATCCAAGTCATTGCTGTATTCTCACAAAATGAGAGATTTTGATGGTCTTTTAACATAACAAAGCTGGAATTCACATCCAAAAGGAGATTTCGATCAGGAAGCACAAATTTACCAACACCTTCAGAGCAAACATTCACTGAAGAATGTTTCAGGTGTATTGCATCGTCGTTTATAGTCAGCGGTGATGCGGCCTCTACCATTGGTGGCGGTGCGGCGGGGCCTACAATCGGCGGCGATGCGACGGCAGATACAAAAGTGTATCTGCGAATGCAAATGCAACGATTCCTATATCAATGTAACAAGCACAAGTCAACATACACATTACAATTGGAAGTATTCAAATTCAATTCAGAATTTTCGGATAGCATAAGAAAAGGAAATACGCGAGCAATTAAAGAAAAGGACCTGGCTTTGATTAACATTGTGTAATGATGCAATTACACATATTTTGTTTTGATCTTCAGCCAGCAGATCAATGTGCCATGCAAGAGGACGATCCAACCATCTTTTGCTGCTTCAGTTCACAGGCTATCATTGCAAGAGTGTGATTCTTGAGGGCACCTTGGAGAACATCGTTTTGAATGGATGAATCGCAGTTTTTTTGGGGTTTACTTCAGAATTCAAAAAAGCTAAACGTTTAATTCACCATCCAACAAAGTTTTATATTCATCAAGACTGTATTCCTCATCCATCATTACAGCGGTCAAATTTTCAAGAACTGCAAAAATGAGACCAGCATACGGATGAGCTTCGTCCCCTGCAACAAAAGAAACCTTTTCTTGTCCCACAACAATCCAACTACATCCAGGCGCTTTTTTAATTCCTCTTTCTTTCATTTGCCTCCTTAAATAGTTAACCTCATCCCAATTTCCAGAAGAAGCATACATGTTTGATAAAAGAATATAGGGTGATGGACAACCCGGATCCATCTCAATGAGTTTCTCGGCTGCAAGCTTCCCTCTCACTTCATCCCCATGTAATCTGCAAACGCCCAGATATGTTGCCCATATCATTGAATTCGGCTCAAAGTTCATGTTTTGAATGAATTCTTCAGCCTCTTTTAGAAAACCCCATCTCCCAAAGAGGTCGATCATACAAGCACAATGGTCTGCTCTTGGCTGTACACCTTGTTTAGCAACCATATCATGAAAGATCTGACGGCCTTGCGCTACCATTCCCGCATGACTACAAGCAGTGAGAATACCAAGAAATGTGACCTCATCAGCCTTCATATTCGACATCATCATCTCATCAAAAACTTTCAAGGCATCTTCTGCATAACCGTTCTTAGCTAATCCAACAATCATTGAATTCCATGAGACGACACGATTCTTACTACCCATTTCATTAAATATTTTTCCTGAACTTTTCACATCACCACATTTGGCATACATGTCTATAAGGGCACACCCTGTGAACTCATCCGTGTCAAATCCGGTATGAAATACGAGTGCATGGGTGGTCCTTCCATTCTGCAAAGAAGCTAGCATTGAACAAGCTTTGAGAACACTAGCAAATGTAGCTTGATCCGGAATGGCATTACATTGACGCATCTCTTTAAATAGCTGTAATGCCTCTTCACAAGAATCATTCTGAGCATGACCAGATATCATGGCTGTCCACAAAATGCTCGTCTTCGGAGAAGGGAATTCACTGAACAATATGGAAGCCTGTGATTTTTGCTTAGTATTCAGGTACATTTGCAAGAGAGAAACAGCCAAGAATTCATCATCATATGGAAGTCCTAACTTTAAAATGAAAGTGTGGATTTGCGTTCCGATATGCAATTTTACAATATCATTGCAAAGATCCAGAAGGCTAGCAAAAGTGACTTCTGATGGTTTCAGTCCCTCAACAAGCATACACTGAAATAAATTTACCGCTTTGTATACGTGAGTTGGAGCATAACCAGCTATAAGAGCATTTACAGATACCACACTCTTCTGAGGCATGCCAAAGAAAACTTCTTCTGCAGCGTCTATGTCTCCACATTTTGAATACATGTCAATAAGTGAGCTCCCACAAAAAAGGCTCGTCTCTAATCCGTGTTTAATTGACAAAGCATGTATTTGTTTCCCTCTACCTATGTCAGTTATACTTGCACAAGCACTAAGTATACTCGCTAAAGACACCTCATCAGGTGCAACCCCACCTTGGTTCATCCTCTGGAACATGTGGAAAGCCTCGTCTTCTTCTTCTTCTTGGACATATCCGACAATAATTGCATTCCAAGAAACATGATCAGTATCAGGTATTAATTCAAATTGAAGCATGGCATCATCAAGTGCCCCACATTTTGCATACATATCCACCAAAGCATTCCCCGCATATAAGTTACGGCCATAATTATTCTTAAGTATAATGCAATGTAATTGACGCCCCAGATCCTTATTTTTTAAACAAGCACAAGCGCTCAATATGCTAGTGTAAGTAAATTCATTCTGCTGAAAGCCAGAGGATCTCATGTTCACAAATAACCTCACGGCTTCGGAAGCATAACCATTTTGTGAATGAGCTCCAAGCAATGCATTCCACATTACCTCGTTTTTCTCGCTTAATTCATCAAATACTTCTACTGCAGCTTCTAATTTTTGGCACTTTGCATACATGTTCAGTAAAGAACTGCCTACGTACACATTTGAGCCCAAACCCAGCTTCATTGCTAGTGAATGAACCTGCAAACCATGCTCAAGACTCCCTGCAGTTGCAATGGCACTTAAAACACTCCCAATTGTAGATCGTGTGGGAGAAACACCAGCCTTTATCATATCATGAAATATTTCTATAGCCTCTATCGCGTACCCTCCTTTGGCATGCCCTGAAATCATAACATTCCATGCAATAACATTTGAACGAAGTAAATTCGAAAACAAGCACCAAGCATCAGCTAATTTCCCTTGGCCCACGTACGCGTTAAGGACAGTCACAAGTGCCACCTGATCAGGCACATGACCTAGTTTCTGCATTTCTTCAAAAAGATTTGATGCTTTCTCAAGTAGACCAACTTGAACATACCCTGATATCAATGCCGTTAATGAAACGGTATCAGGATTGCTCAACTCATCAAATATCCTCCTAGCATCAGCCACATTGCCACAGCTTGCATACATACCAATAAGAGAACCCACACAAAATGAATCAAACTCGAAACCTCTTTTCAACACGCTAGTGTGCAATTCTTTCCCAAATTCAACATTTTTCAAACTACGACAAACAGATAACACAATTGCATAACTGAACTGATTGGGGGCAATGCCCGAATTTTGGAATGCCCGAAAAGATTCCACAACTTTCTCCAACAATCCATGTCGTGAGTACATAGATAAGATCGAATTCCAAGCCAAGGCATCTCTTCTCTCTAGGAAAAAAAAAGCCTTGTAAGCAAAATCCAAGTTACCACATTTGGAATATAAATCCACAATGGCGTTTGCCAATTTCCCAATTGATGCAAACCCAAGTTTTAAGCTGTGAGAATGAACTATTTTGCAAACCTTTAAAGAGAATTTAAGTCTTTCAGGCATTTCATCGAACAATCGGCGGCCTTGAACTTTCTTACAGTGGTGGAGACATACTGCATACAGGTAGCCATACTCATATGTACTCTGTGGAATCGTAATAGCGAAATGGGATTCAATTAGTGGTACTTGTAAAAGAGACTTGGTTGAAAATCTGGTAGTTTGACGTAGAAAATGCAATACTTTCATGGCCACCTATGATGCATGGATAGTGGGTTTTCAAACGTATTGGGTATCCAGTCCGGGCAATGCTTAACAATTTCGGCCAGGGCTATTCTTTAAAAAATTCAGAAAATGACACAATTGTCCTCACTATCATCTTCATCAAGAAACCTGGCCTCCTCCTATTTTCACAGGGCTGAGACTGGACTAAATGTCTCCCCCTTGCTCTCTGCCACCTACCTCAAACTCAAATTAAGACTCCCCTTTTTCGGTGGGTTTAATTAAATAGTAATGGTTGTTGATGATGATATGGATTCAATATTTGAATATTTGATTAATGCAGGTGATAGACATGGATTTACATAATTGAACGCTAGAATAATGTGCTACTATATTTCTTATATTTCTTATACATTAAGGAGTGTTGTCAATCCGTCCAACATTACACAATTTTCATTCAAGAGTAGGGCAATCTGTCTCAACACCCCCTCTCAAATGTGGGCAATCTGTCCCAACACTTGAACAATTTCTTTTTAAATAATGTTTCAACCAGGGTTCGATCTCGTGACATATGGCTCTGATAACATGTT
Organism: Gentiana macrophylla; assembly: GCA_026214975.1. Lineage (NCBI taxonomy): Eukaryota > Viridiplantae > Streptophyta > Magnoliopsida > Gentianales > Gentianaceae > Gentiana > Gentiana macrophylla. Next base: position 122,475,458 of record CM047809.1, on the reverse strand, counting down.
AAGAATTGTAGTAAAGATTTTCCTTGTATTCATCAATCATATAGGTCCTGTATATATAGTAATATATAGGGCATCGTCATCTACCAATAATTATCACTCTATCATTACTAATATATAATCACAAAATATACCACGTATATCACAATATATCATAATACCCCCCTCAAGGTGGAGCGTGGAGGTCTCGAACGCCCAACTTGCGCAATAAGAACTCGAACTGTTGTAGTCCCAATGCCTTCGTAAAAATATCTGCCAACTGATGTTGCGTGGGTATATAGGAAGGAACAATCAATCCGTCTGTAACAGCATCACGCACAAAATGACAATCCACCTTAATATGTTTTGTACGTTCGTGAAAAATGGGATTCTGGGCAATGTATAGTGCCGACTGACTATCATAAAAGAGTCGGATGCCAGGAGGATGTCGTACACCAAGGTCAGCCAATAACTGCTTCAACCACTTTAATTCGCATGTAAAGGAGGCCATAAATCGATACTCAGCCTCCGCGAAGGATCGAGAAACCGTGGACTGCTTCTTAGACTTCCATGAAATCGGTGAAAGACCAATAAAAATGAACCAACCACTCAGAGATTGTCGAGTAAGGGGGCAACTGGCCCAATCAGAGTCACACCACCCTTCAAGCAGAAGAGAACTATCGGATCGCAACAAAATACCCTGACCCGGATGTTTCTTCAAATAACGGACGAGTCGTAACGCAGCTTCCAAATGATCAACCCGAGGCGCCCGCATAAACTGAGAGAGAATATGAACCGAATATGCCAGGTCAGGACGCGTCCCACCCAGATAAATCAACCGCCCCACCAATCGCCGAAATTTTTCTGGATCATCAAGAATGGGCCCTTCGGCCAGGGCCAGTTTATGATTTTGTTCAATGGGGAAGTCGGCCGGTTTGGCCCCAAGTAATCCCGCATCATGAATTATGTCGAGGGCATACTTACGTTATTAAAAAAAAAAACCGGATTTATTCCGGGCAACCTCCAAACCAAGGAAGTACTTAAGCACACCGAGATCCTTCATTTTAAAATATCGACTCAGATATGTCTTGAACTTAGTCATCTCCACTTTGTCATTACCTGCGATGATCATATCATCCACGTATACAAGCACATTAAGCTGGACACCGTTACGATGCAGGGTAAACAAAGAATAATCTGAATATGACTGACGGAACCCATATGCCTTTAATGCCGATGCAAGCTTCGCAAACCAACACCGTGGAGCCTGTTTCAAATCATATAAGGATTTCGCATGCGACATACCAAGCCAGATCGATTTTTCTGAAAACCGGGAGGGATCTTCATGTAAATCTCTTCCTCCAAATCTCCATGCAAAAACGTATTATGGACATCCATCTGATGAATGCCCCAATTTTTAATAGCTGCCACACTAAGGAACGTACGAACGGTGACCATCTTCGCTACAGGAGCAAACGTCTCATTGTAATCCAAACCCTCCACCTGATGATGCCCAAATGCAACCAAACGAGCCTTTAAACGCTGCAACTGGTCATGCTCATCATACTTTTCGGTGTAGACCCATTTACTTTCCAATGCCTTTTTCCCGGAAGGTAAAGGTTGCAATTCCCATGTACCCTGGTCTTTCAATGCCTTAACTTCCTCAGCCATAGCTTTACGCCATCCCTTCAATTTTGGTGGGTTTCTTCATATCAGTTGCTATGGGAAATGCCTGGGAAGATGAAGTTTTGGAAGGAAAAGAGAGTCGGGGTCTTCGGCATAGCAGAGAAGTTTAAAGGGTAGAGGGATTTTATTTTCTTTTTCTTTTTCCTAAAGGAACAAATAAATATAAGGCTAATAACGTCTTTTCACCTACTTTATCAAAGCGTTGCCCCTGCACCTAATTTTAAAGCCCTTGTCATACCGGCTGCCTCCGGGAAGTTTTTGTGTGGTATATCCACATGAATCGAATTGACCGGTAAACAAATCTGAATCACACAATTTGAATTCAGTTTAAAAATAAAATGTCTACAATTTGCCACATGAATACACTCCGAATATGGCGGGTGCATCCAATAGCTTCCCGCTGCCTCCGGCCCGATCTATACATAGATTCGAATTGGGATATCTAAGTATAATCGAGCCATGGATTCATGAGCGGTTTTTGAGTTCAGTTTGATTTTTTTTTTGAACACTTCATTTTAATAAGGCTTGATGTCGAATAGGCTCGACTCAAATACTCATCAACTACTAAATGAGTCAAATTCGAGTATGTTTGTGCTCGACTCATTAGGTTATAAACGCTCACGAATTAAAATCACTTACCGAGAACTTATGTCATTTCAAAAACAAAACAAAAAAAACCTTATGTGTATGAAGTGAATTCACTTCCTAAATAAATATAAAGTGAATTCATGTTTTATTTTGAAAGGAACATAAAACTTAATTCAAAATCAGAAAAACAAGCATCAAGTACATTCAGTTGTGTTGTCACACCCCAACTAGCAGCATTTGAACTTGCATGTGCAAGATAATGCACCGGCCTATTTCTAGTGCGCCAAATAGAAGATATAACACAAGACTCCAAAGATCTAGCTAGACACAAGCAATCCGGCACTAGGCACCAAAGAGAAAAGATGTCCTCCGCCCTGGACTGAAGACTATTGTAACGCCCTTAAACCTGTGTCTGGCAGCGCTAATTGAGACATCTGGTTGACTACTTAGACCGTCATCTTTGCTTGGTCTAATATGGCTAACTCGAGTTGACAATACATTTATGTCTCACACATAGTCTAAAAAGGCTAACTCGAGTTGACAATATATTTATGTCTCACACTTATATGGGGGGTGAGAATTGTACTACTTTAACTATACGAGACATCACGTTCCCCCTAATAAGCAAGGGGGACTTGGCCAGGAATGTTCTCAGACCCCTACCGTATAATTCTAGAGTTAACCATCATCGTCTCTCACGGTGTGACACTTAGTCCCGTATGGTAGTCGGCTATATATACCAAAATATAACGCCCTTAAACCTGTGTCTATCAACGTTTTTTTAGGGGTGTGCCTAACAACGTTAATTACGCAACGGGCGTCCTCGTCAAGACTTGTCAAGGAATGTTCTCAAACTCGTAGGTGACCCCCACCGTCTCTCACGGTGTGACACTTAGTCCCGTATGGTAGTCGGCTCTATATACCAATTTCTAATTGCCTAACAACGTTAATTAAGCAAGGGGCATCCTCGTCAAGACTTGTCAATGAATGTTTCCAGACTCGTCCCTACCATAGGGATCTAGAGATGACCCCCACCGCCTCTCACGGTGTGACACTTAGTCCTGTATGACAGTCGCTCTATATACCAATTTCTAACCCCTCAAACTTGTGTCTGACAACGTTAATTGAGCCATAAAAGATCTGATTAACTACTTAAACTGTCATCCTTGCTTGGTTTAAAAGGTTAACTCGTGTTGACAAGACAATTATGTCTCACACTTATAGCATGTTTGTTACGCAGGAATGGAATAGAATGGAATAAAGTAATAGAAATAGAATGGAATGGAATAAATGATTTGGTTGTTTCCCAGAAGTCCAAATAGATGCAATATTGCTGGAAATGTTAGCCTCGAATCTGAGGTAAGGGAATTGTAATCATAGTGAAATGGTTTCTATTTAGTACTATTATTTAATCTTCATACTATATTCAGATCCCCAGCAGATCTCGGTTAGGTCACAATACAATATTCAGATTCCATGTATAATTAGTATGCAGTATTTTCTATACAACTACAAAACTATTTTTTTAAGCATAGATAACAAACAGATAGATTTTTGTTATTCCATAAAATCTTAGTCATTATCTTTTACAATGTATGAGTATATCCACTCAATCTACTCAAGGACAGGTGGCCTAATGGTACACCTATAAAATACTCATTCTACCCTCAAAATAATAACAAGACTAATATAATTATTTCTTAACTCCTCCCCTCAAACTAAAAGCTCCTGAAAGAACATTTAGTTTGGACCTGAAGTGGTTGAACTGACTGATAGGCAAGGCCTTGGTGAAGACATATGTAATTTGAGACTCTGAAGGTATATAACTCACTGCCAGTTGCTTATTGATGATTTTGTCTATGATAAAGTGCACATCAACTTCTATGTGCTTAGTCCTAGCATGATAAACAGGATTTTGTGCTAGACTAGCTGCCCTCAAACTATCACACTAAGCAACATGTGTCTTTGACAGTTTGATCTTCATTTCTGCCAACAACTGAGCCACCCAAGCCATTTCTACTGATAAATTGGCCAATGATCTGTACTCAGATTCAGTACTTGATCTGGAAACTACAGCTTGTTTTATTGAGCACCAGGAGATCAAGGATGCCCCAAGGAACACACAATATCCAGTGACAGACTTTCTGTCTGATAGAAAGCAGGCCCAATCTGCATTTGAAAACCCTTGCAAAGACATTGATCCACTAGCAGGAATGAATAGACAATAATGTAATGTTCCTTTAACATACCTAAGAACCTTTTTTAAAGTTGTCCAGTGGTCTTCAGTGGGAGCCTACATAAATTGACTTAAATAATTTACCACATAGGTTAAGTCGGGTCTGGTGGATGTTAAGAATTAGAGACCACCAATAGCACTTCTGTATAGAAGAGGGTTCTTCAATGTTTCTCCTTGATTTGGATCCAAATGCCTCCCTGCAGACATGGGAGTCTGACTTGGTTTAAGATTTTCCATATTCAGTCTCTTTAAAAGTTGCCCTGCATAGTGTCCTTGTGATAAGGTCAAGCCTGTGATATCTCTATGAGCTTGCATCCCCAGAAAATGTGATATTTCTCCCAAGTCTTTCAAAGAAAACTTGGCATCAAGCATTTTTACAAACTGTTGTATCAGATCATTAGAACTCCCAGTCACCGAGATATCATCCACATAGGTCAAGACATACATCATGTGTTTCTTAGTTTGCAGTATGAACAGAGAGTTATCAGCTCTTGATTGTGTGAAACCCCATTCTAACATCTGAGATCTGAGAGCCCCAAACCAGGCTCTTGGTGCTTGTTTAAAGCCATACAGTGCCTTTTTCAACCTGCAAACAAACTGAGGCTTGTTGTGCTCTATGAATCCTTCTGGCTGTGGCATGAATATGGCTTCAGTTATTGGTCCATTCAGAAAGGCATTATTAATATCAACCTGTTTTATAGACCATTTGAGCAGAACAGAATAGTCAGAACAATTCTTATAGTTGCTGCTTTTGCCACAGGGTTGAATGTATCAGTAAAATCTACACCATAGACATGATGGTACCCTTTGGCCACAAGTCTTGCCTTGTGCTTCAGAACAGTACCATCTAGCTTTAACTTTAGCTTGAAACCCCATCTGTTACCTACTAAGTTTTGCCCTGGCGCTGGAGGTACCAGTTCCTATGTCTGGTTTTGCTGTAAAGCCTAAAATTCATCCACCATAGCCTGTCTCCATTCAGGACTGTCTAGGGCATCAGATACTCTTACAGGTTCAGTAAGGTGAGCATGGGCATTGGAGTTGGTGATAGATGAGTGATAGACTTTAGGTTTAAAGATCCCACTCTTGGATCTGGTTTGCATATGATGTCCTATGGGTCTAGGAGGTGTAGGACTGGAGACAGAAGGTTCAGGGCTTATGTGATCACTAAGAACAGAAGGAGAGGACAAGGGACTAGACAGAGATGCAACACTTTGTGGTGACTGAGGAGTACCTTCTGTTCTAGTGGGTGACAACCCTAGTGTAAGTTCATTAGTGTGAGTGTGGTAGTCTTCATTACATATCTGATGAGAGTTTTCAGCATGCTGAGTGACTTCTACTCTGGGTGAACTGTGAGAAATAGGACGTGAGCACTAGGGTTCATTATACACTTTAGGACTTTCATTGTGAGATTCAGTCAAGTGAAATGAATGTAATATTGATAACCAGAACTAGTGACAATAAGTGCAGGTCCCTGTAAGTCAGTATGGACAACATCAAGAAGAGATTTAGCATGGGACACAGATTTATTATAAGGCAAATTATGCATTTTTCCCAACTGACAAGATTCACAGAAAGAAAGATTATCTTCAAAACCAACATTACAAGAGTTCAACACAGATTTTAAAACAGGTTTGGAAGGATGGCAAAGCCTCCTATGCCAAATGGCTAAGTCTTTTACAAGATTTTAAAACAGGTTTGGAAGGATGGCAAAGCCTCCTATGCCAAATGGCTAAGTCTTTTACAAGAACATAAGTACAAATGAAGGCATTACAAGTATTATTTTTTGTCTCTGGATGACTCTTGGATTGAAGGGAGATATGGTGATTGAAACCTTTGACCACAGGAATATGGTAAGTGTCAAATGTCCATTGCATCACCCACGGTTTTTACGAGCAAGGTCCCAGTACAAATCTACCTTTAGATAAAAGTGTTCCTACCTGCGCCTCGGTAGGAAAGCTGTGTCTTTGTTGCCTTGTCCTTGACATAGCAACTTTCATTGTCAAATTCAGGTTGATAATAGGATAGTCATTGGTTAATTGAGAAACACCGACTAGATTTTTTTGATGGTGTGGACAAGTATAGGATATATTATATATAGTAACAAATTTTTCATTCACTGAATGTACGCTTATATAGATTATAAAAGCTGGGAATGAGGTAATGTGATTTTGTGTAGGAAGGAATGATCTTCCTTTATCAAGATGGAAATTCTGCCATCCACAATCAGGCGGTTTCAACAGCCCCATATAAATTGTTATTCACACGGATTTTATCTTAAATCACAGAAAGAAAGAGATTCATCATAATTGATTTTAATCATTATTACCAGAAATCGATCATTCATTTTACCAAAAGATTACCTAATTCAGATTGATTCAGTAAAGTCCGATTGACCGCCGTTTTGATTCAAAATCCATTGGAAAGCTTTCTTGAAGATATACAACTTTTATGAAGGAAACTTCTTGGGAAAGTGTGTGTTTGATATATATATATATATATATATCTATCTATATATATATATATATATATATATATACAAAGTGTATGCAAAAAAAAAAAAAGAAGAACATTCGTATTTCACTGAATGTACGCTTATATTTGATTTTTACTAATCATGATCCACTTGATTAATCATTTGCCCATAACGCATTGATTCAAACGAGTTCCCGAACTCCAAACGACATGATTTCAGCGGCATTGGAAAGCTCGTTGAATAATCTACCACTTTCATGAAGAAGTCAGCTCAAAAGATATGTTTTAGGACCAAAACATGTCGTTACGTGGAATCTTGGTCAATATATAATTGTCCACTTTCGCAATGAACCACCAAAATATGATTTCAGCGGCATTGGAAAGCTCCGACACTTCCACATGAAGAAGGTTATCCTCAAAAAATGTTTTAGGACCTAAACAAAACTAATAAAAATAACGATAATTTATATAATAACTACTACTTATACATTTGAATAAAACTTAGTAATTTTGACTTGATTTGATACAATAATGCTCAAAATGGTATCAATATTGGGGTAAAAAATGTCAGTAATAATCGATCATAAATTTATCTCTCATCACAACCCCTACTTAGCTTTTGGTCGTCCTCGATCAAAACAAGCGATAAAACAAAATGAATAAGAGATAAATTTATGAAGATAGAAGATATAAGTGGACAACCAGACGCAACCATTAGAATTATAAACTGCGCTTTAACTCAATATAAATGTATAACAGTAAGTGTGTGACGATGCCTTTTCAATTTCACTATCTCTCTTGAATAAATCAAGCAAAACACACAAATATCCATTCAGACAACATTCTCCTAATGACTTTCCTAGGTATAGTAGTACAGCCTCCACACAAAGTTCTCCTGTACTTATTAGGATAATCCCTAAAAATATCATTCAGCTTTATCTTGATAGTAAGAAGATAACTAAGTTTTCAACCATGCTCTAAAATTTTTTTTTTTTTTTTTTTTTTTTTTTTTTATGAACTTAATTTATGCCTTCATTAAAAGAGGACGTTTCATTCCCAAAGAATGTGACATTTCGTGATAACATCCTAAATTGACTTCTATCATCAGTTAGTGATATGGAGCTTTTACTCATAATGATATATAGACGCTTCGTGATAACGCCTCATGCACTCAAATCATTGGTAGCTACAACCAACATATAGATAGTTCATCTTTATTTATTTATTTATTTATTATTATTATTTTTTTCATAAACTTAACTTATATCCTCTCTATCACATTCAAACCTTCGTGATATTCACAAGACACGCTCAAAAATTAGGTACTAAGTTCTTTATTATCTGTGAGAATAACCACTAGGATATTGAATGGATACTGCTTTTAAAATTTTCGCTCAATATCAAAGGCTTACGTGAAGGAATTCATGTTACACAAATATATTTGGAATTACAATGCACTTACGGTTCACATTGGTTATACATCCAAATCGATCATTATATCTTCAAATCCATGAAATATATACCTTATACAATTTATTTTAATCAACTAAATAATGCTCAAAAAAAATAAAAAACTAAGTGATTTATTGATACAAAATAAGATTAATACCATTGCTAGACCAACAACGACTCACCACTACTAACGAACTTACATTGTCCTCAATGTAAAGTGAGTGTAAATAAGTTGTTGGGAAAGCAATGGTGCACAAAACAAGTCAAAACAAATACTCGGATGATAAAAAAGGGTGGGTGGGTGGGTCAAAGTTATGACCGTTGTGTGCAAATGAAATAAAAGTGTGTGGAGTGTGACAGTTGTAATGCAAAAGGGTAGATAAACACACCACATAAACTTTTATTGATTTAAAACACACAATATTCCACAATAGTTGAACTAATACATGTCACACATTATTTTTGAAATTTAAAATGCAGATTAGATCATGATATGAAATATGTGACAAGTATTAACTCTCGAGTCTTTTATACCCGAGATCCTCGAGGTTATTTCAAATCGTTCTAACAACCTAAGTCTAAGAAATGTTGCATTTGATTTTTTCTTTTTTTCCATCGATTTTCGGATAACCACCTAATCGCTCCTTTTTAATGACATTCAAACATTCATCCTAAGACTTGGTGAAACAAAATGAAAATCAATCCTAAGTATTAGCAAAGTATCATCCAAAGTATGAGTAATTATTATATTTAATATTTTTTGGTTGCCTCCGTAGCGCTTTTGGTTAACGCGCTTGCTTCACCAAAATGATAAAGATTAACTAATATAATATACTAAACAAAACGGGATACTTAACAATTACTCACAAAAGCACGTATAACAATTAAGCACATAATCCACTAAAAATAAATGCTTAAGGAGTAAAAGGAAGGATAGTACCCGTCATTGACTACATTTATAGTCTATAGCCGACTTTACCGTGCTTGCTTTTAAGGCACTTGGTGGTGGGTCATCCTCACGCACCGCATCCTTCTTCTTTTATCAATCGCTTCCAACATATGTTAGATTTAATGCCGTCGAATCCAACGATTCTTGACCTTTTCTTTGATTTTCGAGCTTTGAGTTTACGAGCTTTCACATTATTATCGAGTCATCTTCTTCTTGCTTATCTGCGTGTTAGTACGATCCACAACAAGAGAACACAAAGTGTCTACACAAGAACTAGATTCTAGTGTAATGTATGGATATTTCAAATGAATTGTAAATGTTGAAGATAACGCGCTCATCATTCACTCCCAAACTAAGCTCTCCCTTACAAACATCGATGAAAAGGGGTATTAATAGTTAAGTGCGAAAAGTGTCAAGAAAACATGCATACTTATTATCCAACTTCATCTTTTCATTTCATTTCTCGGGAAATGGGGAGTAATTCAAGATCAAGAGGGTTAGAATGAATACCTCCCTTACCCTTGTCGTTAGATGAAGATGGTAAGCTTCCTTGAATGATTGTGCCTTTGAAGACATAGTGTGTCATCATTCAAGACTTTTCTTCAAAATATGCAAAGTGGATGTGGTGATGCCCTTCCAAAGTTGAACCGATGTGAATTTAGGTTGAGCCGATAAGGTTCGGTTTGAAATGGCCTTTCCAAACTTGATTCATTCTCAACATGATCATTGGTCAAGGTCCGAATCATTCTTGGATTTTTCAATATTCTAGAACCTTGACCCATTCCTCATTCTCACTTCTGTGTTCAATATATCTCTGTTTGGAAATCTTCAATAATGTCCTCTCGCCTCTTTAGATTTTTATTTTTCTTATATTTACCATCTAAATCATCATCTACTTCATTATTCCCGAATTTTTCTAATCCATTACTTCCACAGATCCTTCCACTCAAATTTACCTCTCCGGGTTTTTCGGTATTACTTGGCAATCCATCCGAGGGTGCTTTTACGTTCCTCTCTCTACTCAAATGATATTCCAAATTCCTCAATGAAGCTTCTATAATTCTTATTCGTATCATGTCCACTCATATATGTTTTCAACGTACTCATATCCCACTCTATGAAGTTATCATAATTTCCATATTTTGAGCTTGAGTAGATATCATACCCATTAGATTTTCGATTAATTTCTCCCATTTATCAACTCTTGGTTTGGTTGAACTTTGGGTGATCGGTATGCTTTGAGTGGTATGTTGTGGATACGGTCCAGCAATGATTGTAGATTCCGATTCGTGGTATCTTCTTGATAAACTTGATATGGATTCTTATATTGAATCGAACAATGGTTGTCCTTGCTTCTTTCGGATCAATGAAAAGTAGGGTGATAAAAGCATTAAACGAGTTTGAATCGCTCAAATTCCTATCTTTGTTTTAAAAAACTCACCTTTTCCCTTGAATAGCCTTCGTTCTTCCATCCCTAATGACACATTATCATGATTTGAGTAGTCATTTGGTATGATATCGAGTTTACATTTTTATCTTGGCTAATAAGCCGTCAAATTTCCTACTCAAATTCTCCAAGTGTGCAAGAACTTCAGATTCGATGTACATTCTCCCGCAAAGGCTACTTTTCTTGTGCTAGAACGGTTTCCCACATTCGTTATTTTTGGAAATCTTTTCTATAGCATCGTAAGCTATCCGAGCTTCACTCATCATTAATCGAACCACCACATGCATGATCTACACGACGTGAGTCTTTCTTAATTTAAACGTAAAAGTTGAATTTGCATATCTAAGGAATAACCATGATCGGGACAAGCTCTTAGTAGCTTTTAAATCTTCCCCAAGCATTCCCAAGCATTTCTTGAGATCCTTGTTTAAAGTTGGCAATTTCGACTATTAATTCCAATTTTCTACCAGGAGTAAAATATCGCTTTAAGAACTCGGTTTGAATATCCTCCCAACTAGTCGTTGAATGATGTGGAAGTGACGAGAAACCAATCTCGTGCTCTTCCTTTTAAAGAAAAAGGAAACAAAGACATCCTCGTTAATTCCCGATGAGCACCATGACTTTTGGTCATTACACAACTCTTGAAAAGATAGAGATGATGATGTGGATCCTCATCATCTTCTCCTAGAAATTGGGCTCTTGTGTCAATTAAACCAAAAGATGAAATTTTATTTCGAAATTATTTGCTCCTTTATTGGGTAAACGAATTGGATTATTAATCTGGTACCTTCTTACGGTCTGATCACAAATAAGTCTCGGGTTTGGTGGATGATTATGCTTATTCCGATTCTGATTATTTCTATTCCCTTGGGCATGATCAAGCCCTTGTTCCGGGGTTTCATTACTGATTTCAGTCATTCTCGTATTTCGATTTGAAGATGATACTTGGTCAGGATTTCCCTGACTGATATGACCGTGTTTACACTCTACTCTTAACTGCCTTCGTGTTTAAATCAGGTTTATAAGGATTGAGTGGGGCCTTACCACTTCTGGTCATCAACTAACAAAAATAGAAAATGCTCGAAATTGATAGTAGTAAAAATTGGTAATTTTCCTAAAAGGTAACAACCAACGAAAAATAAAATAGAAATGAGATAAGAAAAGTGTTGACTTATTCTCGAGAATTTTAAGCTAATACAAGTAGTAACCATAGACACATAAAAGAAATTAGCGACGTTCCCCGCAACGGCGCCAAAATGCTCGACAGCACCTAAACCTAACTTGGAAACGGCGCGAGAAAAGTCGACGGACATTACCTAGGCTATACAGATCCTAACCGGCAGTGTACCGGGTCAAATTGTAGTGCTAGTGTGGTGAGTCAGGTCGTATTCCTCAGGGAAAACATGGTAATTCTTTTAAGTGGGGTTAAACACCAAGAAGCTATTATTAACTCGATCTAAGTCGCAGTTTTATCAGTTTCCTCGGGTTAGATAGTTAGATTAGTTAGATTGTTAGTAATACAGTAAATAAATATATAAATATAAAAATAGATAATATATATATTTTTGGATCTAGCCAAGAATACGTTATCGAATTACTTATATCTTTTAGTAGTAAATAAATGAGACAGATCTTCCTTTATTCAAGGTGTAAATTATATATGAATCGGTGTCTTTCTGCTCAGACAACTCCTCCTCACACGAAAGCGGCGTATGAAATTGTCAAATGTCCATTGCATCACCCAAGGTCCACAATCATATTGTTTTTCTCGAACAGGCCCCAGTACAAATCTACCTTTAGATAAAAGGAGTCATTCCGTCACAAACAAGCAGTCAATTTTATTTAAAAGGCTCCGGTTGTCAAAGCCGGACGATTCAACTTTCCGGTTTAAGTTTCAATTAAACTGATGATTTAACATTATTACGATCTCGAGTACAAATGTCAATAAAATTTATCTTTCCCAAGACAAATCGCTTTCGGTAGAAAGCGGGTTCCGTTAATCACGTTATTCACACGGCCAATTTTACCTCGGTTTTTCTATCTTAACGCTTCATTAAGTCGCAGAAAGAAAGAGATTCATCATAATTGATTTTAATCATTATTACAGAAGTCGATCATTCATTTTACCAAAAGATTAACTAATTTGATTCATATCTTTTTAGATATATTTTTAGTTTAATATCATATATAAATAGAAATAGAAATAATAAACATAACAATTTTAGAATATATTACCTTATGACTATCGAATCGAGTCGTTTCCACGGATCTAACATGCCAAAGCTTCAAATCAACAATCTTCGATAATTATTCCGCCATTACTGACGATCTATAACCATTTTATTTATATATGTGAAAAATATATATACATACATACGTAGACATATATATATATATACTAGTAAAATAAAAGAAGATAGATGAAATATATATATATATGGATGTATATATATATATATTGGGACGTGAGTGTGTGTGTGTGTGTATATATATATATATATATATCTATCTATATATATATATATATATATATATATATATATATACAAAGTGTATGCAAAAAAATAAAAAAAAGAAGAACAGAGAAAGGAACGAGAAAGAGGGAAAGAAAAGGGGCAAATTTTTCATTCACTGAATGTACGCTTATATAGACCAAAATGAGGGGGGCCGGACCGGGCCGGGGAATGGCCGGACCGGGCCGGTTACAATCATGATCCACTTGCCTTAATCATTCTGCCCATGTGCAGGCGGTTATATAATTATATAATTATATATTAAACTTCTAAAATTCGTAACTTGAGTTGTAGACCTCTAAAAATCATGATTCAAACGTCATTAGAAAGCTCTCGGAAAACTCTACAACTTTCATGAAGGACACTTCTTCAGAAAACGTCATTTTGATGAGCCATTTCATACTCCGAACGTTTTGCGGGAATTTTTCCGAAATTGAATCAATTAGCCACTTGACCACCATTTGAGTTGTAGAAGTCCGATTGACTTGATTCAAAATCCATTGGAAAGCTTTCTTGAAGATATACAACTTTTATGAAGGAAACTTCTTCAGAAAATGTCGTTTTGATGAGCCATTCGTATTTCGTGTCGTTTTCGGGATTTTTACTAATCCGAGTCGATTGTCCACTTGGCCATAACTTGAGTTCCCGAACTCCAAACGACATGATTTCAGCGGCATTGGAAAGCTCGTTGAATAATCTACCACTTTCATGAAGAAGTCATCCCCTCAAAAGATATGTTTTTAGGACCAAAACATGTCGTTACGTGGAATCTTGGTCAATATATAATCCTGCAATGAACCACCAAAATACCAAACGTAAACTGACATTTACACTCCTAAGCATTAAACCGGTACAAAAACTAATAAAAATACGATAATTTATATAATAACTACTACTTATACATTTGAATAAAACTTAGTAATTTTGACTTGATTTGATACAATAATGCTCAAAATGGTATCAATATTGGGGTAAAATGTCGTAATAATGATCATAAATTTATCTCTCATCAACTGACTAGATTTTTTTTGATGGTAGGGACAAGTAAGGAGTTTTTTAGTAACAACTGTGTGTGATTTTGTGTAGGAAGGACACAGGACCCTACATGAGAGATGGAAAGTTGCTCATCATTACCAACAGCTAGAGTATCTGATCCAGAATAGTCCTCAGCAAGATGCAAGTTATTTATATCAGTGGTTGGTAGCACCACTATCCATGTACCAGGCAGGATCCATAGCACTTTGAGGAGTGGCCATATTTGCTGATTTGGAGAAATTGTTACCCGGATTAGGAGGAACAAAGTCCTATTCAAACCTGTGTCAGCAGGCTGTCACAATGTGACCACTTTTACCACACAATTGACACACTGGTCTATTTGCTGAGTTTGAGTTAGAGGTTCTACCACCTCCCCTGCCTTTGTTATTTATTCCTCTTCCTCTACTTCCAGTATTTGAGGAGTTTCCTAATCTACCTCCATAGTTTTATCTAGGGTTTGAGTTGCTCACAACCTGTGCACTAGGCCCTCCTAGGAAATCTCCATAATTCCCATGTCCAAACCTTGCCAAAAGCCTTTCACGAGTTAGGAGTTGAGATTGCACCTCCTGCCATGTCATGGTTTCAACTCTGGAGGTCAAGTTTACTATTGCAGATTCATATTCCTTCTCTAGACCTCCAAGGGTTGCAAGAATCAACTCAGCTTTTGATATGGGGTAACCTGCAGCTATCAAATTATCAACATGATAGTCAGCCATGGGTTTTGATCCTTTTGTGGCCTTTGTCAAGGCACTTTTGTACTCCAACATCCTGGATTCCGACTGGCTATTGAACAAAGTTTCAAGAGTAACCCAAATTTCACGAGCTGTGTTACACCCCACAATTTCTAACAGAGCCTGTTCTGTCATGGATCCATTTAACCAACCTATCAGCAGTTGATTTGTAATGTGCCATTCCTTAGGAGTTTGTGATCTTTGATAAGGAGATGAAGATACAGAAAACGGTGAGCCACGCTGCTGATTAGGACCTTTATCGGACAGAACATGACTATCAAGCCTATGTCCTCGGATTATAGGCAGCACAGTAGATTTCCACAGCAAGTAATTAGATCTATCAAGTTTCACATTACATGTCTGATTCAGATTTCCACTGAAAGGCAAGGTAGAGATATTGGATGAACCTAAGACTCCGAGCATCGGTGGTGACGGAATGTGAGGATACGGCGGCATCATAGTGACATTGGGAATGGTAGTTTCTGCTCTTCCAAACTGCAATCCTGGGAAGGTTGAGAAAGGAGCTCCAGTGAACATTCTAGTTTGCATGTAGCTCATCGGAGTAAAGGGTGAGGTTCCCAGACTTGTAACGAGAGGAATTTGAGCACCTGTAACTCCGGTGATGGTCGGAGTGCCGGAAATGGCAGTTCCTCCAGGTACTAGCAACGGGTTCACTGAGGTTCCACTTTTGGTGGTGATTTGAGTATTTTCCAGCAGTTGTCGTTGGAGCAGCTGAGGAATACGACTGAGATGCAGCGGTGCTCATTGGAGAAGCTGGTGGCTACGCCGACATGTACCAGGCTCTGCTACCAAGAAAACAAACGGATAGATTTTTGTTATTCCAGAAAATCTTAGTCATTATCTTTTACAATGCAAGAGTATATCTACTCAATCTACTCAAGGACAGGTGGCCTAATGGTAAACCTATAAAATACATATTCTACCCTCAGAATAATAACAAGACTAATACAATTATTTCTTAACTAGCATGTTACATGTTGGAATAGTGTATGTGTGTGTATATATATATATATATATATATATATATATATATATATATATATGTGTGTGTGTGTGTGTGTGTGTGTGTGTCTTGTACATACACACAGGCTTGCATGTGCATATTGGATCTTGGATTTGCACTAGATTCATTTATGATGCTATTAATTCTCGAGAATCCTCGGTATTTTTAGAATGATGCATTTGTATGTGGGTTCACTCAGAATTATAGGTGGGTGTTTGGTTGGTCTACATATAGGTTTAGAATAGTAGGGTTCAGTTCAGTTACCCTACCTTCACGGGGAATGGTCGACCTTTCACGGGTCAGGGTGGAAAGTGTAATTCCCTAAAACCATCAGTAGTCATGTCAGAATATACTGACGCGCCACGCCATATATTCATTTTGTATGATCGTGTTTGCTTTAAAACATTTATTTTCAGTATTATTGCATCAAAAGAGAACTTTCGCGATATTCCTGAATACTTTGATAGTTCCTTTTTAATCATAATTAATATTTATTAAACGGAGTTTTTCGTGCTTAATTACCTCTTTATTTATTATCATTATTATATCATTTTCAGGGGATGGCTAAGTAGATCAAGAGGATCCTTTAGTGAACACTTCTACACTACCTAAATATCATGTTATGCAGTATTTTTAATTTCTCTCCTTTATTTCAATTGTAAGAGGTTATTACAAAAGAGTTTACTCTTCATTTTAGTTATGAGTTCTATTTTCTTCAAGCTATTATTCTTTCTTTTTATTCTTTCCCTCCTGCCACAATTATGGATGGTTTCAAGATTTTCTCTATATAGCGATATATCGTAGTTTGATTAGATGCAAATAAATCTTTACATTAAAGTAATAGAAATATACACATGCATAGCAATATAAATAAATTTTCCAATAAAATAGAAACTCTTTGCCAATGACCAGGTATTCTGTTATTATATATATGGACCTTTTTGCCCTTTAGCTGACTGAAAAAAATTAGGTGATGGTACTATGGTAGTTGATTTATAGAAGAAAAAGTGCCATTAATATGATTAATGAAAACTTAGGAGCTGTATTCACTTTTGAGGACAAAGCTTGGAGCTGTATTTACTTTTGAGGACGTTAGTTGGAGAAGCTGGTGTTTTTAAAATATAATAATATAAATTCATAAAATAAATAACATTCATTAGTTGTGGCGCCGCCCATGTTAGTATAGCATGCAAAATACATACTATAACATTTAAGTTATGTATTACAAGGATTCTTATGTTTGTTTAATTAATACGTATATGAATTATAATTTTCATAAATAAATAAAATCACCAGAAGAGGAGAAAACTGTCTATTGACACATGTAACGATCTCTTTATGAAACAATGTGCATTTACAAAATGTTACGGTCACAATATAAGTTTAATATAATTGTTTATTACACTTGTGAAACGTTGATGAATGAATAAAATTCATATCGATCAATATGTTTTACAATGTATAAATGATGATCGCAATAGATTTATTTTGTGACCTATGATTACCATTGCATTTACATAAACATAAATCAAGAAAAAGCTTCCTAAGAAGCTAGGTGCAAGAGGGAAATTCTTGTATGGTATGGTCACCACACACCCTATAAAGGTGTGTTTATTTACACCGGTAAACACGGGCATCTGAAACATAAAAACGCTAGTATTTTCCTGTGTAAATAAACATCTTCTAACACGTTGGGCAGTAGTCACCAGTCACCACCTAAGAATTTTCTGATTCCAAAAACAGAGGGGACGACGGTGGCGGTGGCATTCGGGTTCGACTTCGACCCCGTCGGTTTGAAGCCAAAGGCGAAGAATCCGGCGAAGGATTACGTCTTTTCGAGCCGGCTTTTAATTGTACTTTTGATGCTTGATAATCACATTTTTTGTCTTCAATTGCTGTATGATGACCAACTTTTCTAGTGTTTAAACTCACCGGTACTATACAATTGCAGAGAAAACCTGTACATTCCACAAGTCAATTATTATCATGTTTGAATTTATACGAGTCCAATTCGAATTTGTTTTTGTTTGAAAAGAGAATATAGTAGTACAGTAATATATACCGATTCTAGCGAGCCGATTAACCCAGCTCGGAATAGAAAGCCCAATGAGCTTAACACAAGCATCATTGCAGAAATGGTTGCAGTTCTTAGTGATCAAATTGTATGAATTTCCTCTGTATTTCTCTGCTAATTCCTCCATCACTCCTCTCACTTCTCCGATCGACATCTCCGTCCACCCCATCAATATCGATTTCCGAAACACGAATCCATCGCACTGCTTCGGCTCGGATTCGAATATGCCCGTTGTCGGATATTCGTGTGCTCCGAATGCATATTCAACTCCATGAACTGCCATTTTTTGTATCATAACAACGTCAAAAATCAGTTTAATAATTACATACAAACACAATTCCTATTAAATGGTGGATCTTTTAACCAGTAGAGTCAAATCGAGTATCTGTTATTCATTTAGAGTTTGAGGTTTTGAACTAACCTTGAAGACCCGAATGATAAACACCGAGTCCGACCCAATAAGCGTAGCCATTAATGGAGGTAAGATCATAAACATTAAGATACACCGGCACCGATTCACTTCCTTTTCTAACTGAGCTTTTTCTACACAGCATTTCGAAGATTCTGAGTCAAAATTGAAATTTCAAAAGAAAAGTTGCTGAAATTTTGTTGAATAATAAATGGAGAGATTTTAAATGAAGATAATGAGACCAACCACCGGCGGCAAATTTTCTGCCGCAACGTGTGGGTTTATTTTTGGCGGATAGAGACATAAAAATGAAGGGAATATATAAATAAAAAGGGGGCTTGAATTTGCGTGGGAATTACATAAAAGCCATGGGATTGGGTTGGGAATCTGAGCTGAGCTGTTTGATCTAATATTTTAATTCTTTTTTGAAAGAGTAGTGATATATCCACTTCTTTTTCACCACAATATCCTACACAACACAATCAACACCATATATTTTATTGGGACCCATCACTATAAATATTATATCACTTTAATCAATGGAATTGAAGGAAGTAGTGGAATTTACACTACACAAATATGTAGTGCACGTACCATTTCCCTTTTAAAATTCTTTTTTTTTTTTGGGAGAAAGTTACTTTTGGTCATTATGAGATGTAGTGGGAAGTAGTGTAATATTATTATTATTATTATTATTATTATTATTATTATTATTATATTAGTTTAGTGTTTAATTATAATAATTAGGGTAATGTTGATGATGATAAAGTTTGTAAGTTTGGTTAAATAATGGTACAGAATAATGATTTGTGGTACTAAGTGGAGGGGAAGTGGGTGGGAGTGGGGTTATAAGCTTTGGGACCATAAGAATTATTATGTTCCATAATGATTAGTTATAATATATTTTTTCCTGTATTTTATTTTCATCGTTGTGATTTTATATGTTCATCGCTATATTTACGAGACATTAAAACGATTGAGCTTCGAAAGTTGAACATTAGGATAAGAATCGATGTTTTCGAAAATTAAAAAAAATAATAATAATAATAATAATCGAATTTATGGAAGACAGATTTAATGATTGTTTTCAGAAAATCGATTTTTGACTCAAGACTTCAATTTTGAACATTCAATTTGGTTTGATGTCTGGTACGTGTTAAGTTTTTTGTTCTAAATAATAGAACGACCTCATCATCTCCACCACCGTAGAACTACGAATCACCTCAAGGACGGCTTCGGCATCAGGGTGTTATGTGTAGTGCCCGAAAGACAATTATATAATTGTTTTAGGACAGAATTAATAATTCATCTTATTATATCGTGTATCTTATAATTAAAACACTCATCAAAACCGCAAGTCGCCGTTTATATAATCACATAACTCGGTGTATTGCATATACACAAGAGGATTTAGTTAGTGAGATGTACTTAAAATTAATTTAGTCAGTAGCGTTTATTAATCTGAAAGACGGGTCTCAAGATTAATTTGCTAATAATAATGCTTAACACTTTTAGGTGTGTGATGCTTTATTCGGATTTATCGGTAATAGGAGTATCTAATGGGACATTTATATATGATGATAATCATATATAATTTTGACCAGATTTGATTTGAGTTACCGATATAATTTCGTGATCGAGAAATCTTATCGAATCACAAGATGATCATATGGATTAATCTCAATCTTGAGGTGATCACGCATAATTCGCTTAGATTATGGTAGAGTTTGATGTGTTAGTAATGATCACGCAAGATTATGTGGTCAACACTTTCGTTGTCTCTATTATGGCATGAGTGAGTAGTACGTCTTTATCACGAGATATGGAATCCATTCCTTCCTAAGGAAGTATGCATACGATTCACTTATTTGTTAATCCTAGAAAGCGATCGATGGCACGATTCATATTATATTAGTTATGAACTAATTGATCACTAGGGGGTTGATGGTAAATAAGGATAAGATGTTTCGAGAAGGGTACGGAGATATCCCGAATCGAAACGAACAGTCGATGAAGGATATATCTGTATGTAATGATTATATCAGTGGACACCTTACAACTCATAGTTGAGTATAAGTTATCTATATTCGGCAGAGTTCAGTTTCGGGTTTATGGTGGTGTAATCCCGGAATTAATAGATTGAATATTATTGTTCGGTCTGACGAATAATTTTATTTAATTTATTGTAGCTACTGGATATGGGTTCATGGTCCCCGACGTGACTCCTAACATAGCATACGCTTTCTCGTTGTTTCACCTCAATTACAATTAAATAATTGGATTGTACTATTTAATTGATATGTGGATTAATTGTTTAGTTGGACTAGATAATTAAATACATGAAAAGAATTTTTTCGTGGACTCGGTTCAATTTAATGGAAAAATGTGTGTGGCCGCATTCCTTATTATTATTATTAGGAAAATTGTTTTCTTGATAATTATAATACATGTGATTAAATTATTTATTTGTTAAATAATTTAAGGTAAAGAAAATCTTTTGTATATCCTAATTAATTTGGAAATATTCTAAATTTATCTTTTTAAAGAAAAAGGATTAATATAATTGATTTTGTATTAATTAATTAATCCTTGGATGACAATGATTACTCTCCTATATAAAGAGATTTCTCCCGAGCCAAATCACATACATATTTTTCGAAATATAGGGAGCAAAATAGCTTAGAATTTTCGGCTATTTTGCTTAGGGTTTGAGTTTTAGAAAACTTCGGGTTTTCTAAGGTAGCATATCGAGGAGGTCTGGCGGCTTGAAACACCATCCACCTGGTGTTGCTTGGAGACACACGTTGGAAGACTGTGGCTTCTCATCTAGCTTGGATCTTGGATTGACCTTTGTTCTTGGAGTATTTGCACCATAAAAGGTTGGTAATCTAAACCCCCTCGTAGGTTTAGATCTATTATTTTATGTATTTTGGTTGACTAGATATAGATCTTATACTTTCCACTGCGTAATCGGGTGGATCTTGATCCATCCGGCGATATTACATCCTACACAGGGTTCACGAACCGATCATTGAACATTGTTCAATAAGTGGAACGCATTAGATCTCGCTCTCAAGTTGAGCAGTAAGGGTCAGAGAAGGGCAATCACTAATTCTTAAAACCAGCGTTATTAAGACCGACCAAAGGGGAGAGTTCTTTGTTCCGGGTTCACCTATAGTTGGATTATCCGGAAACACAAGAATCCTTAGCTAGAGTAGGATTCCATCTTAGCACATTTCTTTTCTTGTTCTTATAAATTCATAATGTTATATCGGAACTAGAAACTCTTTGGAATAAGGTGTCTGTCTCTGTGTGTACCGATAGGCATACCGAAAGCACCATTAGAAGGACTTACAAAAAGCTTTATCATTAGATACAATATTTGGTGTATCACCATGTGTTTCATGAATTATGTGTTTCGAGTGTAAGAACATGAGACATTTGAGTTTTTTTCTCTCGGTAATACCAAGTTAGATCAAAGAACATAAACGGCTACGTGACACGTCATATTAACTGGGGACTAATCCGGGACTGTGATTGCAACTAGAAAATGCTTTCTCACTTGCTAGTTTTCAATCTTCCTAACTTCTGACTTTCTACCATTTGAAAGACTCCTCTAGCGTCAATAGGAATAAGTCAACTAGATGCCCTTAAGAATCACACTTTCAACCTCACTTGTGTTTTTACTTAAAAAATCCATATTCTCTTCTGAGACTGCATCCAATACTACAACATCTACTGGTATAGGGAGGGAAAGAGATTCTTATGGTCCGAGGAGAACCTTTCCTTTGTTTAGGCTCTTGGTGATATTTCACTTATGACCATACACCCTCAATCATCCGTAATACCATCAAGGGACCTCGATCCTCTGCTGTAAATCGACCACAACAGCAGCTGTTGTGACACAAAACGGCGTCGTTCTGTGTCGAATCGACGCCGTTTTGTTCCGTCCTAAAAAAAAACACTCGAAACGGCGTCGCTGTGGCTCGAAACGACGCCGTTTCGAGCTCACAGCACAGCACGACAGAGGATCCCAACTCTACCATCAAGATGGCTTGTCGTTTACTATGTACCTTGCTCTCCAGACAATCCAACTATCCATAATACCTCACTCTTAGCTTGGCCTCCTTCTCTCTTGAATGATATAACCTTCTCTCTTGAATGATTAGACGCTACCGCTGTAAATAAGATATGATCTTGTTCGAGTTTAGCTCATCCTCGATCAATAAATTAACCATCTCTCTTGAATGATATAGTACCTTCTCTCTTGAATGATTAGACACAACCACTGTAAATAAGATATGATCTTGTTCGAGCTTAACTTATCCTCGCTCAATAAATTAACGAACATAACCTAAGACCGGAAGTGAGAGTGCTGTATATCCAAAGTCCATGGCGTATTTCAAAATGAGTCTAAATTTTGCAGAATTGTGAGCCCAAAAACAATTTCCCACAAAACACTAACGGCCCAAATGGGAGAATCCTTATTCATATGAAATCACCTGGAACAATATCAAAAAAAAAAAGTTTTCTTCTCCCAAAAACTAAAATCTCCCTCCATTTCTATCCCTCCCTCCCAGTTCGTTTCTCTTGTCCAGTGTTCAAGTCAAATCGCAATGGAGAATTTTCCTAGAAATTATTGATTGCATCGTCGCGGCCCCCTACCTGTTTCAAACTTCATCTGGGCTCTACTGAGTGTTTGCTGAAAAAGTCTGCAAATTAGATTTTGATGTATGGATTATCAGAATTGATGTTGTTTAAGATCTATCTTTGCCCCTTTTACCTAATTTTTTTAAACAAATAGTATATATTTTGTCGATGTTTATGTAATAAACCGGGGCAGTGCAATTCCCAGCGGCATACTGTATGCATCAGTGGCGTGTATGAGCTGAAGATTAAGGATCATCTTCTTAAAAGATTTGATTTTGTTCATTACAGTACTCTGCATCATCATGCATATGAAGAATATTTTTTCTAGTTTGAATCTTTGATGGGTATAGAATGAGAATTAGGCGAGAATTTTGGGAACTGTTTACTAAGCGAATCAGGCCTTTTCAAACCAGACGATTTTGCACGGACAAGAAGATCGGAAATTCCTTGAACGCCACAGGCAGAGAGAATGGCAGTATTAGCAAGGAAGTTGACAATGTTAACGGGTCGTCTTCTATGAGTCGTCATGATGCTTATAAGCAGCTTGAGAACCTCGATTTCATGACTGCTGCTAAGATTCTATTCACTACTCCACCTAAGAAGAAGGAATTCGGGTAAGATTGTTTGTCTTGCTTATCATTGTTGTTGAATTTTGATTCTGGCCTTTTGTTGGGCATTTTGTCAAACAGTTTGGAAGCATTAATGTGTTTTTCTCCTTCCATTTTTTATATAAAGAGGAACATCTAGCAGAGTTTTGTTAGAACTACCTGCATTGTGTGATTGACTGATTATACGATACAAACATTGAGCACAACGTTAACAACAATTTAAGGGACTGACACAAACCTTAAACGGCATATTATGTTGCGAAAAATGGGTGTTTTTTCATGGCTAGTGTTTGAGCCTTGATCATTTTGTGGACCTATTGCTATTGGTTGGGGCGTCTTTATAGTCGCTACACCAAATCTATCGTTATTGGCACCACAATACAATCGACCTTCCAGTTGTCGACTGTTGGGAAGTCGATTCTCACCTCTAGAATCAATTTTTCACAGGTCGAGTTTTTAGAAGTTCTCATGCTAAAACAATGTGGTGCCCCTATAGACGCCATTATCATTTAGGTTGATTGTTTTTAGAAGGCATCACGCTGAAACAATGTGGTGCCCCGAAAGACGCCCATTATCATTTGTTAAGTGCGTTTTTTTGTTGATTACCGCTTTGGTAAAGGCAGGGGAAGTAGCTAGGATTACTTACTGCAACAACAACCAAAAAAAGATCCTGTTTTTATTTTTTATCATATGCAGGACTTGTTAGGATTCATCACAATGTAGCTTACAAAACATTTAGCATGATATTTTTCTAGATAGCAATGCAATTATTTTTGGTTGAATCTCCTTTGATATTAGCTCTTCATTGAATTTCTTCAGGCTCGATTTCCATCTTGTTCAGCTCTTCTTTGCCTGCATGCCTTCATTAGGTAAACACCATTAACAATTTCCTTCTGTAAATCATGTTTTTCATGATGCATGAATGAATTGTTGTTATTTGAAACAGCTGTGTATTTGGTGGCTATGTATGCTCGCTCTGAGATGAGACGAATGGAAGCGGTATGATTTTTTTTTTTCTCAACTGATTTTTATTTTTTATTATGATAAGAACTAGTATTTAGAATCTGCTATGTTTATGAATGAAAGAAATCTGTCTATTCAATCTTCCATTCTTTTTGGTTCATTGGTAGGAGCTTGAAGTTGCGATAAAAAAGTGTAAACAATCCGAGCCGGATCAAACATTTACTTATTGTGTCGAGCGACCACTCAAAAGAGTGATGCTTGAACTCAGCTTGAGTTTACTTGAGCTGGAAATTTCTTTTTGCTCGATATCAGTTCAATTAAGTTTGGTTGAGTCATATTTGAACAAGCATTTTATGAGCCGAACGTCGAGTTGTTCATGAGTGGCTTGGATAGTTTTGCACCCCTAGTCTTGACTAGCAATCATTTACTTTCTGCCACTGATGATAGTTGTGCCTTGTGGTCGTGTCCTTGACATCCTAGTGTCTTTAATCTTTATGCCATGTTTGGCTTCTTACTGTTCATGATATACCTTTGCAACTGGATTTTTCAGGAAGCGGAGACAAAAAAACGAGCCGAAGAAGAAGCGAAAGCAAAAGAAATGGAATTAAAGGCTGCACAAGAAAAAGAGAATCCATCTGATCCACACATACAAGAAGTGAAAGTGAGACTAGATAAATTGGAGGAGATTGTAAAAGAAATCGTTGTTGAATCCAAGACGAGATCACCGAGTAGTAGCCCGGTTAAAGACAGTGAAATCGAAAGCAAACAAGCAACAACAAATGAAGTAAATAAAAAGATTGATGGTAAGACTGTGGATGGCTCGTCTAATACCGCGGTCAGATCCAACAAACAGGCTAATGCAGAAAGCTCATCAACACAAAGTACTAGTGCTCCTCCTGAAAGTCAGAAATCAAGCTGAGAAAAAAAGGGAGTTTTTTTATTTGCACAACATCCAAATTACTGTGGCTTCACACATAATCGGCTTTCGGGAAGTCAGATTGTTGTCAGATCCTCACAATTGACTTTTGGAAAGTCAATTGTTGACTAATAAATAACGGACTTCTAAAAGGGCGGTTGTGTCTGGTGCGAGTGTAGTGTGGTGCCACGGTAAATACGCGGGGATGATGCAAATAAAGGGCCCTTGAGAAAATGCTGGACTTTTCTGTGTTGTGCAGATGTGGAAACATTACCTTAAGACAGGCTTAATCAATTCAAAACTAAGACTGGGGGAAAGGTGAGGTGTTTGTTTCATGTCGGGCGGCTGAGAATCTTTTCTTTCAATACGTTTCAAGCTCGGGTTCATTTCAACATCTCCTTTTCTCAGCAATACTGCCCAAGATGTTTGGAGATTTGTTTTTGAAGGGGTTGTTCATTGCATTTGGCATTGGAGAAATAAACAGATTGAACGGCTGACGACATAGGCAGCAAGTTGTTTTGGTTGCAACTTGCAAGTTTCTTGCATTAAATGTGTTTTGATTGAATGCAAATGATCTCCTTATTGATGCAACTCGATCCACAGTAGGATAAACGTGTTTTGATTGAATGCAAATGATCTTTATATTGATGTTACTCCACGTTGGAATTTCCCGATATCTTTATAGGTAATGATGAAGTTGTGTCATTTGTATATAATGAATAAAAAGGTAGGTCCCCGCACCACGCTCAATGTACATGTGGATCACACTTTTTGAGAGTCAGTTTTGGAGTCAAAAATCGACTTCTCGTAGGTTCTGGAGCAAGAAACGAGTTTCCTAAAGTTAGTTCTCATGATGCAACTACGAAAAGTCGGTTTTTTTTGTTCCAGAACCGATTTTCAAAAGGCCGATTCTATTGTGTTGCACGTGTAAAGTGGTGTACGAGTAGAATAGTTGTAGTGTAAATAATATAAATAAATAAAAAGTGTATGAAAACCAGATGTACTACGAAAAGTCGGTTTTTTTTGTTCCAGAACCGATTTTCAAAAGGCCGATTCTATTGTGTTGCACATGTAAAATGGTGTACGAGTAGAATAGTTGTAGTGTAAATAATATAAATAAATAAAAAATGTATGAAAACCAGATGTGTCATTTGTACACATTCATAACCAGATGCATAACTCTCATATTGAATAACCACCAAACTCAATCTTGATTTGGATGATTGAGAATTTATCTACATCTCCTCAAAAAAAAAAATTGATCTACATAAACACGATCATTTATTTGATAATGTATATCGGTTGAATTTTATGGTCATTGACCACCATAAAATTTCCCTATAATCATTAGTCTACCAAGATAAATATGGTCCATATAATTTTCATTACTACAATGTCTTTCACACATGAAGGGTATATTTACCTTACGTGGGCTTGTTGGCTCAGCTGTTGAACGGATATAGCAGTTCATTAATAATTTAATATTCTACTTGTTAGGTGTTCGTGATCGTATGTTGTTCAGTTTAATGAACCAAACTTAAAAAATTTATAAACTTGTTTTCTAAACAAATGGGCACGAGCTTGAGTCGTGAACTTTCGATTATTTTTACGGACATTCTTATATAAATAACAAAATACTACTTGAACTAACCCTAACAATAAACCAAATTTTAAAATACTTATTAGGTTATTGTAATATTTTATGCTTTTGAATATTAGTATTTTTTAATTTTTATTTATGTATTCGGATTAGATTTTAATATTTGAACGGGCCAAATTCGAATCAAATTTGTGTAGAAAGACAAAAATACGTTTGATGAACTTTGTCTTTTAAACGATCCGAGCTTGACCTACTTTTGTGTTCGTTTAATGAACAATCACGACCTAAACGAACTAAAACTTGAACAAAGATTTTTGTTCATATTTTAAGTGAACGGCTATGAATAAGCTCGTGAATGAAGTTTGAATAACATATACTCAGTTCGGCTCAGCTCGTTAATAGCTCCTGTCACATCCTTATCTAAGATACCAGGGGTATTTTAGGTACTCAGCAGAGAAAGGGCTTCTAGCAAGGGCTATATATTTTGCCTTTTAGTAAAAACACGATTTTGGTCTTTATTGCCGGGAGAGACACTTACACTAAACCCTAGCAACCGGAACAAAACCTTCCTTCAAGCACCTGTTGAATTGACGAAAATGGCGACGGCCGGGAAGCAGCTCTCGACGAAGGAAGCCGACATCCAGATGATGTTGGCAGCTGAAGTTCATTTGGGAACCAAAAACTGCGACTACCAAATGGAGCGGTATATTCACAAGCGCCGCAGCGATGGTATGCTTTCTTCTTTTGTTGAGTTTTACATTTCTGTTTTGTGAATTTTTTGTTATCTTTGGGATATGGTTTTTGTTTATTTCATGATAGATAGATAATAATGTAGTTGACTGAAACGAATTTGGTTTTGTTGATTGAAGCTCATGATTTCACTAATAATTAGCTATATAAATCAAGAAGACATGGATCAAAATTATGGTGGGTGATAAGAGTTGCTAAACTTTGGTTATGGACAACAGTAATTTAGCACTCAAAATCCTTTTTCTTGCTTTGTTCATGAACAGAGTCGAGCTGTGATCATGATTGTGATCGTTCATGTGCTGAGCAAACCAAAAATCATGTCCGGGCTCAACTGTTTTGAATGGCAAATGGTCTTGAGTTGGAGCTTGGCTTGTTAAATGTATTTTTTGCTTCCAGCTTGAGTTTGGCTTGTTAAGATATAAAAAATTCATGTGTAAATAACAAATTGTAGGATAATGTTTCCTACACCATACTACAAAAGGTATTGAACAATTCTATAAATGTTCCAGAGTAATTACTCTATTGCCTGTTAGAAGATGAATAGATGGCTTATCATATGATGAGTTAAGATTAGATCTTATGCTGATTTATATATAAAAGCAGGTTCTTGAACATCATCGAACATTCGTGGAACATTCGTGAGCCAAACTTGTGTTCGTGTTTATAGAAAATGAGCCTACAATCCATTTTGAGCTCAGTTTGTTAAGGTTAAGTTATACAAACGAACTTTATATTAGTAATAGAGAGTCGAAATCGAGCCTACTCGCAAATGGCTCTGTCTGTTTGACAACTCTATGTCTCATTATAGTGGAAGCTTTTGTCCAATTTGAATATATTCTTTGTTTACCATCCTAGTGATGATCTTTTCTTTTTGTGAGATCAGCCTTCCGTTTGATACTTAGGTTAATCTATGTCTTAGTTATTTTGACATTCGGGAAGGGTACTAATTGCCTCATTGACTTTGTACCTATGTTATATTTCTGCTTGGATCATTTGTTATTGAGATTCTTCTTCGTTTCTGGGAATTTCGTTGCTGCCTTCTCATTTGTAATGCATTTCAGGTATTCACATTTTTAACCTGGGAAAGACATATGAGAAGGTTATAATGGCCGCTAGAGCAATTGTGGCTATCGAGAATCCTCAGGACATCATTGTTCAGTCTGCAAGACCATACGGTCAAAGGGCAATCCTGAAATTTGCCCACTATACCGGTGCTACTGCACTTGCTGGAAGGCATACTCCTGGAACGTTCACTAACCAGCTTCAGACTGCCACTTTCAGTGAGCCTCGTCTTCTCATCCTCACCGATCCAAGGACTGATCACCAGGTTTATCTTGCCGTATTTTATAGGGTTGTTCGCATAAGAACCTAGGATGTCTTTAACGTATAGATTCTGAAAATTTGTTTTTGCTCTTTTTTTGCAGCCTATTAAGGAATCTGCTCTGTCAAACATTCCCACCATTGCTTTCTGTGACACAGATTCCCCTATGCGCTATGTTGATATCGGCATTCCTGCCAATAACAAGGGAAAACACAGTATCGGATGTCTGTTTTGGCTGTTAGCAAGGATGGTTCTGCAAATGCGCGGTGTTATACCACAAGGTCACAAATGGGATGTCATGGTAAATACTGTGTTGAAGTCTAGATTTTTTCATTAGCTTATTATTAGTTTATTTTTGTATGCTTTACTGCATGAAAATGGAAGTGGTCTAAGCATGTTCTATTTATATTGAGCTAGCCAATGACTATGATGTTAGTGTGTCCGATTAATAAACGTATCGGATACTTAGGGTACCTGGGGACCGATTTTGTAAATTCATGACTTGTATATGTTAAATGAATAACCTTCTTGAACATTACGTAAAAACCACCAGATAATGAAAAGCTGTCTAAAATGATGAAAAACTACCAAAAATGAAGAGAATTGTTAAAAAGATGTTTTATTTAATGTGTTCCATTATAAATTATTATTATTTGGTCCTTATACTTTGGTTATATACATTTTGGTGCTCATGTTTTTATATTCACACATGCCCTTAGTAGCTGTATCCTATATTTTTCAAGAATCTCGCACCTGCATATTCTGTATCCATGTACCTGTGCCCATGCAACTTAGGCCAATGACAATGTTCTTGATCTATGTGATAATGACTTTCACATATTACTACAGTCCCTAATTGACAATTTCTTTCTTTATTTTGGCAGGTTGATCTGTTCTTCTACCGTGAGCCGGAAGAAACGAAGGAGCCAGAGGAAGAGGATGTCCCAGTTCTGCCAGACTATGCAGATTACAATGCCCCTGCCCTTGGAGCTGCAGATAGTTGGGGAGGTACTGCCAATATTCCTGATGGGGAATGGAACTCCGCTGCGGCTCCACAGTTGCCAGTTGATGCAGCTGGTGGTTGGTCTGGTGATGTTGGTGAGTGTTTTCACCTTTTTCCGTGTAATTGAAAACTATGATCCATTTTCTACGTTTTTCAAGTATTGCAATGCTTTATATATACGGTTAATAGTAGTATATTGTTAGAAATTGCCCTGTAGTTTTTATAGCCTCTTGTTAAAGGCACCTTACCTTGGGATAGGTTTGATTTTACGACATTCGATCTCTGCAAAGTCTAATGTTGAGCTTAACTTTCAAGGGGTCGACTGTCACTATCGTGCTGCGAAAGTAGACTCATTGTGGTGCTTTAACACCTACTTTTTTTTAGGACGTTGTTATTGGCATCACAATGAATCTCTACCGTGGCACCACACTTCGGGCTAGGTTGGATGCCAAAAGTATAGATTCAATGTGGTAATGTGGTGTGTTTTAACATCTGTTTCGTTTTTATTCAAACATTGAAGTATGAGTATTTCATGTGATACAGGAGCTGCTGACGGTTGGGAGGCAAGTGCTGCACCGGCGTTCGTACCTCCGGCAGACGTCCTACCTCCAGTTGGTGGTGCTACTGAGTGGTAGTTGGCTTAATTTAAAAAATAAGAAAATTTATTTATGGAAAAATGTTGAGTTGAGCATCTTTTGTGGAGCTGGATAGAGCTGAAAATGCTGGGGAGTTATTATTTATTTATGAGCAATATCTTGGTTACTATGTTTTGGTTTAATTAGAGGGTAAAACTTTGTTCTAACTTCAAATGGTGTACTTGGCTACTATTGATATTACTTTTTTGTATCTTATGGAAAATGGTGTTTTATAAGTGTGTGATTCCTGTATGCTCTATTATTGCTAGTTTTATCGATTTTACTTTTTGCATTTTCTTACATGCTCTAGTCATAGATTCAATTATTGATTATAGTATAAAACAAATAAATTAATATAACCAACATCAGATTATGATCAATTGTGTAAGTGGTTTGTTTCACTAGTTTTGACAAATTTGTTATGCACTAAAAGAATTTACGTTTTTTTTTATCTAAATTAAATGGTTCAATTTCAAATTATGTGAATATGAACCAAATAATACTTATACACCGGTTTGTATGACTCGTTATGTATTAACGTTTATAATTAACACAATTTCGTTTTTTCAACTTTGGTTCGATTACCGGTTCGTTTGGTTTTCAAAGTTGGGAAGATTTTTAGGTGTTTCCTCCACATAGTGTGGTGTGTGACGTGGCATTACAAGGAATGTCTGTTTGTTTTCAAACTGGTTAGGGAGATTTTTAGGTGCCCTCTGAGTGTGACGTGTCATCACAAGGATCGTCTGTTTTCAAACTCAAAGACGAAACCAATCTTGCGTCCATCCGGGTGTTATTTTCGGTATTCTAATTTTTTAATATAATTTTTTTTTACAGATACGAAAGGTAATACTCACTAATTATGCCCTAATGATTTCGAATCTTGGTCTCTGCGCTAGAGAGATAAGCTCTAATAACCGCCAAATTAATGTCTTGAGTTGTCTTAATCCAAAGCCCACCCTGGTACCCACCATACATGTACAGTCCAACAGTTCATCTAAACAATAATTCATAGTTCCGTCACTGTTTAAAGTGGATTTAAATTGTATGGTACGAATCATTTGATGTGTCAATTCACTCCAAATGAACTGAACACCTAAACATCACCCTTCATATCGGGAAATACCTGTGTGGTTCTCATCGTTTTATCTGTTATTTCACCTCAAAATCCCCTCACACAAGTATTACACTTTCATTCTATACTCTCTTTTTTTTTTGAGAAGTTTCATTCTATGCTTAAACCGTGTTATTTTTATCGTTTTTTTCTCTTATTTCACCTCAAAATCCCTCACACAAGTATTTCTCTTCATATCCCCTCGTGGGACACACAGGTTGGTTGTACACACTATCCAAAGGGGGAAGTTATTGTATGGTGTCTCCACATGGTGTGGAGATACCGTGTGACAGCATCTAGACCATACAGTTTTATTTTGTATTTAAACTGTGTGGTTCTGATCGTTTCACCCGTCATTTCACTTTAAATTCCCTCACAACACAATAACTTTCCATCCCAAAAGTCACAAATTCCCACGTCACAAATCTCAAAGTTCCCCATCTGACCGTCCATCTCCAAAACCTCATTCTACGGTTACGATCGAACATCAAATTTAACACCCTCTTCAGTCCTCCCAATAATACTTCTCGTCACTCATCTCACTCTGACAAAAACATGTTTCCCAACTCTCCAAATTCATTGTGATTTCAATTCAATTGCTAGGGTTTTGATTGCTTGAAGGATTGTCTTCTTGTTGAAGAATCCTATTACTTCTTCTTCCGTAGTTTTTTTCAGCGGAATTAGCTTAATTTTGGTGGAGAAGCTTTCACAGAGGTACAGAACCACTCGCTCTTGCTATTACTGTATTTGATATTGTGAAGTGCAGCTTCCAATTTTATCTGTTGATTTTGAAGATTTAGTTCTTCCAAAATCTGGTTTCTTTGCATTCGGCATTGGCATTGTGATTTTACTGAAAAATTAGGCGTGTTAATGTACTACATTTTCTGCAATTCGACGAAATTGAATTTACTGGAGCGCTGATTTTTTACCTAGTCATTTGATTTCTTTTTGTTATGTGATTAATCCATGCTGCTAAAGTGCTATAGCTTTTCATGCCTAGAGGTATTAGTGTGAAATAATATGACCTGGAAATGGAAGTGATCTATTTTTATAGCAGTTATTGGTTGACGTCTGTGGTGTATAATGTATCGGATATAGTCTTAAGGTGCTTAATCTTTTGGTGTGTGGATTTTCTGCATTTAATTGTTATGGATTGTGAAATAGTGAAGCATTCTACATGATTTGATTAGGTAGATTGAGTATGCTCAATATATTTTTCTGTTTATTTCAAGCTGTGTTTTTTATTTGCAGTTGTATAATTTTTGCAAGTTTCACTTAAGGAAACCAGATTTTACTTAAAATTCTGCTCATGCATGACCCAATGTGCAAAAAGATCCACCTCTTTATTCCCTTCTCTTTTTATCGTTTTTTTTTTAAGGGTAGAGTAATCATCAGGAACTTTCTTTTTACCGTCAAAGATCAGATGTCGAGCAGCTCAGACGAGGAGTCAGATTTGAGCGATTCTGAAATTAATGAATATGCTGAGAAGCCCTATGATGATTTAAAGACGGGAAAATTCAAAGTGAAGGGACCCAAAGGCTTACTCAGGTGCCCATTCTGTGCTGGAAAGAAGAAGCAAGATTACAAGTACAAGGACCTTCTTCAACATGCTACCGGGGTGAGTAATCCCTCTGTAAACAGAAGTGCAAAGCAAAAAGCTGTCCATCTTGCATTAGTCAAATACTTGAAGGAAGACTTGTCGGACGAGGCTGAGCCACAACCCTCTAATGTGACTGCAGCTCCAGCTGCAAATAGAAATGAGAAGGCCGAGATATATTGTTGGCCTTGGATGGGCATTATAGTAAACATTCTTCGTAAACCAGATGAGGAAAAGGATGATGTGCATAGCAAAGATTACTGGTTAAAGGAGTTCTCAAAGTATAAACCACAGTATGTTGAAATTTTCCAGGATGAGCAAGGTCAGACAGCACAAACCGTACTAGCATTTGGTAATGACTGGGATGCCTTCAAACATGCTATGGAGTTTGAGAAGTCCTTTGAAGCTAGACGCCGTAGTAAGAAGGAATGGAATGCAGAGAATACATCCCCTGATCCTGTTATTTACGGTTGGTTTGCTCGTGATGAGGACTATAGATCAGAAGGGCCTGTGGGGGAGTATCTTCGGAAGACCGGGGAACTGAAAACCATTGCTGACCTAGTACAGGAGGCTATGCAAGAAAGAACCAAAGCTGTGGCGAATCTAACTGATGAAATCGACATGAGAAATGTTGATTTGGAAGAGCTGCAGACACAGTATAATGAGAAGAGTATGTCTCTAAGTAGAATGATTGAGATGAAAGATATACTGCACCACAATTTTTGTGAAGGTAAATCACTCGTGTTCAATTTTTTTTTTTTTTCCATCCATGTAGTAAATTATCTTCTATAATTCAATGGATTTGGTGACTCAGAAGATATTTCCTTGTACCATTTGATATTTAAATTTCAGAAACAAGAAGGCTGCAGCGTCAGGCTCGAGAGCATGTTCAGAGAGTTCTGTATGAACAAGAGATGTTGAATACAGAGCTAGAAAGCAAGAGGAAACAGCTCGATACCTGGAGCAGAGAGCTGAACAAACGTGAAGCTTTAACTGAACGTGAGAAACAAAAACTTGACGAGGAGAAGAAAAAGGTGATTGTATTCGATATTTTAACCAGGTTATATATTCTTTAATGAATTTAACACAGTTTAAAAATATTTCATGTCCTATTCTAGAATGACTCGAGGACCAGTGCTCTTGAATTGGCATCTGAGGAGCAAAGAAAAGCGGATGAGAATGTGTTAAGGCTTGTTGAAGAACAAAAGGTAATGAATTGGTGTAATACTTTTTTTTTTCTTCATCTTTGCCTAGGTTATCATTTCTGCTTGTGTGTGGGTATCACTACTTCTGTCTGGTAGCGCGTCCCGTATCCGATACTTCTCGGGCACATAT
Organism: Gentiana macrophylla; assembly: GCA_026214975.1. NCBI lineage: Eukaryota > Viridiplantae > Streptophyta > Magnoliopsida > Gentianales > Gentianaceae > Gentiana > Gentiana macrophylla. Next base: position 122,440,377 of record CM047809.1, on the reverse strand, counting down.
ACGCACCGCATACTTAAGATACACACCTGAGGGCGAATACGTAGATACTGGTCCATAACCTGGATATGCGAAATGAAGAACCTTATTGAGTGATAAATATAAAGATTTGGTCCTTATGTTTTCAATTTTTACCAAAATGACCTTCATACCGCGTATCCCATACTCACGTATCCGTATCCATTCAACCTAGCTTTTCATTACTCTATTGGTTTATCATATCCGCAGAGGGAGAAGGAGGAGGCATTGAAGAAGATTCTAGATTTGGAAAGAGAGATGAATGCTAAACAGAAGCTGGAGATGGAAATTGCAGAGCTGAAAGGAAATCTCGAAGTGATGAAGCATTTAGGGGATGATGAAGCGGTCCAGAACAAAATAAGAGAGATGAATGAGATGCTGAGTGATAAAGTCGATGAAATGAGCAATGTAGAGGCATTATATCAAGCACTTGTCACAAAAGAACGGCAAAGTAATGACGAGCTGCAAGAAGCTAGGAAAGAATTGATAACGGTATGAATTTCAGCTGCAATCTCGTTTCTTTAGAAATTATATACTACAGCACCGGTTTCAAGAACAACTAACAGGCCCTGTATGAATTGTGTTGCCTGTCTCAATATTTCCGTTTCTTTTACATCTGAATAATAGCAAGGTCAAACCGTCTAGTAAACGATTAGCTGGGCATATCCTGAGCTTTGTGGCCTTTCTTTATAATTGTGTGACCTTTTTCTCGTACTGCACCGTCTCAACTTCAGGGCCTAAGCGAGTTGCTGACTAGCTCCCGTGCTAATATTGGAATAAAAAGAATGGGCGAGATTGATAAGAAGATTTTCGATGCTGCTTGCAAACAGAAGTTTCCTAATGATAGTGAGTATAATGCAGCAATGTCATGCTCACTATGGCAAGACAAATTGAAGAACTCGGATTGGTATCCATTTAAGGTCGTAATGGTTAGCGAGGGAGTTCATGAGGTACGTATTATATGGTCCTTATCGTTTCATCATGTACAGTTTGATCCTTAATTTTTTTTTTTGTATTTACGCATATGCCCAGCACCTGCATATGTGTACCCGTGCAACATAGGTTTTAGCTATATGTTGTGTATCTTCTGAATTTTACTGTTGCCACATGGTTTGATCTTCCATTTTATGCCGGGCACATAGTAATTTATGTTGGTTTGGTACAGAAAATATTGGATGAGAGTGACGAAACGCTTCAAGAACTTAAGTCGGAATGGGGAGAGGAAGTCTATGCCGGTGTTACGGAGGCGTTAAGAGAATTAGATGAGTACAATGGAAGTGGTAGGTACCCGGTGCCCGAGTTATGGAGCTTCCAACATAATAGGAAGGCTACTTTGAAAGAAGTAATAAGTTTCATATTCAAGCAACTTAAGTCTGTCAGGCGCAAAAGATAAACAAAGCTGTTAAGGTGTGCTTTTTATTTTTTATTAACGAGTCGAACTTCTTTCTGCAGTAAAACTCATCATCACTGTGTTTCTTTAACTGATTTGAATCCTATCTATGCATTAATCTTAATGATTTGGACTCTTGTTGGTTGAACTAATTGTTGTGTGAATTCTATGCTCGGTCTATATTTTTATTCGAGTTGAAACAGGGTTACCTGAGACCAAAACCTAACCTAGTATGTTTCTTCGTCGGTTAACGAGGATAACTCGTGGTCAAATGCGAGACTTTTTTATATTGCACGTATTACGAAACTGAATATGTGGGTGTGGTACTGGTAGCAGGGGGGTGGGGTGGTGGTAGGAGAGAAATAAGGGAAGGGGTTGGACTCTTGTTGGTTGAACTAATTGTTGTGTTTCTATGCTCGGTCTATATTTTTATTCGAGTTGAAACAGGGTTACCTGAGACCAAAACCTAACCTAGTATGTTTCTTCGTCGGTTAACGAGGGTGTGGTCAAACTGAGACTTTTTATATTGCACGTATTACGAAACTGAATATGTGGGTGTGGTACTGGTAGCAGGGGGGGTGGGGGTGGAGGGTATAGGAGAGAATAGTAAGGGAAGGGGGGGGGGGGGGGGGGTAAGGCGGGGTTGGTTGGTAGGAGAGTGGTGGGTGGCGACAAGTAATTTACATAACATCCCATCCATTTTAGTAAGTAATGATGCAAATGCCTCTTTTTCATTACATTGTAACTATAAGAAGTGTAAACGAACCAAGATGAAACGAATATCAAATGTTTGAGTTTGGATTTGTTTTGGTACACGAACGAGCTCAAGCTTAAGCTTGTTTGTTTAATAAACGAACTAAAATTCATGTTTGAGTTATGTTCAATAATCTATCATTCGCGCTCAAGTTGAGCTAAACTCCTACCGATGTATTTCAATCATAGCTGTTAATGATTCACCGTCTGTTAATGAATTCTTGTTGTAAGGGAATGAAAAAAATAGTCAAAAAAAAAAACCCTTTAATTGTATTAATCCATCTATCAACAGGCTGTTGGAGTTGATTTAGATTTGGATTATGAGAAGCGTTTCGTTTTGTTTGTACTCATTGGAACTATCTGTGTTTCTGCATTGTTTTGGCTATATTTTCTTGATCTGCTATTTTATTTTACGTGTATTATCGTATATGTCCATTCAGAATCATTAATAGAACATGATCTTGGAGATATATCCAGCATGAATACATACACTTGTATAACAACACATTATTTGTCTGGTTGTAAACCAAAAGGAATTTCTCTGTCAATTTTTTTACTACTACTACTACTACTACTACTACTACTACTACTAATTCACCATAAACAGCAAGGCAAATCTGCCAACAAGAGAATGTCCATTAAGAAAGAAAATCTGCCAAATGGGTTACTATTACTGTGACATGAATTTATCAAAAAATAACAAGTACAAAATTGTTAAAAGAAACATTTATTTAGAGAAGAAGAGATCCACTGAATAAAGATCCCATTATCTATTTTACAATTGTAGGAGGTTGTTCCAAGTGACACATATTACAACATTTCATTTTTAACCTCTCATACAGGATAAAAATGCATTATGTGAAAGAGTAAAAATAAAAAGGTTCTGATGTATGTCACTTAGTACAATATTTCTACAAGCGTTAGCAGTTAGCACTATAAAATCTCTGGTCGTCCAATGTCATTATTTGTCCATAAAAAAGAATAAAAGAAAGGTTGTCCTTTGTAATTTGTAATGAGGGTTTTTTCAATAAGAATTTATCGTCACAAACACCGTTACTGTTAGATGGCTAGGTAGACGACTTAACATTCATCATTCAACGAGAAAATATGAAATCAGACCTGACATTTGTGCAAATTTGCCCGTTTTGGAGCCAGCCCGTGTAAATTTTGCACGGGCTCAACACAAGCCAGGTGCAATTTATCCATACCACAATCATCCACAATCTCACGAATCAACTCAAACTCTTCTTCAATATTATCACTCCATACCTCTCGAATCTGCAAACACTAGGTACACCTTTCCCGATGTTTATTCAATCCAAACTGCAATTAGACGATCTAACAACTCTATCAATTTATCCTTGCATTCACCACGATGATTGACGTATTCCTCTAAACCCTTTTTCAACTCCAAAGCCTCATTAACCCTTGCTTCTCTCAACAAACCTCTATAAACCGAAATCCTAACACAATCCTTGATCTCCATATTCTCATTTACCATCACTCTCAAAACCCTCAAAGCCTCCAAAATCATCCCGTATCTCCAAAACCCTTTCACTAAAGCATCATAGCATCCCGAATCAACACAGCCTTTAGGGAAATCACTTCTAGACACCCATTGAAAAATCTTTAATGCATGCCGAGGCAGGCCCTTGTCGAAATAACAAGAAACAAACATCTTTGTTATGGGTTTCAAGAAAGAAACAATCTTGGGACTGAATTTTATCTGGTTGAGTAAGTACATGGTTTGAGTGAGGTCAGTAGCAGGCTCAGTGGTCAGGCTCTGGAGTAAAACGGGAATCGGGAGAGATTCTATAGGCGGGTTTGTATGAAGGGCTGTGGTAATGAGGTTTGTAGCCTCTTTGAAGTGGTTTGATGAGCAGAGACGGGGGACGAGTAGATTGATTTCGGTGATTTCTTCCTCGGTTAACATAGCCTCAGTTGGATTAGGTTGAATCTTTGATGACAATTCTTGCTGTTTTACCACACTTGTTGAACAGAAAAATCGATGGTGACACGGGGTGGTTTTGTATTGACGAGCTTTGACGAACATCTGCATCTTTTGAACTGCTTTCATTGTAGGTAGCTCTCTAGCGGCTTGTGATGAGTTTTATTCAACCGGAAAACCTGAGAAACTGTTATTTTTACCGGTCAAAATCTGAAAGATACATGTTATAACAATACTAGGCAGGGCAAACCGTGCAACACACGGCCCTAGCATATTGGCCCTGTTTTATAATGTACCAAAAAGGATTCATCATTGCACAAATAAGAATTCAAGAGTTTGTAAACACAGGATGCTTATAGAACAAAGTGGCTGGTGGAATCGGTTTTGCAGCTAGGAAGCAGTACTTAGTATTTACAATTAGCTTCATAGGTAGCAGCATACAAAAAGTAGATGAAGGAAACATAATACGCAACTATCCAGATTCCGTTTTGCACCAATAAGGTGTAGACAGGTAGCATCATCTGCTTCATATGTGGATGCAGTTTCACCAGAAAGTTGGTTAATAATGTGAACCCTAGAACTGTACCTAATACATCATTATCGGCTTTCCAACAACCGTAGTATTACCTAATACATCATTTTGCAAAACTCCGGAGTTCAAATAAAACAGGGCCTGTTAAAGTAATGCACAAATCAAAACTAACTAAGGCACCCACTGATATATCTAAAAAACACCCTTCGGTCCCCAGGACATTGCCCAGTTGGTAAGGACTAAGGAGCTTGGGTGCTTAAGGCCTCCTGGACCTTAAGCCGGAGAGTGGAGGTTTGAACCCCGTAAATGGGACTTCTTTCAGTTCTTTGGTATAAAAAGACAAGCTCACGACTCTGAGCCACCGGTAACCTGATTAACATATCCACTCATCTCGTGGGGACCCTTAATGTTGGGGTTCAACATTTTTCTCAAAAAACACCCTTCAAATCTTTAGTGTTAAATTATATCCCATAATGCAGGGGGTGGGAAACAAGTAAACAAGGTCGTAAAAGGCCACGTAAAGCACCGATATCATTATCAATCTTCAAACGAAGACAAATGGGAACGAAGAAAGCGTATGCAAACGTATACAGACTATACAGTAACAACACACTGCGACACAGACATGCAAAGAAGAAGAAGAAGAAGAAGAAGAAGAAGAAGAAGAAGAGAAGGGAGGAGAAAACACCTGCTAAGGCCTTAAACCCCCCCACCCCCCACCTTAAAAGGCTACTTCTAAATTGCTATTTATTTCTAAAAGCTTATCTAAGGGAAAAAAAAGTTCCAAGTAAGCTTATCCAGCTTATTTTTCCCAATTTTAAACTTAATTTCTAGAAACATTGTGCTGGAAAACAGATGAAGCAATTGAAAGTTAGCAGGCAGCTAAAATTAACAACAAAATGGTGTAAATAGGAATAAATCTGTACCGATTCAAGGTGGTTTTGCACAGTAGAAGTTCGAACCGTCAAGAACACCAACCTTTTTTTATTCAGTCTCAATCATCGACCACAAAATCCCGAATTCCGGAGGAGGCAAACAATTAGTTAAAAAAAATCACAGTATTTAGGAACAAATCTCTATTCCAGAAGGAAAACTGCAGCAACGAATCTCAATCAAAGAAGCCATAGCCTTCGATTATACAGTTCCCACACTACTGTCGGGCTGAGAAATGACGACGGGAAGGGGTGGTCAAATATTGGTGGAAATTTTCGTTCTGGAAATGGGTAGAAATTTTCGACGGAAAAGTGTTTTTTTTTTTTTTTCTTCATGAAATTGTAAAATCTGGCACACAAAAATGAATGTTGCATTAATCTCAACCAAAAATGAACTAGTGACAAATACTAATAGTTATTGCATAATCTTAGGTTACTATAAACAAGAACGAGATTTTCTTCCCAAAAGATTAGTGTGAAATCCAAACATGAGATTATTATATAACAATGTTTCGAGATTCAAGACACAAAACATTTTCAAGTTTAACCTAGAAGAGGTCTCTAAAAATGGTAATTCTACCACGAGACGTTCATTTGCTTTTAGTTAAAACACGATATCTGACATGATTTTTATGTGTTTGTAATGGGCATATTTTGTTTATGAGTTTGGTTTGTGGTGTGTTGGTCACGACATGCATTAAGGTGCAAACTAACAAGACGAGATGTTGGATCGATTACAAACTCAACACTCATTCAATAATACCGATTTTTATGGTGAGAGTTTATCTATTTAAGAAACTCTAATCACAAACACATATAATGTTAGATAAATGTTGCATCTGTCACCCATTATTCAAGTGTAGAGTAGCTACATGGGAATTGACTCATTGTTAGTTGGGTGACAGACTAAACACCCATCCAACAGTAACGGTGTTTGTAACGAAAGTTTCTTAAATAGATTTCCCATCACAAACACTGATACTATTGTATGGCTAGGTGGTAGACTTATCACTCATTCAATAGTAAGTGGTAACGATGTATGTGATGAAGGTTCACATAAAAAACCTCCACCGCATACACAAACAAACACCGATACTATTGGATATTGGATGAGAGTCAAGTATGCCACCCATCCAACGATTCAGGTGTAGAGTAGCTATACAAGAATTTACTCATTGTTGGCTGAGTGGCAAGTTGATCACTCAACAATAATGGTATTTGTGAGGAGAGTAACGGTGTTTGATGACAGTAATAGTGTTTCTGATGAGACTTTAACATTGACAATAACAGTGTTTGTGACGAGAGTTTTACATAAAATCTCTAATCACAAACATCAATGCTATTGGATGAGTGCCAAGTATGCCACCCCCATACAACGATTCAGGTGTAGAGTAGCTACATAAGAATTTACTCATTGTTAGCTGAGTGGCAAGCTGATCACTCATCCAACAGTAACAGTGTTTGTGAGGACAGTAACAGTGTTTAATGACACTAACAGTGTTGACGATGAGACTTTAACACGGACAGTAACAATGTTTGTGATGAGAGTTTTACGTAAAATCGATAATCACAAACACCGATGCTATTGGATGAGTACCAAGTGTGCCACCCATCCAACGAATACTTGAGTGCCAAGTATGCCACCCATCCAACATCCATCCACAACGAATACCATTGGATGAGTGCCAAGTATGCCACCCATCCTACGATTCAGATGCAGAGCAACACCAATCCAACGATTTGAGTAACTACACAAGAATTTTCCCCAGACAATATGATAAACTGCCTGTCCGAAAATCAAAATACATGCTGATGAAAAACATGAAAATAGGGATCTTGGGGAAAGAAAAAAAAGGAAAGTTGGAGGGACTTCTATTTCCAGAAATAGAGATTTAACTATTTATTACAGTTGCTATACATCATTAAAATGAAACCTCTTGACCATAGAAGGTCAAAAAACTGCATTAATTATGAAAACGTAGGTTACAAAGAAGATCATACAAGATTTAATTTAAATCCCTAACAAATATTTCAAGAACATCATCATCTTAAATTTTACAACACAGCAAATAAACATCATGTAAACTAACCACACCTATGTGTCCATTATTCTTCTCAATGACTATTATACCCACCTTCAACACCTAAACCATACAACACACCAGCATACTTCTCTAATGAACCACTAAAATAACTCTCCTTCAACTTTCGGAACGTACACGCCGTCAGCAAACTATCCGAACCCGCTTGATGACAGATCCCGACTCGCTCAACATCCAACAATTCAGCTAGCTTGTTAAGTCCACCATGAAGACTGTTACAGAACTTCATCAAGTGCTTAATGTCATATATAACCGGAAAGTATATATTCATCAACTCGAAAAATCCCTTTTGCGTATCCGGTAAGTTGCTACACGTCAACAACTTCAACAAATACCCAAAATCATAACCACTATGAAATGTTACCCAATAGACGTCTTTATTCAATACAACACCAGATGACATTAAAAGCTCCCCGAATTGCTTAGAGTCGATACCCTTTTCGTGGTTCTTCTTGAAGTCGATACCGCACTGTTTAAGCAATTCGATTGAGTCACTCGCGAAGATATCTTCGTTGAGATTGAATTCACGGAAATTGAATTGCCAGATACAGTATTTATCCATACCACACTTAGGCATGTTTCCTTCTTCATCTGTAAAAGTTAGTCCCAGTTGAATCAACTTCAACATATCAACATTATCTCTCAGTGTTTGATAATGGAAGTCAGTATTGTTCTTGAAGTTTCCGACTGGCCGGAGTACGATTCCGGGAAATTCAGTGTCCATAGCTATGTATGGATAATCATCCACGATCTCGCGAATCAACGCGAATTCTTCTTCAATATTATCACTCCATACCTCTCGAATCTGAATAGAATCACCTTTAGGCAAAATCGACATTTTTCAACACAATTAAAGAAAACAGCCACAGTTTTTCTTCAATATATTCACTAATACTTCCAATCAGCTAAACCAAAAGGTGAAATTTCTTCAAATCTGCAAAAACCCAGATCGGATCTAATCTAATAGCTCCCAGTTCCTCTTCAGATCTGAAAAAAAGAGAGCTTAATAAGCTAAAATCATCCATAATACCACCCAAAATCAAAAACTCAAACTTTCAAAATGAACAAACATCGTTTTCTTCAATTGTACAAGCTAAAATCTGAAATCGCACAAATGAAAAAGAAATTACCTTTGAGCTTGGATCAAAAGGTTGGGAACAGATCAATAACTCCAAGATCTCTAGAAATACTTCATGGTGGTATTATGGATCCACCGAAAAAGGAACACGGTTTGCAGATTGAAGATTTGCAATGAGAAACGAGAGATGATGGAAATGAAACAAGTAGTGAATTTAAAAGAGAAGGGTAAGAAAAAAAAAATATTTTTTTTAACATTTTATTTGATTATTTTATACAACATGATTGATGACTGACGGGAGATTCGAACGATTGAATAATTTGTTTTTAATAGTGTGGAAAGAGAAGGTTGATGTACGCGTCTGCGGGCCCGGTTCTTGTCTAAAGCCTTTTACTTGACTTTTCTTAGATGACGTTTTTCACGGCATTACATCAAATCTATTGATGTTTACACGTAGTCTTGATGTAAAAGACGATATTCTTCATTTATCCCGACCTGATTGAATAATGAAGATTTTAATCATGGTGAATCAACGGTCCTTTAGGTGGGAGGACCAGTACTCGGTGCCCCATGCCGTGCCCACAAAAAATCATCCTGAATTTTGTGCTAACTCCCATAATACGGCTGTTGGGATTCGATATTGCGTTCCTTGATGCAAACTGTCATCCGGAATCCAACTGAGCTATCCATGCGGGTGATTTTTACACGTAACCTTTATTTACACCATCACGACTTTACCGTGTATCATACTGCTCGTATACAATGGAATCGAACTTTTGAAAGTCGAATGTTTTTAGCAACACGACCTGTAAAAGTCGAATTTTGATAGACTCGACAGTGCAGAAAAGTCGCATGTTGGATCATATATTCGACTTTCACACGGTCGATTTTATGAAAATATTGAGATGCACCGATATGTGTGAGACAACAAGTAGATCAGTTGTGGTACGAATAATGATCCCATTAAATTTCGTGTAGAAGTGTTTAAAATGTAGCACTTCCTCACAAGTTTAAGTTTTTTAAAAAATATGATAAATTGATATGCTATTTGTTTAATGGGAGCATTTTTAAACAAATTAATCTATTTGTTGGTCTTGTAGCTCATTTTATTAGTTTTTGTTTATCATGTTTGTCCAGTCTTATTATAGACTCACATGTAAAGTGTTTAAAATTCTAATTATTTACTTCTCGTAAATCTAATTTTATGATAAATTGGGTGGACAGTTGACACTAAAGCTATAATGACATAATTTAGTGGTAAAAAACGTAATCCGGGTCATGTATTGTGATTCTACGATATTGTGAAAGATGTTAACCTAAATATATTTCACAATGTAAGGGGGGGAAAAAGCAAAAATACGTAAATGTTCATGTGAATATCTCTCACAACTCCCTGAAGTACGAATGAGGATCATGACTATAAAAAATAGGGGTACAATAGAGAAAACCATAACTTTGATTTGGGGTGTTGTAGTTTGATAATCTGAATCAGCTTCTCTCATAAAAGAAATGTGTACGTACAACTTTTACAAAATTGGCTACCGATATATAATCATATAATCTTCGATTTATATTCTCTACGGAGCTTTATAAACGACTAGTAGTGAAAGTGGCACAACAAAATTCACAATATTTTTTTGTACCATTGATTATGATGTAGGGACTATATTTTATTATAATCATTGTATCATGGAACAAACATTTCTCGAAAATGATAATCAACTTTTTTTTTTCATTACGGTGTCACTCTAAACGGCTAAACTCTAACCACAAGGGTCCACATTCTTCCTGTCTCACGGGATTTGTGAAGATTTTAATCATGTAACCTACTGGCTCGGAGTCATGATTTGATATTATACAAAAGAACCAAAAAAAGTCTCATTTACAATGTTCGAATTTGCACACTCCAACTTAAGATCCAGCTGTCATTTTAAAGTACTCAAACCCTTTCTGCTCTGTAATGTCCCGAGTACATTATGGTGTCACTCTAAATTACAAGCAAAGGGGTCATTTAATTACTTTATTAAATGAGGCCGGTACAAATAAGGCTGCTTTTTCTTAAATTATCTTCTTATTCTTTGTTCATTAGTATTTTCCTCAAGTGTGTCATTTTCTTGATTGTCTTAATTGATGTTTGTTTGTCTAGTCACTTATGAATGGAGTTTTTTTTAGTAAGTAACGGATACGACATTATAAGGCATTTGTATCATTTTTGTTGCTTTAATTAGTATATTGCTTTTTACTAAAGGTTAAAACGGATCCAACTTTACTCATGAACCTTTAGTTTATGGAAATTTTTAAGGAATTTGTTTCACACTACAACATTTTATAACATGTGTCACTCATTTAAGCATTTTTATTTAGATATACTATAATATAATTGGATTAATTGTTTTCTTAACTTTGTTACACCGTTTGAGTATTGTTGAGGTCTTCAATCACCATTATGGGTTGAACGGTTGATACTTGATTTCGAGGCCTTATAGAATCATGTGCGCTTCACTGAGCCCTCAAACACCTATTAAACAGGGCTTCCAATTTGAAGAGGTTTCTTATAGGAAACTCTTTCGATGTTCAAGTTAATATGAATCAGAGAGTTTAGTTGTTGTAGTACGTAAAGATCATCTTGGAACGGATGAAGGCATGTGTTTATATTGGCATTGAGTAATTGATACAATTATGAGTACGATGTGATTGTGGCATGTACTGGGCCAGTGTTTGAGAAAGATGGGAACTCGTTTTAGGAATCTAGAAACGGTGCAAGTAGTAGAGACGTGACTCTTACAAGAGTTAAGAAAATGCTTGTGAATCAAGTCATTGCGAAGTCAAATGTCTACTTGAAATCCCGGTGGAGGGTTCAAAAGGATCTATAGGCCCGTTCCAAGCTTGGGCACATGCCTTTGGCTTTAGATATATCGCGAGGTTACCGCCAAATGCATGCTGAGTCGGTGAGTCTGGGGCTTGTCCATTGCCTAGGATGGTTGGTTTGTGTGGTTTTTGAGTTCTTCAATGACATTTCTAAAATGATGCAGCCTCGATATTGTTAGATATAGTGTGCCCGAAAGACAATTGTTGCTTGTCCTTACGGGCAAGTGGGAGATTGTTGGAAGTAGCGCCCGAAATACAATTTATGTAATTATTTTTATAATTAATAAATGACTGATTTATTCTCATCTTATTATTTGCTTCGTGCTTATAAGTAATACACTACTGAAAACCCCAAGTCGTATCATATGTAGCCATATAACTTAGTGTGTGTCACACATGAGGATTAAGTTTATGGTGATACACTTGAACTGTAAGTCCGTGGTGAAGTTAATCAAAGTATGAGGTCTATTGATTAAACCACCATTAATGCGCCCATAACACTTTATGGTGTGACCGTCTTATCCAGACCGTCGATATTGGTTATCTAAGTGGGGCATTTATATATGATGAGAGTCATATAGGACTGGACCGATTTAATCTGAGTTTCTCATATAATTCCGTGATTGAGAAATCTTATTAAATCACATGATGATCGTATATGGATTAACTTTAATCCTGAAGTGATTGCACACTCCTACTGGTTTCAGGCTAGGGTTTGATGTGTTCGTTAAGTATTGCTAAGATGCGCGGTCCGAATCACTTTCACATTGGCACTATTCTGGAATGAGTGAGAAGTGTGTGTCTCACAGATATGAAATTCATTCCTTCTTGCGGGAAGTAGAAAGACAATCCCCATATTTGTTAATTCTAGAAACTGATCGATCCGCGGAGTTCGTATTGGTTATGAACTAATTGATCATTAGTGGGTTAATGGTAAATAAGGATAAGATGTATTGAAGAAGGTTTGCTGAAATAATCCTGCTTCATTACGGATAGTCTATGGAGGGTTAGTTTATATGTAATGATTATATCAATGGACACTTATCGACTCGACTCGACGTTTTGAGAATAAGTTATATCTATAATCGATAGAGTTCAGTTTCGGATTTATGGTGGCGTAATTCGAATTAATAAGTTGAGTAGAAATATTACATCGATGAATATTTTATTCAATTTATTGTAAATTCTTCAGTTATAGGTCGTAAGTTAGGGTTGGCTCTTAACAACGAGTGTTTTATCGTTTTATGAAACCTCGAGAATAAATTAAATAGTTGGTCTATTTAATGAATATGTAAATATTATTTATTTGGTAAATAATATGTAAAATATAAAAGACATTTTCTATTAAATTTAATGACTGTATTGGCGCCACTTTAGGGCACTAGTAGCAGAAGCCCTATATGGTGCCCTATCCCTAAAACGAGGATAAAAAATAGAGTTTACCCCAAAATAGCTTCCACAGCGGAGTCCCTATCCCTATTTATTTTTAGGGATATGAACAGTGCATCCCTATTTGTGGGGATGCACTATTCACGTCCCTAAACATATTTAATTATTAAAAATTATAGGGAAAAGGATAGGGATGCTGCTGGAGTGAAACAATAAATATTTAATGTGTATGAATAGGGTTGTGAGGTAGAATATATATTATTTAATATTATTTGAAATGTTATAGGGATAATGATAGGGATGCAGTTGTGGAGATTTTTTAATTGAGATGTTGTAAAATAGAGATATGTATTATTTTATAGATAAAATTTAGGGCCTTTGATAAGAGTGCCCTTATGTGATAAATTAGAAAAAAAAAATTCTAGATTATGTCACATGTGTAATTAATTAATTATCTATTTGTTGGATAATTAATGGAAAAATAAATAGATTGATTTTTTTTGGGAATTATCTCTTATTTTTATGGCAAAAATATCTTTTTCTTATGGGAATAGGTAATTGTAGTGTGAAAAGGATAATTCTCTTGACTAGTTATTTTCCTATATAAAGAGAGTTCCTCCTAACACAATACACAACAATATCGGCGCCACTTTTACATAAAAAAGGAAGAAAAATTAGTTTCTTGCCTTAGTCATTAAAAGAAGAAAAACCTAGGGTTTTTCTTGTGCATATTCGAGGAGGTTCAACGGCGAGGATCGACGTCCACCAGTCGTCTATAGGAGATACAATCCGGAAGACTACGGCTTCTCCCCTTGGTCGATTGCTTCTCTCTCTCCGGTTTGGGTAAATCTACTAACCTTCTTGTAGTTATTAATTATTTATGCGAATCGAATCGTGGTAAAATCGCAAGCGATTTATTCGTAGCTTCCGCTGTGCTAGATCGAGTGTCTCAATCGGTGCTGAGAATCAGATCTGACGATCCAATTATGGATCGGATCCGGATTCGGGTTTCTATATATCCAGCAGATACACGACCCTATACTATATCGAGGCTATACACAACCCTATACTATATATATCGAGGCTGCATCCTTTTAGGAACTGTTGGCCAAAATAGTGACGGTCCAACTTTAATCGGCAGGGTACCGAGTCGGATGCACTATAGTAGCGAGCAAGGTCGTATCCCACGAGGAATCAATCGAATACCAAAGCCGTTTTCGAATTTAGTTTAGGTCAACCAAGATATTTCAAGTTTGATTACACTAAAACAAAATATAAACTAAAGAAATTAAGGAGAGAAAGAAACATAGCCAAACTATGATCCAATTGATGACTTTCACACCTCTAATCGATTAGCTCGGGAATGGGATTAACCAACCTACCAAACTCTACTTATATCGACTCATTCATGGGTGCAAACTCCTAAGCTAGTGTACGACGCCATACAACAATCGAACACCCTTTGCCCGGTTCAACAGTCCGCCTTTAAGAATTTAATTGACCGAAACAAGATTAACGCGCTAGAGTTGCCCGATTTCACAACCGATTGAACCTCACTCCCTAATCAATCTAAATAACTCAGTTGATTATAAAGAATGATCTTAAAACCCCTTTTCCCACACCCCTTCGCAACATACATTTATAAAAGTGGTGTGTTTGTTCATGAACTAAGTGTACAGTCTAATTCAAGCATTAAGAACAAGTTTTAAGACATGAATTCGTCAATATAACAACAATTAAGCACTACTCATTCTCAATTTCATCAATTAGAGGGTGATTTCATCAATCTTCACATAATTTGGCTATGAAAAGTTTAGCTAATCATAATAAAACTAAAAACAACAATCAAAGATAGTGTTAAAGCCATAAATGAAATAGAAACTGAAATTGATTACCAAAATAATAGAGAATCGGAGTTTATATCAAACTTTTTCAACACCCATATCAATTGGTGAAGAAGAAGGCCCAAAATCAGAAAATCCAAGATTAGAGAAGAAACTTTAGCTAAAATCTAAGCTAGATTGTGTTTAATTTAAGTAAAAGATGATGAAAGAGTGAATCTAGGGAAGAAGAATGGAAGAATTCGACCTAAAGGGGAGAAAAGTGTAAAAATCGAAGTGTGAAAGTGTCTCCAGAATGCCTAAAAAATCTGTGCAAGTGGTATTTATATTCTTAAAAAATGTGCAATAAAAGTCATTTTGGCGCGCCCCAAAACTGCTTCAGTGACTCTGGTAACTCTCTGTTTCAACTTGGTGCGCCCCAAACATTTTGGCGTGCCCCAAAATTGTTTCTGTGGTTCTGAGCCTCTCTGTTCAACTTTGGCGTGCTCCAACTCTTTTAGCGTGCGCCAAACTCCTCCAGGCTCCAATTTCTTCACTTTTCTCTATTTTCTTCTATCTCCAACCATTGGTTTCATCTTTATACGCTCCACGCCTTGTCTCCCGGGCTTACGAGCACCTAGATCCTGCGTCACGACATCTAACACAAACCGAGCATAATTCCACAAGATAGATAGGGCTCGAAAAGGGCAAAAAACATCGTAAAATGCCGAGGTTTTCCATCTATATGACGGTTTACCCCATGGTGGATGTGTAATGCGATTTTTGCCCTAAATGAGGTCTAAAACTACCCGGAATGAACCAAAAGTGCCGTAAAAGGGAGTTGAAACATGCACCGGAACATGGTAAAGTTGACTCTTATCAGGAACCAAGTGAAAGTTTATCTTATTGTGTTTCATTACAACCAAGTGAAAATTTCATCTTCGTTACGTCCTTACGCCCATCACCCTATCACCATCACTTCCACTCTTATTTTCACCAACCTCATCTTATACCACTTTCCGTACATTCTCCATTACCTTTTACCTTTGGCTCGTTGCCACCTGCATCCCCACCACTTGCACCACCCTAACCACCACCTTTTAATCTACCCTTTGCGCTTGTCCTTCATATTCATCATTCATCATCTACCACGTGATTTATCATATTCTATGTGGTCCTGTTTAATTACAACACAATTTATATCACCTAGCATTACATTACACCGATTCAAACTATTTACTAACTTAATATCTTCATAATTTTGTGTAATACGTTTTTAAATTGTTTTGTCAAATGCTTAATTTTTAGTTTTAACACCAAGCAAATTCGTATATTGACAAAAATCTTAGACCATGTCCATGCAGTGACGGTCAAAGTGATCAAACAAGCACCCAATAAATCTTATATTATATTATATAATACCGGCATACCCATTAAATGAGAACTGGTAATATATAATAGTATTAAGAGTGATAAGCTTTAACATTTTAAATCAACTCTATTAATTGTAACATATTCTTTTTTTTTTTTTTTGAGGAATAGGAATATATTCATGTAATTAGTAATTACACAGGGTAATGAATATTGAGGTTTAAAAGCGTACACACCTTTTGATTAAAAAAGAAAAAAGACATTTCGTAAAATGTGGGTGCGTGGAACAAGTTGCTTTTATTATTATTTTAGTGGGAAAGGAACAAATTACTTTTGATTTGGTAATTTGTTTTGACAGGAAAAGAGGACACACACGTTGAATAATTAAAAATAAAAAAACAGGGGATTATTAATTTAACATTTGTTTCAAAATGTAGTGATTTATTACTTCAAATCATGATTAAAAAGTCTCTGAGGGTGGGGGGGCTTTGTTTTAGTGGTAGGGTCACTACTCCAGCATTTGTTAAATGATTGTGCTCATGGTATCAGCTTTTGTTGTCTGTTGTTAGACTTTTATATCACATATATATATTTATTTAGATGTTATTAGTATTATTATACTATTTAAATATGAGATTCTTCGTATTGTGTCATACGTCGTGTCATATTAAGTAAATTAAATTTTCTATATTATAAAACTTTGCCCTTTTCCATCGCAGATCAAATAATTTTTTAAGTAATTTATCGTCAAAGTTGTATCATACGAGGACAAAATTATTTAGGACTACAATTGCTTATATTGATGCTACAAGTTCATCAATAATACATATATATATATATATCTATAATATAATGATTGCCCCAACTTAATAGAACTTTAAGTAGATTTTATTATCCTTTCATAAAAAAAAATAGATTTTATTATTATCATACTGCTATTAGTGCAATCTACCACAAATTTTCCACAATTATTGGTAGTTATCTTGGAATAGCCTTTCTTCTATTTTAGGTGGGATGTACCAAATTACTTTCCTACTCCTTTATAAGTGGGATGAAATCTTAATTGCAATTTCTTATCTTGATTCCACTCATGTTATATGTAACGTTGACTGAGGTTCTGGTGAATATGAAAATACCTAGTGATTGTTGAGCTTGAACGCCCGGGATTGTTGAGTTATAGCCCACTCTTGTTAAAGTTCAACAATCGCCAGGTTCTTGGTGAATACTAAAATACCTAATGATTGTTGAGCTTGAACTCTGAATAAACTTTCATCATACTGGTGGTGGTGGTAAAGCTCAACTGTCACCAGGACCCAATGATGAATATGAAAAGACCTGGTGACTGTTGAGTTTGAACACTCGTGATTGGGTTGCAACTTGCAACCCACACAAATGTCAACAGTCACTTGGTGTTTCAGATACACTGCATCTTCCCAAAATGCATTAGCAGGGTCTCAACCTCATCATACAAGTATGGGTAAAACTTTAATAAGTGGCATGGTCCCAAGAAATGCAATAAGAAATTGAAAACATGATAGAGAATGTTGTAAGATCTAATGGGACCTTTAGGTAGATCAGTAGGTACATCTACCCACATGCAGGCTATTGCAAAAATATTAATGAAAAAATAATAATATTTAAGACTATTATTTACGCCGCACATATTCTACTCGTGCATATCTTTATCTTACAGTAAAACCGACCTTGTGAAAACCGTTTTTGAAGCCAAGAACCAACTTTCCGTAGATGTATTGTGAGAACCGACTTTGACAAAATCGGATCTTGCTCCAGAACCTCTGAAAAGTCTATTATAGGCTCCAAAGCCGACTTTCACAAAATCGATTCTACTTTGATCCACAGGTGGAATGGTGCTGGTGTACGAGTAGAATAAGTGTGGGGCAAATAAAGCCCCCCTAAAATTTTCAACCCCCGAAAACATTAACTGCATTGCTATAGTATAAGAACATGGTTTCAAGATAAAATAGCACATCTCAACAAGTGAGACAGACACCTCCTCCGTAGTAAAGAGTCAGAAAGTAAGCTTACTTTACGTTTTACACATCAATCTTAAACAGATGAGTTTAATTTTGTGTCTCGTAATTCACATGAGGAATCACAGGATACCCTCACACGAGCGAATCCCAAGTACCAAAATAAAGGGGGCGGATCCTCTGCCGTGAATCACACACAGCAGGCGCTGCTGTGATACAAAACAACACCGTTTTGTATCACAACGACGCCGTTTGGATCCGAGCTTTAAAAAAAAATTCATCATCAAAACAACGCCGCTGTGATACAAAACGGCGCCGTTTTGTATCACAGCAGCCGCACATCAGAGGGGGATACGGCAGACGATCCCAATTCCAAAATAAAGGACAATGGAACAAGTGAATACATGCCTACAAGGTTTAGACCATAATAACCCTACTCAACAACTAGAGTATAGGAAAAAGGCCTCAGGATCAAGAGGTTTTGGGTTCAAATCCTACGTCCACCCCTCATTATATCTGTTTTTCGTATCTATAAAAAAAACAAAACTAGAGGCTAGAGCACAGGAAACATCCGAAACGTTTTCATTGGATGCGAATACGCTGTATGATTCAAGAAGATGAAGACTTGGTTTCAGACACCGGAAGGTAAACACCTTCAGCTGCAAACCAAACATTATCAGGCTTCTTGTCTTTCACTCCACACACCTGCAATAAAAACACATATTTTACCAATAAATACACATATCAAATACTATACAAAACCAAATCATTACTACACTAGAAATATATAGTTGCAACCTCCGATGCACAGATACTTCTGTTAGGTACTGTGTCTTGTATCCAATACGTATTCTACATAGATACGCAACAGATACTTATGTCATGTATCCAATACGTATTTTACATAGATACGCACCAGATATTTAACATGGGGCTAATTTGTAATCTTTAAAAGTTGGATACATAGTTCTGATATGAATATACATAACTCAGATATGTGAAATGAAGAACCGTGTTTAAATTTGAGTAAAACCCGTCATATATTGAATGTGAAGTTGGCCAAGTTGATGAAAAGCTACCAAAAACGAAGAAAACCACTAATAACTGCTTTATTTTATTTGTTTCAACATTTATTATATGGTCCTTATACTTTTACTATGTACGGTTTGATCCCTATATCTCACCTCTTGATGTCCCCCGGCTAAACGGTTGTACTTCTTATCATGGCTATGTAGGTATCCACCTGTATCTACATGTATGAGCCTCACCCTTTGATCTTGCCTCCATGTTTTCCCGCTTCCCTCGATTTCAACCCTAATCACCACCAAAATCACCTTAAAATATCATTAACAATATTGATTCACCAGCAAAAGAAAAGTATATCATAAGATCAATTTCATGGTCACCTCCAGTGATCCCCGGTATCGGATTGTCCCTCACCGCCAAAGCAACTAACCTGCATCATTATTTTTACAGATTAGTACAGCATCAATAACATCAAATCACATTATAATTAGCGAAACCGAAACATCACCTAAGTTGTTACAAAATCATTTAGTCATACAATTTCCATTCCACGGGCAAGGCCAAGTACACTTGAAAGGTAAAGTACGAATCAACACTTTAAAATCTGATCATAGTTCAAGAGATTTTGTGCCACTGACCTCTAAATTCCTAGATAATGGGGAGGCGTGTAAGTGGCTATGGAGCCACTTTCTCGTTGCCATATGCTGCAAACGAACGATGCTTCCACTTTTAATCGTGTCACCTTGTTCGGCATCTGTCTCCAGAGCAGGCCTAACAATCTACCAATGAATATTGCAAGAAGGTTCATGTGATCAAACTTAAACATAACTCAAAAGCTCGATAAAAACAATTGAATAAATGATCAAGGAGTGAAAAGAAAGGAGCAAAGTGGAAATATATACCCAGTAACTATTGGAATCATCTACATTTGGAAACCCTGTTACGGACTGCTGACCGCTACCTGATCCGTAAGGGACGTCATGCGAGTGCAGCCTAACTTTGGTTTTTTCATGCATCAACTTGATAACAGAACCATATGTAATCTACCAAAAAAAATAGGAATTAATTCTGAATCCCAATTTCAATATGCTTCAAAAAATGATTGCACTAAATATACATTATCACAACCTCGAATTTGCAAAGAAACAAGATCAAAAAACGTACTTTTGTCTACCAGCTCAAGTTCAGCTCGTTAAGGTATGAAAAATTGAACGCTAATGCATAAATAACAAATTATGAAACAATATTTCATACATCATTCTACAAAAAGTGTTAAACAACTCTATAATTGTTCCAAAGAATCAGTCTATAGTGTCTACTAGAGATGAATAAATGTTCCTTAAAAAAAAGAGATGAAGAAATGCTTATCATTTGATGACTTATTTATCTATATAAACTGATTCATGAACATAATCGAATATGTTCATTCCTATAGGAAACGACCCTACAATCCAATTCGAGCTCGGGTTGATACTACACAAACAAACGATCACGAACAATCACGAGCTGATCGCGAACGCTCTGTTCCTATCTTTTATTTCCAAGACTCAAAATGAACAGATTCTGTGCAGAGGAAAGCGACACACATGTATTATTCATTCTACACAATTTCACACACTACAAACATTCCAATGATACAACAAAGCAAAAGTTACCTGGACGCCTTCAGAAGCAGCAGACACAGGGGTTGAGGCAAAATCAGAGTCAAGTGTTGAATACAGCAAAATTGCTAAACCAAAAAACGCGAAGGCCATGATTAACAGTAAACCAATAAAGAAAGTGCTTAGCCAAAACGGTAAATTTGGATCCGGCTTGTAAGGCGATCTTTTAAACACTATTCTATTAGGAGTAGATGAAGCTTGATGAGGCTTATTTCTTGACTCGGACGGTGTGGAATTTCTTCTCGAGAGATTTTGTTGCTGCCGCTGCGGTTTTCCGGATGAGATAGCCACGGTGGAATCGAGAAAGTCGCCGGAGCTCCGATCAAAGGGGAGTATTGTTTGAAGTGGTGGTAACAGGCAGGTAGAATAGCTTTTGGAAGGTGAGTCGCCACGTAAGTTGAAAAGCTTCGAGCCATTTAGACTTTGACACGTTGATTCAGATGACGTGGACCAATATCGTCGGATCTGACTTGATAGTTTTTATTTTTATTTTTAGTTGAGATATAGTGATACTATTGGTCGGATCAAATCAAATCAAACCAAACTACGTTTAATCTGGTTGTCTTGCGTCGTAATCGACAGCATCGATCTTGCCTTGGTGTTGACCCGGTAGGCGAGGCTTTCTCTGTTCACAACTCCGGTGATATTGAATCAGCCCTTTGGCTTTAACAGGGCATCTTGGCATTAGGATGTGAAGCTGTAAACATTAGTCTCTTTAATTGACCTATATAGCAACCGGTTCAACATTTCTGACACGACACGTAATCGACACGTCTAACACTTGTCCGACACCATCCAATTAAATTAATACTATTAATAGTGAACGTAAGCCGTGCAAGGCACGGCGGGCTCAACATAAATCGTTACCAACGATAATATCAAAGAATATATCCTCAACGTGAAATAAATCGCGTAAGTTTAAACCGTAACAAATTCAAGGTACAAGACAAAGAGAGCAAGAGAAATATATCACATTCTCTTAGCTTCCAGATCATTAATATGCTTGAAAATGTGTTTATCTCATTTCTATACGACATTTCTCTTTCTTATCATTAATGAATACGTCATTGATTTCGTGTTCATTCATTTGGTAGGAAAAAAACACGTGTCAAACGGTATGTTGAATATAAAAAAGTGATTTGATATTCCAACGTCAATTTTAGTGATGTTCGTACTGCAAACTGTTCCATCGACGTTATGTTGTTCAAAATAATAAAAATATTTAATCGTTGTCAGTAATCGCGTACACACAAGCACACCTTCTTGACGCGGATATTTGTTTGATCTTATTTTTATTATTATTATTATTATTATTATTATTATTATTTTTGTATTTTATAGCTAAACTTGACTCTTCTTCCATAGTACACTACACAGTAGAACTTCAAATCCGTCGGTCTTTCCTTCTTTTTTTTTTTCTTTTTTTTTCTTTTTCTTCCCTTTTTTGTACAAACTACTAACGGTACACATTTAACTAAAATAAAATTACACGGTTTTATTCAATTGTTGTGCCGAAATCGAATCGAAAATTTTCGGTTGATTGAAATTTAAAATTGAATCCATATTTATCTGTTGGAGGTAATAAAATAAACCGTATCGAAATATACACTTTGGTTCGGTTTATAATAACGGATAATCGAACACAAAATTTCGGTTTTCTATATAACGCTAACCGAAATTCGGTTTTACAGAAGGAAAAGAAACCACTGTTAAAAAAGGAAAAAAAAATGAATCGTATCGAAATTTAAAAAAAAATACACGGTTTTATTCACTTGTTGTGCCAAAATCGAATCGAAAATTTTCGGTTGATTGAAATTTAAATTGAATCCGCATCAGTATGTTTGAGGTATGTTGGATGTAATAAAAACAAATCAGATGAGAAGAAATATACAAATTCGGTTATGGTTAACGGTTTAAAAAAAACGGAGAGTCGAAAAAAAAAAATCGAATTTTTTATACAACGCTAAATCGAATAAAAATTTTGGTTGAATGAAAAAAAACCATTGTTTGGTGGAGGAAAAAGGAGAAAAAAATGGAATCGGAGATCGAACAAAAAATTTTTAAAAAAAGACACGGTTTTATTCAATAATCTTTGTTCTTAAATCGAATCGAAAATTTTCGGTTGATTAAAATTTAAAATCGAATCGAAAATTTTCTGTTGATTAAAAGTGATTAAAATGAACTAAAATCAGATTTGAAATATATACACTTTGGTTCGGTTTATGTAACGGAGAGTCGAACAAAAATTTCGGTTTTTATACAACGCTAATCGAAATTCGGTTTTTACCAAAAGGAAAAAATCGCTGTTAAAAAAAAAGGAAAAAAATTGAATCGTATCGAAATTTTAAAAAAATTTACATGGTTTTATTCAATTGGTGTGCCGAAATCGAATCGAAAATTTTCGGTTGATTGCAATTTAAAAATTGAATCCATGATTGTTTTTGTTAGAGATTTAAAACGAACCGTCTATCGAAATATATACACTTTGGTTCGGTTATATATAGGAGAGAAAAAAAAATCGGTTTCTATACAACGCTAACCGAAATTCCGGTTTTTACCGGAAGGGGAAAAAAAAAATGTGCCACGTGGCCAATTTGTGGCTCACCTCTTAACACTTAATAGATATAAGATTTAAAATTTTAATTAGTTTCAAAAAAAAATATAATATCCGACACATGATCGACACTCCCCCACACGGCGCCGACACTCTCCAGCACTCCTGAACCCAACTTTTTCAATTTTGTGTTTTTTTTTTCTTTATTTGAGTTTTTTTAATGTAAACGTTAAAATACACGATTTTTATCTTGATTATAATTTAACAAATAATACGTCGTATTAAATTTATATGTTTCTTGTTGGTAAACAATCATTTTACACTTTGTAATGTTTTGAAGGCCAATCACAATTTCGTTTTTTTTACTTTTGGCACCGTTTAAATATCGAATATGTATTTTAGATATTAATAGAGTTTACGTATTATATATCTTAGTTTGTCTAGTTTTTCAGATTTTTACGAATATTAGTTTTGATAAATTGAATCTTATTTACATCATATATATATATATATATATATATATATATATATATATATATATATATATGTCAATGCGTGTCGTGTCCTTAAATTTAAATTAATTAGAGTACGTGTCATAATGCATGCGGTGTGTGCGTGTTATGCGTGTTTATGCTACATAGAACCAAACAAACGTAAAGTGTGTGTATTTCGGTCGATTTTAATACTATAACTAAAAGAAAATCGTTCGATATAGTTTGGTTTCTGTTTGAAATAAAAAACCATTTATAATTATTGGTGAAAACATGATATTTTGGATTAATCATGTTATGATTTATCCAACTTATTCAATGTTATAAGTGTTAGTTTAATATTAATAATAAGGAGATATTAAATTTTCGTTAGTGAAATAAGTAAAATAAATACCTACACGGGATCATGGACTGTAAGTGGGTTAAGAAAATTTAGAGTTCATGCGTTTTACAAGATCACGGAAGCAGATTCTGGGAAGAGGACACACCGATTAATTGGGTGAGGTGGAACTTAAAGTGACCTCAATGGTAATTCAATTAAAAGCCACAATAAGCCTTGACTTCACCCTCAACTTGAAAATTTATCTGCCTCTACCTCCATATATTGTGGGGCCTTTGGAGGCATTTTTATGTGGTAAAAAAAGTTTTTCTCTCTCCAATTGATATATGTGGTGAATTTTTATATGATGGTAGATCAAAAGATAAGAGGTTGTTTATCAGAATAAATTTTTTATTAGGTTTTGAAAAAGTGTAATTAAAACGGAAAACGATGTATTTAAAGGTTGTAATTGAGGCATCTTATTGGGGACGCCCTTAAATGCAGCTCAAGGACTGATGTCTAGAACCTGGAAATACAAGTGGAGAGAAGTGGTTTATGGTATAAAGCTTTGGCAGAACAAAATGATACACGGACAAGAAGAGGAAAGACCCCCAGCTTTTGTGTTTCTTGCAACTGCAACATAGAGGACAAGAAACTTGAGACTTTTATTGTAATACAGACTAGTTTTTTTGATTGCAAATAAGAAAGGCAAGACTCGTTAATAAAATGATTTTTCGTTTAAAAAAAACCGAGTAAAATACAATTTTTTTTAGTTTTTTTTTTATTTTAATTTTCTGATTTGTGTGTAGCCAGGAGATTCAGTGGTATCAACATGAAATATTATTTTATTCTAAACATAATTTTTCTAAAACATTGTATATCTCTTAATCCTCAACTATTCCAAATCTGTCTTTCTCCTGAAAAAAATTTCAAGAGAAAGAAAAATGGGGTGAGTAGTAAAGGGTTCTAACATCAAAAGCTAGCACACAATGTATGTAAAATAAAGCATGTACCAAATTTAGCAAAAATTGTTAAGTTATAAGTACGTAGGAAAACAACATTCTCTAACATGATATTCCTATATATCATCAATTATTAACTTTATTTATTGCATAGCTTCGTTGTTAGTTGAACATTGCATTCAATCGCACAATAGTTTAAGGGCATTTCACACGATGTAACTAATCGAGAAAGCCTCATATGCAGCCTAAGAACATGTCGGCCCAAAATTTAAGTCCATGATTTAGGTTTTCTACCTATTATGATATTGTAACGTGCCTCTATTTAAAGATGAAAAAAAAAAAAACCCTATAAAATTCAAAATTTTGATTAGTTAATTAGAAATGATGAATTGTGAATTTGTGATCAGTTTTTTTGGTCTAAACTAGGTCACCATAAAATCATAGCAGCCAAAAGAATTTCATTCAAAGCCATGTAAATATATATGAAATTAATTTGTGTAGGTCATTTGGATTTTCAACCGCAAAAATAAAACTATCCAATAAATTTAAGGACAACCATTCTTTCATTCCCTTCTCTTTGTAATCCCTTCAACTATATAAACAAGGTAACTCCAATCACAAATTCCATTGTTCAGCATTACATGTTTTCAAGAACACCTTTTTAAAATTAAAAAAAAAAATGGGGTTCTTGAAAACCACATGTTTGTTTATCACATTTATTGCCTTCATTTCCTTCATCCAACAAGCACATGCAACAAACACACCTCAATCCTGGGTGGCGGCCCACAACAGCGTTCGATCTCCATACGGTCTACCACCCGTGAGATGGAACACCGAAGTAGAAGCCTTCGCGAAAGCCTACGCTGCCAATAGGTCCGAGGATTGCGCCTTGGTCCATTCCGACGGTCCTCTTGGAGAAAACCTGGCCTACGCCGCTTGGGATCTGACCGCAGCCGAAGCTGTGAAAATGTGGGCTGATGAGGTCGAGTTTTACAATTATGACACCAATTCTTGTAAAGATGGAGAGGAATGCGGCCATTATACGCAGCTCGTGTGGCGTAGCTCGGTGAACATCGGGTGCGCTACGGTTATTTGCCGTAACACTGGCTGGACATACGTCTCGTGTAACTATGATCCTCCGGGTAATTGGGATGGTGAACGTCCTTATTGAGATGATCTTGCGTGACGTGAAAACCTGGGAAGGTGTTTTATTTAACATTCTTATGAAATAGAATGTATTTTTTTTTCCTCACCAAATCCATGTTTATTACATCACATCTTGTATTATTTGTAATAAAGAGAACTCTTCTCATTAATTAACTTGTGCGTTTTTTTACATGTTTATTTGGGTTCGCATCAAATATATATATTGAGAAAGGAAAAAAAAAAAATACATTAACATACGATAAGATGACATTAACATATTGGTTCACATTCGTTCGCAACTGTTAGGAATAATGCCTAGTATAATATTTAATGTTTGTATTTATCTTTAAGAATCTATTACTAGATTTGGTTGACACTTGGCACTGTGTTAGTGGACCAAGTGTGTAGTCTGTTGGAACATGTATTTGTATATATACTGTATGCTGGTTGCAAGTTCAATTAATGAAAAACATATTCTCTCATTATCAGTAATCTTTCTTGGTATCAGAGACAGGTGGCCGGAGATGGCAACCTCCGGTGCTTCCACTCCAGAAAGCTCCACCGCCGGAGCTCAGAGCACCGTAATCTCCACCACTATTCAACCTTCCACTGGTGTTGCAACCACTGATGCCTCTCAGATTCCTTTTTCGTTTACAAACCTTTCTTTTCTTTCTGTCGGAGTAGCAACCGGTATACCAGTGTTGAGCTCCATGCACACCTCTCTTCCACCACCAGTTATGACCGTTGGCCGTCCAGAGCCCTCATACACAAGCTATCGAACTTCTCTTCCTCCACCACCACTGTTTGGTTCTGTTTGCCCACCGTCTTCCGCCACTTCTGCTCTGAATCCACCGTTCTCCGGTAACTTGAATCAGGTCTGCACTGTCAAATTGGACAGGAATAACTACCTTCTCTGGCGTTACACAGTGCTACCAATCATTCGTGGCCATCGACTGGAAGATCATCTTCTTCACTCAGCTCCTTCCTCGCAAGATCCATTCTCCAGGTTTAACGCTGCAAGTCCTTCACATATTTTAGCTTCAGATGACTGGATCATCAAGGATAATCTGCTGATGGGGTGGTTACTGAGCTCTATGACTGAGTCAGTCTTGACGGAAGTTGTTGCGTGTTCTTCTACCTATGAAGTCTGGACAACATTGGAAACCCTTGTAAATTAAACGGTAAATCCAGAGTACCTGAACAGCGGAAGAAATCACCAGGATCGTTTCCCTATATCCATTGTTACTCGACTACGTCTCTGTTATTGCCGTCTTGATGAGAGGATTCCGGCATCTCTCTCCTTGCCTACAACCGTTATGTGTTGGTTTCTTTCATATGCTTTATGATGGGGTAAAGCATTACATTTATAGGCGGAGAGAGGGCCGAAATCCGAATGATCTAGGTTTTAGCTTTAATCTCGGCCGTCCATCAAAGCCGAGTTTTAATCGGATTAAAACTCCTTTTAAATAACCAATAAATAATAAATAGCATATTTCCTAGGAAAAAACGAATTTCATATAAGACCATTATTACGGGGAAGAAAATTACACGGGCTCAATTAATGGCCGACATAATTTTTCTTACATTCTCCCACTTGGTCGATAGGAACATTCATTAATGTTTTCCTTGTAAGGATCATAAGACGCGCGTTATATGCTAAACATTTCCTTTAGTCGGTTAGCGTAAGTGTCATCATTAATCTAGCTATCAATGTGAGTCATAGCGGTTACACATCATTCTGCAACATGCTCCCTTCTATGTACCACAACATTGACAACCGTCTTAACTAGACCATAAGCGGAGATTACATAAACGGTCCCGTTATGTCTTTGCAAGAGACAATTTCTGTTTTAATATATTCATTCGTAAGGTGTATACACAATGGAAAACAGAAAACAATAATGATGTAGAAAAGTGACATTAAGAGCTCAACAAATGTCAAACGTAAGTACAAAATAATTGGCAGAACACGATAATTGGGAGCTATCCTCAAGACCTATGCTTTCAGTGTCTCTCTGTTATGTCTTGGTGGTAGTCCTTTTGTAAATATGTCTGCGACCATAAGATTTGTCAATATATGTTCAATGACAAACAAATTTCTTCTAACATCTTGCTTCAGTAATAGATATTTAAGGTCCATGTGTTTTGGTCCCTTAGATATCATGTCATGCTTAGAGGATCCATGTCCCTTAGACTGTAGTCTTATAACATGCCACATACTCTTCTTTCATGGTGGATGAGTAAGTCAACTATGACTTCTGGCTTTTCCGTGATACGGCAGCTCTGTTTAGAAGATACACGTAGCCAAGAGTACAAAGTCTGGTGTCAGTTTATCCTCCAAAATCTGAGTCTGAATAACCAGTCACCTGTGGGTGTCCTAATTTTCAATATGTGAGCATGTAATTCATGTTCCTTTAAGTATCTCGGTACTTTCTTAGCAGCTTTCCAATGAGACATTCTTGGATTGCTTTGAAATGTACCTATCATGCCAGCAACATAACTAATGTCAGGTCTTGTACAAAACTGTACATACTTGTAAACTCTCTACAAGAGAAGCATAAGGATGTTTTTCCATATCTTTACGCTCCAACTCATTCTCATGGAATAATATTAGAACAATAATGGAAGAACATGTCATCATGCCAAATCTTTACAAAACTTTATCAATATAGGCTTTTGAGACAATCCTAAATATTAAATGCCCCATCACGGAATATTTCTATCCCTAACACATGGAATCCCCACTTAAGTATTTCATTTCAAAGTTCTTGAAGAGATCGGCCTTGGTTTCATGTAATACACCAAGATCACTTTGTTACAATGATAGATCACCAATATACTGTAATCAAAAATATGAACATACTCCCACCGATCTTGAGGTATATGCAAAGGTCGATTGTGTTCTCATTGAAACCGAAAACAGTAATGGTTTCATGAAACTTTAAGCACCGTTACCTCGAAGCTTGTTTCAGTCCATATATTGATAACTTAAGCTTGCAGACCATGTCTTCATGACCATCAACATGAAATCTTTAGGCTGAAGCATATAGACTTTTTCTTTCAAGTCTCCATTCAGAAAGGCTGTTTTCATATCTATCTTGTGTAACTCGAGATCATAATGAGCTACTAGTGCCATGATAATTCTAAAGGAGTCTTTCCTGGACACAAGGGAAATGTCTCTTTATAATCAATGCCTTTTTCTAATTGAAACGTTTGGCAACAAGTCAGGCTTTATATCATTCAATATTACCATTACAGCCGTGCTTAGTCTTGAAGACCCATTTATAGCCAACTGGTTTGTGTCCTGAAGGTAATTGAACAACTTCCCATACTTGATTTTCATCCATAGATTTCAATTCATCTTTCATGGCATCAATCCACTTACTGGAATTAACATCCTTAATGGCTTGTGAAAACAAAACCGGATATTTTCTTGTCCCTTCTTCATATTCTACTTGATAAAGCATATAATCATCAGGACTAGCAGATCTTCTTAATTATAGTCTGTGGTGCTTCATCTATATTCTCATTGGCGATAATCTCAACATGGAGTTGTTGATCATTTATTGTATTTTCTTCATTGTTCGGCGGTTCAACAATGGAGAGATTCCCAATACTTTTCGGAATAGGGTTAACGGGACGGGTACCCTTATTTCCTTTATGATCACATCACGAATTTTATCACTCCCACAGATTTCGCCATTCTTGTAGAATATAGCATTACCGGTTTCAACAATTCTCGTAATATGGTTAGGACAATAAAGCCTATATCCTTTGGATTTTTCTGGGTAACCTTGAAGTAACCACTAACTGTTCTAAATCCAATTTATTTACTTGTGGATTGTAAATTCTAGCCTCAGCTGGACAACCCCATATTTAGAGATGTTTCAAATTAGGTTTCCACTATTTCCACAGTTCAAAAGGTGTCTCTGGAACTGCTTTACTAGGAACCCTATTTGAAATATAAGCAGCTGTGCTTAAGGCATCCATCCACAGACATATAGGCAAGTAAGCATGACTCATAGATCTAACCATTTCCATATACATACGATTCTACCTTTCTCCTACACCATTCCGCCATGGAGATCCAGGCGTTGTGTATTGAGCAATAATTCCAGCTTTTGGAGAATTTTTGCAAAAGGTCCAGGATGTTAACCTGTTTTGTCATACCTTCCATAAAATTCATCACCTTTATCCAACCTTATGATTTTCACCTTTCTATCTTGTTGCCTCTAGACTTCAGTTATGAACATTTGTAAAGTGTCCACAGATTAAGATTTGTCATGCAACAAGTATAGATAACAATAACGTGAATAATCATCGATAATGGTGATACAATACTTTTCTCCTCCAAAGGTGGGAGCATCAAAGGTCCACAAATGTATGTATGTATTATTTCAAGAAGCTGGGTACTTCTTGTGGCTAAATTGAGATACAAAATATTTAATGAGGCTAAGTTAATGTTAGTAATACCATCCGCAGCGGAAACGATTTAATGGATCTAGATCTATAAAATACACGTAATAAAATAACTAGATCTATTCTACAAGGGGGATGTAGATCATACCTCTTGAATCTCAAAATTCAAGTTGAAGAACCGCAAAGGATGAATGTGAAGATGTGAAGAGCACCACGATCTTCCGTGACGTGTGATCCAAGCAATTCCGGTGGAAGGAATTTCGACTCGAACCCCTCCGATATGCTACCCGAAAAATCTCCAAGATTTTCCCTAATACCCTTGGCCGAAAAATATTTTCTTCTCTCTCTAAGAGGTGAAGTCGAAATATGTAGTGTGTTATTTGGCTTGGGAGAACTCTCTTTATATAGGAGAGTAAAACTTAAGCCCCAAGGATTTTATAATTAATACAAAATCAATTATGATAATCCTATTAAATAAAAGATAATCCCATAATATTCTAGAACAAATCTAGGATAATATTTATCTTTATTTCTTTCCATAAATATTTATCCAATAAATATTTTACGCACATGTCTTATTAATCACAAGAAAACTAATTTCTTGTTCCAAAAAATAAGAGGGGCGCCACTTTTAAATCATGACCTAGTCATAATTAATTTTTGGGCTATAACACAATTAAGCCAAGATTATGGAAAATGTCTTTTCCACATATTTAATTATTTAGCCCAACTAATTTAATAGTCCACTAAACAATTAATTCACATATCGTTTTAATAAAGTCCAACAAGAACTAAATTAATATTATTAGGATTTGACGTCCGAGAATAGCTATGCTATATTGTGAGGCACGTCGGGGACCATGGACTAATAATCAATGGCTCGATAAATCAAATAAATAATTATAGAATAATTATATTCGATAAATCAATCACAGAATATGCCACCATAATCCCGTGGATCGCACTCCTCCGATTATGAGATTATATTTATCTCCTCACGAGAATAATAATAAGCGCCCATTGATATAATCATTACATATGGATTAATCCTCCATAGATGTTCATTCTAAATCGGGAAGTTACCGTTAACCCTTTTAGAACCTCTTATCCTTATTTACCATTAACCCCTAGTGATCAATTAATTCATACAACTCACTGGTGATCAATCGTGTGATATGAACTCGCGCGATCGATCGCTTTCAGGATTAACAAATAAAGGAATCTGTTCATCTACTTCCATAAATGGAAGGAATGGATTCCGTATCTGTGATAACACGGACTACTCACTCAATCCAAAGACAATGCCAAGATGGGGTAATTCGCACCACAGACTCGGTGTAATCCTTAACCGCCAAGTCAAACTTCATAATCGATTCAAGCGGTTGATCGTGATCACCTCAGGATTAAGATATATCCATAAATATGATCATCCATTGATTCGATAAGACTTCTCGATTACGGAATTATATCGTGAACTCTAATCAAATCGGTCCAAATTTCTATACGATATATCTATCATATATAAATGCCCCATTAGGTTCTCTTAACCGAAAGTCCGGATAAGACAATCACACCAATCGTGTTGCAGGCGCATTAATAGCACGTTAAAGGAGAGACCCGATACTCTCGATTAACTTCACTACGGGCTAATTGTATTTTAAGTACATCTTCACTAACTCAATCCTCCCGTATATACCATACATCGAGTTAAGTGATTACATAAACGATATACTTAGGGTTTTAGTCAGTGTAAATACTATTGTCACATCGGTGATTATGAGAATAATAAATATGAATAATAACGTCAATTCATTTATTAAATAAAACAATTACAAAATTGTCTTTCGGCATCACACCTAACAATCTCCCACTTGCACGAAAGCATGTGATTAATTGTTTTAGAGCACACCCTATTATTTAAAATACAACAAACTACATCTCCCACTTGCTCTAAAGCAATGGAGACTTATCCCGTATTCTAGTACCCACTAAGCATATCATAACCATTTCAGATTCCAAAGTACACTCCGAGTATGCCGTCGTAGGATAGGTCAGTGACTCGGGAGTACCTATATCTAAATGTCATGGGTCTTAATGATTAGTCGGGTTGTCGGCCTCGAGACGATCCGTAGAATCAAACGTTACCGGTCCATCAAATCATGTGGTACCGAGTAAACATCGAGCCCGAGATCGACTTAACGATCATCCTCAATCGACTTAAAGTCAAAATCGATTGTATCACACATATCCAAGTTCACACATGAATATGTCCGCATATTGTTCCTCGTTCTCTTCAAGATACTAAAGGACATACTAAACTTGCTTTGTTAACCACCGAATCTAAGATTCGATCAAAGTTGACGTTCAATAACCTGACCATCTCTTACTAGAAAGAGAATCTATCCCATTTCTCTTGATCCGAAGATTTAGAGAGTCATTCCTGAGGCATAGGGTAGAACTTCCTCGTCGAATGTTGCATACACAGATGCATCATCTTAACCAATAAGATGGATGGGAAACCAGTGACTGATTCTAATGAATTCGACCGAGTCAAACTCTTAAGAATGTTGTCCAAATCTCTGTTGCAGAGAAATGTGGTATCGTCAGATTCTGACTTCAGACAACACACCCATGTTGATTCCAACTGGTGCAGTGTTATCCTTCACAAACACTAATATATATTTATATATTCACTACTGTACTAAAATTGATATCCAGTCTACAAAAGACTTATCAATATTCTGGTCAAATCCACACATTGTAGAAATATATGACTTCCAATGACCGAGAGGTTTGCTTTTTATCCACAAAGGACATAAGCCTTGACAGTCATCCTGTCATAAGTTCATAAGTCAATACCCTTCTGCTTTGAATGAATCCTAATCCGTTTGTTTGGCAAGAAAGTCTCGTGGAATCACCCTATTTTCTCGCTTTTGAACGAAATCATGCAATACCGAACTCATTCTACTCTTTTCCGTGTAGATCCAATTACTCCCATCTGGGCTCGAGACGCCAGGTGGTTCTACAAGAGCATGAACAAATTGGAGTACCGAACTCCATTCACTGTGGTTATGGCTATTAAACCAACCTCTATTATCGAATACTATAACGCTTTCACAAAAGAGCCATAGGTTATCAATCGATCCTCGGACTACAAAGTCCGCCGAAACCATAATGGGTAATGGATAAACCATACTCCCACTACATTCTGGGTGGATCAAAAATCTGATTTAGTTTAGTAGTATTTAGTGTTATCACCAACAACCAATGTTGGATGTGGTCTGATTTTAATCAGTTAGTAACTACCTTGAGTAAACGCATTTCAAGGTTCAAGGTTTTGCTGTTTCATGGACTCTATCGGGAAGGACGCAATAAAGATGATCGTCCCTTCCCCGATTTCAAGAATCTTATAACAAACCTTTTTCTCAATGCTACAAGATATTGAACGATTGGTCACTGACCGAACGTGTTCGCGAAATTTCCAGACCTACCTTCAAGCACCGTGTGCTAAATGCTTATATTTATGGAAGTGGGGTGAACCGAGTCCACACCTTATCCGTAAATTCCAAAGCATATTCTAGGTAGACTTCTCGGTCTTACATTTCACTGTAAACCGTTATTTCACTTCCAATATCTTTATTGAGTTAAGCAGTGTATTGTAGCACATCTAAAAACTATATAAGGCAATTTAACGGTTTCTCACATAGTGAAAACATTTCACTATGAGGCAGGCCGAGCATCGTCCCCCAGGACTATGTGATGGCCCATTTCGAGTATAGAATACTCTATCTCTCATTGAAAACAGAGAAACCTCAAAATATTTTGGATAAACTTACCGGAGTGTTTGAATAGTTATCAGACAAGAAGTCACTACTCGGAAGCTCCTACTAACTTGTATCTTTCATCAGACCCCGAAGGTCGTCATGAACAAGCTATATTACTTCTTTATATCCATTATCCTTTCCTCGATTGAAAGGAAACTTAGTCATCGAACCTTTGAGACAATATAACCAGATCGGGAGAAAGGAATCACCCGAGCCGTCTTGTGTCTTGTCTTTTAGGGACTATGCACTAAATATGGAATATGAAGAAGCGTTTATCTAAATATAGAAACCAATTGCTTTTAACATTCTTAAGATGTGTTTTATATACATATTTCAAAGCATTTCTAAGTGGTTTTGACTTTAAACAAAAGTCGAGTCTTGGATTCAAATACTACAAATGGTATATTCACTTTCTATACGACAAACAAATTATCGGATAGAAGGTAAATCCATTCGCTCCAACGAATCTTAAGCAGTAAAATAAATTTTTCCGCGATATCCAAGGATTGAATCCGAGATTCATTTCCTTATATCACTCCCACTATTCTAGCTAAAATTAATCGCCCGTTGTTTACTCTTTTAATCGTTAAATGCTTTGTTACCTTGTTCTTCCAAAGAACTTAGCTCGAGAAAATCGCCAAGGATTCATAGGTGGTGATCCAAAATCACCGCCTTATCCTATGATTTTCGATTAATTAATTTTCGGTTCAGCCTTAAAGTTTTCTCAGTTTAGATGACCAACACTTTTAGACATATTCTCCCATTCTTGACTTTCCGTGAATGGAAACAGTCTTGAACCAGCGGTTCTTTTGAGTAGACAGTACTTTGAACCGTGGGATGTCTATTACGAGTGTTACTTGTCGGGACTTCTCGGATTTTCTAATATACCGGAAAAACAATAAATCATAACATTAAAGCTCCTACTAGTTTATCGGTTCCAAATACCGTCTAACGAGCAATGCTTTATTGTTTATGATTTTCCGATTTTTTCCGATTAGAAAAATATTTCGTATATAGTTCCAATGTTTCCAGAAAAACAACAAATCATAGAACTCCCACTAGTTCATCGATTCCAAATATCGTCTAACTAGCAACATTTCATGACTTTCCGGTTTTTCAATTAGAACGGTTACGTGTGTAGTCAGTTACACTTTTCTAATGTTCTAGAAAAACAACAAATCATAAAGCTCCCACTAGTTCATCGATTCCAAATATCGTCCAACTAGTAACACTTCATGATTTTCCGATTTTTCAATTAAAAATTACTCGTGTACACACTCAAAATTCACTAGAAGAATTTCAAAGTCCAAATCACCTTTGATCAAACTAAGTTTGTCTTCCGTTTGACATGAATGACACTAGTGACATACCGTATGTCACTCTTGTTTTTAAAAGGCTTAAGAGAAAAAATATCTCTTCCAAAAATTAATTGCATTATCGATTTACTAGTTCAACGTCCTAGTTACTTTCCACTTTTTAACGAAGTCTATACTAGTCAATTATAAATTTTAAGCAATTTAGTAAGGGATATAATGCTGTAAATAAAATGACATATATTAATTCAAGTTTAACACTACTATATTTTATTTTAGGAATTGTAAACTAAAATTAAGTCTACTCTACTATTCCAAGGTTTTAACCTCGCATCTCAGTGCCGCCTTAGGGTAGGTCAAAGAGATGACGGTTAAATCGAGACAATCTCATCAATGAATAACTTGTGAGAATCGAACATCCCACGAGAATCGAACATCCCTTTATTCATTGACTACCTTCCTTTTTTAGCCTAGATATTATCAAGAAAATACCCATGATGAGTGTGACCTACTATATCGGATCTCTTAGGTACGCCCGAGTATGCCGTCTTAGGATAGGTCGGTGACCCGACGAGTACCCGTAAATCCTATCCTTTCGGAGACCAAGCCATGAATGTTGATAGGGCGAACACCATCCTTAGGGGACGAAATCAAAGCGCGCCGAGGCGCCACCCTTCTCTCACTTACTTGTATCTATAGTAGAGGCCGTGGGGTTACACTGTCGCCTCCCCGCCCCACTCAATATTTTGGAAGTAGTGGTAGGTTAACTAACCACGCCTTTTGATGTTAACATAAAAGCACATCAAATCAAGGATTCGAATGGTGTCGGTAACGAGGCAAGCCTACCCGCCCTATTCGTTGGAACATATGTGTAATGATCCGGACGAAGTCGGGTCAAGTCGGCCCCATTGAGATAAGAAGGAATCACCACCTCTCGCTCTCCGGTGTAGCTTAGTCTTGCCGGACCCCGTGCATACATCACACTAGGAGGGTTAAGTCGGTCGAGCGGCTCGATTGACCACCCAACCTATAGGCGAACCGCTTTTATCCAAGATTTATTGTTCTTTTACAATCATTCAATCTCGTGAGACACTACGAATCGAAAACGTGATCTCGTTTGGGCTTTAAGGCGGTTCACCGAGAACACACACCGAAAGGCCTAACGATTTCATAACCCGTCCTCGGATCATTAATTAGTTACTAAATTTATTAATTACCACGTATTAATTAAATTTCAACTAATTACACGAATTTGTATACATGCCTATTTTAATTACCAAAATTAAAATTCTACATGTATGCATGGAGTGGATTTATGATATGATGCATGTCATGGCAATTCGATTTTATATCTATTTTATGATCAAACACATAAAAATAAATGCGGAAAATTTAAACACTTGAGATGAATGGTTGGCACTTCGAATCTAACCTATTAGAAAATAAATAACCAAAACCCTAACTAGGGTTTACGACTTTCTAACTAAATCTGCAGCTGTTCGAACTCTTCGACGATCGGCATACAAACGAACTCGGATCGGGACGAAACTTTCCAGATCTTATCTTCACTCCTTGAAATTCAATATGGACGGTTGGATCGGTGCTTTGACTTACCAATTTTCTCCAGTAAACCTCCAAACTTGCTGCTGAATCTGACTTTGACTGCACTGCATCAAGGACTTCCTGAGGCAGATCGGGAATCGAGATGAATCCCGATCGACCTGAAATTTTTATGGTGCGTCCAAAACTCAAATTTGATAAATCTGAACGGTCGGATTTTCTTTTCAACGGTCCAAACTCTCCCAGAAAATCGAGGAAGTCACAGATAGTGTTTCTGTGAATCCTGCGTTTTTCTGTTACAGCAGCCTCTTCGCAGCATCAAACGGATATCGAAACGGACTCTGATCGACGCCAAAATTTGTGGAGTTGATCATCATCTTCTAATCTTGATTCTGACCGGAGAGATCTTCGTTTCAACGGTTCGATCAACGGGAAAAGGTAAAATACTAAACAGCTACTAAACAGATCTATTTTCTGGAAATTAAAATTGCAATAAAAAAGAATTACATAATTTCTATATCTCATCATATGGACGAATTTTCATCGTATATATGAGTTTACAATAGATCTAACGGAAAACATGCCAACCCCAATCCATCTCTTCAACCACGACATTCATAAGCATAAAAATAAACATATGCATCGCCCCAAAAAAAAAAATTGGGACAAAAATCTACATGTTTTACCACTCCTAGATCTAATATTTTATACGTATAAATATAGATCACCATGGCGATCGATACCACCGTTAGTAATACCATCCAGTGAAACGATTTAATGGATCTCAGATCTATAAAATACACGTAATAAAATAACTAGATATATTCTACAAGGGGATGTAGATCATACCTCTTGAATCTCAAAATTCAAGTTGAAGAACCGCATAAAGGATGAATGTGAAGATGTGAAGAGCACCACGATCTTCCGTGACGTGTGATCCAAGCAAGAATTCGGTGGAAGGAATTCTCGATTTAACACCTCCGATATGCTACCCGGAAAAATCTCCAAGATTTTCCCTAATACCCCTTGGCCGAAAAAATATTTTCTTCTCCTCTCTAAGAGGTGAAGTCGAAATATGTAGTGTGTTATTTGGCAGGAGAACTCTCTTTATATAGGAGAGTAAAACTTAAGCTCAAGGATTTTATAATTAATACAAAATCAATTATGATAATCCTATTAAATAAAAGATAATCCCATAATATTCTAGAACAAATCTAGGATAATATTTATCTTTATTTCTTTCCATAAATATTTATCCAATAAATATTTTACGACATGTCTTATTAATCACAAGAAAACTAATTTCTTGTTCCAAAATAAGAGGGGGCGCCACTTTTAAATCATGACCTAGTCATAATTAATTTTGGGCTATAACACAATTGCCAAGATTATGGAAAATGTCTTTTCCACATATTTAATTATTTAAATTCAACTAATTTAATAAGTCACTAAACAATTAATTCACATATCGCTTTAATAAAGTCCAACAAGAACTAAATTAATATTATTAGGATTCGACGTCCGAGAATAGCTATGCTATATTAGGAGCACGTCGGGACAATGGACTAATAATCGCCGTACTCCGATAAATCAAATAAATAATTATAGAATAATTATATTCGATAAATCAATCACAGGAATATGCCACCATAATCCCGTGATCGCACTCCTCCGATTATGAGATTATATTTATCTCCTCACGAGAATAATAATAAGCGCCCATTGATATAATCATTACATATGGATTAATCATCCATAGATGCTCATTCTAAATCGGAAAGTTACCGTTAACTCTTTTTAGAACCTCTTATCCTTATTTACCATTAACCCCTAGTGATCAATTAATTCATACAACTCACTTTGGTGATCAATCGATGTGATATGAACTCGCGCGATCGATCGCTTTCTAGGATTAACAAATAAAGAAGCGTTTATCTACTTCCATAAATGGAAGGAATGGATTCCGTGATCTCGTGATAACACGACTACTCACTCAATCCAAGACAATGCCAAGATGGGGTAATTCGGACCACAGACTCGGTGTAATCCTTAACCGTCAAGTCAAACTTCATAATCGATTCAAGCGCTTGATCGTGATCACCTCAGATTAAGATATATCCATAAATATGATCATCCATTGATTCGATAAGACTTTCGACACGGAATTATATCGTGAACTCTAATCAAATCGGTCCAAATTTCTATACGATATATCTATCATATATAAATGCCCCATTAGGTTCTCTTAACCGAAAGTCCGGATAAGACAATCACACCAAGCGTGTTCAGGCGCATTAATAGCACGTTAAAGGAGAGACCCGATACTCTCGATTAACTTCACTACGGGCTAATTGTATTTTAAGTACATCTTCACTAACTCAATCCTCCTGTGTATATACCATACTTCGAGTTAAGTGATTACATAAACGATATACTTAGTGGTTTTCGTAGTGTAAATACTATTGTCACATCGGTGATTATGAGAATAATAAATATGAATAATAACGTCAATTCATTTATTAAATAAAACAATTACAAAAATTGTCTTTCGGGCATCACACCTAACAGCTTAAATGATAGAACCAACTTTACAAAGACATTTTGCATGATTCAAATTTTACTACGATTATCACATTTACGGCATGTTTCGGGTGAGTTTAGACCCTATTTTGAGTATTAAATGAGGTTTTATTGCACGGCGAGTGATCGTCGGTTTTCCGTAAACTCGACCTTATTTTAGCATTTTATACTCATTTTTCCCGAGCACCCGTAGTTTGCGGCCGGGGTTATGCGTTTGCTTGTTGTTTTCATATGGATGCAGGACTAGGGTGTCTCGAGAGCCCGAAAGGCGAGAAGTATGATGATAAGTGTGATCAAGGTGCAAGAATGAGCCAAGGAAGAAGAAAGAATAAGAAAAGGAAGAGAAATAGTTGTTGCTCTCACCATATGTTCACTTCATCAGCATTTTGACCGATTATGGAGGCATTTTCTGGTCATGGTGTCTTCACGAAAGTTGTAGATAATTCAAAGATATTTCTAATGGTTTTTGAATCACCCCAATCAGAGGTCGGATGAAGAAGTTATGAAGTGTTTCTCGCAGAGTCATCGAAATGGAGCAATCTGGAGGCAAAACCAGAGAGTTGTCCGTACGGATGACACATTTTGTCCGTACGGACGACTGGAAAATGATGAATTATCCGTACGGACAAGTACCCTGGACTATATATACACCTCAAACATCGCAGCAGCAGCAGATTGACAGCAGGTTCAGTTTCCACCAGTCCGGTCCTTTGAGCTGCATTTTGACCCATCGAGGAAGCATTTTCTGGTCAAGTCTTCTTCATGAAAGTTGTAGGGAATTGAACGAACTTTCCGACGCATCTTGAATCGTTCAATTCGGAGCTACACATAGGGATATTTTAATGATTTACTGAAGACAGGTCAAACGAGCCGAGTTGGTCGGCCCACCAGCTCAAACTCGCGATTTTTGCTCTATATAAGAGGCTCCATAGAAAGAGAGCCTCATACTCTCACTTTTTCAGCGTGGATGAGCTCGAGGCCGGCTTAGGTGCTCAACCCCGGCCCTCGCGGGTGTCATGCAGTTGACATCTAAACAATCGGATCAAGGCTTGGGCCCATGCTTTTAGATTAGATCTTTAGTTTTGTTATGATAGTCGAAGGTGCGTATTCGATCGATTGCTTGTGGATTTTCGGCGTCGCTGGTCACGATAGGGATTAAAGACTGGATCTTTTGTCGATTTGGGACATGGGCTTTCAGATCTAATGTATTTCGATGTCGATTTTGTGAGTTCCCTTTGTCGATTTGCTTTCTCTCGATTTTGCTTTGATTGTTTCGATCTTTTGTCGATGGGATTGCTTATTGTCGTTAGTTCATGCTTTGAATCCCTTTTTCGTGCCGTAGCTTAGTATGGGCTTCGATCGTTTATCTTCTTCGCATGTTCTTTGTTCACCGATTTTAACACAGGTTTCGTATTCGACCCAATTTCCTCGTGGGATCGACCCCGTACTCTTTGCCATTCTACTACGATTGACCCGGTGTTTGGCCTGTTAGAGAGTGGTTTCACGGTATATGAGTTTCGTGGATTATAAATATTGTTTGGTTTTTTTTGGATCGTGAAAAATCCGCTCATCAAAATGGCGCCGTTGCCGGGGAAATTGTTTAAAAGTCGAATTTGTGTTTGGTCGTGAACGAAAAAAAAAAAAATTGAAAAATATGAAAACATGTTGATAATGTTGTGCTTAGACTAGGTTTGAATGCAATTTTGGTACTTAGCTTCTTCGGAGGTTGATATCTTGTAGGTTGTCCTAGAACTTGGGCCTAAGTGTTTATAATCTTGTTTTATTTAGATTTCGATAGGAGCCATGGGATGTTGAAGTGATGTTGTATTGAACTCGGATTGAATACGACTTTGGTACTTAGTCTCTTCGGAGGTTGATATCGTCTAAGTCGGGCTAGAACTGGGGCTCAGGACCTTCGACTATCATGACTTTTTGAGGGGTTTAAAATATCGTGTGTGTGTGTGTGTTGTGGAAAAAAAATTCGAAAAAAATAAATAAATAAATAATAATTGTTTTGGTTGATGTGCTAGTTCTTTGACGTGGATAATTGCTTGTGTGCCTCTGTGGCTTTATTCTATACGTGGATGATTTGTCTTTACCATGTTTGGTTATCTTTACATCCATTGCAATCCATGTTGAGTACTACCGATCTGCTCTGAGTCCGTTTGTGGCATGGCTTCTATATGTGTACTACCGATCTGCTCGAGTGTTTTCTTAATGTACTAAAAGATTATTTATATAAGGAGGGACCAATATACCAATCGATTGGCTTTATGTGACTAATTTCTTTATGTGTCACTATTTATCACCTACTAAATGTTTCACTATATTATATTATATTATATTATATGATACAAATGCATTATAGTCTTCATATAATATATAAAAAGAAGAGAACTCACCAATAACACAAACGGAAGATTAATACTATTAATCAATCATCACACTTTACTCGTGTTGTGGGTAAATTAATATGTATCAAATATAATCAATTATCACACAAAATAATTTCATTTTGTATAGCATATAAGGTATGTTCGAATAGACTCCACTTATGTATACATTACAAATAATGCATACTCATGACTTTATTGGAGAATTAAATAATAAACTCATTTAATCATACCTTTGTTTAGGAACATAATTGCTAATTGTTAATGCGATAATCATACGGCATAACTGATTCGCACAAAATAATACAAATTGGTTGACCCAAAAGGATATACTTACTATTTCTTTAGTGAATTATTTCTGCCGACAATTATTATTATTATTATTTTTTTTTGGACAGTAAATTAAAAATAAAATAAAATAATAATAATAAAATAAAACAAGAAAACGTTATTTGCTACACCACTCAATTAATGCGGCAGCAACGTAATTGCATTAATTTATTTTATTTATTTTTTTTTTTTAATGCACAGGGGTAAGCAGGTAAACAAATATTTCATTAAACCCTAATGCTTTGTTGCAGCCGCCGCTTTATCAATAATTTTTTTTTTTTTGATCCTTAAAATACATAAATAAAGGAAATAAACCTTAATATACTTCACCTTAATAGCACTTTACGTTCACCTGAATCAAGCACTGAACAATATTAAGGCTTGAAATAAAAATAATAATGACAGATTAATAGCACAATACCCTAAGTAGTCAATCTACTGACTTGCCGCCGGAAAGAACAGATAATCACAAAAGCATAATGGAATATTACGGTGTACAACCCTAATTCTTTATTTATTTAATTACATGAAACGCCCACTGGATCGAAGGTTCAGCATAAGCAGCATATTAGGTATGGAAAAGGTGGGTGGTTGTTGATAAAAGACACAACCAGATATACATGATCACAATATATTTACCTAGCTATTTGTTATCACCAATCAAAACAAATAGAAACAAACCAAACCAACGATCTGTGTCATATTAATAGAAACGGATGCAGGGTTGATGACCGGAATTCCGAATTTGATTTTCAACAAAACAAAGCGGAAGCTATTGATGCTGAATTACAATGCAAGCACTGGACAACGAATAACATTGATAATAGGTTTGCTCTGCTACCACATGTAAATTAAACGATAAATCCAGAGTACCTGAACAGCGGAAGAAAATCACCAGGATCGTTTCCTATATCCATTGTTACTCGACTACGTCTCTGTTATTGCCGTCTTGATGAGAGGATTCCGGCATCTCTCTCCCTACAACCGTTATGTGTTGGTTTTTTTTCATATGCTTTATGATGGGGTAAAGCATTACATTTATAGGCGGAGAGAGGGCCGAAATCCGAATGATCTAGGTTTTAGCTTTAATCTCGGCCGTCCATCAAAGCCGAGTTTTAATCGGATTAAAACTCCTTTTAAATAACCAATAAATAATAAATAGCATATTTCCTAAGAAAAAACGAATTTCCTATAAGACCATTATTACGGGGAAGAAAATTACACGGGCTCAATTAATGGCCGACATAATTTTTCTTACAACCCTCTATAATAGCAGATCGGAGGCACGCATGTTGGAGTATAAGGATGCTCTTGCTAAAGCTTCAAAAGGAACAAATTCGATGTCAGATTATCTTGCTCAGATGAAGTCCTATTCAGACAATCTTACCGCTACTGGATATCCGATTACTAAGTCTGAACTCATTTTGGCCACTCTTGGAGGTTTAGATCGTGACTATGAATCAGCCATAGTCAATATTACTTCCAGGGTTGGAGCTCTTAGCTGGCAAGATGTTCAATCTCAGTTAATTACTCACGAGAGGCTGATTGCAAGACTGAACTTACCTCCTGGTCATAGTTTTTCTGGCCCTACTGCAAATCTTGCTCAAGGACCCCTGTCCAGAAATTGTTCCAACTATAACACCAACACTGGAAGGTCATCATCTCCAGGTTCTAATCGAGGAAGAGGAACTGGAAATTCTAGAGGTGGCAGGGGCAGAGGAAGAGGTTCAGGGGGTAGATCTGGTAACAAAATGGT
This sequence comes from Gentiana macrophylla, assembly GCA_026214975.1. Taxonomy (NCBI): domain Eukaryota; kingdom Viridiplantae; phylum Streptophyta; class Magnoliopsida; order Gentianales; family Gentianaceae; genus Gentiana; species Gentiana macrophylla. The sequence goes on along the minus strand of CM047809.1, from coordinate 122,395,854 downwards.
GTGCCAACTCTGTGGGAAAGGTGGTCACATAGTAACAGCTTGCTGGCATAGATTTGAAGAGGATTTGTTCCTCCCAGTAGTGTCAATGCCACAGCTCCACATGTATCTGCCTATGCTGCCACTGCAACACCTCAGTCTGTGGAAGATTCAGCTTGGTATATGGATAGTGGAGCCTCAAATCATCTCACAGCTGGTCTAAACAATCTCCATCTCAATGCAGGGTACAATGGTTCTGAGTCATTGGTGGTTGGTAATGGTGAGAAACTAGCCATTTTGCACATATGATGTAGTACTTTTCCCACACATTGCCCACACACTGCACTTGTTTTAAAAGATGTTCTTCATGTCCCTTCTATTACCAAGAATCTTATTAGCATATCTAGACTTCTAGCTGATAACTGCATAACTGTTGAATTTACTCCCACTACTTGTTATGTGAAGGACAAGAGAACAGGGAAATTGCTCCTTACAGGAACTCTCAGTAATGGACTCTACCAGATAATGGCACCAAGACAGAGCTCCCCTCACTCCAAACTGAAGTCCACTTCCAGTTCAGTTGCTTCTAGTCCTCTTTTTCATAATAAGATTAGTGTTCAAGGTCTATCAGGTTCCCCTAGTTTGTGTCTAGGCACTGTTAGCCTTGATAAGGATCCTAATGTTTGGCATAGGAGATTAGGCCATCCATCCAAACTTGTTTTAAGTCAGATTTTGAAATCCTGTAATGTTGATATTAATGGAAAACTTGACTTTTGTGATGCTTGTCAATATGGCAAAGGCCACGCCTTACCTTATTCTAATTCAGATTCTCATGCTCATTCTGTTCTTGAATTGATTCATTCTGATCTCTGGGGGCCTGCTCTCATTCCCTCTGTGTCTGGTTTTCATTATTATATCATTTTTGTTGATGATTGGTCCAGGTATACTTGGATTTTTCCCTTAAAACTAAAATCTGAAGCCTACACTGTTTTTACCCAATTTAAAAGTTTGGTTGAGAATCAATTTTCCACCAAGATTAAGTGCTTGCAAACAGATTGGGGGGGGGAGAATTTAGGAATTTTACATCCTACCTTAAAGAACAAGGAATCCAATTCAGGCATCCATGTCCTCATGCCCATCAACAAAATGGCAGGGTAGAGAGAAAACACAGGCACATCACTGAATTAGGTCTGACACAACTAGCACATGCATCCTTACCCTTGAAATTTTGGTGGGATAGTTTTGTTGAAGCTGTTTCTGTTATTAATATACTTCCTACTCCTGTTCTTAATCTTAAGTCTCCTTTTGAAGTCTTGTTTATCAAAACACTGGACTACAAGTTTCATAAAGTGTTTGGGTGTGCTTGTTTCCCACATCTAAGACCTTTTCATACTGTTAAGTTCAAATTTCACACCACAAAATGTACCTACATAGGAGTCAGTCCTCACCACAAAGGCTACAAATGCCTAGATGAATCAGGAAGAGTGTTTATAACTAGAAATGTTGTCTTCAATGAGTCAGAGTTTCCCTTTAGAGAAAAATTCCTACTAGGGCCTTATAGGGAAGTCATCTCTGATCCTGAATTGTCCACCATCATCTCTCTGCCAATGTCCACTACTGCAAGGCCATTGTCTGGTGAAGTAACTACTGAACCTGCTCCTGTTTCAACATGTGAACCTGACCCTAGTATGCAATCCAGTCATGACTCTCCACTGCATGAACTCTCACCTTCTCCTACACCTAATCTCAGTCATGTCCAGAGTTTTAGTCCCATACAGGACAATACCTCATCCACTCATGTCTCTGTATCCCCTAGTCCTAATTCAGAAGCACATTCCAGTGTCTCACCACAAAGTAACCATATCCCAGAACAGACCAGTGAATTTTTCTTACAACCTCCAACACAAGGTCACCCTATGCAAACTCGTTCTAAAAGTGGAATTTTTAAACCCAAAACCTATTCTGTCCAAATTCAGTCCTCCATACTTCCAAATCACTTGTCTGAACCAACCAAGGTCTTAGAGGAATTGAACAGCACTGAGTGGAGAGCTGCTATGGTCATTGAATTTGATGCATTGCAAAAAAATGAAACCTGGACTCTAGTTCCTCCAACCAACAAACAAAATCCAGTTGGCTGTAGATGGCTGTTTAAATTGAAGATGAGACCTGATGGAACAATTATCAAGCACAAGGCAAGATTGGTTGCCAAAGGGTTTCATCAGACTTATGGAGTGGATTTTACTGAAACCTTTAGTCCAGTGGCCAAAGCCTCTACCATCAGAGTTGTCTTGGCCTTAGCTGTCAACCTAAACTGGCACATTCATCAAGTTGATATTGATAATGAATTCCTTAATGGACCACTGATGGAAGATGTCTGTATAGAACAACCAGAGGGCTTTGTTGATGAGAACAAGCCACACTATGTCTGTAAACTCCACAAAGCCTTGTATGGACTTAAACAAGCTCCTAGGATATGGTTTGCTGCTCTAAGATTACAGATGATGCACTGGGGTTTCAACCAATCAAAATCAGACTCTTCTCTTTTTATTCTTAAGACTAATGAACATTTGTTGTATGTTTTAGTCTATGTAGATGATATTCTGGTGACAGGTAGCTCACATAAGCTGATCAAGAAGTTTGTTGATATGTTAAATTCAAAGTTTGCTTTGAAGGACCTGGGTTCAATATCACACTTCCTAGGAATGGAAGCACACAGAACTTCAGCAGGACTGACACAGGGACACTATGCATCACAACTCCTACAAAGACTACAGCTTGATCACATCAACCCATGTTCCACACCTATGATACCTGGTCAGCACCTGCATCCAAATCAAGGTGAACCAATGAAGCACCCAACTATCTACAGAAGTGCTATAGGAGGACTTCAATACTTAACCAACACAAGACCTGATCTTGCCTATTCTGTTAATTATCTTAGCCAGTATATGCAGAGTCCTACTCAGACACATTGGCAAGCACTTAAAAGGCTTTTGAGATATGTTAAGGGTACCTTACATTATGGTCTGTTTTTTAGTGCTTCTAGTTCTACTCAATTGTCAGGTTTTTGTGATGCTGATTGGGCTTGTTATCCCTCAGATAGAAAGTCTTTTGCAGGTTACTGTGTCTATATTGGGAAATCCTTGGTCTCTTGGAGTTCAAAGAAACAGAGTGTTGTCTCTAGGTCAAGTGCAGAATCTGAATACAGATCCTTGGCCAATTTGTCCTCAGAACTGACATGGATCAAACAACTGCTTCTGGAAATGCAGATTCAGTTAACCAATGTTCCAGTTGCTTGGTGTGACAACTTAAGTGCTACTTTCCTTGCTCATAACCCAGTGTACCATGCAAGGACCAAACATATAGAGGTTGATGTTCACTATGTGAGAGATCAAGTCATTAACAAGCAGCTGGCAGTCTGTTTTGTGCCATCTTCCATGCAGATTGCAGATGCTTTAACCAAAGCACTTCCAGGTCCTATGTTGGAGGAGTTCAGAACCAAGCTAAATGTTAGTACATTTAGCTTGAGGGGAGATGTTAGGAATAATGCCTAGTATAATATTTAATGTTTGTATTTATCCTTAAGAATCTATTACTAGATTTGGTTGACACTTTTGGCACCGTGTTAGTGGACCAAGTGTGTAGTCTGTTGGAACATGTATTTGTATATGTACTGTGTGCTGGTTGCAAGTTCAATTAATGAAAAACATATTCTCTCATTATCAGTAATCTTTCTGCAACGATCAAAATGTACTCAATTATCTCAATTCTATAAGACTTATATTCGTTGAACAAATATATATTTTTCCAGGTTTAGACGTTTAATATCAATATAACATTATGTACGTAAATTCAGATTCTTTCGGAATCCTTCAAATTATTTTCATATCATATTTGGGGAAGTCAATGATACAAAAAAAGACGATGAATTTTAGGTTCATTTTCTCCTTACATGCAGATTTTACCATAATTTGCATATGATGCAATATATATCAATTCTCATCATATTATAATGGTATTTACCTTCTTTAACCTCATTATAGGTTAAGAATTTCGGTGTAGCGTACATCTTTGTACTCCCCGAGTTTGCTAATATTTTGAAATTCATTCTCATATTTTCATACGCTCGAGCATATTGTGACTCGTCTATAGTTCACATAAATCATATATCCATAATCTCATTTGAGGGATTTTATATTTGATCGAATTCGATAAGCATTCAACGCTTACGACGTTCTTACAATAAAATGATTCATTATCATTTGTCCTTTATGGACATGTTCTTCTTGTATATCTATTACAATCAGAGCATTTGCGGCTACTAAGTTTCCTGAAATCACGAAATGCATTTGGTAATTAACTTGTGAATATTCACAAATGAATTTATAATTTGGAACTCCGAATTTGTATGATTTTTTTTTTCTTTCGAAAAATAAGTTTATATGTGTTAACACCAATTTTTTACGCGAGATTTACAAGTTCTTGAATTATTTTACTCTACCTAATTTCTGATATGTATGCATAGCTTGCAATACAATCCACACTTCGTGAGTTGGAATTTTATGAACTTTCGTGTTTTTTGATTAAGTATAAATTTGCATGAATTTAATGCTTGTTTTTCTCCTTAATAATCTCGGTAAAGTATTTATATCACAATGCAAAATTTGCAACAGCCTATGGATATCCAACCTTTCAATGTGGTATCTTATTTAATTTAAATGGCATCAACAAATATTTTTCCCTTTTTTTCAGGGAGAAATCTTATCTTCTGGATTATACTATCCTTTATCTGATATTAAATGATATAATTCACGCTACACTGTACCGGGTTAAGTTTATCAACTTGTTAACAGGTCAAGTTCAATTATGGCTTTTATGACTCGATCGAATTTGAGCCGAGTTTCGAGCCCTTTTTTTTTAATCAAGCCAATTAAGCTAGCCCTAAAGAATTATGACACGACTCAGTGCAATTATACCATAGTTAGTGTCTTTCACATGTAAAACCATCACACGTTTATGATACACACGTAAATACATATGGCGTGAATGTCTTCACATATAGAGACAACACTTAAAAATCTCTCTAATTTTAATATGGTAGTAAAATCTTCTCAATTCTTAGTCAATTCAAAAGAATTATAAAAGAATTATAATAATGGCTCTTATTCTCGATAACCAAAATCTCAAAACCAATGGCTGTTGTTGGTGGAAGTGGAATAATATTGTGAAGAAAAATAAATAAAATAAAATAAAAGGTAGATTAGAAATGTAAAAGGAAATTAAAGCCAAAGTTTGGAAGGAAAATTACTTGCAGACGCACCAACAACGACAAAGACAACTTTGTGGAATTTCATAAAGTGGTTGATATTTGAATGCTACACAAACAAATTCATACTATCAGAAAATATTTTATCCCTTTGCAGTTTGGTATATAAAGCTTTTAACACACTGTGATTTATTGTTATATAATTTGATCCAATCCATATACTAGTAAATCACAAGGGTAACTTAGAAAATAGGATTAGAATAAACTTTGTTTCATTGATTAATTGTGTCCACTATTTACTTGTGTATATATACACACACACACACACACACACACACACACACACACACATATATATATATATATATATATATATATATATATATATATATATATATCATAGTGATCTCTAACATTAATAACAAACTTAATCTTATCTAGAGTGTAGACCATACACTTGTCATACACTTGTCACTAATCTAGATATTAAACTCAACACAACCCATAATACAGATTCAGCTCAACTCGTATATTAAACCTTAACAGCCCCCTCAAACTAAATGGGAAGTAGTCCACATTAAGTTTGGTCCTTGATGTAGTAAACTGCTGTCCAGTAACTGGTTTAGTGAGACAATCAGCCAATTGGTCATATGTGGAGACATGGTAAACTTGAAGATGCCCAGCTAGGACACGATGCTTGATGAAGTGGACATCAATCTCTATATGCTTCGTTCTTGCATGGAAAACAGGATTCTATGCCAAGGATTCAACACATATGTTGTCACTATAAAGGTAAGGTTGTGTAGGCAATATAATATGCATGGATCTGAATACAGGGCACTTGCTCATCTTGCATTTCTTTCAGTAATAACTGCAACCAAAGTACTTCAGCAGCAAGATGAGCAAGTGCCATGTATTCAGATTCAGTGCTTGAGCGGGCTACAACTTGTTGCTTCTTGGATGACCAAGAGATGAGAGAATTTCCCATAAAAACACAGTACCCAGCCACTGACTTCCTATCAAAGGATTACAACCCCAGTCCGCATCAGAAAATCTCTGAATATGTAGACCTCCCGTAGCTTTAAAAGTCAGGCCTAGATGAATTGTTCCTTTGATATACCTCAGCACCCTCTTGAGTGCCTTCCAGTGTTCCTCTGTAGGTGAATGCATGAACTGTGACAATGTGTTCACTGAAAAGGACAGATCAGGCCTGGTGAATGTCAGATATTGGAGGCCACCAATGGCACTTCTGTAGGGGGCAGGATTTTGAAGTGGAGTACCTTCATCAGGTCTGAGGATTTTGCCAGAGATCATGGGTGTAGGACAAGGTTTCACATTAGACATGTTCATTTTATCAAGTAACTGCAAGGCATATTGCTTATGAGACAGAATAAGAGCATCACTTGTTCTATATACATCCATACCCAAAAAATGAGAGATTGGGTCAAGATCCTTCAGTGGAAATCTAGAGTTTAGAACTTTGACAAACTTCTGTATGACATCAACTGATTTACCTATGATGATAAAGTCGTCTACATATACCAGGACATACAACAAGGTAGTGTCATATTTGAAAACAAAGAGAGAGGAGTCTGAAATGGACTGTTTAAATCCCCCTACATGAGGAGTTGTGTCATCATCTTATCAAACCAGGCCCTAGGGGTTTGCTTTAGCCCATACAATGCTTTATTTAGATGACATACATGAGTGGGTTTTGTGTGATCAATAAACCCCCTGGTTGTGACATAAAGACTGTTTCATGAAGAGTGCCATTTAAAAAGACATTGTTTGCATATATCTGTTGAATAGGCCAGTGCTGCTGAACTGCCAGTGACAATATAACTCTGATTGGGGAGGATTTTGCTACTGGACTGAATGTCTCTGTGTAATCCACACTAGGTTGTTGATGAAAACTCTTGGCCACCAGTCTTGCCTTATGTTTCAAGACACTCCCATCAGTCTTCAACTTCAACTTGTGCACCCACTTGTTCCTTACTATGTGTTGTGAGGGGTCTGCTGGGACTAGATCCCAAGTATGATTATCACATAGTGCCTTATACTCCTCCTGCATAGCCTTTGACCACTGTGGATCTGCTAGGGCATCAACAACCTTTGTAGGTTCACTGAGGCTAGGGTTTTCCTGTTTCTGAGCCAGACCAATGAACCGTTTGGGTTTGAAAATCCCATTTTTTGATCTTGTCTGTATTTGATGAACATGTACCGCATTTGGAACAATAGGAACATGTTCATTATGTGGTTCAATGTCTGGTGAACTCTCACTAGAGGATGAGTCTGATATCTGACTTGGTGGAGATGCAGGTGTATTAGGAGTGATAGGGGATGAAAGAGTGTGTGTTGGTCCATCATTCCCTGTGTCCTCTGCTGGTGAAGGCTCCAGATGGTCTGTCTCAGGATCAAGAAAGGACAAGACATGGTACTTGTTGAGGGAAAAGCTAGGATTCATGGTGGTCTTGGAGACATCAAGTGTGATAGGCTCTTGACAGGTGGTGTTTGTGTTTCTATGAGGAAAGACAAACTCATTGAAGGTAACACCCCTTGAGATGTAAATTCTGCCTAAGGGATCTAGACATATGTAACCTTTGTGATGGGAGCTCAGACCAAGGCAGGTGCATTGCTGTGTGTGGTACTGGAATTTATGTGAGTGATAAGGTTCTGGAGAGGGTAGCTAGCACACCCAATAATTCTACAGTTTTGATAGGCTAGGACCTTTTTATACAGCACTTCAAAGGGTGATTTATGTTGAAGAACAGGGGTTGGAAGAATGTTGATAAGATGGACAACATGTTCAAAACTATGCCACCAGTATTTCATGGGGAGATTAACCCGTGCTAGGAGGGTTAGGCCAGTTTCAGTGATGTGTCTGTGTTTTCTTTCAATGGTTCCATTTTGAGGGTGTCTGTGTGGGCATGGATGCCTAAAATGAATGCCAGACTGACTAAGGAGAGGTTCAAATGATCTAAACTCTCCCCCCAGTCAGACTGGAGTTGCTTGATCTTGAGGTTAATATGATTTTCAACAAGAACTTTAAACTTAAGAAAAGCATCTAGGGAATCAGATTTAAACTTGAGTGGGTAGATCCAGGTGAACCTACTATAGTTGTCAACAAAGGAGACGTAATAAGAAAATCCATTGACAGACTTGACAGGTGAGGGACCCCACAAGTCTGTATGAATTAACTCAAGGGGCATAGTAGACATAGTAGTAGAATCAGGATAAGGCAATGAGTGCAGTTTGCCTAATTAACAGGCCTCACAAAAATGAAACTTTTCATTAACACTGATTACAAGATTTCAAAACATGTTGCAAAACCCTCACAGAGGGATGTCCTAATCTTCTATGCCACAGTTCTAAGGACTTGGCAGGACTAGCTAAAAAACTAGATGTAGGAATGGAAGACACTTGGCTTGACAAAAGTGGCTTGATAAGGCTTCGTAGACTTTGAACTTGATACAAACCATCTTTAAGCAGACCTTCCAGCAGGGTAGTTCTGGTTCCCTTGTCCTTAACACAACAACCAGTGTTAGAGAATTCAATATAAACATTATTGTCAACAAGTAGCTGAGAAATGCTCAATAATTTTTTAGCTATATGGGGCACACACAATATATTATTTAAAAACAAGGTAGTGTTAGTGTGTGGTAAGTGAATGCAACTGGAACAGTGTGTGTAATAGACACTCTTTCACCATTACCTACAACCAGACCGTCTGACCCTTCATAAGGAGTATTCAAACTCAGATTGTTCAAATCTGAGGTTATGTGATTACTTGCTCCACTGTCAATGTACCAAGAGGGATCATGAACTGCTTCTGGTGATGCAAGATAGGCATAAACTTGTTTTGTTGGTGTGGTTTGGCTGGGTTGTGAAGGCACAAAGTCAGTTTCAAACCTATGCCAACACTCAGAAGCTATATGACCAGTTTTTAGGCAAATTTGGCAGGTGGGTCTAGGGCCCTGTCCCTAATTTCCTGAATGGGAATTTTCTCTACCACTAGACCTACCTCGACCTCTTCCTCCTCTGTAAGATCCTCTTCCTCTGTTACCTCCAGTGAGTATTCCTTGTGGTCTAGGTTGATTACGAGCTGCATTTGACTGGGTAAAAGCAGCATTAGCACTAGGATTTCCTAGATTAACAGTAGGACTATTGTACCTGGAAATTAAACGTTCATAGGTTAACAATTGGGCCTGAACTTCTGGCCACGAGAGTGAGGTAACCCTGGAGGTGATGTTGACCACAACTGATTCGTATTTTCTGGGCAAGCCTCCAAGTGTAGCAAGCACTAATTCAGAATTAAGGATCGGAAGACCAGCTGCAGCCAAATTATCAGCTCTTCATCAAGGCTAGATAGTCCGCAATACTCTTTGTACCTTTCTCTGTCTTAGTTAGAGCGTCTTTGTATTCCAGAATTCGAGCTAGAGCTTGGCTATTGTAGAGAGTCTCTAAGGTTTTATAGACTTCGAAAGCTGTTCCGCATCCTATGACCTCCGTCAAGGCTTGTTCTGTCATCGAACCCAATAGCCAACCCAATAGAAGTTGATCTGTGGTGGTCCACTGCTCAAAAACTGGATTTGATTCCAGACTAGTACCTCGTTGAAGAACTGGTGGTGGTGATGCCAAGGTCCCAAACAAGTGACCATCTAACTTATATCCACGAACAACCGGGAAGATTGAGTACTTCCAGAGTAGATAGTTTTTCCGATCCAGTTTCATTGTGCATGCTTGATTGAGATTTCCTCCGAAAGGAAGAGAAGCATGTGTTGGAGAAGGAAGATTTCCAATCGACGGTATCTGGCTAGGTATTGAGAATTGGACCGGAATCGATCCAAAATTCAAAAGGAGACTAGGATCAACTCGAGGGAATGAAAGTATAGGTCTTTCAGTATCAACAGAAAGAGGAATGGTGGTTGTGAGGGAAATTCCGGTGTGTGTAATGGTGGAGATAGGTGGAGGCTCCACCGTGGAGGTTGGATCTCCGGTGGACATTCTTCACCGGTCAGGCTCTGATACCAACTTAGAAAATAGGATTAGAATAAACTTTGTTTCATTGATTAATTGTGTCCACCATTACACACATTTATCATAGTGATCTCTAACAATAATAACAAACTTAATCTTATATAGAGTGTAGACTACACACTTGTCATACACTTGTCACTAATCTAGATATTAAACTCAAATCAGCCCATAATACAGATTCAGCTCAACTCGTATATCAAACCTTAACAGGGTAAGAATGTTCCTATGCCAAATCATATGTCTTTGGCATATGTTAAAACTGCAGAGGGCAATATGTCCTTTCCTAAAAAAAAAGATTAAATATATCATAATGGGAATATAAAATATAAAAGAAGTACAAGAAAAATGGTTATAAAAGAAGTACAAGAAGTGTAGATTGTTGGTGGTGATGGACTAAACGTTAGCTATGAATAAAGTATATATATAATAATATAATATAAAATTCAGAATAACACTTGTCCATATAGTTTCAGACAAAAATCTTATTCAAGAATTCTTTTTTTTTATCGGATTATTAACAAAGGTAACCAACATCACCTTGTCAATTTTTACTTTTAATATATATTATAAAAAAAATGTCACCTAATTAATTGTCAAGAAAAGTTGTTTATAATCACCATACACTTAATTCCATTACGGTAGAGAGTATAGCTAAAATACATGTCACTTGATATAATTATATAACTTCCGTCAATATGATAAAATTTCTCGATTTTTGTTTTCTTTTCTTGGTTTATGTCTTCTATTTATTTAAATTAATGGAGTAATTATACAAAGGTGTGTGGGTTGGGAATAAAGGAAGGTGTGTTAGGTGAGCTGGTGAAATATGTTGAGCAATATAAGTAGCACAAAAACAAACAAACTTTTAAATTCTGTGCTTTTATTTATTCTGTACAAAAAAAAAGAGGTTATTTTCTTCAACAAAAACACAAGTTTTCCAACATCATTATAAAATACTATGCCGTCCTCGCTAAAAATTATTCGTCCCTAAATGAAGTAACACGAATATTTTCACGATAAAACTACGATCTCTTTTAATCTAGACAATATAGATAGAAAGAAAGCTACAAAAGTTTGGTGACATTTTGTGTGTTGAACTTTGAGGTTTCAAAGGATATTCAAAGAAGATGAATTATACTCTCAAAAGTGGAAGTTAATTCAACCAAAAAAACGAGTCCAAGTGTTTGTTACAAGTTGTACTTTTATGTGTGTGTAGTGTTATATTTTTATAACTCTTCACTCACAACCTTTCATATAGATTTCATGACCAAAACTTGAAAGGATACCAAACAAAAACGACCAAATTAGAATCGCTCATTGGATTTAGCGTTTGATCATACTTGGACGCCCGTCGGAAGCAATGAACGAACGTCCATATAACCAGAGTACAAAGATTCAAAATCGAGATAATGAACGCCCGTCCATAGTAATGGACGCTCGCCCATTAGAAATTCAAAATTGAACTTTGGGCGCCCGCCCATAATAATGGACGCCTTTCGTTCATCATCAAACGCCCGCCCACCTAAAGTGGACGCCCGTCAAACTTGTTTTAATTTGGTTTTGTTTAATGCTTGAACTAACACTCCCGTAAGCTTGTAAACATCAATATAAGCATACACTCCGCATCTTCAAACTTATATTAATTGTTCCAAGTTCACCAAACCTCAAACTAAATCCCGATTACACTAAATCACATGGTGATTCTACCGAAATCACCAACATTCCTCCCATTTAGTGTAATCACCGATTTAGTTGAAAACTACCAACACACAAGCAGTTCATCTTTTAATGATAATGTCACGAAGATTGAATTACCACCTAGTGTATTACACATTCCAAAATATTCGAGTATGGGGTGTGACTAAGCATTGAACCCTTTTACCCATTTGAATACTTCAAAGATAACACACAAATGAACCAAGATACAAAATATAGCTACTTGACACAAATTATCCGGGCCTTGTGTCCATATCCATTTCATGAGTATATGAAAGTCAACCCCACTTTCTTGAAGTGGCCAAACTTCATACTCATATAGGTGAATCTTTCTAATCATGTACTGAAACACTTTTCCAAAAGATATCACCTACACAACAGGTAGTGCACATACTTCGGGACTTTTTCATGTGCCAAATCTTGAGAATGGGCCTTCCACATTGAATTACGCCTATGGCGTTGTACCATAAGTGGAATTGGGTATCCCACCCCAAAGATTTAATGGTTCTACACATCCCGATAACAAACTTTTACCAAGTTTCAAGTCAATCTATATTTGATCAAACAAGATTTGACTAAATCACGAGTACTCTTTGAACAACCACCATCATCCTTTGAGTTATAAACTCACAATCCAACTTTTCATTAATACATTGGTGTCTAGATCACCATAGTAACATTTGACAATTTTCGACCAAACACATTGGATAAGCGGGATGAAATTGGTTATAAATTACAAGGGAATTCGAACTTCTAAGTCATCAACAAAGAAATCCAACTCCATAGTCCAACCGTAAATTAATGCACTTAGAAGCTCATAAATGATACTTCATCCTAGCACAAATTACTAGTTAACCGAGGATTCTTCTAAATCGAAGGAATCTCATATAACTTTACTATAGAGTTTAAACCTCCCCATGAGTATCGTAGTTTAAAACCTTGATGACAATACCGCCCGCTTATGAACAACATGATTTGGTTAACACCAAAATCAACATGTCAAACAATGTAAACTACTACATCACCTTATATTCCAAGGCAAATCCAATCTTTAAAGATCGAGCATGTTTCACTTTTAGTATCATGGACAGATACTAAACCAAAGCAAAACACCACACATGTATTCAACATACATCAAAGGACAAAGTCATTTCCTTAGACATCAAACATATACAAGACACATAATATGTGTATTCAACATATATGTATAATCAAACAACATCCAAGAACAAAACTAGACACTACAATCAAATTTTATATTGATTGTAGTTACTGTTCTTGTACACCACAAACTTGCATGAAATAATGTAAATAAACATACATACCATTCATCCGTAGTCATAGCAACATCACAGCAATTTTTTACAAAGTTATTCCAATGAACTCTTTTACTTACATCAATCAAAAACCGCAGCAACTTCTCAGAATTTCTGACAACTGTCAACATCGAACCAGACTGCAAACTTGATATCACTGCGATCCTCGTCTCGCCACGATTCTAACGGTATCACCGGATTTTCAAACCGATTCCTGAATCAAGAGTTATGCCCAAAATACTAGGACACAACCTTTGATAAATCCAGAAAGACAACTCTTCATTTCGAAACCGACATTGTTCTAACAATCAAAACAAATAATTTTCGCAGATTGTTGGGGAAAAAACAAAGGGGAACGAACAATGCCGAACCAGAAATGAAAGTGCTGCAATGAAAAGAACCGGATATACACGTAGAGTCGATTTGAGAGTCTTTCCTGCGAAAATTATTCGTCCCCAAATGATTGTCTCCGGGTAAACACGAATATTTTCACGGGATAAAACTACGATCCTCTTTTAATCTAGACAATATAGATAGAAAGAAAGCTACAAAAGTTTGGTGACATTTTGTGTGTTGAACTTTGAGGTTTCAAAGGATATTCAAAGAAGATGAATTATACTCTCAAAAGTGGAAGTTAATTCAACCTCAAAAACGAGAGTCCAAGTGTTTGTTACAAGTTGTACTTTTATGTGTGTGTAGTGTTATATTTTTATAACTCTTCACTCACAACCTTCATATCTGATTTCATGACCAAAACTTGAAAGGATACGGCAAAGACAAAACCGACTCAAAATCGCTGCAGAATCAAAATCGCATCGGGCGGCGTTCATCTCGACGCCCGTCTCGAAGCAATGAACGCCGTCCATATAACCGCGAGTACCCCAAGACTCAAAATCGAGATAATGAACGCCGTCCATGTGTAATGGACGTTCGTCCATTACTCCTGAAATTCAAAATTGAACTTTGGACGCCCGTCCATAATAATGGACGCTTCGTTCATCATCAAACGCCCGCCCACCTCCAAAGTGGACGCCCGTCAATCTGTGCAGAACTTGTTTTTAATTTGGTTTTGTTTAATGCTTGAACTAACACTCCGTAAGCTTGTAAACATCAATATAAGCATACACTCCGCATCTTCAAACTTATATTAATTGTTCCAAGTTCACCAAACCTCAAACTAAATCCCGATTACACTAAATCACATGGTGATTCTACCGAAATCACCAACAGTTTCCGGCCGAGTAGTTTGTGTCACCGGCGCCGGTGGGTTCATCGCATCTTGGATCGTTAAGGTTCTTCTCGAAAAGGGATATACTGTCAGAGGAACGGTCAGAAATCCAGGTAATTAACCTACGTACACAATTTTGTTTGAGTATGTCCTTTTATGTGCACCATGATTTAATTACCACACAATTGATATTCGAGAAGTCGATTTTTAAATCAAAAATCCATTTCTTGAATAATGTCGATGTCGATCAAAATTGATTATATATTTTGCGCGTAATCAGCTTTTTAAAAGTCGATGTGGTGTTGTGTTGTTGTTACATATTTATGATGCATGTATTTTTATGTATGGTGGTGTGTCTTGTATACGATTAGTATCCGATATTGATACACATCGGATACTTACAAATACACATCCGATGGCGAGTTTATAATGTTCGAAAAATGGACACGAGATTCAAATATACATATTCATAGCTCGACTATCTGAAACGAAGAAACATGTTGAAAATTAAGTAAAACCGCCACCTAATTAATGAAAACCTAAAAATAAACATTGAGGAGCTAGAACTACTAAACATTGTGTTAATATTTATTATTTGGTCACTATAATATTATAATGTACATTTTGATCATGATATGTTTTATATTCACGAAAATACCCTCCGTATGTGTATCATATTTTTATCCTTTTAAATTCTGCACCCACTTATTTTGTATCCACGTATAAGTACATATTCAACCTAAATTAGGTAACACCGACGTATGAAATTAAGAAAATGAGATAGTATTTGATATAGTATTAATTGTGGGGTAATATTAATTAAGTGCAGATGATGGAAAGAATTGTCATTTAAGGGGGCTAGAAGGTGCAAATGAGAGATTGGATCTAATAAGAGCAGATCTTCTTGATTATCAAAGCTTACGTGGAGCTATCGACGGTTGTGATGGCGTTTTCCACACCGCATCTCCCGTCACAGACGACCCTGTAAGTGACGATATTCGATATTTAAATACGCATTTTTGAGGGGTAAATATGCATTATTTATTTTTGATTTTATTTTGTATTTAAAGGAAGAAATAGATTTTTATATATATTTGAGGACCAGAATTGAATTTTGATTTTCATACAACTACATCATTGTATAGTGTGAAGGACCATCATGCAATTATTGAAGAAAGAATGTGTCACTAGATACAAAAATTAGATAGTTGTATGAGTAATGATACAAGCACAACGGTTGTGTCACAACAAGTGACATAACAATAATATACAATTTAAACATATTATTATCAACGATACATATCACCGTTATGTTATTCGTTGTGCCACAAACGTTATGCCCGTCTCATTACTCTCATTTACTCATTACTTTACAATGTTTTAAGAAGTTGGTGGCACGATGTGTGAAGTGAACCAAACATATACAATATTTCCTCATATATGGGTCCCTTTAACCATTATCTCAACAACTGTAGTGACTTTTGTTTTAAAAAATTCCTCATGTCTGACCACAAAAGTCTACCAAATTTTGTTGTGGTCAGACCGTTTTACGGGGATTTTACATGTATTTAAGAAATAACACATAAATTAATTAAAGATTTTTTTTTTTATCAAGCATAAATTAAAGATTTTTAAGTTTATTTTCAACAATATATCGTATGTCATGATTATTGATGTAGAAGTAAATATTGTGTACGTGTCGTTATTTATCATATTTTCTTTTACATAAATCCTACAAGAAACGGTCACCATGTTAATTTTTTTAAATCACAAATTATCTTGATATCGTTAAATTGTTTTATTATTGTAAACATTATGTGTAGGAACAAATGGTGGAGCCAGCTGTGATTGGGACACAGAATGTGATAAACGCAGCGGCGGAGGCAAAGGTCCGGCGAGTGGTGTTTACGTCGTCGATCGGTGCGGTTTATATGAATCCGAACAGAGACCCTGAGAAAGTTGTGGATGAGACTTGCTGGAGTGATCTTGATTTTTGCAAGAACACTAAGGTCTATTTCGTTTCTTTTTGCTTACTAGTCGAGTTGAGTAATATCAAGTATTAAAAAAGTCATGCTATACCATGTGTTTTTATAATTCAATCGAGTCTGAGTTGAGTTTTGTGATATCCCACATCGGTAAATTAAGTGAATGCTCACCTCCATATAAGTGTGAGAGACAAAGCCGTCTCTTGTAACTCGGGTTAGCAAATTCTTTTAGACCAAGCGCGAGGGCGGTCAAGCGATTGACCGGACATTTATGACTCATTTAAGCGCTTCTGAGCCCGAGTGCAGGGCGTTCTGAATGGTATTGAGCCGACTATCGAGGCGGAACTATGCGCATTGCACCGTACAAGAAGACGGTGTAAGGATGGCCTCAATTACCTCTGGTAGGACGATCCGGGACAAGTCTTGGCCGTCTGGCGAGGCCTTGATCCCTTATAAGGGGAGAATGTGATATCACATCGGTAAATTAAGTGAACGCTCACCTCCATATAAGTGTGAGACATAAAGTGCTTCATCAACTCGGGTTAGCTTTTGCACCCAAGCCAGCGACGGGCGGTCAAGCGATTGACCGGACATTTATGACTCATTTAGCGCTACAGGCCCGGGGTCTGGGGGCGTTACAAGTTTTGAACCCAAGTTGTTTAGAGCTTGGACCCTGATGATAGTACTATTCACGGACCGAGCTGAATATGTATTGTTTGAACTAGAGCTCATTTCGTTTGTGAGCATATTCATGACCATTTAATTATAAACAAACAAAAAAATCTTGTTCAAGTTTGACTCGTATAAAAGACAAATGATTCAGACTCGGCTCATTAAACGCAATTTGTCTTCCAGATCGAGTTTAGCTCGATTAGATAGTCTGTAATAGGAGTATATATAGCTTATCATCTGATGAGCCAGTGTTAGATCGCTAATTTATCTAAACCAGCGGGTTTACTGAAATAAATGAACGTTTGTTAGCCAAGTTTGTGTTCGTTCGTTTAGGAAACGAGTCTACAATCCAGTTGGAGCTTGGTTCTTTAAGTTATACAAACAAACGATTGTGAGCAATAATGATCCGGATACGAGCTCGCTTGTGATTTGGTTAACAACTCTATTTGATAAGTATACACTCAACTCGACCCGTTTACGCCCTAATCTATACAAGGTGATTTTTTTATTATTAACTTTACTATATTTTTCACTTGAAACAGAATTGGTATTGCTATGGAAAAGCAGTAGCAGAAAAAGCAGCATGGGATGAAGCAAAGAAGAAAGAAGTGGACCTAGTAGTGATCAACCCAGTTTTAGTCTTGGGCCCAATGTTGCAGCCCACTATAAATGCTAGTGTTCTTCACATTCTCAAATACCTCACCGGATCCGCTAAGACATACGCCAACTCCGTCCAGGCCTACGTCCATGTTAAGGATGTAGCATTGGCCCACATCCTTCTTTTCGAAACTCCTTCCACCTCCGGTCGGTATCTATGTGCCGAAAGCGTGCTCCATCGTGGTGAGGTGGTGGAGATATTGTCGAAGTTCTTCCCAGAATATCCACTTCCCACCAAGTATGTTTCTTATGTTTTGTGCCTTAAAACTAACGTCTAAAATCTTAAATCTGAAGCTTGAACACTTAGACGATTAAGTATTTAAATGATTTAACTAATAATGATGTCTGTATCTAAATAAATTGATCTAAATTGTGAGAACAAAATATAGTAGGATTGGATAACCGTTTCTGATATTAATAATATATATACAAAATAATGTTTTAGTAAATTTAGTAGAAACATAACATAAAAAGGTCGTCACCTATTTCATTAAGTCATTCTTTTATTACTTATAATAACTTGTTAAGAGAATTCAAATGCACTTATTAATTACTTTGATTGCTTAAAGTGGTTGTCAAACATGCTTGAATGCAACTACCTCGTAATTCGTTCATAATAAGTGACAAGTGATCTTATACTATTACAATAAGATTAAAACTACAAACATTACAATATGCTGTGACAGCTGATATGAAAGTTAATGAATTTTTTTATTACTAAATGACATGCAAATTCTTTTTTTTTTTTCAACATACGGCGTTCTTACCGCATACGTAACATTTGATTATGTCAATATCATTATTTTAAATATATGGGATTTTGTATATATATATATATAATATAGGTGCTCTGATGAGACCAAGCCTAGAGCAAAACCATACAACTTTTCAAACCAAAGGCTCAGAGATTTAGGATTGGAGTTCACACATGTGAAGCAGTGCCTATACGACACCGTTAAGTGCTTACAAGAAAAAGGTTATCTTCCATTGCCAACTCAAACAGATGACGTGGCAATCAAAATCAAGTCTGAGAACTAGTGTGTAATTAATGGTTGTAAATTGACAGTACATTATATTAAATCACAAGACACTATAGTATACATTTTGTAATTCAATAAATGACACAATGTTATTGCACTTTTAGTTTTAGTCCACATCGTATACCAATGAGATATAATGGGGAAATCGTGGAGGCCCTTCTTGGAGATTTCATGTTTAAATCCTGCTATTTATGAAAATTATAATATGTTTATCGTCTTTATATATATATACGAGCACTGTCATTTCTATCTGCTTATTAACTCACTCTCACTCACTTTACTCTTTTAATCTCGAACAAACAATCGATTTATTTATTTTTAATTCAACTAACTTTAGAAATGACTTAGTTTCAGGTCGGTTTGAACTTTAAACTCGTGTTAGGCACAGGGTATTCCTCCAGGGACGTTATTAGTAGTGAATATGTATCATGTTTAAATATTATAATTATCCAAGTTTCTTATGTTCTAAACTTTTGAACATACATATAGCTTTTTCGATGTAGAAAAATGATACGGAACAATATACAATGTTAATACAATGAGTGAATAATGTCAATCAATCGATTCTCTCATTATCAATGATCAATGCATACGTAGACTAATATCAATCAATTTTTTCCGTTAATAATTGTATATACAAAGTAATCAAATTACAAGTATATGTATTCCTTTTATTTTATTTTAAGGGAAACGGAATTACAAATATATAACTCACATACACTTGTCTTGAAAGAGACTCGGATAGAGGACCACTTGATTTTGGGGCCTTTGACTACTAGGCTAAGCCTCATCTGCACAAGTATATGTATTCATAGATCCGTAAAAAGTATATGTATTTGTGACTTAAAAGAACCAAGCTTGAACAACTGATACTCGATTCAATCTGGCTTGGCTCGTCAATAGTACTGCATATATATGGTCCATCTCTGCTCTCATTATTATCCCTTTGACTTTTTTATTCCATGTATATCTCTACCTTATTTTCTCATATAGATATAAATTACCGTACTATTTTTGAAATAGGGGTAGGCATACAAATATAAATTACTTTACAATAAACTATGTTAAAAATAGAAAGTGAATTGATCACTTTTTAGGCTGACGGTGCTTGCCTGTTTATGTAAATATATCTAGCAGCATTTGTGCTCTCTTTTTTAATATATATTGTGCATACATGCAAGCACCGTCAGTTGTATGCACAATATATATTAAAAAAAAGAGCAAATGCTGCTAGATATATTTGCATAAACAAGCAAGCACCATCAGCTGAGAAATGATCCATTCACTTTCTATTTTTAATACAGTTTACTGTAAAGTAATTTATATATGTATGGGCTACCCCTATTTCCAAAATAGTTCAGTAATTTATATCTATATTGAGAAAATAAGATAGAGATATACATGGAACAAGAAAAAAGGCTATCACCGGAATTTAAAATGCCACCGTTACCCATGTCGATATGGCTTCCTCTGATCATTGTCTTCTAGATATAGTTTGCTTTGGTAAGGCCCCACGTAAAAGTCGAATGTTCTTTTTTGATGACAGATGGGTAAGTAAGCCTGGTTTTCATAATGCCGTTAGGGAGGGTTGGAACACACATATAAGAGGAACGAAATTGTATCAAATAATATGCAAGATAAAGCAGGTTCGTATGAAACTCAATTGTTGGAAACAAAATAATATGCCCAATTTTGCTAATAAAATAAAATCCTTAAAAGATCAGATTAATTCTGGAGTTGAAAATAATATGCAAGCATCTGCCTTAAGTGCGTTGAAAGCAGAGCTTAGGGATGCATACTTAGAGGAAGAAAAATATTGGAAAATGATTTCCAGGGTGAGATGGATTAAAGAGGGAGACAAGAACACACGATTTTTCCATGCGATTGCTAAAAAAAGGCTATCACCGAATTTTAAGCACTCGATCATACTTGGAGATGCTCTCCAGTAGATATTGTAGCTGAATTTCAAAATTATTATGATGGTCTCTTTGCTTCTTCTGGTGTCAATAATGATGCTTTGCAGGACTTTGACGATATGGAGGCGTGCATCACCCGGGAGATGAACAACAACATTTTGAGGAGGGTGGATGAGCAAGAACTAAAGACGGCAATTTTTCAGATGCATTCAAGCACGGCCCCGGGTCCGGATGGTATGTCTCCTGGCTTTTTTAAAAGTTGTTTCCACATCATAAAGCATGACATTTTAGGAGCTATTAACGATTTCGGGTAAAGGCTAAGCTTCCGAAGGAATTGAATCATACTTGCATTGCTCTCATTCCTAAGAAGGATATCCCCTGAGCCGTCTCATTTAGGCCTATTAGCTTATGCAATGTGCTTTACAAAATTATTTCAAAAATCTTAGCTAACAGGTTAAAACTTTGCCTTCCCAATTGCATCAGTGAGAGTCAAAATGCTTTTGTGCCCAACCGGCAAATTTTGGATAGTTATATTGTTGCTCATGAAACCTTGCATTACATGATGAATAAACGAAAAGGTAAAGACGCCTATATGGCGTTAAAATTGGATGTGTCTAAAGCTTTCGACCGAGTTGAATGGGATTTTCTTTTCTTCATTTTAGCTAAGTTGGGGTTTTGCGATAAAGTGGTGGCCTTATTACGGGAATGCATTACTTCGGTTTCCTTTTCTTTCATTATTAATGGCGAAAGGGTAGGATTTGTTAAACCTAAGCGGGGAGTTAGGCAGGGAGATCCTCTGTCACCTTATCTTTTTATAATTTGTGCGCAAGCCTTAAGTCACTTGCTATATAAAGCTAATCGAGATGGAGCGGTCCTGTATCCGTATTTACAGATATAGCCCCAGAATAAATCACTTGTTTTTTGCGGATGACTCTTTGTTAATGACAAGTGCTAATCTTGATTGTCTTCTCATCCCATCGCTATACTTTCCAAGTATGAAATGGTGTCGGTCGAGTCCATAAACTTAGAAAAATCAGCGGTCTTTTTAGTGAAAATGCTTCTTCTCAAGCTAAAAATGAAGTCATGGTTTTTCTCGCTGGTCTTTCAGAAGTGAGTCATTCCAAATACTTGGGGCTTCCCTTAGTAATCGGCGAGTCAAAAAAGCAAATTTTTTTCTTATGTGTTAGGCAGATGTAAAGCAAAGCTAGAAAAAGTGGAAATATAAATCTCTAAGTCTCAAGCGGTAAGTCTATTCTCCTCTCCTCAACTTTGTTTGCTATTCCTAACTTGGTTATGTCGGTTGCCAAACTTCCTAAAGGCATCATCAATAAAATTCATTCCCTCATGGCTAATTTTTGGTGGGGTAGTTCTAATAAGAACTTTGCCGGGTATCATTGGGTAAAATGGGATTCTTTATGCGTTCCGAAGGGTAGGGGTGGACTTGGCTTCAAGAATTTGGAGGTCGCGAACATAGTAGCCCTTGCAAAAACTCTTTGGAGAATCCACTCTAACCGCATCTTTTGGTTTCAAAAGTCTAAAGGGTAGGTATTTTCGTAGGGTACTATCTTTGATTGTAAAACCCGTCTTCATCCTCTTTTGTTTGGAAAAGCTTAATGTCGGCGCAAGATTTCTTAAAAATAGCACATACTACATAGTTGGTAATGGTGAGTCGATAAATGTTTGGAAGGATCCCGGCTTCCGAATAATCTAAATGTTTGCCAATAACTCCACATGGGGATAATCCTAATGACTTGCGAGTTAGGATTTTTAGTTAACAATGCTTGGAACCGGGACAAGCTTCTACGACATTTTTGGCGATTGATGTTAACCAAATTATTAAAATTCGGTTAGTATAGCTAATGTGCCGGATAAAAGAAGTTGTAGGTTTTCGAATAATGGCGGATTTGTCACCAAAGCGGCTATGATTTTTGTGTACAATATAGAATAAGCTTGAAGCATAGTTCATCGTCACTACATAATAATGGCTGAATGAAAATTTTGGAAGAGAATTTGGGCTCTCCTTTCACTACCTTATTTAAAATAAAAATTTATTTGGAAATTATTGAAAAGATTCGGAGTCTTTGAATAAAAGGTTTGGTTTTCTGTTTCTTTATGTAGTTTCTGGGCGGGAGGTAGAATCTGTTGAGCACATTCTCATACATTGTCCTTTTGCTCAAAATGTTTGGAAGCTTGTGGGGTTATCTTGGAGCACTTTCGGTCTCTCAATGCTGCTTTACCACATTGGTGGGGCCGAAATCTCGAAGGAAAGCCTTTCAATTACTCTTATTGACAGGATCACCTTATCTTGTTTTGTCTTATGGTATATTTGGAAAGCTCGATGCAATCGCACTTTTTGATAATTTATGTTGGACTTTTGAGAAAGCGCAAAATTTTCCAGTGAGGCCTGGTCCGAATATATGCAGTACATAATGAGGAGAGGGCTACCCTCGATTCTTTTCTTCCTCTCTCGCTCTTGCAGTAGCAGGACGCCCCATTCTGTGGAGGTGCGAGCCTTTGTCGTGCGCACTGGAAGCCGGATTCGGTCTTGCGAGATATGGTGCGATTCTTCTCCAGGAGAATGATGCGATTTGGAGGCTGGGTCTCTCGGAGGTCGCGGCTCGGCGTTAGGGCCTTGAGGCCCAAGCCTTACGATGGTGTATGAGTAGATGCTTAGCGATGGGGCTTAAATGTATAGTTTGTTATTCAGATTGTCTAACCTTGGTAAATATTTGTAATAGTTCAAGACCCTCCGGTGATGTTTTATAGTTTTGGATGATATTAAGTTGTTTGGAAAAAAAAATGGAACAAGAAAGTCAAAGGGACAATAATAAAAGCAGAGATGGACCATATATGTGTAGTACTATTGACGAGCCGAGCCAGACCAAATTGAGTATCAGTTGTTCAAGCTTAGTTCGTTTAGGCCTCGTCGATTTCTGGCCCAAGTCTGATAGGCCTAGTTATGTCTAGAAAAAGCTGGAACATTTATGCAACCCATTGTATTAGGCAAGGTAAAAGCCCAAGCATTAGGTTCATGTCTTCTGCTTTTTAATAGTCCCATGGGTCAACATTTTATTCTCTTATTTTTGAATGACCGCAAATCATGGCCGTAAGTGAGTCAGACTACTCGTTAGTTACTCACACTTGGCTTGTAAAAGTTTTACGTGAATCGATATTTTTCAAATTCAAGATACTCGAATATAAATCGAGTCATTCTCTAGATTAAATCATAATCATTAAATATAAGTTGAATCTCAATGCATATTCTGAAAGAATTGTTTGTACGGTAATCTTTTGTTTTCGCTTTCCTGCGTATTTTTCAATATGTTTCCGTATACGAAGCTGACGATGCTGGAAATTGTCTATTAATTAATCCGGGCCGTATTTCTTTTAGTGATAATAATTCAAGAACAATTAAATAAGAGAGACGGTGTTTATGATGATTTTTAGACTGAGCCTGAAAGTTATTTCTCTCAAGTTGCCTACGTATCCAATGACTATATTGAAATCAAGTCTCTCGTAGTTCCTTAGGGTTGTTTATATAGGGGATGGCTCATCCCTTTCCTTGTTCTACAAGGATTCGTATTCTTAGTCCCTAAGGATAATCACGTGTGGATCCCAATAATTTAGGGATAATTATGGGCGTTTTTAAATTACATGATCAATGTCATAACATCCAAAGATTCTTTCCATGTTTATCCTATAAAATAGGACCATGTTTAAATATCGGATAAGGAAGCTCTGGCCGACCTGGGTCGAGCCTTCTTAGGTCATCTCCGACCCGAACTGTGTTACCCGACCTCCAATAACCGAGCCGACCAGCGGTGGTAGCTAGGATGCCCAAGCTAACCTCCCCCATGGGGTTCTGGTCGGCTTCTTCAGTTAGACTTGAGGCTCCTGGCCTTTATGACTTATTGACTTTCTTCATTAATGATTTGGTCACCCTATGGATGACACGTGGCAGAGGCTGGTCCGACCCTCGTCAGAAGACATCACACTAATTGTTAAAGTGAAAGATACATAACTTATGTGTGACACCCTAGAAATACATTGTCGTTCAGAGTCAGCATCAATCAAAACCTAAACCCCAATTAGTGATGTCCTCCCTCATCAATTTGGTTCACAAATTAAATATTCTTTTTGTTTACGGAAACAGAAGGTTTTTACACACACATGTTTTTTTGCCCTAACATGACTCGAACCCTAATCACTTATCAGGTTATACCATAGTGTGCACTGGAGTGATACCTTATTGGTAGATATTCTCTTTAAATTGTCACACAAATTATGTCCTTATCATTCTTCTTGCATGTAATGAGTCAAAATCTATTATCAGAAAGTAGAGCAATGCAGTTAGGAACTGCGAATAATAGTGTGACAGACGATCTCCCATGAAATATTAATTAAAATTCTCCCCATCATTTCTTGAACACACACACACACATACACATAAATATAAGTAAGCAAGAAATAGAAACAAGAAGAACGCAAAGATTTAACGTGGTTTCCGGCTGTTAGAGATAATGACAAGATTGAGTGTTTAGATAATGTTATTTGAATTTGAATTATGATACAATTGTTATGATAGATTATTTGATTTAGATAGAGTTCTATTTGAATAGATCTCTATCATTAATAATGTTATAAATGTTCTATCAATATTATCCATCAATGCAATACAACCTCTTTTATATTTCTCTGTTACCTGCGTTGTGCCATTACTCCACGGAGAGAAAAAGAATTTTTTTACTATGCACATAATTACACAAAGATTCACACACTTAGGTTACAATGAATAATGATATTTATAGTCTTGAAACCCTAACCCTAGCCGCCATAATGACTTCTGTAAGAATTCCTACAAATACCTCAGATGTGTATTCAGCTCAGCCGAGTTACCAGATGTAACCAGCTCAAATACAAAACTGATTCAGATTTGTTCAACAGACTCAGCAGACTTCACTCGGCTAGCATCAGAACTCAACTGAACACCACTTTAGCTGACATTCTCAGACTTGATCGAACACTCAAGCAGGGGCGTTCCTGTGTAAATAGGGGCTCTGAGCCAAAATTTTATTTTAGAGCCCTATAAAAATTACGACATGTCGGTTATATTTAGGCTAAATTATGATCACATGTGTACGAAAAGGTATATAAGTTGGTTAAACATTTTTTTTGATTAAATATGTTTATTTTGAGTATTACTAAGTTTTTTTAATTTAATTAAAATAAAAATATATCTAAAATAGACTTCAAAAATATGAAAACGGATCCTAAAATATCAATTTTAAGGAGGCCTGCAGTGCATGGCGCGTTAGCCAGCGTCTTGAGGGCGCGCTTTGCATTTCTCAATTTCAGTTGACCATCATTTAGTTGGCCCCATATTTCAGCTCTGTTAGATTCAGACATAGAGATCAAGTCATATTGTCTAACACACCCACACGCGCACTCTATATATACGCGCACTCTATATATATATATTCTTGTTAGAGACGGTTTGTACAAGAAATGAAAATATATTTAATTAATGGATAGGATAATGTGGGGTCAATGATGTTGAATTATTAGTTACTTTTGTTATTCTTTCATGATTCTTTCCACTGTAAATGTCATCTTATCTTCATATTATTAAAAAAATGTATGACTAAATTGATGAATTTCGTCGTACTAGCCAGCACGACATGAATTGGACTTGTCCATGTTTAACCATATGCACCATTGAAATGTCAACTTTCAAAGTAACGTCACTGCTATATAACTACTTAAATACAATATATATTATACAATATTATGTCTTATGAGACCTCTCATGATGTGTCACAGAGATTTCATGTCAGATAAATGGCACTTCACTTAAGATTTTACCGTCACATCATGTTGTAACATTTATTGGTCTGAGTGGTTGCGGTAATAACACTACTACAGGGGCGGACCCAGCCTTATAGGGGTGGGGTGCATGGACCCCACTCAAATTTTCGGACGAAGTTATTAATATACTCATCTAGTAATGTTAAAGCTGTGTATGTATATTATTTCAGACAATATATAGTGTAATTGTTTATTTAGCTCAATTGGTTAGAAGCTTTGTTAATTATATTTAGGTCACAGATTCGAATCTTGGCTGTAATAATATATAATATGTTAGGTGTAGTGCCCGAAAGACAATTATCTAATTGTTTTAGGACAAAATTAATAATTCATCTTATTATATGCATGTAATTAAGAAACTACTGAAAATCCTAAGTACCTCGTTTATGTAATCACATAACTCAGTGTATAGCTATACACAAGAGGATTGAGTTAGTGAGATGTACTTAAAATTAACTTAGTCCGTAGCGTTGATTAATCTGAGTACATGTCTCATAATTAATATGCTAAAAAATGCCGGAAGAACACTTTATGTGTGATGATCTTATCCCGATTTGTCGGTAATAGAAGTACAGTGGGGCATTTATATATGATGTTATGGCTAGACCGATTTGATTTGAGTTCTCGGTATAATTCCGTAATCGAGAAGTCTTATCGAATCACAAGATGATCATATATGGATTAATCTCAATCCTGAGGTGATCACAGACAACTGCTTAGACTAGGGTTGAGTTTGATGTGTTAGTAAGGATCACTTCATAGTATGTGGTCCAACACTCTCGTTGGCTCTATTACAGGATGAGTGAGTAGTACGTCTTTATCATGAGATATGGAATCCATTCCTTCCCCGAGAAGTGAGCAGGCGATTCCTTATTTGTTAACCCTAAAGCGATCGATGGGCCCGATTCATTCTATATTAGTTATGAACTAATTGATCACTAAGGGTTAATGGTAAATAATGATAATATGTTTGAGAAGGTTTACGGAAATATCCCGATTCGAAATGAGCGATCTATGGAGGATTTATCCGTATGTAATGATTATATCGATGGACGCTTATCAACTCATAAGTGAGTGTAAGTTTATATCTATATTCAGTGAGTTCGATTTGGGTTTATGGTGTTGTAATCCCGGAATTAATAGATTGAATATTATTGTTGGTCTGACGGATAATATTATTTAATTTATCAGAAGCTATCGAATATGGCCCATTCGTAGTCGACGTGGCTCCTAACATAGCATATGTTTTCTCGTCGTTTCACTCAATTATAATTAAATAGTTGGATTGGACTATTTAATTGATATGTGGATTAATTGTTTAGTTGGACTAGATAATTAAATACACGAAAAAGAAATTTTTTCGTGGACTCGGCCCAATGTGTCAAAAAATGCGCATGGACCTTATTTAATTAGGATGGGGCGCATGTGTGAATTAAATGATTATTAAGGAATTAGTTTTCTAAAATAATTATTAAATGTGTGATTTATCTTTTATTTGTTAATTGATAATTCATGGAATATTTGATAATAATATGATTTATATATCCTAATTAGTTTGGGATAATTATTTTATTTATGTTTTATTTGCAATAAGGATTAATCTAATAATTATCTCTTAATTATTAAATCCTTGGAGGACAAGGATTACTCTCCTATATAAAGAGAGTTCTCCCAAGCCTTGTTGACACACACTTATTTTCGAAATAATTGGGAGTATTATAGCTTAGAGACGTCGGCTATAATACTAGGGTTTTGAGTTGGGATAATCCTCAGGATTATTCCGGTAGCATATCAAGGAGGTCCGGCGGCTTGAAACACCATCCACTTGGTGTTGCTTGGAGATATACGTTGGAAGACGGTGGCATCTCATTGGATCGAGTAGCTTGGATTAAAGATTGTTCTTGACGTTTATACACCATAAACCGGTAAGCAATCTAAACCCCCTTGTAGGTTTAGATCTATTTATTTTATGTATTTTGGTTGACTAGATCTAGATCTATACTATTCCGCTGCGTAATCGGGTGGATCTCGATCCATCCGGCGATATTACATCTAACAGAATATGCATAAGGAGGGGCAATGTAATGTGTGTGGGGTAGGGTGGGGTGGGGTCATTGGGTGAGGCTAGGTTACGCAGGGTAAGGTGGATAGAGTATGGTAATTAAGGTAGGTGGTAGGGTAAGTTTGGGCATGATAAGTTTGATGAGGTATAGAAAAGTAGTGTATGACGGTAAGGTAAAGTAAGGTAAGGAAGGATATACAAGGGTAGGTCGTAGGTTGGTGTGGTGTGGTGTGATAATGTAGGGTAATGTGAGTAGACATGTAGGGTGTAGTGGGGCGATAGGTAAGCTGGGTGGTAGGTATGAAAGGATGGGTAGAGTAAGGTAAAAGTGGGTAAGGTAGGATGGGGTGTGGGTAAATGTGACTACCCTACCCCATTCACCTTACCTTAGGGCATTCGTAGCAGAAGCCCTATATGATGCACTATCCCTAAAATGAAGATAAAAAATAGAGTTTACCCCAAATAGCTCCAACAACAGGGGCTCTATCCCTATTTATTTTTAGGGATATGAACAGTGCATCCCCACATTTGAGGATTCACTATATTTAATTATAAAAAATTATAGAGATAATGATAGAGATGCTGCTGGAGTGAAATAATACATATTTTATATATATGAATAGAGCTGTGAAGTAGAATATATATTATTTAATAGTATTTTATATGTTATAGGGATAAATATATGGATACTGTTGTGGAGTGTTTTGAATTGAATTATTGTAAAATAGGGATATGTATTATTTTATATTATTTTAGAGATAAATATGGTGCATCTTCTATGAATGCCCTTAATTAACCTTTCCACCCTACTCCACCACCCACTCTATCTTACCTTACGCACCTTACCCCACGTACCCTACCACCTTACCCCTCCACCCGCCCCACCAATCACACGATGTGTCACCTATTATAAAATTTGTTTTTTCAATTCTTTCAAATTCCAAACGCAGTAATGAAATGAATTAATTTCATTCATATTATTTCATTCAATTTCATTCCATTTTCATGAAACCAACGTGCCATTGTATACTAAACCACATGAGGGTAAAAATATATTAATATATCATAATGGTATAAATTTTATATCCTAAATCACATGGGTAAAATGTCATTTCCTCCTTACACTACAAGTCAACAATATAGCATAAGGTATAATAATAAACAGGGCCGTTCCTGATAC
Organism: Gentiana macrophylla; assembly: GCA_026214975.1. Taxonomy (NCBI): domain Eukaryota; kingdom Viridiplantae; phylum Streptophyta; class Magnoliopsida; order Gentianales; family Gentianaceae; genus Gentiana; species Gentiana macrophylla. The sequence goes on along the minus strand of CM047809.1, from coordinate 122,365,938 downwards.
TTAATGGGTCAGGGTTGAAATTTGAGGAAGGATCAACTTTATATTTAGAAAAAAATTAATTTGTATGAATAAGTAATATAAATTAAATCACGTTTAAGAAAATATTAAGGATAGTATCCAACAAAATATTACATATGTAAAAAAAAAAAAAAAAATTAGTGATCGAATCTGTAGAGGGAGAATAATAATAGTTGAACAAAAATATCACAAACAATTACAAAACAGCGGAATCGTCACCAACAACATCAAAAGATTGTGAAACATCGATCGACAATATTACTACAATAACAAGAAAACAAATTGATCATGAAAAAAAACTATGTGCATGTCTAGATACAAAATCATCAATTATAGTATCAAGTTTAATATTGTACAGCATATCATTCGATTAGTTAATGGGCCTGAGCGGTCAACTAGGGCAGATTTTTCATCAGTTATTAATTTAGAAGAGTTTAACTGTAAATTCATATAACATTACAATATATAATAAATAAAACCAAATATGTCAAGATCAAGAATCAAACTAGCATTAATAAGAGTAATATCCACTGCTTATCTATTAGATTGACTTACACTATTGTTATAGATATAATTTAATTCGGGCCCCTCTTATATCATCGTTTATAGACGGTCGCTCATCTCGCCCGCCCCGGAGGCCGGCTCATATTATGTATGTTTTATTGTACATATGTAGATTTATATAAGATATCTAAAGTCTTACTTCTAGTTGAAATGGATATGAATAGCTATGTGTATATATATATATATATATATATATAGTTAATATTATCTTGTTCTAAAAGGTATATAGGTACCGCTCTTGCTTACCCAAAAAAGCAAGACAAATACTTACGTCAATTATCATTAACATTGCTATTTATGTACTGTCCCATTCCATCCACATGGGTGTGTATATACATATGCACATATGTATTATTGCTCACCATATATTATTTACGAGATGATACATCCAGAATCATTTGTATGCATATATAGATATAGACACACACAAGAACGACGACATATAGTTTACCAAATGAAAACGTAACTTAATATAATAATGACAAGCCTTAATTTAAAAATAAATAAATTAAGTACTCCCTGCGAAAATATAAGTTTTCTTTTTGTTTTTATACTATGTCCCATAATATAAGACATTTTATAATATTAATGAAGCGTTTATTATATTTTTCTCTTTTTTTTAACCTATGTTTTACTATCAACTTAAAAAATTCATCATTTCCACTGGAAAAAAAATCATTTAAAGGTATTTTTTACTTTGTCATTTAAATTTATGATATTTTTTTTACTTTCCGTTTAACTTGTGAAAAAAGTTATGTTAAGAATGGAGTATCATGCATACAGAAATTTAAACGCCCGTGACATAATACACAATTCATCGTGATGTAGAACTTATTAATTACGATAAAAACTCATTATATATAGTAAATGATGTAAAAACTTGTTATATTTCTTGTTGTATATATCAAGTCATTTTATATATGTCAGAAGTAAGTTGTGCAAAGTGGCATCAGATACATTACTAACCATTCATTTCTAACCTCTCACACACGATAAAAGTGTATTAGAGAAAAAAATGTGTTATATATCCACTTTGACAACCTTCTTACAAAGTATGTACATAAAGTCTCTCATATCAGTATGGTTGTGACGAAAATATTGCCGTTACATGCAGTCTTCTACACATTTCGTTTAGTTTAAATGTCCCATTATTTCTAGATACTTCTTTTATATTCTTCCAAACAGATTTCGATATTCTTGTTTCTTCAGGTCCACTTAGAAGCAATTATTATTAAATTTCATTATGTAATGTATCAATCAAAGTCATATTCTGTCTTATTAGGATGTGTTCATCGGAATATATCTATATATATATATATATATATACATGGGCTGTTGTCTAAACATGCATCCTTGTAGTGTGGAAAGTTGTGTATTGTAAGGAAGAAAAAAAATAGTAAAAGATGAAAAAAAAAAGTAAGCTGTAGAAGATGATTATGAAAGAAAATGCAATATATTAGGGCACCGGAAAGACATTAACATTATCGTTCATTTACATTCACCGTTATTCATCGTTGTTTAATTTTGTATGTGGTCACGATCTAAACCATGAAAGGAAAAAACAGAAAGAATTATAAATGCACTAGAATAGAGCGACATATGACACAACTAGACCTTCTGATCTATGTTATTTTTCTAAATGATCAGAAACCTATGACACACAATCAATATGTATACAGACAAGACGAGGGACTTATCGCATTATTAGATAATGACGTATACCAAAGAATCCAATGCATCATTGGACTCTCTAATAATACTTTATTTATTATTCAAAAATAAAATAAAATAGTAATACTAATTAATTAACCAAATACATATAAAATAATCATAACGTGACGACTATTAAGGCCACATAATGTGTTACTAGTTCAATATTGAAAAAGTCGTTCACCTTTATGTAATTTTACTATCACAACGGTTATACCATAGTTGGAGATACTACACATACTTTTACGGTTATTATTTTGAACTACGTAATGTTAGAGAATTTTGTGGGAGAAATGTGAGTGCGAACCAATTCCGGCCGCATAGTTCAGTTCTCCGTTTTAATATCATTTTCAATGCCGTTTTAGGCAAGAGGAAAACATGTAGTATCTTAGAAAGTAATTACGCACGAGAACCGTGAGCATATAGCCAATGCAAACTCTTCATAAAACAGAATTCGTCCCAGACTAGACTATAAGTATTCTTGTTCCATTTTTTTCATTTTTCAATTCATATAATTACTGTATATGAATTATTGAATTGAATGTTATTGTTCGAATGCGCATCTGTCTTTTATTTCTTGGGGAAATGACACTTAACCCCATATGTGGTTACCATATAAAGCTTTTACTTCCATGTGGTTTATTAATATATGTTTTACCATCTTGTAGTTTTACATTTAAAGTATATTAGTATATGTTTAACCACATGTGGCTTAACATATAAAAGCTTTACTCCCTTTTATTATACGTATTTCACTTGTTATTAAACACTTTACGGAAAATCAGAAAGGTATAACATATTTGATAAAGCATAGGGGAGTAAAGAGTTTATATGTTAAACCACAAGAGGGTAAAACATAAATTATTAACCATATGAAGGCAAAATCTTTATATGATAAATCACAGGGGTTAAACGGTGGCAGACCTAAATACAGCTAGAGAGGACAACTGCCTCTTTTAATTCGAAAAAAATCTACTAATATATATAGTATGCATTCTGTTAAAAAATTTATTATCCTTTACACGAGATCCTACATGCGCCACTAAAGTTAAAGTGTCATTTCTCCTTATTCTAATCAGCATGCTATATCATTATGATCAAAGCCGACCAGAGCACCAAAAATCGGTTATCAATCAATTGTCAATTAACGTGTACATGTTAGAAAAACCATGCTTACCCCATATTATGTGCCAAGTTTCATGGAGAAAAAAAGTGCATTATAACTCTAACTCAAACCTTATCACTTTGATACAGTATATACCTAACAATTCACATGGACAACTGATTTATAAAAAATGGTTAAACCCTAATCATGTGGGTCTCATTTCCTTTTTTCAACGGGATGAGTAAAGATATTAATAAGATAATTATACCAAATAACTGATCGGCGTAATATATATATATGACCTAAAATTATGTATTTTAACAATAATAATGCTAGCTAGTTTTGAGTTTTTTATGTTGGTGTTTTACTTCGATTCATATGGTTGGGTAGTGTTCTTTGAAACATTATAGGCTGAACTGTGGTCATTGAGTTTTCTGTTTTTTTTGTACTTCCTCTTGACATTTCCAACTACTTGTTGGCTATGTCTTATTAATATATATATTATCGGCTGATCAAAAAAGAATAATGCTAGCTAGTTTGGTGGGTATGCAGTGGTTATAAACTTCTATTGATGTGATTTTGATTATTGTTTTTGTTATTTTTGTGTTTCCGTTATTGATTCACTAATTTTGTTTTTTTCGACATGTGCAATATGTTTTTAGATGCTATTATTGTACTTCCTCCGTTCCGAAATAACCGAGGCAGTTGCCAAAAGACATACATTAATTTTTTAAATGAATCTGGACACTTTTTAATTTAGGATTAGTTGTTTTTTGAATGTATCTAGACAGTTTGACTTTTGAGCAACTGCCTCAGTTATTTCGAAACGGAATTGAACGTGTTTTGACTTATATGTCACTTATGTATGAATATAAATTTTGTTAATAAGAAATGCGTACTCTTTTAATTTTGTCCCAGCCCATTAACTGTTAGGAAAGCCCTGTATACGAATTTTTTTTATATGCTAACTTCATTTGAGTATTTAGTATATACATAAATCATCATAGTGACACATTGAGTATTCTTATTTTTTAGATGTTAGAGCACCTGCATATTGTATACTCTTTAAAAAATGTATTTTATAGATTTCAAATTCAAGTTGAAAAAAATAGCAGTGTACGTAGTAGATACACTATCTTTTAATTTAAAATACAAATCATGTAAAATTTTCTTTACATGTAGCGCATTCATGTATCCGAATTCTTTAAATTTTCCTTTGTGACTACTGTATTATATAAAATAGAAAATCTAATGCATTTCAACATAGATAAAAAAATTATTTTAACTAGAAAAATGTGCGTCTAAAACTGTAAAACAAAAAAATTGTTAAAAGAACATGATGCAAGTGCTCCTACTATTATAGAGCAATGTATGTTAACTACTTGAAGTGAACTAGCTCTAGGCCCGTAAATGAGACAAGTTAATCGTGAATAACTCGAAATCAATTCGAGTTAAACTCGTCTATACTAGGTTTAATAAAATCTGCTTGAACTCGAACGTGAATTGATTTGAAGTTCAAAAGAACGATATCGATCATTACTAGCAAGGACATAGCCATGTTAAGGGCTTAGGGTGGCTAAATTAAACCCACACAGTTGTTATTTTTTGAACACCAAAAAATCTATATGATTCAGTGTTATACAATCGATTATCTTAATATAAATCATCAGATCATACATATATTCTTATATAGTCCACTAGCCCATCCACAAGTAAATTCTTTGTTCCGTCGTTGATTAATTGTCTTCTACGCCTATCGTTTGGTTGCCCATGCCATGATGTTCCTTCAGTTACGTGTTGAAGTTAGAGTGGTGACACTTTGTTGTAGTATTTTGGTCCCAATATATATAGATATATATGATTCTTTTATATTCTTCCAAACAAATTTCGACATTGCCTTCTTCAGTCCATTTTCTAACTATTATATATACTCCCTTCGTTCTAAAATAATCGACGCAGTTATCAAAATCATTTATTTAATTTTATATGATATACTTATATTTTTCAATATTGTATTTATTGTTTTTTCTATATATATATCCTTGTTTATTAAGGAGTAAGAGAATAAAAACAACATTATATTCATTATAGACTTGAGTATTTTATATAATTATTTTGACATTCAAATTAAAGTATTAAATCATTACCTTAATATTAAGATTTTTGTCAACTGCATCAGTTATTTTAGAACAGATGGAGCATATATCAAAGTTTTATGTAACAATCCAAGTCACCTTCGTTCTTATTAGACTACGTGTATTAATTAATCAAAATATATAATAAGGTTGTTTGAAGATGAAAAAAATTATATTTATCACTCCCTCCGTCCAAAAAAATATATAAAAAAATTATACTTCTTTCTTAGCTTCAGCTAGACTAGTGCACTTAATTAAAAAAAAATGGTTCTAAATTTTTATTTGAAATGTCGTAGTATATCAAATGATAAGAGATGAAGTTATGGATATTATTAGGATATTTATGTATCTAGTTATATTGTATTTTATTATATTGTATTTATTGTAATTATTCCGTAGAAATACTCTAGAACAGTTTGGAGAGCAAGTCGTAGATGTATATAAAAACATTGTATCAAATACAATCAATGTAGAACACTTTCCACCAAATACTTGTCAGATATAACAATAACAAAAATTTCTTCAAAAAAAAAGAAAAAGAAAACAATAACAAAATTACATTGGCAGAAATTGATCATCTATCTCATAGAAGGCTTGAAGAGTTTCATAGAGAGTTGCATACACTTCAAGAGAAAGTGCATGTGAGTCTAACATTGAAAATATGAACATTCTTTTTAAGAGGAAGTGAAAACAAATTGATGAATGAAGAATATAAAGAGTCACAATATCAAAGTAAATTGAATATATATTGTAAAACACGCAAAATTCGATAAAAAGGTAAATCAGCCTTTTTATTTGTATTCTTAATCTGTAGGTTAAATGTTATCGCGACACTTATTTTGTAATGAGGAATTAATTAAATAAGGGATTTCTAAAGAAATCACGTAATTACCTCGTCATCACATTTTACATGCAAATTTTTACATGTGAATGTGATGCCGAAAATAAAAGTTGATGGTTTAGAATCCCTTTAAATAATGTATGAGCAATAATTGTGACTAGGTATTATGATATTTAAGGAGATAATAATGGCCGGGTGCCTGTCGCAGTGTCGCTCAAAAAGTATATTCATTCTCTTTTTTTCTTTTATTTCTTAGGATAATTAGATTCATTCTTCAATGGAGATAATGTTTATAGTACAATTATTATTGAAGAGAATTGATAATTGACCATATGTTTGTTTTAATTGTAATTTAAAGTGAAGCATAAATAATAAGATGCAATCAGAATTCCGTAACTATTATGCTGATCTTTTTTCATCCACAAGAATTAATACTGCTATCTTGCAGGAATTGGAGGACATGGAGGCATGTATAACACCTGAAATGAACACTTTTTTGCTAAAAGCTGTCTCGGAGCAGGAAGTCAAGAGTGCAATTTTCCAGATGCATTCATCCACTGCCCCCCGGACCGGATGGTATGTCTCCAGCCTTTTTTAAAAGTTGTTTTAGCGACAAATGAGTGTCCTTGATAAAAGAATGTGTTACCACTGTCTCCTTCTCTTTCATAATAAACAATGATAGATGGGGATTTCTTAAACCAAGCAGGGGAATTCGCCAGGGGGATCCTTTGTCCCCGTATCTATTTATTTTGTGTGCTCAGGGCCTTAGCCATTTGTTGGGGAAAGCGAATAAAGACGCATCTATGATTGGAGTGAGAATTGCTAAAAACAGTCCGTGTATTAATCACCTCTTTTTTGCGGATGACTCGTTGTTGCTCACAAAAGCGAATGCGTCGTGTGCAGCAAAAATGCAAAGTATCCTTAATATGTATGAGCAAATATCGGGTCAATCTATTAATTTGCAAAAGTCAGCTGTCTTCTTTAGCAAAAATGTGTCTATACAGTGCAAATCTTAGATTCTTTCTATTCTTAATGGTCTAGCTGAGGTCCACCACTCAAAATATCTTGGGCTTCCTATAGTTATTGGTCGGTCCAAAAAGTAGATTTTCTCTTATATCTTGGACAAGTGTAAAAGTAAGCTCAATGGGTGGAAATATAAATTCTTAAGTCTGGGGGGCAAATCTGTCTTGCTGTCGTCCACCCTATTTGCTATCCCTAATCTCACAATGTCTGTGGTCAAGCTCCCAAAAGGTCTCGTGGATAAACTTCATGCTTTAATGGCCAATTTCTGGTGAGGTAATTTGGGTAAGGACTTTGTTGGGTATCATTGGGCAAAATGGGACCATCTTTGTAAACCTAAAGGCAGGGGCGGACTTGGCTTTCGTAACTTAGAGGCTGCAAATATTGTGGCGCTAGCTAAAACCCTTTGGAGGGTTCACTCTAATCCTGACCTTCTGGTATCTAGGGTGTTGCGTGGAAGATATTTTCCTAACTCCTCTGTCTTTGATTGTAAGGTCCCTTCTAGTGCTTCCTTCATCTGGAAAAGCCTTATGCATGCTCAGTCTTTCCTTAAGGCCAGTACGTGCTTTTCTGTTGGGGATGGAAAATTGATAAGAATTTGGAAAGATCCTTGGATTATTGATAACCCATCCTTCAAGCCCATCACGCCTATACCCACCCACAATCAAGACGCCTTAGTCAGTGACTTGCTAACCAATCAAGCTTGGGATCCTGTTAAGATTTCGGAGTTTTTTTGGCAGGTGGATATTAGACAGATTGAAAGTATCCCCGTTAGTGTAACCAGTGTGCCAGATAAACGGCTATGTGTTTTCTCAAAGAATGGAGAGTTTGTTTCGAAAGCTGCTTATGACTACTTCCTGCACAACTTCAAAACCCGCGGTGGTGCTTCGACTAGTTCGTCATTAAATAAAAAATTCTGGAAGCTCATTTGGGCGCTTTCGCTCCTTAATAAACTAAAATATTTTTTGTGGAAATGTCTGAAAAGTATCCTCCCGGTTTCGGTAGTGCTGCATGGGCGTTTTGGCAAGGATATCTCCCTCTGTTCGGCCTGCGGTGAGGAAGTAGAAACTATTGACCATTTGTTTATTCGTTGTCCGTTTGCGAAAAATGTTTGGAAAGTTGTCGGCGTGCATTGGGATGTTTTCCAATTAGATAGGACAACGCTTATTTCCTGGTGGGATAAAATAGCTGCGGCGCCTGATTTTAATATGCTTAAGAATAGGATTGTCCTCTCTTGCTTTGTTTTTTGGGCACTCTGGAAGGCGAGATGTAAAAGGATTTTTAAAAACGTGTTTTGGTCTTTCTTGGATACTGCTACTTTTGCTTGTGAGATGAATAATGATTATTTGCAGGCATCGTCTATGGAGAGGATCTCTTCTAATAATAATTTTCATTCCTCTCATGATTTGCAGCACGATATCCCTCAAACTGAGGCGGCGAGGGTGTTTGTTGATGCAGCCTGGAAATCGGAATCTCGTCTTGCAGGCTTTGGAGCAGCGTTTTTTGATCCCTGTGGCACGCTTTTGGAAGCTTGGGCATCGCCGAGGAGTACAAGCAGTTCTGCTCTTGCTGCGGAAGCAGGGGCAATGAGATGGTGTCTACGACGGTGCTTAGCTTTAGGTGTAAAAAAATCTAGTACGTTCATCAGATTAATGTTTAATTCTTGTAAGTTTATGTAATAGTCCTAGTCCACCTCCCCTTGACTGTAGAGCAACGGTGGAGGACATTAAAGTGCTTATGCGTAGCTTTGATTTTATCTTATTTTTGCATGTTGAAAGGAAAGCAACAAGTGGCGCTTGAGCTTACGCTTTTCTTTCAAGTCGATTTTGGAGTTTTTGGAAAGGCCAGACGCTATTTGGCTATGTCTGAGTTAAATTAATGAAAATTTTCTTTTCCTGGGGAAAAAAAAAAAGATGCAAAATATAATATAGATTTCAAAAGCACTAAGATCTTTACATTTTTGTCAAAGAGCCTTATATCATGATCGATCGATGATATAAAAATATTACTAGTTATGAAATGTTCGTTGTGCTAGTAGAGTTAACCTTTATTTTGGTAAAGTATTGTCTCCTACACAATTATAAATGATCTATATATATAATTGGTCTCTATGGTATGAAAAAAACTATTTTTTTATTACACCCATATATAACTTTAGTTTTTAGGAGTGAATACAATAATAGGCATTCTTACCGTTAAAGTTGATATTGTATTGCAGTCAAACTCAATCACGAGCACCTTCGAGTTCGAGTTAAATTCAAGTTTATTTTAAGTTAAAAATATGTGTTTTTACATGGAAAAAAATTGAAATGGCATAGATTTAATTATCTTGACGTATATACTTTTTTTTGTGTGTGCCCATAACGGGATTCGAATACTGGTCTCCATACAAGATTATAGTCTAGCTCATTACTAGACCGATGTACCTTGAAATGTATACTTTAATTTTAAGATAACATGCTAAAAATGAAAAACCAAATCTTGTATAAAACTTCTTAATTAACTCTTAAATAAGAGCAGTGAAACATAAAATTCAATAAATATAGTACTAATTCAGTTTATAAATGATTTTTTTCAAATAATTTTAATTCAAGCATGCTCGTGAACTATATAACTCTCGACCAATTTTTTTTAGGGGATTTTGATTCTCTCACATAGAACCACTTTAGATATAGATAATCCTAATCTTAATGGAATAGTTTCACCCTTTAAATCTAAAGAATTTGCATTTGCATGAAAAGAGATATAATATTTTCTTAGGCAAAAGAGAAGATACAAGTTATATAATATTGTTTGTACATGACAAGATATACAAAATAATTGCTAGAGAAGAGTCAAATCTTTGGCTTCACATAGCTTTTTTCAATACAAAATAGTTGAATGGAATCTAATGCTAAAAAAAGAAGGAAAAAAAATGCAAAATATTTTATAATTACCTTACTAGAGGTAGCAATATGTATGATAATGTTTTGAACATATGAATACTCTACATTTCACACATATTTTTTATCCTATCGTATTCGATAGAGCACTCGCGGTATAATTTATAAATGATGTTAAATCTGTAATTCACAGATTTAATTTTGTCAGATTTGTAAAAAAAAAAAAAGGACTGCATTATATTTGTACACAAATCTATAGTGTTCAGATCCAATAAGAAATGCGGGAGATGTACAGCACAAAAATAGGATCTGAACGCTTTTTTTATTTTCATTTTCATATTTTTTCCCCCTTCTCTTCTCACCGTATTATCTTCTGGCTATGCATTTGAGTTTTCTTACCCTTTTTTCGTTATCTTTTATTAATGTGACATTGTATATTCTTTATTTCTTTTATCTCATCTTTTTTGTATTTGGCTCACACTCTGATGAGAGTCAACTTTACTATGCTTCGGTGCATGTTTTAACCCCCATTTATGACACTTTTGGCTTGTATTGGGTAGTTTTAGACCATTTATAGAGCAAAATGCATTGCACACTCACTTTGAGGTAAACCGTCAAATAAATGGAAAACCTCACAATTTTACGGTATTTGACCTTTTCGAGCCCTAGTTATCTTGCGGAGTTATGCTTGGTATGTGTTTGAATGTTGTGATGCAAGATCTAGGTGAGTTATGAGCCCGGAAGACAAGGCATGAGACTTAGAGTGGCATAACTGAAGACCGAGAATGGAAATTGATCAAAAATAGTTGTTGCTTTCACCATACATTCACTTTATCTGACATTTCCTCCCAGATAAAAGCATTTTATGGACTTGTGGTCATCATCAAATTTGTAGACAATTGAATGAGCTTTCCAACTCATTTTGAATCACTCAAATCGGAGCTCTACACGGGAAGATATTGCTAAATTCATCGAAGGCCGTCGGTCTTTGAAAGTTGCGTGAGATCAAAGGCAAGCGACTGAGATCCAAATCTTGGCAAGACTGGACGGACAGAAAGCTCAATTTTGATACAGAGCTGCTAGTGCGTGTGCACCAAATGTAGTGAGTGCGCACCGGGTCGATTTTCTGCACCTATATATACATTTTCAGACAGATTTTCAACAATTCTTCTCTTCCCAAGAACCTTAACTATTAGATTAGGTCAACTCCTACCCTTTTAGCTCTTTAAAACTCTATTTTACTTTAATTTCTCTTAGAATAGACTTAATCTAGCTTAGATTCTTGTTTTAACTCTCATGGATTTTGCATTTTATGTTCTCCTTATTCCCCAAAGTAAAATGGGTTTGGATGAAGATTGATGCAACTTCAGTTTCCTGCGTTTTTGGTAACTAATCATTCCTCTTTTTAGTTTTATGGCTTTATGTAACACATTTTTGCAATGTTGGTTATAAATGACTTTGTAGGCTTTTCTAAGTAACTGTCAAGATAATTTTTATTATTTTTCAACAATCAATATCTAGTGATATATGTTATTTTCATACCATTGATTAAACTGCGAAAAATTTGAAGTATTTTCAACATAAAAATGATGATTTTGTTGTGACATTATTATTATTATTATTATTATTATTATTATTATTATTATTATTATTATTATTATTATTATTATTATTATTCTATAGCCACATTTAATTCTGTCGATAGATTAGATTTAAATCACCATAATATTGACAAATTTTAGTGCAACCATAGTTATCTTTATTAGCTTTAACTATTTTAGTTAAAGGTTGTAAAAGACAAGTTTTAATCTAAAATGGTTGAGAAGAATAAACATGTAGTAACACATGTTCAAAAATGTAGTAATACATGTAGTGACCGTCATTCTCAACCATTTAAGTTTAAAACATGTCCTTATGGACTCTGACCTATTTTTATACTATAATAAACACAACTTACAGCAGCAAACGTTTATAATTGAGAAACTTTTCGTAACCGACTGTGTAATTATAGGATGGAAGTTTTTATTTAAAATTTAAGAGACTATCTTATTGAGTCCTTACTCCATACCTTCACTAACTATCGGTAGTTTTATGGTGGTCCAAGACCACCATGTCATACTTGGTCCTCCAATAGGAATTCATAAAAGAGGGGCAAATTTGTAAAAACATGGCATTTATATTTTACACAGTTGGGCCCCGTGTGTTTTTCTGGATTTTTATTGGTCACCAAGTCATACTTGGTCCAGGACCACCATAAAATTTCCGACTAACTATATATAGATGAAAGTAAAAAGCATCATTCCTGAAGAAAAACAGAAACACAGCAGATATAATAGGAGAACTGATGTTTTATTGGGATTGATTAAATTGTTACAGTACTTCCTCCTTTATATAGAAGAGAAAAGATATAAGAACTAAATTCAAAATAAATGATATAATCTCAAATAACCATAACCTAAATTTAAAGCAAACTGTCAAACTTTAATTTAAACTATAACAACTCTATTTATCTCTTTGGCATTATCTTTGATTTATGTCTTCTAATACCCTCCCTCAAACGAGGCTGGGTTTGGAGGCCGAGTTTGTCTTGGCATGATTTGGAGGGCATCTCCACTCCGGTTGTTTTTCCAAAGTCCATATCTGTGTTGTTTTGGAGGGCATCTCCACTCCGGTTGTTCCGAAGTCCATAGTTGTGATATTTTTGGAGGGCATCTCCACTCCGGTTGTTATTCCGAAGTCCATAGTTGTGATGTTTTTGGAGGGCATGATGTAGCCCAATTCAAGAGGAATATTGAGTCTTTTATTGAGTCTTTTAATTAGTCTTTTATTATCCCACATTGGTTAATTGTCTTTTATATTTATTATTATTTTTAATTATTGTTATTTTGTCCCACATTGCTAAAATGGCAATTGGACTTGGAGTCTGTGCTTTTATATAAGGCATTTCCTTGTATTTGAATAGGTAGCTTATTATTGAATCAAAAAACTATTTTGGTTGAAATTCGAGAGATTGAATTTTCATCATAAGAAACTTTCGAGAGATTGGGTTTACGTCAAGAAGTTTTCAGAGATTGGACTTCTTGCGATTATCCCGAGACGGGATAATTGGGTGATCTTCTGAGACGGGATTATCACAAAGCGGTAGTAATCTGAGACGGGTTGCTACATATCCCTTTTCTTTCTTGTTATTTACATTTTATATATTCGAAAAAGCCACAAAAATCAGATCACATCAGTCCTAAAAGAGCAACTTTCGAAATTCATATTGCTTTAATCTAGATCCTACGAGATTCGGTTTACATCAGGGCATCTCCACTCCGGCGGCTCTTTCGGCTCTTCCGAAGTCCATAGATTTGATATTTTTGGAGGACATCTCCACCCCAGCGGCTCTTTTGGCTCTTCCGAGTCCATTAGTTTGTAGATTGATTCGATTACGGTTGAAGAGTGAATGTGATATCGCCTCCAACTTGATTGATCTGTGGATCTGCATTCAAACTAGATGTAGAATGGATGCCAAAAGAAATAAATAATAGATGCTATATATATGAGATTATTTATTTAGTATGAAATAAACCGAAAACAAATGGACTAAATAAAAAAATAATTATGGCATGGATATATATATTATGGCTACATGGAAAAAAAATGGAACGAAAAGGATATTGTAAGGTACGAAAAAATGGATATAACATGACGAAGGTTGTTGTTTTTTTTTTTTTTTGGTACTCTTTCTTTCTTTTTTTGACTCGATGATGGGATTATGGAAAACCACTGGATTGTAATGGGTGCATGGTGCGACTTGATCTGACGAAGAAAGTATGGCATAGATAGGTATTTACAGTGGCAAGTATTTTTTTTTTTTTTTTTTTGGATGAACGGGGGATATGGACTTTGGCTAAAATGAACATGATGGTAAAAAGAAGGGTTTATTTGGTTTTACGCATCACGGAGGCTGCAATGATTTGGGATTTGGTGATCAGTGGTAGCCTAGTAATAATTTGGCAAAAAAAAAGGAAATAGTTTAATAGCTCAAAAAGATAGGGTTAACATTTAATAGCGGAAGAAGGATCGGGCGAGGGTTCACCAATGTTAAGGTGCTCGAACCCTCGTCCCTGGCTCTGATATCATGAAGAAAAACAGAAACACAGCAAATATAATAGGAGAACTGATGTTTTATTGGGATTGATTAAATTGTTACAATACTTCCTCCTTTATATAGAAGAGAAAAGAGATAAGAACTAAATTCAAAATAAATGATATAATCTCAAATAATCATAACCTAAATTTAAAGCAAACTGTTAAACTTTAATTTAAACTATAATAACAACTATATTTATCTCTTTGGCATTATCTTTGATTTATGTCTTCTAATAATTCCCATACTAAAAATATTGTTCTCTGTAGTATTTGTGAAGCCAACTTCAACATCTTTTTCATGTCCTTTTAGCCACCGGAAATGGCCATGGCCACGGCCCTCCACGTCAATTTACCTAGCTCCACGTCAAATAATTAATCACTTTAATCCATGGCTACCACTTGTGTAGTAGTTTGTGCACTACATAAGAATGTAGTGCACATATCATTATTCTAATGGGAAAATCTTGTAAGAGGAAATTAGTGCATTAACAATACGTTAACAGGGAAGTGCCCGTGGGTAATCCTAATATATGATGTTAATATTGGAGGCATGGTCACTGTATATGACGAGGCTTTTCATCAAACGCCAAGCTACGACTATTACTACTGATATAGTAAAATATGAGTCTTTTATTTTGATATAAAGCCAAAAGTGTGTTTTATATTATTTTCAAATATTTTATGTATGTCGAATGAACTTTTAAACTCGAAAGTCATTTTCAAATGATTTCTTTAAAATTAAACGACTTGATTTGAGCTAGTGCACATTTTTATAAACAAGTAAAACTGATAATTGGAATTGACGGATAATACTTGTTCGCTCGCTCGCTCGTGACACGAAAGTGTCAAAGCTCTGGTGGCTAGGGGGATTAGAGTTACTGCTCTTGGAGAACGGCTAGTCACCGGTCTCGGGGTCTCTTGACTCGAAGTCTTTCCGATAGTAGCTAGAGTGCTCGCTCGTAAGAGTGGGACGGTACCTTTTTCCCCGAAGATTCATGCTACAGCCAGAAAAGAAAGGGCTGACGGTTGGTGCGTGGGTCCTAGGGCATGGATAGGGTTGGCTGGAGCCGTGTAGGAGGTTTGCACGGTGAAGGTTGATTCTTTTCCCTGACAATCGGCCGGAGTTGTCAGGCATTGCTAGTTCTCGTGAAGTGCGGTTGAAATCCATGGTAAAATGGCGTTAGGGCGGTACTTGACTCATCAGCTCGGCCAAAGCTGGTGCTTGTAAATAAAACTTGACATGATTTCTTATTACTCGTGCACTTCAAAACTAAAAAATGATCTTTTCATTTGTTCAATCAATTAATAATTAAAAGACTTCCGCTATTATTTCTAAAAGTTGATTAAGATATTATATATATATATATATATATATATATATATATATATATATATATATATATATATATATTATAACACTTGCACACGTGGCTCATACTAACCCTTTGCTGACGCCTCGTTTTTCTTGTTTCTTTTATAAAAATATATATACAGGTTATTGACCGAGAGATAAAGAAGGGTATAAGAGTTTATGTTGATCGATATCCGAGGAAAAAGAATTGATGTTTTGGATGGTACCTCGTTTTATTTTAAGAGCTGTTGTAATTTTTTTTAATGAAAATAGTTAATGATTTATGTAAAATTGATTTGTGGTAATATTATAAAGAAGTTCGTTATTGAAGTATTGTAAAGTCATTTGTGGATTTTATTGAACAATTTTGTGGATTTATTTTGTTATTGTGGGATTTCTAGTATTGTTATTGAAGTCGCGGCGAGAGCTTCGCAATCCCTCTTAGAATGACCCCAGTGGACCTAGGGGTCGGGAGTAGGGTATTACACTTTAATCTCTTTCTTGCTTGTTATTTCTTGTTTTGTGATGAGTAGCTAATAATATATAGCCAAACCATGTCAATGATAATTTTAAATTCTAGTATCTTGCTGCGATTTGTTGATCTAATTTACAGCTTAAGGGAGTCAAATTCCACTTATTCGTACATGTTTGCTAGGAAGTTTTTTCCTTATTGCTTGGAGCCATTGATGGATATTGCAAAATCTGTCATTTTGAAGGACTAATTGTTAGTTTGGTGATATGAGACTTTCATGGTAAGTAGTAGTAACAACTATGATCATTTTGCATCTAGGATTTGTGGCTTGACTCTGGATTTATTTATTTATTTTGAGTTAGCTGAATTAGTGTAGCTAATAATAGATGTATGGTTGTTCGCTACTCTGCGAACAACCATACCGATCATTGTGATATCGATACTGGATCTTGTGATATCGATAATGATCATTGTGACATCGATCATCGATAATATGTTACTGATATTGTAGGCTTCTTCTCTCCCTTTTAATATAAAATGCAGTTCAATGTGGAAGCAATGGAAGTAAATGAAGAAAATGCAGCTCCATTGTTTGAGTTTTATGAAGAAAGACAACAAGTTCAATGGACTTTTGCAAAATTCCTAGCCAGTTGATATATAAGAATGGACAGCGTGTTCCCCATCAGAGTTTAGGGAATGATGTACTTGATGTTGTAGCATCCAAAGGATCGCAATTCTGTTAGTCTCTCTTCACTCATCTCCTCGCCCCCTTCATCTTCACCTTTTTGTGTTTATTTGAAAAATAAATGGAAATGGTCCATGAATATTTAATTCATTGTTTATTTAACTGTTCATGACATTTTCTCCACTTATGCATTGATTTATGCTTATTAGCTGAAACTGGAAGTGTATTTCTGGAAGACATTTTACATAATTTACATTGCTTGTACTGGTTTGATGCCTCTTTGAAAAGGATGGTTATAGAAATACTGTGAAACCGATACTGTGATATTGATATTGTTATTGTGTTATGGTGCTGAGGTCGACGCATTGAAACCGAAGGCGGAGATCTACGAGCTAATGTTACAAGAAGAGGCTAATGCTCTTTGATAATGGTGTGTGAATTGAAATAGGATACAAATGTTAAACCATTTGGTGTAGAGGTTGACTTTATTGAGAAAATGTTAAACCATTTGGTGTAGAGTTGGAGAAGAAGATGATGATGAGTATCGATCGGCGTTTGAGATTTTTGCGCTTGGATAATTTTTTCCTTGATGTAACTTAATTATCATATATGTTGATGTTAAAATTTTTTATCACACATGTTTTAATTTTTTTCCATTGTGAGTGAATGTGTTAATTGTGATTGAATGTGTTATTTCAAAATACACAAGTTTTTTTTCGGTGTTAATGTTATTACATTATTGCCAAATGATTTTTAGTTTACGGATTGTTCCGTTTTAATCTATTAAGGAATATAGGTTGTGGATGTTGTTGTAAAGCTTGCCGAGTCCATGATTTTTGGTTAATCGTATACTATTAATGATAATGATAATGGTAATGGTGTCAATGTGTTTGTTAATAAAATGTGTTAATGTGATACTGTAAAAGCTGTGATTAAATTTAGCTTTCAAAAACTACATCGAAAGGGTATCATATGACATCTCAAAATGAAGAGAAAAAAAAATTATGAACTTTGGTGAAAGAATTTTGATGATCAGTGTTCTAAATTAAAAGTTACGGTCGTTTATAAGAAAAACGCGTCGATTAATGCAAATATTTTTTCGTCTTTCAAATTTATGTCGGAAGGGTATCGTATGAGATCTCAAAATGAAGAAGAAAAAGAATATGAATTTTGATAAAAAAATTTTGATGATCGAAGTTTTAAATAAACGTGTATATTATTCCAAATAAAACAAAATCTAACTACCATTCAAATATGTAAGCTTTTTTTTTATTTTTATCCTTAAATATGTAAGAAATTTAAGTCGCCATTTTGCGTGGGCCAATACATTATTTTGCAGGCGACGACAATACAAGTAATGATACAAGTATAATCATTGTATCAGAATCACCGACACAACGGTCTTTTGTATTATTGATTATTATGTAAAATTTACATTATAATCAATTTATACAGACGCAAGGGCGGCTTTACATATACAATTGGGGGTGCGGCCGACCCCCTAATTAAAATAAAAATATTATGTATAAACTATAGAGATTTTTTTTATAAACACATATATATATATGTGATATTGACCTCCTTATTTTTATGCGTTGACTCCCTATTTTTATCTATTGCACCATAATTACATGTATAGAATTGAATATCCAAATATATATGTGATATGGAAAAAAAATTGACAAATTTTTTACCCCCATATCAAAATCTCTGCACCCGCCCCTGTACAGACGAAGCATCATAACCAACGGTGTAGAGGACCATCGTGTTAGTGACTGTGACACAACGATTGTACGTATCATTACTCCCAATAATACCCATCTTGGCGTATCAATTGTCAACTTATACTTTCTCCGTTTCAGTTTATTTGATATAGTTTTCAAAATCACACATATTAAGGAAATGAGTTAATGCATTTATTTTAAAAATAAACTAAAAATGGGCATGATGGAGGTTCACCTCGGCCGCTTCATAATGCCGAAATGGTGCGAGTTCACCTCGGCCGCATATGTTTTGCTCAAGGCAAGTCAGATCCGACCTCAGATGACAGTTACAACTAATTAAATGAGCATGATTCCATGATCAATGCCACTCCTTGATTTTCGTCTAATTGAGCTATGACTGCTATTGCACGACAACATCATTATATATGGTTCCTCAATCACAGACCATGATTAAAAGTCTCCATAATTAACTCCCCAACGTGGGATGCTCATATTAATGGCCCTTCATCCTCTTAACAAAAACTACGTTATTGGCTTGATCTCAAATTCTATATGTACATAGGTAGTCATAACTGACACATACATAAATCACCACAAACATCATAAAATCAATGGATTATTCTTCAAAAGATTCAACTACCCGAACGATTTATGAACATTTTGAACTGATAATTATTGATTCATATACGATTCATCTGAATGTTCTTTTGAGTGTATGTCACTCTTTACTATGAAAAATAAAGTCACAAGAAAATTTGGTCATCAATCAATCAATTATCGAATAATGTACATATGTTGAAAGAATGAGCATGACCCATGTTATGTGCCAGGTTTAATGGGGACAATTTTTTCTTATTTTTAATTTTAAATAATGGAGACAATTAACGGTGCACTAAACCTTATTTCATTGATACAGTATATATACCTTACCCATTCACATGGACCAACTTATCTATTATTATTATATAGGAAAATGATATGTGCACTACACACAAACCACTATATGTATGAATGTCATTAATTAAAGTGATCAATTATTTTTTGTGGTGGGTCCCAACAGAATATGTGGTGTTGATTGTGTTGTGTAAGATGTTGTGGTTGAAAAAATAGTGAAGTATATTTACGTCTCATATTTATAAGGAAAATGCTATGTCCACTACACTTTTGTGTAGTGGATGATGTAGTGGATGATCCTGTCCACAGATTAGAGAGAAATATTTTTTTTTGTGGGTCCTGACTAAATGTGTGGTGTGGATGATGTTGTGGATAATGTTGTGTAGGTAGTTGTAGTGGATGTAGCACTACCGTATTTATAAAGAGATCATAAATTTCTCTCACATCTAACGTGGGATACCATAGTGTTGTCGAGAAGTCAAGTTATCATGAGAATAAATGAAAAATTATCTATGGGTCAATCCGTAAAAAAAAAAAATTCTAAGACAACATGTTATGATCATAAAAGATTAAAAATTAATGGTTGATGCAGCGTTTGTGTGCATATGTGAAAATGTGGTGTGCATTGTCACTCCTTTATTATAATCATATATAAGTTTATTGTTAACATCTTAAATATTGTGTAGATCACAGTACGACATGGGATGAGATCACCTGTCTAAGTTGTGTGTTTAATTTCGGTGTCTAAGTAAAAACTATGCCGTTTTATGTGTATTTGATTTTTATGTTTTGTTTTTTCTTATTTCTTTGAAAAATCAAAATCTGCGTAAACGACGTAGCTTTTACTTTGATAATCGAAATTAAATAACACAACTTAGACAGGTGATCTCGTCCCGTATGACATGACCATCTTTGATGAATAATTATGAATTATATTATGAATGTACACGTTTTTTCAAAACAAAAAAAAAAATTGAATGTACACGGATAAAAGTTATTTACAATATAGATATACTCTTTTTTTTTTTTATAACAATTGTCCTTAGGGTATAACTTAATGATTAAAGAGTATAAGTCTTGTAACGATCACTTCGTTATTGAGATAATCTTGGAGTTCCATTCCGTATATATATATATATATATATATATATATATATATATATATATATATATATATATATATATATATTTGCAATTGTTTAGAAATGACCACTGCACATTGAATCGTCCCCTAGTTTACATTAACCACGAAATTTTTGAGTTCTAAAGAATTTTCATTTAAATAATTCAACTGCCTTATCACTGCAAAAATATTTTGTTGATCATGTGAAGAGATATAATTTTTATTTGAGACAAATGAAAATATATAATTAATTTAATTTTGTTTGTACATGACAAGATATGCTAAATAACTCTGGAGAAAGTCAAATCCCAGCTTCTTATAACTTTTTTATTTAGATACAAAAAAAATTGCAATAATCTTGTATAAAAAAACCAAGATATATTTTATAAATATGTGACTAGACTATTAGAGGAGATAGAGATAGCAATACGTACCAATTTGGTTTAAATCAAAGGGTATTTCTTACATAGTTATTTTATTTGACCGTAGACACATGTGGATGAATCTGAATCACACAGTTTCAAATAAAATTCAAACTGTGTGATTCAGATTCATCCACGTGTGTCTATGGTATAAATGGAGTAATTATGAAAGAATTTTCCTAAATTAACATGTACGTCATAAATTTTATTTTTAGTTTCGTACCATTATTTTTACAGATAGAAATTTTGATGCTCATACCCTCTTCCTCTCATACGCGCTACAAATCAAAGCCCTAACATCAAAGTCGGACACTACCCTTAAGGGTAAATCTCGAGACACTTGCATGACCCATAAAGCTATATGTCCTATGTAACTTCGACATGACACATCTTACACCTACTAAGCCAAATCAGGTAAGCAAGCATCAATTATATCGGAAGGGTAGGTACCTCAAGAAATAAGACCCATAACATGCATGTGAGGGCGAGACATCGAGCTGCCCTATTGCTACTACGTTTAATAAAAAAGAAGAGCATGGGACAAACGCTTTGGCGATACTCAAGCGATCGGTAGCAAGACATCCCAATGAAGATAAGTCTTCTTTTGACGATTGAAGGTGTCGTATACACCGTAGGGAATCTGTTTCAAAGATGATAGAGCGGATTCTCGATGAGGACGCGTTACAGATGAAATATCAATTGACTTATATGAATCTATTTATGATTATTCATATAAAAATATATTGTATGAATTTATTTTGAAATTAATATTTTCACACAGATGTTTCCAGAATTTCAAGAAGTCAATAGATATACACTATTCTTATGAATTATGTATAGTCAGATAATAAAACAAAATCTAGGAATTAAGTGGCCATTGTGTGTGGACCAATACTTAAGTGATAAAACAAGAAGGGCTGACGCCCAACCAGCTGGCATATCAAATGTTATCTCATAAAATAGTTTATTGGCCTAATTTGAAAGTGTAACTAAATCTTAAGCTGGAGTGTGGAGGTTCGAACCCCGTAAAGGAAATTTCTTTCAATTCTTTAGTATAATAGCAAATCATTACTCTGAACCACTAGATTATCTGATTAATATCTTTACTCATCCTATGAACCGGAGGAGTGAAGAACTTTATGGTTAAGGTTTGACCAATCATTTACTATCAAACTTTGCGTATGTAAGATGGCTCAATCGATAAATATAATAAAGAATTATTATATTTATTATTTATTGCATATATTTGACTAAAGTGATTATCTCTCGAGTCAAATTTGTACGCTATACATATTGTGTTGATCTACATGTATAAGCTGACTTGTAGTAATAAAGACTTACAATAATTTAAGGGGCTCTTAAGGGCATCCAACTAAATTTACTATTACTCTTAATGGCACTCTAATACATGTATATTTTTAAAGATTGTTGTAGTGCTCCAGAAAGATTTAGTGGGTGTCTCTAAATACCCCTAACTTGAGCGACTAAAACTTGAAAAATGGAGGGTAAAGAGAAAATATCTATTAGAAGTTCAAATTTTATCAACCAGGTTTCGTTTCACATAAAATTTATGATACAACCATTTTAATAAGGTTGCATCAAATGATTTTGAATGAGCTCTTATCATGATTCTAAAATTTGAGGCCACATTTCAAGCCTCCTCTGAGGTAATAAAAGATGTGTAAGTTAAGGCCCAAGGACCAAGAGTTCTAGTCCTGGGTTTAAGCCTCTTTCAAGGCAATAAATGATATGTGATTTTGTCTCCACAAAAAAAGGTTATATCATATGATGCACCATACCCCTTCATTTTCACCCCTATCATCTTACACATGCATATTACGTAAAGGAAAGTGAGAATGATAACTTGGTACAACTTTTCTACAACAATTCTATTCTAAATTTTTCCTTTGTTTTCTGATGTGTATATTTTTGCACATTCTCACTTACAACACGACAATAAATCTGAATATGCTTTGGTCTTTTCATTAAATACTGGATTTTGAGTTATGTGCATTGCGCTTATATTATCACAGTATATGACGATAGAAGGAGTGATGTCTATTTTCATGTCATTTAGAATATAGATTAATCATTGCAGCTCACATACTTCTAATGCCACAGCTCTATACTCAGTTTTTGAGGAACTCTTTTGAGAAAGTGGGTAGTTGCTTTGATTTCCAAAAGATGAGAGAGTGTCCAAGTGATGACGGTCAAATTATACCCGTAAAAGTCATCAACGTTGACCTTAAATCGAGATTAATAATATGTCTTTTATATTAAATCACATGTTTATATGTATTATTTAATGTTTTGTGATTTATAAAATATAATTTGGTATTTATCCAGTTTTTATTGGTATTTATCTGTTTTTATTTATAAATCGGTATTTATCCGTTTTTATTATATTTATCCGTTTTATTTAAATATGATTTATTTTGGGACAAATATCTATTTTGCAGATTTGGATAATTATGGAGGATAAATACAAATGGAAGAATTAAATCTCAAGATAAATCAAAAGAAATTCAAGATAAATATCGGATTAGCACGAAGAGATCGGATAAGCATGGCAAACCAACCAAGATTGGCGCCAACATGAAGGACGCGCAATTTAGGGGGGCGCATCTTATTTTTATGAGATCGGCCGAGAGTTATCTCTTATTTGTTTTGACATTTTAAAGTATATCTCTTAATTAGCTTGAACCCCTATAAATAAAGGCATGCTATACACGCCATGAACACACTTCTTTACACAATACATTTTTTACACTTCTCAGTTTATAATAAAATTCTCGGTATTTCTTAGAGTAGTTTTTATGCAAGATCTGCAATAATGTAAGTTCTTGTATTTATTTGTTCTTAGTTCTTTGTAATTAAGCCCCCAATTATTATTTATAGTTTGAGGTTGTTCGTTCTTCACCGAACGATGTAGATCTAAGGATACGATATGAGGCAGTGGGGATTCCTTGTCTATAAGGATCCACACACCCAGATCTGTTATCCGGTGACCTATAGATGACTTTGGTATGATCGACAACCGTGTTTTTAGTAGATCTATATAATTGCTTTATGAGTCTCTATTTATCCGTTACATTATGTGTAAGCGCTAAGATTTAGCTTTTCATTTGCGTCAATCTAGCCACGTCTTTATGGTGTGATTGTCTATTTAGAATTTCTTATCTTAGTAGTATGGCTACGGCCACGTTGCTCGTCTGTTTTAATTAGCGTATGATTAGGAAATACCAATATAGGCTCTAGGTCGGCTCATGAATTGATCTTCCGGGACTTTCAATGAGATCTAGATCTGCTCAGATTAGGGAATTGTCGACACCTAGTTATACGTAAATCGTAGATTAACATGAGACCGCCCAAGTAATTGTTAATGGGACATGAGATCGATGCGATCGTCTCAGAAATGCGCTGAACAAAGGAATGTTGCTAGGTGAGGAATACGGTTAATATCGGCATCCCTAGTTTTGTAAGCGTGCGAGTCATATGAGATGGAGGCCGAAAAAGAAGTCACGTGATGTAGCATAGTGATCTGGATGGCCTACCCGAGCTAGATCTAGTCTGGGGATGACTCCGTAGCCAATATAAAAGAAATACGAATCGGATTAATAGTTGTCGAGTCTAGCTTAATTATATAGAATCTCTAGATCCAAACGATAACATGATAATTGGGGAGGTTAATTACGTTATATGTTGTGTCGAGTCGTGTCATTTACCTTTCTTGTCTTTTGTTGGTCATAGACCGCTTTGTGTCCTTGACATGAATGATTAGTTGTTTGTATATAAATGACCCACAATTGGTTCCCTGTGGGATCGACCTTGATTCGCTATAGCTATACTATGATGGACCTAGTCCTCTTGCTAGTATTGGTTTATGGTGGTCAAGTATTTTATTATCACTTGATCTACGTCATCACCAAGGAACATACATTATTCTGTTTTAGATCTCTTTGTTTCATAACATCCCCCCCCCCTCCAAATCTGAATTCGTGTAAGCGTAAGCTTTAGCGTGTTGCTTGATGAGTATAACAAACATTGAATATGTGAAAATTTGGTATATCTAAGAATTTCTTTGAGCTGCTTGAAGATGATTAACAATAATATAGTCAAGGAATTGGCTGAGTTGATTGATAACATATGATATATACATGTCTTGTGGTGGTCAAATAGAGGAAATATACACTCTTTCTAGCTCCATTTAACACTCCAAAAGTGTTCCAATTCAACACACAAATCAAAAGAAGAAAGGTTGGCATCATTACCAGAGGTTCAAGATAGTTGGAAGAGAATATATGTTTGATGAGGCTGTCACTTAGAAGGAGTTTGGGGCTTGATTAAGTGTCTTATTGTATATGTCTTAGTAGATTAGACGGTATTAAGATTACGTGGATCTCTCAGATACACACATCAAACACCTTGTGGTGGAAGTTGTTAAATTTCGAACAATCAAGTAGAATTTAATCTGGAAAACATTAAGAACTGAAACTATTCAAGAATCTTCTCAATGAAGAAGATGAAGACAACAAACTTTTGAATTAACCAAAAGGCGGGAAAATGGAGAAAATATCAATTACGGAATTCATCAATTGGAAAACTAAATTGGAACTTCTAATTGCATTTATACACTCCTAATTGCTATTTATACTAGATGGATCAGCACAATTTCGGTTACAACCAACTTGCCAACTTCTTGCCAAGGTGTTCGATAAAATGCTCCAATGACAAAAAAACAGCCATCTATCCTTCTTTAATCTCAACACCCCCCTCAAGCTGAGCATGGGATGAATAAGAACAGGAGCAGCTTGCAAAAACAACCATATATCCTTCTTTAATCTCATATAAGTCTTTGAGAGGAAATGCTTGCAACAGTCTGTTTAAGGTAGGCTTATTTACAGGTTTTGTAAGGATGTCAACAGGTTGTTGCTCGGTGTTTAGAGAGTGGTTTGAGTGTTTTGTCTAGGTATTTGTCTCTGACAAAATGACAATCTATGTCTATGTGTTTAGTCCTTCCATGAAAGACTGGATTTTCAACAATGTCCAGTGCACTATTGCTGTCACAGTACAAAGGAACTGTGTGTGCGTATTGGATTTGAAAGTCCTGTAATAAGTATATGAGCCATTGGATCTCACAGGTTGTGACTTCCATTGCTCTATACTCAGATTCACTAGAGCTTCTTGAGACTGTATGTTGTTTCTTTGACTTCGAAGATATAAGAGCATCACCTAGGTATGCCAAATAACCTGTGACTGATCTCCCTGTCTTGTCACAAGCAGCCCAATCTGAGTCACTGAAAGCTTTGAGTGTTGTTGATCCTGTGCTGGGGAAGAACATGCCTTTGCCAAGGATGATTTCAAATACCTAAGAAGCATGTGCGCTGCTTGCATATGTGCCTCATTAGGTTTTTCTAGGAATTGACTCAACTGTTGAGTAGCAAAAGAGATATTAGGTCTTGTATTTCCTAGATACAACAACTTCCCAATTAGACTTCTATATTCAGTGTTGGAAGATAATGGAGGAGCTGTAACAGTGGTTAAGTTTTGAGATGAATCCATGGGTGTAGTAGCTGGTTTGCATTCTAGAAAACCAAACTCTCTCAATAAGTCCAAGCAATATTTCCTCTGATTGATGACAATGCCAGCTTGAGTCCTAGCAACTTCAAATCCTAGAAAGTATTTGAGGGTGCCTAGGTCTTTGATTGTAAAGGCATTGTGTAGTAGGTCCTTTAGTGCCTTGATTTCTGAAAGATTGAGACTTCCTACCACAATGTCATCCACATAGACTAATAATGTAATGAAATCATGACCCGAGCCCTTTGTAAATAGGCTGTGATCATTTTGAGATTGTTTGTAACTAGATTCCAGAAGTTTCTGTGTTAGTTTTGCATTCCATTGTCTGCTAGCTTGTCTTAAACCATAGAGAGATCTGTTGAGTGTGCATACTAGTCCATTGGTATTTAGACCCAGTGGGGATTTCATATATACCACTTCATCCAAATTTCCATGTAGGAAGGCATTGCTAACATCCATTTGATGCAAATTCCAGCCCTTTTGTGCTACTAAGGCCAGGAAAAGTCTGATTTTGGTCTGCTTGGCCACTAGGGAAAAACTTTCTAAGAAATCAATCCCTTTTGTTTGAGTGTACCCTTTGGCCACCAATCTAGCTTTATATCTTTCAATGGTGCCATCTGATTTTCTTTTAATCCTGTAAACCCACTTGCAGCCAATAGGTTTGATTCATTTTGTTGGTTGAACCAATGTCCAAGTGTTGGTTTTGTCTAGTGCTTGTAATTCTTGTTGCATGGCATGTTGCCAATCAGGGTTCTGTGCTGCCTGTTGATAACTTGAGGGTTCTGATTCTGAATTAATATTGCTGATGAAGGCTTGATAGCTAAGAGAGATGTTATCATAAGATACTACATTTGCCAAAGAATGTGGAGATGTTCTGTTAGCAGGATTATGGTATTCATAATCTTGCAAGTATGTTGGAATGGATCTTCGTCTAGTGGATCTTCTTTGAACAGGCACCTCTGTTGTATTTTGACTTTCTGGAATGTTATCCATATGATCATGATTGTCCAATGCCCAGTAGAAGTGTCAACAGGTTCACTATATGCCAAGGGCAATGGTAGACATAAAGAGTTATCAGTGACATTAGTGTTATATGAAATGGGAAAAGATTGTTCATTAAAAATGACATCTCTAGAAACAGAAATAGATCTAGTGCTGAGATTTAGGACTTGGAAACCTTTTATATGGGGTTCATATCCTAGGAACACAGATGGATTGCTCCTAGGATCAAATTTACCCCTACCCTGTACTTGAGTTGATACAAAACACAAGCATCCAAAAAATTTCAGATTGTCATAAACAGGTTCTTTACTGTATAATAAATGATGATGTGTCTTATTATCAAGTAATGGGGAAGGAGTGATGTTGATGTTAGATATAGTGTGCCCGAAATACAATTGTTGCTTGTCCTTACGGGCAAGTGGGAGATTATTGGAAGTAGTGCACGAAAGATAATTTATGTAATAGTTTTTATAATTAATAAATGACAGATTTATTCTCATCTTATTATTTGCTTCGTGCTTATATTTAATATACTACTGAAAACCCCAAGTCGTATCATATGTAGCCATATAACTTAGTATGTGTCACACATAAGGATTAAGTTTATGGTGATACACTTGAACTATGTCCGTGGTGAATTTAATCAAAGTATGAGGTCAATTGATTAAACCACCATTAATGTGCCCAGAACATTTTAAGGTGTGACCGTCTTATCCGGACCGTCGATATTGGTTATCTAAGTGGGGCATTTATATATGATGTAGTCATATAGGACTGGACCGATTTAATATGAGTTTGACCGATTTAAATAAACAGCATGTTTGACACAGTGTCCCCAGTAATCTAGTGGTACATTTGATTGAAATCTTAAAGCCCTAGCTACATTCAATATGTGTTGATGCTTCCTTTCAATTAAACCATTTTGCTGGGGTGTTCTAACACAAGCTTTCTGATGCACTATACCTTTCAGTCTGTAGAAAGCTTTCATGTTAAACTCACCACCTTGATCTGATCAAATTGTTTTAACACATCTATCATGCTGAGTTTGCACAAAATTACAGAACTGTTGCAATAAAAAATCAGCTTCTGATTTTACTTTCATAAGAAACAGCCAAGTGAATCTACTATAATCATCAACGATAGAAAGAAAGTAGTATTCACCATTCACAGAAGGTACCCTATTAGGGCCTCAAATGTCTACATGAATAAGGTCAAAACATGAAGTAGTAGTAGAAGTACTGACAGGAAACTTAGACTTTTGTGTTTGGCTAAGGGGCAGACAGTACAAAAATGCTTTGGAACTGTAATGGTAGCATCTATAGTTCTAAAAGCTTTCATTCTATCTTGTGAAGGATGCCCTAGTCTAGCATGCCATAACAAAGAATTTGAACTATTACAAGACTGGCAAACATTATTGATAGTTGAAGGAAATTGCTGAGGAATAGCTGTTAAAATGTATAGTCCATTCTGCAAATCAGCTGTACCAATCTTCCTCAAAGTTTGGGGGTCCTGCAACACACATCCATTAGCATCAAAATTCACAGATATCTTGTTGTCATGTATGAGTCTCCTCACAGATATTAGGTTAAACCTAAAAGTAGGTATACAAAAAACATTGTGTAGAATTATCAAATCATTTAGCTAAATTTTGCCAATGTGTGTAACTGATACTGATATGCCATTTGGTAGTTTAACATTGAGGTCAGTGACAGGATAGTGCTCAAACATATGTGATGTGGAAAAAGTGATATTATATGTGGCTCCAGAATCAAGAATCAAGTTATTTAAACTACCAGAAATACATTGACCTTGACTAGTAGCTGACAGACCTAAACCTATCCCTGAGAACGGCGCCAGAAATTTGACAGACGTTTCCTGGGTTAAACGATCCTAACCGGTAGTGTACCGGGTCAAACTGTAGTGCTAGTATGGTGAGTCAGAGTATCGTATCCACAGGGAACTTGGTAATTTTTCTAAGTGTGGTTAAACACCAAAGAGATGTTATTAACTCGATCTAAACCGCAATTTTATAACACAGATCACTACTATTCTAGTCAACATAAAATAAATACGAAAATTAAAAACTATACTAACATGATATATATAAATACATAAATATATATAGATCTGCATAAACTCGCAATTTATATATATAGATATAAGTATATATAGATACCAAAATATTAAATGATAATTTTAGAGAATCGGCCAAAACTTATATAATTGGTTTATACGATCTTTCGATTAAATGAAATGTGTTCGATCTCTCCTTTTATTTTAGGTCCAATTGAGTAAATGAAACGGTGCACTCCTGAGGTAAACAATTCCTCCTCACACAAGTGTATGAAATTGTCATATGTCCATTGCATCACCCAAGGTCCACAACTGTTACGGTTTTTCTGAACAGGTCCCGAGTACAAATCTACCTTTAGATAAAAAGGAGTCATTCCGTTCGTCAAACGGTCAATTTTATTTAAAAGGCTCCGATTGTCAAAGCCGGACGATTCAACTTTCCGGTTTAAGTTTCAATTAATCGATGATTTAACATTATTACGATCTCGAGTACAAATTATAATAAGATTCATTTCTCCCAAAACAAATCTACCCCGGGTAGAAATCGGATTCCGTTATCACGTTATTCACACGGCCAATTTTACTCCTCCGGTTTTTCTATCTTTTATCTCATATCCCGACTACGAGGCGCCAATTCATAATTAGATTATGAATTCCTCGGATCGATTAAATACGCCAATACGAATATGATCAAAATAGAAAAAGATTCAATTAACTCAATTTTTATCATTTTAACTTAACAACATTTCTTTAACTAAAAGATCGAAATAAAACCGATTACATAGTTTTGGCGAAGATTATATTTAGCCTAAAAACATTATAACAACGAAAAATATAAAAACAAACATAAATACTTAAGAAAAGTTACCCGAATACGGCAGTTGATTCAGAAATCGTATTTTCCGGAAATTACAACTTCTTCAAAGAAACCGACTTCCGAGATTTTCCCGAGCATTATAACGATACTAAAACTACATTATTACGGCGCGTAGCGCCTTATTTACAACTACAACTAAAAAAATAAAAAGAAAAGAGAGAAGAGGAGAATATATATATGATATGGTTTATATATATTTGGTACTCTCCAACGCTGCTGCAAATGAGTTCCTTATATAGAAAAAACTTCCAAGGCCGGACGGTCCGAGATCAAGCGGATCGGTCGGACTAATGATTGCTTCCACTCGATTGCAATCGGCATATGCGGTGAAGATATTTATATTATTAAACTTCTAAAATTCATATCTCGAATTCTGGACCTCCAAAAATTGCAAACGAAATGCCAAAATTAAGGTCTCGAGAAACTCTACAACTTTCATGAAGGACTCTTCTTCAGATAACGCCTTCTTGATTACCTCGTATTCCTCGAAGCTATTTCGGGATTTTTCTTAACCCAAATCGATTAGCCACTTGATCACCGTTTAAGTTGTAGACCTCCAATCTTCATAATTTAAATTGCATTGGAAAGCTTTCGTAAAATCTACAACTTTCGTGAAGAACACTTTTCCGAAAATATCGTTTTGATGAGCCATTCGTTTGTCGAAGACATTTCTATTACCACTTAACCAGATTGAGTGGCCACTTGACCACTTAAGCTATTCAATTGACCATTTAAGCTCGTGGCACTCTCTAAATCATTCCGGAGATATGATTAAACTTCAATATGTCGATTCTCGGGTCTCGGGTTATAAACCGCAATAAAATACCACAAATACCCACGTAAATCGACATTTACACTCCGATTTACTAAAATCGGTACAAAATTACAACTTTTTACTATTTTTACTACTAACTACTCTAAATTATAAAGATTAACATTTTATACCAATTATATCATAATTTCATATATTTTACATAGAATTCGTTGATAAAACATAATAATATAACGTATATTTAATCATATAAAAATAATACATCAGTAGCTCCAGCTTCCATCACAACTACATTATATTGACTGTTAGATGGCTGAAGCCCTTGAATGAGAGACAGAAGGTGATCATATTTTGACTGAGTGATAGGTGCCGAATCACTGGATTGCTTGTCATTGTAAGAAGAACTTCTGCCAAATCTGCTGCATCATCAATATTGACATTATTGTCCATATGACCACCTGCACCTCTACCATAACCTTTCAAATTTGGTGGAAAGCCGAATTTCTTGTAACATTTATCCACAGTATGCCCTTTCTTTCCACAAAATATGCATTGAGGCCTTTTTTCCACTGGACTTTCCTCTGCCTTGACCCCTCCCTTGACTATAATTTTGATTGTAATTCTGAATTGGATATCTTGGTTGTGTCACAACATTGGAATGGCCATTTCCTTGAACATTCTGATTCATTTGAGAAGCAAGAACCACTGAATCTATATTTGAATCTGTATAGTTCATCTGTTGTTCATAATTCAAGGCCATAACAAATGCTATCTTCACATTGGGCAAAGGCATGGTCATTAAGACCTGAGATTTCACATTACTGAAGTTTCCATTCAAGTTTTTAAGAAATCTTGTAGTATATGCATTATCATAGTACTCTCTCATGATATGCAAGACTGGGCACGTACAGGGTGGGATGGACCTTAAAACAAGATACTGATCCCACAATGACTTCAACTTTGTATAGTAATCGGTGGCTGAAAGATTACCTTGCTTGACTTTTTCAATTTCTTCCTCCAGATTCGACATCCGGTAGGCATTGCCCCTGCCAAATCTGTCTTGTAAATCCAACCAGATTTCCCTCGAAATGTTGAAGTACATTACACTCTCAGCAATGGATGAGATCATGGAATTGATCAGCCAAGAAAGTACAAGATCATTCATCTGCATACAATTATAATATCCAGGATCAGTAACCTCTGGTTCAGTGGACCAACCATCGACATAGCAAAGTTTTCCTCTACATGATAAAGCTTTTATCATTGCTCTTTTTCAATGATTATAGTTATCAACCCCTTTGAGTAAAGGTTGCACAAGAACTAGGCTAGGATTGTCATTATAACTGCCTGAAGTTGCAGGAACATGATTGTTTGCCGCCATTGCCAAGACTTCGAAGAAATCGGCAAGAAGAAGAAAAACGAAATCGAGAAATCTAAACTAAAGCCGGAAGCGATTAAGCTATGATACCATGTTAAATTTCGAACAATCAAGTAGAATTTAATCTGGAAAACATTAAGAACTGAAACTATTAAAGAATCTTCTCAATGAAGAAGATGAAGACAACAAACTTTTGAATTAACCAAAAGGCGGGAAAATGGAGAAAATATCAATTACAGAATTCATCAATTGGAGAACTAAATTGGAACTTCTAATTGCATTTCTACACTCCTAATTGCTATTTATACTAGATGAATCAGCACAATTTCGGTTACAACCAACTTGCAACTAACTTGCCAACTTCTTGTCAAGGTGTTTGATAAAATGCTCCAATGACCAAAAACAACCATCTATCCTTCTTTAATCTCAACAGAAGTTGATTATTCAATTAACTTTCCTTCTTTCCTGTTTTAAAGTTGGCTAGTGTGGCTCGTTACCCTATTTAAAGGAATCTCACAGCTTCCTATTGTAATTATTCTAGATTTTTTTCCCCGAAAGTCGAAAGCTTTATTAATATCGGATAAACCGAACTTACAACGCGGTAAAAAACCGCACTACAACGCAGCCAAAGCCGCACTACGACACGGCCTAGCCGCACAACAAGCAACAAACATTACAACAAAGCCGAGTAATAGACCGGGTCGAGGGTGCTGAACAAAACGAAATTATATTTTTTTTCCGAAATAAGACGTTCAGACACGTGGATCCTCTAGGCAGTCTATTATTCGACAGACACAGACAAAGAACTAAGACGACATTTACAGAGAAAGACAAGAAACAATACAGACAAATACAATATTAACAACAAGCTAGCAGGGCCGCCGAAGAGCAAGACGAAGCAGCAAAACTGAAACCATGAACCAAGGTGGACGCCACCAGAATCCACCGTCACCGACCGCCGCATCCGGGCGGAGAGAGAAGCCCGTAAGAGATGACTAACTCCTCCGTCAAAAGAACGGCTACCATAACCGCCAATTAAGAGCCCGGAGCCTTAACGGTGTTATGTAAGTCACGCGGCGATGGATTGCACCACCCGGAAAGGGAAGCAGACATGCCGCTCGGCTCGATCTGAAGCGAAGAAAGCTAGCCGGAGACGGAGCCATCTTCATACGAAAGAGAGATCAGATCCATGATCCCGCCGGATCATCAACAACAGCCGGACCAAGATCAAACACAAAACTCGCCGGATAAGAGGAGACTCGTCGGGATAGCATCCATATGAGGGCAGATCGGACTAATACAAGCTGGATCCGTCAAAATCCGCCTCCAAAACGGCATCTCTCAGACTATGAAGGGCTACCAAAAAGAAATATAAACAAAGAAAACTAACTAATTAAAGGCTAAAGCCACCTCCGGCGAACGCCGGAGGGGCGATGGAAGTTGACGTGAAAAGAATGCAGAGGAGAGGGAGCTTGTAGAGAGAGAGAAAAAAAGAGACGTCAAGGAAAGATTGGTCAATTGAGACTGATAAAAAGATTATAAAAAAAAAATTTGGTATCAAATAAACAAAATGGTATGAAAATGCAGATACCGTACAAATAATGTCACTATTAAAAGAGAGCGATAACAATACTAAAAAATATCGTCTCAATTTTATCAAAATGGAACATATTTTTACATATTCTCAACTTTTACATTCATATTTGTGCTAGTTTACCAACCAAAAAAAGGGGGGAAAACAACAACATGTGCTTCAATCATTTCACATTAAATTTGGACATAATCCACATCAATTTACATAACAAAATAAGCATAATCTCTTCCCAATTCTAAACCAAGAATTGGTTTTTTATACTATAATGATGACATGGCATTATTGGATTTAGTATTTTTGATGGTTAATCTTCCCCTTGCCAACTCCAAACAATGTCTTTAAGGCTTGGCCTTATTTCTTCTTCACATAACTTCCTATACTCAAATGTATCGCCGGACGACTTCGAAAACTCAACAACGGCGACTTCCGGAGCCACCTCGAACACCTCCGCCGTCACAGTTAATTTCCCTTTTCGCCCTTCCGTCGCCTTTTGCATCTTAACTGTAAAATCCTTGGCACAAACAACCTTGAAGTTCATCTTTTTGGCTAAAGACTCGAGTTTTATCATTAAATCCGAAGCAGAGTATTTTGATGTAAATAGTGACCCGGATCTTTTCTTGGTTTCGAACAAACTCGATAAATCGAACCCGGATGACATCGAAGATATAAACTCAAACGCATTGAAAAACGGCGGTGAAGATTTTGCTCGGAACAAATTCAAATCAATATCTTCACTTTTTTCAAGATCCTCTGCTTTCAAATCTTGAACTGAAAAAGCAATCGGCTTTTTCAACCCTTTTAAAAACCAAGGGACACGCATAATCGCCTGAATCGAAATCCTTTTTTCTGGATCCGCAACTAAGTGCTTTGAAATCAACCTTCTTGATTCACAAGAAAACCATGGCGGGAATTCGTATTCCGACTTGAAAATCTTTCTATACATGTTCATCACATTCTCTTCTCGGAACGGAAGGAATCCGGCTAATAAAACATATAAAATTACTCCACAAGACCATATATCAGCTTTTGATCCATCATATCCTTTCTTTCTTAATACTTCTGGAGCTATGTATGCAGGGGTCCCACATTGAGTGTGTAACATACCATCATTTCTTAAATGCTCTGGCAATGTTGAAAGCCCAAAATCAGAAATTTTTAGATTCCCATTTTCATCAAGAAGTAGATTTTCTGGCTTTAAATCCCTGTGGACAAGAACAGAGACAAGATTTTTAATCGGTATATTGAATCATTTTACACTACATTAAAGTTTTTTCTGACCTACTTATGGTCAAAAGGTATTGAATATATTTTCTGGCTGGTATCGAATATGAAAAACACTTCATACGAAAACACGGTTGGATGAATCGTCATTTTCTGACTCGAATTAGGTTAGAATATTTTGCTCAATGAAAAGATATTCTCACCCAACCAGTGAGGTACAAGTACAATGAGCGACAAAAACTACTTTTACACCGTTAATTATGATGAGTCTAGATCGTAATCAATAAATCATACGTTACGATCAAGGAAGTATAACGGCTGTGAAGATAATATCACCCTAAAAACTTGACAATTTTCAATTATAATTTAAAAAATTGAGTTGGGTCGGCCAACGGTGATCCGTCCCGTAACATCAATTCCGATGATTTCTTTCCGGAGCCATTGATTTTCTCGCAGAACGGGAGATTTGTACTAGTACTATAACACCGGAATCTCCGGTATCAGAATAAAAATCTCCCGTAAGGAAAAAAAAAAATCAGAATCGAGAAAAAAAAGAAGAAAAAAAAAAGTCGTCGGAGTACTGACCTGTGAGAAACACCGCGGCTATGGCAAAAATCAACAGCACTAACCAACTGCTGATAATATTTTCTTGCTACATCTTCTTTAAGCCTCCCTTTTTCCACTTTCGCAAAAAGCTCACCTCCTTTAACATACTCCATCACAAAATAAATCTTCTGTTTCGTCGCCATAACTTCTTTCAATTCCACAATATTGGGATGCTTCACAAGCCTCATAACAGAGATCTCCCTCAAAATCTGCTCCATGGTGCCGTCTTTTTTCACTTGGTCTTTGTTTATGACTTTTATTGCAACGCTTTCGGAGTTTTCGAGGTTCTTGCCATGGTAAACTTTTGCAAAAGTGCCTTTGCCTAATAGCTTACCGATTTCGTATTTGTTGAAGATGGTGTTTCGGGTTCCATAATTGAAGTTTGTAGGTTGAAGAATTTGGTACTGGTTTTTTGGGTCCTCCATGGATTTGGGGGTTGGAGAAGAAGAAGTGGTTTTGCAGATATTAATATAGTGCAGAAAAAGTGGGGTGTGGACTGTGGAGTGTGGAGTGTGGAGTCCAACAAAACAAGGCATCGTGTCAGTTTTTTAAGGAGCATATTTATTATTAATTGGAAAAGATTTGTCTAGAATGACAAGTTATTTTATTATTATTACACAAATTTATTAAGAAAAAAACAATTGTCACGACGAGGAGCGTTACGACGGACGATATTACATATTATTATATTTATGAACAGTTAAGATTTATTGATCGTGATTTATGTCTACCGTAATCGATAATACAAAAAGTATATATGTTGTGTTATTTCTTGTGATATGATAGTTGCGGTGGTAGATGTTATGTGTAGTGTCTGAAAATACAACAATGTATTGTTTTAATTTAATAAAAGTAATATTTCTTATATATGCTTTTATTTGCTTATAATATGCATTTATATTAACACTGCAAGTTCATTCAAAAAAAATTAACACTGCAAGAAAATCTCAATGGATTTATTATGTAATCGTAAAGTTTAATACATAAAAGTATGTACAAGATAATTGAGTCTATAATGACTACTTTAAATATTGAACGATTAATGCGTTAGTTGGCTCTGATCCGAGTAGACCAAAGATGAACACCCATCGGTAGCTTAAGTGAGTTTAATGTTATGACTCACGAGAAAATGAGTTTTCAGTCCCTCTAACCCTATCATGCTTATGGTGGATCAACGATATTGCGCTATCATACATAAATGCTAACCAAAGTCTATTAATCTAGACCATAGGCGGAGTAGTAGTCCGACCGACGTGACAGTTTGACACTAATTATTATTCGGATTATACCAACATTCATAGGCTATATTACGGATGTCGATGATCGTTGGGAATTCATAACCCATGTTTCATACCTAATCAAGAACCATACTAACTGCGCATGCATGCACATGTGAGTTATGTTTATGACGTGATTCCAAATGTGAATTTTGACTATGACTTCTGCCAACTGATACGGAATTCTGGGTAAGACAACCACTATTGTGGTGCAGAAATTGGAAAATCAGGTCGTGTCAGATCTGACACGAAAATCGAGGTTGCGCTTTTACGACATGAAAATTATGGTAAACGTAGAGATCCTTACGTTAAAGCGTAGAGTTCTCTACGTTTAAACGTAGATAAGTTTAAGTCTTACAAAATATTGCAGTTGACATTTTCACGCTTAAGCGTGGGTTTTACGTTAAAGCGTAAGGATATCTACGCCCAAACGTAGAAGACCTATGTTTAAACGTGGGGAAAGTCAATCGGGATATTTTGAAATTAGCTACGTTTAAGCGTAACAAACTCTACGTTTAAACGTAGGTTTCTACGTTTAAGCGTAGAAGTTTGTTACTGTTAAACGGTTCAAATTCATGCATTTCCACTTTATCTTCCTTCTTTCTATCCCATTTCAAATTCTCATTGGCGATTGGCGATTTTTGGTGCGATTTTTGCAAGAAAGTTTTGAGTGCTTTTGAAGTCGAATTTCACAATCTCTCTAAGTGCAATGGCGGTTGAAAGCGAAAAGGTATGTATTTTCCTAATATTCTTTTATAGTATGTCCGAAGCTTTTAAATTTAGTATGTGCTTGATTTCACTATAATATGTGCATGATTTCGAATATATAGTTTGTGGTGGTCCTTGATCCATTGATTGTGATTGTATGATTTGTCTTTTTACGGGTTTAAGAAGGGTTTTTGGTTTTTTTGTATGAAGTTTCATACGTTTGGACGATATGAAGGATGCATTATGCGTTTGGGCGTAGAGAAATGCGTGTCTCTACGTGCGAGCGTAGGATAATGCTTCAGGACTTAGAGATCTGCGGTCTCTACGTGCGAACGTATGTTTTTCACGTTTGGGACGTAGAGATGTCCGTGTCTCTACGTCTAACGTAATATTTCTACGTTTGGGCGTAGAGATCCGAATTTCTACGCCTGAACGTATCTTGTCTACGTTTGGGACGTAGAAACCGCA
Organism: Gentiana macrophylla; assembly: GCA_026214975.1. Classification (NCBI taxonomy): domain Eukaryota; kingdom Viridiplantae; phylum Streptophyta; class Magnoliopsida; order Gentianales; family Gentianaceae; genus Gentiana; species Gentiana macrophylla. Next base: position 122,327,302 of record CM047809.1, on the reverse strand, counting down.
GATTTGTACTTTATATTGAATTTAATGTATATGTTTTTCATATTGCTATTCGATTTGAATTAATGGGGCTAATTCTATTAAAATGAAGTGTAATGATATGTATGATAGTTTTTAGAAGTAAATTAATGTAAAATTATTAATATGTGAGAATATGTATGATAGTGTTATAATTTTTGATTTAATAATGTAGTGTAATTTATGATATTGAATTTGATAGAAAAAATGGAAAATGGAAGCATGTGTACGGTGTTACATTGGGATTGATAATGTATATGTTATTTGATTGTGATTTATGTTTGCTTTCATTTTAAGGTAGCACGATAGTAGTATTACTAATGACCTAATTATGCCCCTTGAAAGTATGGCTAACATGGGGAACAATAAAAATGCCCTTGAAATTATGGCTAACAAGTATGTGAATTAAAAAATTGAAACAAACAACAAACCATCGTTGTTTGAAAATCCAAAAATCAATATCTTGACTGAATTCCATGGTACGCCTCGGCTTTGATGAGGTTCTTAGAATTGCATGCTTTCCTAGGGTGTTTTCGATTCCTTCCGATCCATTTGTGTCATGCCTAAGCTCCAGGCTTTGTAATGGGGCTCTGGTAGGTAGCTCGTAGAAAATTTCATTAGGTCCGCTCAATAGAGCATCTTTTCTTGTCCCCAAGACACTCGGTAATCCTCACCGGAAGTGAGGCACCCTTTAGATTGAAAATATAAGGTGCATTCCGCCGGCTCCGACGTGCCTCTGTTCTCCTCGTCATCATGAAGTATTCTATGACGTGGTAAAACCATATTATCTTCTTCTCTTACCCCTTAATGTTACAACAAAACAGAACACAACACAAAACAACGATGTTTCAAAGAACAAAAAAGAGATGATAAGACATTTTCAGTGTATATACAACACATATATCTATATGTGTATATATATGTATACATATGTGTCTATATATGGGTATATACATGTACATATATATGTAGATATATATCTATGTATGTGTGTGTATATATATGTATACACACACATACATAGATATATATCTACACATATACATATTGGAGTAAATAATTACATATATAAGTACATATATATACACATATATCTATTTGTGTATATATATATATACTTATATACACACACACACACATATATATATATATATACACACACATATATATATAGTATATCTATATGTGTATATATATATACACACACACACATGAAGGTAAGGGGAAAAGTATATATACATATGTTTGTGTGTGTGTATAAGTATATATATCCTATTTACAATGTATATGTTCATGTTGATGATTGGTTGGCCCTCATGGTACTGATGTATACAAGGTAAGGGAAAATTTGACATGGACTTTTAGAGGGGAAAAGTCCAAGCTCACGCAACTTCTCGAGATCCACATGAAAAGGATCGGATTTGAAGACACGTTGAAAAATGGGGTTTTTAAAGAATTTATTCAAATGTACGAGCACTGGTAGTTCTCCTCCAGAGTCTGCCAATATGTATGTTTCAAGGCTATATATCCGAATATGCCTAATGAGTTGCAGTTTAGATTCGGTGGTACGACTGCAAAATTCGGTAGGAGGGAGTTCAGCATGATCACCGGTTTACCGTTTGGTGATCTCCCAGAAGATCCCCAACCTTATTCAAGGTGTTTTGAAGAGGGGACATACGGCCACATCCATTTTCACGACAATAAACCGATAACCATACCGGATATTGAGAAGTGGTTATTGGATGAGCAGGAGGATCCTGAAGTTCTCCAACGTGTCGGTTTAGTCTACCTTATTAACGGGATAATGATGGGTCACGATGAGACTAGTAGGGTACCCCGTTCTGCTTTCTATTTGGTGGAGAATGTGAAGACATAAACAAGTATCCATGGGGCACTTATTTGTGGGACCGGACTTTTAAGAAGATATGTCATTTGATGAACACATACAAGGACGCTTCACGAGGCGGTGGTGACCGTGAGGGGTTATACATGCATTCTGATTTTGGGCTTACGAGACCCTCCCGACATTGTTTGTTTCGATCGCTGCGGCCACCCTTAGAGATCCTAATGCGGCTCCTCGGATGTTGAGATGGAGTTGCAAAACTACCCCTCCATGATGGAAAGGATTAGCGCGAAGGCGATAAGGTAATAAGCTTAATAAACATTGTTATTGTCTTTTAATTATATCCGGTTATCGTAAACATTTTGTTATTCTTAATTGTAATGTAATATACATTGTTTGCAAGAGTCGTGTGATAGGGTATCTCATCGCAAGGAAGGCGATAGGCGATTGATGCTAGGTAGGGGCATGGTGGATGCCGAGATTAACGAGCCGCCACGTGTGATCAATCGCCCTGCAGTTATTGCACGTCCTCCACCTAGACGGCCGAGCCACGACTGCTACACGTTAGATCAGGACTGCTACGCTGATCGACCCATGCTACACAACATGATCACCCCGCTTCAACACCTCCTACTTTAATCCCGCCATTACCATGCCTCTTCTTCACGGCGCGTGCCGCACACTTCCTTCGTTCAGATGCTAGAGGATGAAGATGACCAATCTGATGAAGAGGAAGAAGCTGCTGGCCTTTATAGAGCTCTGAGGAGAAGGATTGATAGTGGGTTGAATGAGCTTAAGGAGGAAATTCGCCAGGTGGCTCAGCGTCAGAATGAGCATGGGACGATACTTCTTGAACTGAAGGGATGATGCAAAACGTTGTTATCAGAGATCAGGTAAAAAATTATATCATTGTCAAATTTTTTATGCGATAAATTTATTTGTTTGTATTATGATACTAACTGGGCCACATTTTTTTCAGACTACCCCTCATCGGCATCCATCTCATCCACCTCCTCCATTTTCTCCACAGGTAAAAAATTATATCATTGTCAGAATCCTCCATGAATAATCTTCTCAGACGCTTGCCCCTAGCACGTGGACCACGATTATTGTTGTCAACTCTGCCGGTTTGATCGGTTTGTATTTGAGGTGCAAACGGAGAAGCCAAAAAACTAATTCTTGATCCACCAAACATATTATATGGTGTTGGATGGGTGGAACACGACTACTTGAAGGTTGGTTAGGAGGATATCAAACGAATGGTGTGGTTGGGTACATTTATGACAATATTACGACTACTTGAAGGATGATTTGTGATTATGACTTGGTCTTATCGGTTCATACCAAACGGTTGGTCCGAAGCTTCACCAAGCCTTTGTGTAGCAACATTGTTTTCATACCCACTACATCCATATTGTTGCTCGAACGGATTAAAATTTGGATATGTGGCAAGTTCTTGTACCGGAGAAGGAAATTTCCAATCATCGTAATCCGAGTATTGTTATCATCCGGGGCATTGCAATCTTCATTTAAATCAATGCCATCATCCTCATCATTTAAATCAATGCCATCATCCTCCTCATTTATCGGTTCATTGTTTGCCTCCACCTGGTGTAGCATTCACACAAAAATTACATTCTTACTCTCATAGGCCGCTTCGATGTAACCATTTAAGGTCTCGTCGTCTAAGATATCATCAGGTGGTATATTTCCCACACTACCGTACGTAAACAACGCTTTTAGGTTGAGCTTTGAATCAGACCGATCAATACCAAGCCTCGAATGCATTTTATCCAATAACGCATTCAATCCTATTCTCTTTGGGACAAATAATGAGAACGTCGATCCATTTACATGATTCCACCGGTTATAGATAGGATCGTACGTAAATTCTCCGTTGAACGAGACAACAATCATAGTGTTGCGATTATCTGTTATAAACAAACAAAAAAAAAAACAATTCAAGTCATTATCAACTCAATCATTATCAACTTAAAAAACAACTTTCATATTTCAAAAAAAAAAAAAAAAAAAAAAAAAACAACTTTCACTCTAATTGTAAATGTGATCCTTTTTCCAATGACAATGGTCTCTGTACCAACATAGCCATTTTCAGTACCATTTTTGGGTAGGAACAGCACCCTGATGGACGATCAAACCATCAATATGGACATATCCATTACTACCAACAACAAATGTCCCAAATTCTCAAAACTATAATACCAAATCAACAATACCAAAGTTTACTACAATCGAACAATACCAAAGACTCAAACACACTATCATAAACAACCTACTTAAAACACACATTTAGGTTAAATACATATCATTACTACAATATAAATAAAACATAATCACTACATAAAACACACATTTCGATAATTACATATCATTACTACAATATAAATAACATAATCACTACTTAAAACACACATTTTAGGTTAAATACATATCATTACTTACACTACACCTAGTAATTAAACCCTAAACAATAACACTAATTAAACCCTAAACAATAACACAATACTTAAATGTATAAAAATTACATAAATGAAAATTCTACTAGAAACAAACATTTAGTAGGTGTATAACATAATCACATTGAGCACTTGAATTAAGACAAATTACATAGCAAAAACTTACCCATTTGAGCACTTGAATGATGAAGAAATGTATTTGAAAGATGAAGAAGTCGTGAGAAAATTTATATTAACATGAAAGAGTTTGAAGGAATGAGAAAAATAGCTCGTTAATGTGGTGTATATTGAACAAGTATCTTACAGCAACAATAATTGTCATCTACCACTTCCAAACGTAGATAATTGCTTAGTAAATGTACAAAAATTACGTCTAAACGTAGATAAATGCGTTCCAACCTACGTTTAAGCGCAGAGAAAGAGACGTTTATTGTAACTTCCTAATTATTGAAATACCCTACGCTTAAAGCGTAGGTTACTTACGCTTAAGCGTAATATTACTTACGTTTGAGCGCAGGAAACCTACGGTAAAGCGTAGACAACCTACGTTTAAGCGTAAGGAAATTCAAAAACAGCTTTTTTAGTCTAAGCGTAACGTAAGTAAACCTACGTTGGGGGCGTAGGAAATTCACGTTTGGACGTAGGTTTTGCTCTTATACGTTTGGTCGTGTTAAATGCAATTTATTGCTCTTATACGCTTGGGTGTGTTATATGCCAATTATTGCTCCTACGTTTGAGTTCATCACAATTTTCTAATCCTTTCATCTTTGAAATTCTTCTTTTCTTCCGATTCAAATACTCAAATAAAGCAATAATCGCTTTCAATTTATAATCCACACTTAAGCAATGGATAATGATCGTTTCTTTAAAGTTCTTGGTGCCGGTTTCGCAACAAGTCCGGTATGTCATTATTAATTAACACCGATTTTATATCGCTTGTATTATGTTATTCTTACACATGATATGTTTATTTTTCATAGACACTACCTCCAAAGATACGTTAATAATTTGAACGACACTGTTGAGGAACCTAGATAGGGCCGTTCTAATAAGCCGATTAGGGACATGGGAGGTGAGGGTTGGAGCCACGAACAATGAAAATCTTCGTTTCTTTGGGGAAGGTTGGGAGGAGTATGTGGCGCCTCATTACTTGAATGAGAGGAGTTTATTGTGTTTGAACATAGGGGAATTTCACTTTCAAAACTATTGTTTTGGATCACACTTATTGTGAGAAGAATTTTTACGAGGCCGAGAATGAAGAAGATGATCACGAGGTCCTAGTAACCAAAATCCCGTGTTCAGGAGTCCGAGAGTGAAGAAGATGATGATGATGCAGTCTTTGTTAACCCAAATCCCCATTTTGAGACGACAGCGGCAAACCGGGTTTTTTCACATGCTTGTTATTACGTGGTGAGAATTTTACTTGCTATATTGTTTTTTATTTTTATTTTTATTTTTTAAAACAAGATTTAATTTTGTTTGTGAATTGTAGAATATTCCAAAGGCATTTGCTAGAGCAAGCGACATGTTGCGAGACAAGACCGTGGAGGCGAGAATTGCCACAGGGGAATCATGGCCTCGCTAGAATTGTTTTCATGGTCAACTCCCGTAAAGTTCGTTTTAAGCGGTTTGTATGATTTCATTACGGACAATGACCTAAATGCGGAGATGAATGCGACTTTGAAGTCATTGATCAACGTATAGAAAATCACGTCGTGTTTAACGTGATGATTACTAAACATTAGTGATATTATTTAACGATCACCCTTAGTTTATTTAAGCATCATCGTATTGTGTAGTTGTTTTTACAAATTATGATTAAATTATTTGTATTATGCCATATAATTAAGTTATTTTAAAAATTATGCCATTAACATCCTAACAATTATGTCACTTTCAATAATCTCAAACACACTATACAACATAATAAATAAAAAGATTGACGTTGATGTTCAATCAAATTATAATCTACGTAGATAATCAAATTAAGCGTAGAAAAACTACGCCCAAACGTAGATAATCTACGCCCAAACGTATATTATCTACGCCCAAACGTAGGTTTTATTACTTTTATAGGTGGATAAATCTAAAAACTATTTTTGAATATACTTACGTTTAAACGTTCAAAAATCTACGTTTAAGCGTAAATTACCTACGTTTAAACGTAGGAAAGATCTTTTGCACCTGGTTATGTGTTTTACATTTCTTACGCTTAAACGTAGATATTTCACGTTTAAACGTAACAATGTCTACGTTTACCATATTTTTCATGTCGAAAAGCGCACAACGCGATTTTTGAGTGTCAGGTCTGACACGACCTGATTTTCCAATTTCTGATTGTGGTGTCACTTGCTGGCTCAGTGGCTCGTGGGGCATGGAGAACCTGCTAGATATACAGAAACCCGAATCCGGATTCGATCCACAATTGGATCGTCAGATCTGAATCATAACACCGTTCGAGATATTCGATCATGCACAACGGAAGCTACGAATTAAATTCGCATGCGATTTTACCACGATTTTAATTCACGTAATTAATTAACAATCTACAAGAAGGTTAGTAGATTTACCTCAACGGAAAGATAAAAATAGTCGACCAAAAGGAGATGCCGTAGTCTTTCGGATTGTATCTCCTAGCGACGACTGGTGGACGTCGAACCTCGCAGTAGAACCTCCTCGAATATGCATAAGAAAAACCCTAGGTTTTTCTCCTCTTAATGACTAAGACAACTTTTAGCACGGACTAATAGTTCAAGTGTATCACCATAAACTTAATCCTCATATGTAACACACACTAAGTTATATGGCTACACATGATACGACTTGGGGTTTTTAATAGTGTATTACTTATAAGCGCGAAACAAATAATAAAATGCGAATAAATCTGTCATTTATTAATTATAAAAATAATTACATAAATTATTTTTCGGACGTTACTTCCATCAGAACCAATCTTGGCAAAAGGTCTTCACGCTATCCACATAGGCCTGATGACTCCAAGTGTAGTTAAGCTACGAGATTGAAACACCCATAGGCCATAGCATATAACTTTTTTTGTTTGTATATACTACAATTATTAATACAAAACGTTAATGTTCTATAGGTCTACCATACAGAGCAGAGTATTCACTATGTCTTAGTTTTTCACGGTGTGAAAAGGATGTGATGTCATATATTTTCTTCTATAGCTCAATTAAACATATTATGTTGATACATGGTGTGGGAGGTGAAGTGGTTCTATACACATCCATTCTCACATTTTTTTCCTTTAAGTGTGGTAACATGAGCTATAATAATAAATAAATGTGTTGTATTAAAATAATAATAAATATGTGTCAGTATTGATAAATTTGCCTCAGATAATTTAAAATGGAGGGAAGAACGGGGCAGTTTTTATTATAATATAGATTTGCTGAAATGCAAAGATCTAGGGGCGGTATGCCCATTGAAACGTACCAAATGTACTTTATTTTAATAAATAAAAAATAATAAAGCACTATCATGCCATACAAAACCTTGGGCACACATGGTAATTTGTAAACAAGAAAAAGATTATTGGCGTCTTCATGAACATTGATGATAAAAAAGCTCGGATCCTTTGTGAATGATACGCGTATACTTTACGTTGTTTGTGAATGATACGACGAAAAAAAGATAGTGCGTGAGGCGACAATATATATATACATTGAATTTATATCTTACAATCAATGTAGAATACATATCGCGTTTTATTCTTCTCATCATTTTCAGATCTTATTTTTCTTATCTGAAAAATTATATTAATATATGTATAAATAATATCGCTTTCCTCTCCTTAAAAAATTCATTAATATCGCTTTTTAAATCGTTTTTTCTTAAAAGTTCTTATTTGCCTTTAAAAATTCGCGAGATCTTACTACCGAGATCATACGTCCGCCTCTACATGTATATATCTTTATATAAAAAAAATTAAAGAAACAAAAAATATAGATATACGGATATATGTCTGTCAAAACTAGACGTGACCGGTTCCGGGTCCATGGCACGACCCTCCGGTTTCGGGTCCAAAATGGAACCGGAACCGCCGGTTCCAATTTCTAGCGGTTCAGGAATCGGGCGATTCGGCGTTCCCGGTCCGGGTCCGGTCTCGGCGGTTCCCGGTCCAAACGGTTCGAGATCACGGCCCGATTACGCCGATCACGGTTCCAATCACGGTTCCAAAAAATTCAATTTTTTTTTACAAAATTTGTAGAACTTACGTTAAAATTAATAATAAATTCTAATTGGTTATTAAACTATATATAATATTTAATTTCATAACTATATTTTTAAAAAAAAACACGGTTTGTATAATATTTAATTTCATAACTTATATTCTAGATAATTTGTAAGTAAATTAAAGAATAATGCGTAGTTTTCTAATTGTTTATTTTTTATGATTGATTTGTAAGTAAATTAAACTTATATTTCACTAGTATGTTGTGTATTGAATAAGTGTTACAAAAAAAAATTAATGGTTGCTAAACACTAGCATGTGCTGGCAAAATTAAGATTTTAGTCCTTTATGTTGGCCTATTTTGGATTTTAGTCCTGCTCCTGCTCCGGTGAGGAAAATAGTCCTCTAAGTTAGCTTTTTTTTTTTTATTTTAGTCCTATCCGTCGGTTTTATCGTTTACACTGGAATCATCAAAAAATAACTTATTTGACGATTTTAGTCGCCATTCTCGATCTCACGTGAGAAAATAGTCCTCATTTAGTTTTTTTACTTTATTTAGTCATCATCCGCCGGTTTATCTACGTGGTGGTGGGTCCGATTTCACCGGAATCATAAAAATAACTTATATGGATGAAGGATTTGAACCGGCAACCTAGTAGTAAACTATCAAACACTTTGCCATCTAGGCTACAACTTTAATGCTTATACTATGACAATATTTATTACTTATGCATAATATGGTTTCCTTTGGTTTAATTTTCCTTGTTAATTTGATGTAGTTCTTTTTTATTAAAAAAAACACTATCTACGTCCCTAAATATAAGTGGATTTAGAATTATCCTATACATTAATAAAGTGATTAAATTTTTTTGGAAACACAGTGATTAATTTTTTTTGAAACACAGTGATTAAAAATATTAGACTATAATGTTTGGTTCTCAAAAAAGACTATAGTGTTTGATATAAAATTTGATTATCATTAATTAATGTAATAATTATGATATTAAAAAAGTTGACCGAATATATACAAATTAATAGTAAGATAAGAAAAAAATTTATAATTATTACTCTTCTGGTAATGTAAGGTCGACTTACATTAATTAATAATAATAATAATAATAATAATAATAATAATAATAATAATAATAATAATAATAATAATAAGAATAAGAATAATAATAAGAATAATAATAGGTTATAAAAAAAACTATAAAAAAAAACATTATGCAAGAGCTCTTATATATATATCATCTACAGTAAAATTAATTTTGTAAATAAGTTTATTTAAATTAGGCACATACAATGTTGGAAGAAATGTTATTGTGCATAAGTAATTACTTGTGTCGTAATATACATATTTGAGTTATAGCTTGGATGGCAAAGTGCTTGATATTTTACCACAAGATCGTCGGTTCGAATCCTTTTCTCTCACCTTTTCATTTTTAGTAAATGTATGAGAAATGGGACCCACAAGCCATGTAGGATCCCACGTGGCAGCCTAGTAGCAGCCACGTCATCAATTTTAAAATATTCCGGTGCCCATCAAGATAAACCGCGGATATGACTAAAATCCAAAAAAAAAAAGCCAACTTAGAGGACTATTTTCCTCACCGGAGCAGGAGCAGAACTAAAATCCAAAATAGGCCAACTTAGAGGACTAAAATCCTATTTTGCCCCCACGTGCTCTTCCTTGTCACAATAATTTAAATAGTAGTAGTATTTGATTAGTCAAAGTGTCACAATATATTTCGGCCAAAAAGTTATAGTAAAAAGCAATATATTAGTATTTTGTGACACTAGTGTCACAATATATTTTTTTATCAAAGATAGACTTTCCAACATTTTATGGTATATTTTATACATTAATTAACAACACCATTTACTAAACAAAAGAATTGCTAAGAAAATAAATGATGATACCGATTATTCATATAGAATTACATTGATAAAAATATATTATTCAAAAATTTTGAAAAAATATACGTTGGATTCAACTTGGAGAAAAGGAAAAAAAAAAAACAGGAAGGAAAAAAAAAAAAAAAAAAAAAGGGGAAAAAAAAAGAACCGCCGGTTCGTCCTCGGCCGTTTTCGACGTCTGGTTTTTCTTGAACCGCCGGTTCCGGGCCGGGCCGGGTCCAATGGAACCTAGAACCGGGTTGGACCCGTGGAACCGCCGGTTCCTCGATCCGTGGACCCGCCGGACCCGTTCGGAACCGGGAACCGCAGGGTCCGACCCGGGTTTGGACCCGGAACCGCCCAGGTCTAGTCAAAACAGCCTAAAATGTACTATACAGGTTTTGGGCTTAGTGAAACTCACACGTGTAATTATTATTTAATTTCAAGCAACTATTACTTAAAATACAAAGGTTATATATATACACGATAGGCATGTCTAACATGAAACTCACAATAGCCTGGCGGAGACCAAGCTTCGAGCTCTGCTAGAGGTAAAATTTAGAGTGTGTGTCAACCTTTCATATCCGGGAAAGAAAATGATGACCGATTTTGTTTATAGATTTGTTTGTATTAAAATATTTTGGGATGCCTTTACTTTAGCATAATAACAAAGATTCCTTCGTGTATTATTGAACTATCATCGATCATAACAATCAATCGATTGAGAGTCAATTATACAGCTGATAATCGACTTTCATTTGGTTAATTTTTTTATAATGTGTTAGGTGGTGGTTTTGCTTGTTTGTACATTTTGTTTTTTATACCCAAGGTGTAAGATGGGTTAATCCTCTATTTTTTTATCTGTTGTAAAAAGAAGAATCACACAGATTAGAAAAGTAATTAATATATATAGAATATAGTATTGGAAATATATCTTTTTTTGAAAATGTAAATACTTTGTTCGTAAATGAGTTTTTAGTTATGGAAATGTATTTTTTTTTATTAGAGATGTAAATATTTTATTGGTAAAGGAGAAAAAAAATAATGAATGAGAAATATAAAATGATAGATAAAAACACATCAAATTCTAAAATGTGAGATAATATATATCAACCATCATTTTCTCGAAGAAAAAAATAAACCCTCACAAATAGGTAACCAAAAAAACCCACCAACTTTTGAGTTGCACCATAGAAAAAAAGTTGAGGTTATTCCAAAAAAAATATAAAATTTGAGAAATAAGACCCTGCCGTCATACATAGGCGGATGCATGTATGTTACAATAGGGTCTGGGGACCCGCTCAACCGAAAAAATATAGTAGTTAATTAATATTACACTGAAAGCCTTTTGTGCACCCGTTTAAAACGTAATTTTTACTATGTGAAAAAATTGTGCAAGCGTTGAATATTTTTCTGGGTCCGCCGATGCCAACATATAATAGAAAGAGGCTCCAAACCTAAAAATTACAATGTTGAAGCTTTCACAAAACTTGAGAATCTTGATGAACTATCTTGCAATAAAACATTGGGATTTCCTTGCTCAACCTACAAAATGCCAAGTAGTCATAAGGGGAACTTTTTTTTCCCGGACCGGTGTCTTCATACGATGCGGAGACAACAATTAACACATACAAGCCGTAAGACATTTATGTGTAATATTAAATACATGTTCTAGGTGGCATAGGTATGTCTACTTTGGTATGACTACGCAGGTGCTTAATCATTGAATAATAGAGTATACGTGTATGTTGGGTATATTTGTAAATATTACATATTCAAGGACCAAAATAAACATAATAAAAAAATAAGGACCAAATAATAACATATTAAATCACATAAACACGACGAATTTTAGTTGTTTTCTTTGATTATATTAGTTTTATCGACGAATTTTATTCATTGTCCGACAGTATTTACTCTTTCAAAGTGGTTTTTTATTTCATATATCCATGGTCTGGATATGCATATACGAATCTCATATCTAACTTTTGATAAAATTACAAATGTGCCTTTAGGTGTATATCTTAAGTATCCGGTATATATTTGTGTCGGATACGAGACACACTACCAGATACAAGTATTCATATATACGTTAGAGTTATGTGTTGATTGGTATCTTCACATGAGGAGAGGTAGCACAAAAAATTTGTTATAAGGATTCCCTATTACAACGGGCCGTCAGATTACTGACACTTGTATAAAGAGACAAAAATGTTGTCTCCTTGTACATTGGTAGTCATTCGACGGGCCCAATCTAATAGGGAGTCCCTGCAGTAGAATTACTCTGACACCTAAAAATTTCCAGTCATAGTGGTAAAATGACCAAATTTTGGCTATTATAGTTGAAAATCAGTACAATGACTTCCAATTTCCATATTTCAAAACCACGAAATAAAATTATAGCAGATTTTTTTAGGCTGAAAATAGTAAATACATACCAGATTCCCTTGATCCAAAATTAAGACGGAGTCAACGTTCAAAACCGTTGAGATTCGATGGGCGATGGTAATGACTGTTGTGCCCCTGCATTCAGTAGCTATTGTTTCCTGCAGCTTTGAAGCTGTTGGTGTGTCCACACTTGCTGTACACTCATCCAAAAAAATCACCTGAAAAATCATAAATCCTTGTTGAATTAGCATCTATTTCAAAAGGCGAGTATTTTACGTTTAGAGTTGGCAAACGCACTTGAACAATCATTAAGTTCATCGTAATTGTTCTTTTATCGTTTATTTGTTATTGTAACGCCTCAAAAACTTGGGTAAAATTGCAAAGTTCATCGTGTAACTTGACCTATTTAGCGTTTTAGTCGTGTTTTTGCTCCGGTTTCAATTTTAATCCAATAACTTGCATTTTTCTTTTCTCAATTTCAGCCCTCCAGTGCTAGAGACCGCTGACATGGCTAAATTCTAAACGGAATTTACTGATGTGTCTTTGAAATTAGGGAAAATATCGAGTTTAACGCAGACATTCAAATATTGTCTTTTAAATTGGAGGAAAATGATGTGATCACTAAATAAGGCCAACTTACAAGACGGACTTTACAAGATTTCCTCTCTTTTTGCATTGTCACTGCCACGTGGATACGTTTTTCCACCGAAGTTGATTTTTCCCCCCAAATATAGCTTCCTCCGGCACCGGAGGACCGAAATTGGAGAATATACAATCCAGGCTATTGAACTAAAATTGTAAAACCAGAGCAAAAACATGACCAAAATGCTAACTAGACCAATTTACAGGACTAAGTTTGCATTTTTGCAACCCAAGTTAACAAGTCTATTGTGTTTCATCCGTACGTATGTCTTGATAATGTTTTCTTTTCAACGTGGGATATTACAGTCATTATATATGTACGTACCTTAGAAGACTTGAGAAGCGCACGAGCGAGGCATAGGAGCTGCCGTTGTCCAACGGAGAATGAAGTCCCACACTCTTTCACTTGTATGTCAAGCCCTCCTCCTAGGGATTCAACTTCCTCTTTTACATGGCATTTCTTTAAGATGTTCCATATCTCTATATCCTCCTTTTGTTGTAGTGGATCAAGATTTGCCCTGTGCCAAGCAACCAACAATTGTGAGCTTAATTAGGCATTTTACTGATAAATTAATCACGGAAAAAAAAAAATGCAAAACCAGTCTTGTAATTTGGTAGCGTTTTAGCCCGGTTGTAATTTCAGTCCTATAACTTGAATTTTGTTGCAGTTTCAGTCCTCCAACACCAGAGGAAGCTGACATGGCAAAATTCTGGCAAGAATTTTAAAAATCAAGGGAAAATAGTATTTTGGCCCGAAAATTGCAATATTCGTCACTTAACTTGATAAAAAAAAAAAAAACCGCAATCTCTTGATTAAATCAAGTTAAAGGACGAATTTTACAAAATTTTCTGGATATTTGTATAGTTAGCGCCACGTGGAACGATTTCACGCCAAAATCAATTTTTTCCCAAATTCAACCTCCTGAAATTGCAAAAAAAATCTAAGTTACAGGACTAAAATCGCAATCAAAGCAAAAACAGGACTAAAACACTTAACTAGGCCAAATTACAGGACTAGTTTTACATATTTGCCAATTAATCACTAAAACTCAAGAGATTTAAACCACCACCACCATTATAGATAACCTTAATGATCCTTCAAACAAGAATGGGCTTTGAGGAACAACAGCAAAACGCGAACGAAGAAATCCGAGAGAAACGTTAGCTATATCTACACCATCCACGAAAATCCGGCCACCACAAATACCGTTAAGCCGCAAAATGGCGTTCAAAATGCTTGATTTTCCAGCACCTGTTCTCCCAATGACTCCAACCTGAACAAAACCCATGAAAACGATAGACTGAGTATAACCGTTGTAGGAAGATTATACGAACCGACACGCATCATATTATTTCATTTTTACTCTGAGTAGATATGGAAGAATAAGATGCAGGTCATTTGATACAGTTTTACTACAACGGTTGAATTTTTCGATTTAGACGATGAAAAGATGTTCAGAAACTTGAGCAGACAATCAGTAAAATATGTCAAATTAAGATGAAATTACCTGAGTACCCCCAGTAATGGAAAAAGAAACATTATGTAATGCAGGAGGCAGAGATGGCCGATACCGAAGCGTTACATTCTGGAAATGGATCTCTCCTTTACAAGGCCAATTTAGATCCAAAATTTGATCACCTACATCTTCTTGAGGAAGCTCCATATACTATATTGTTTATATAAAGAAAAAACATTATTGCATTGTGAAAATATATGTGCTTGAGAAGACCAATTATTTGGCAAAAAGGCAAAATCATGTACATGTTTAACTTAGCCTAATTAGAGATTTAGTCTTGTTTTTTCAACGGTACAAAATTTTTGTCCTTTAACTTTTACATCTTCTTTTTTCAATTTTAGTCCTCAAATGCCGGAGGAGTATAAATTTAGGTATTACAAATTATAAAATGTTAATTATCTACTTTCCCACCCAGCTTAAACTTTTAGAAAAATATTAATTCAACAATAGGAAAATATAATGAATTTCGGCACGGTAGTGTCTCAACGTGTCGCTAACAATGCATAAAATAGGGGGGGAAATTGCAACATTTGTTCTTTTAACTTGGCTTAATTTAGGGATTTTGTCCTTTTGTTGGCCAAGTTAAAGGACGATATTTGAAATTTTCACACCATGTCACCAACAATCAAATTTTCCTCAATTTCAAAGACATGTTAGAAAATTCCGGTCAAAATTTTGCCATGTCAGCCTCCTGTGGCATCGAAAGACTAAAATTAAAAATAATGCACAAGTCAAAGGATGAAAGTTAATACCAGAGGAAAAACATGATTCCTAACTAGGCCAAAATAAAAGACAAATTTCACGTTTTAACCCCAATAATTAAGTGCTTGCCGCAATTATATTTAATTTTTATTTTGTTAATTACCTGAAGAACCCTTTCAATAGACACCATCTCCTTCTCAGTTTCAGCAAAACTAGTTAAGAAACTTCCCAGCAAAGATACTATAGGAGCTGCATAAGAAAGAGCTAAACCAACCTGATAAAAACCGAGCTAACTTATTATCATCGCGATAGTTATACGATAAATTTACAGTTTACTAATTGCAAACAATACCCAATGAGGTAGGAGAAAAAAGGGGGTAAAAGTTTCAATCTGAAACATAGGGGATAGAAATGCAAAATTCGTGAAATAGAAGGGACCAAAAATGTCTTTATCCCGGAAAAAAAAAAAAAAAAAAATCAAATCTCAGAACTCACCAGTCCTGGAGTACCCAAATACAAGGGAAGATGTTTTCGTGATCCGATGACAGCCATCACCGCAACAAATGAGACGATAAATGCTGCCAAGAGCTAGTACAGTTCCATGTGTTAGTTATTACATATTCTATCATGTCAAATACGTTATAATAACACTTGTTAAAGTAGAATCTGTAAATTATGATAAATCTGTATTTAGATCCACCTAAAATGCAGGTGAGTCAGAATCTGTATTTTACAGATTCTGTACATAATTTCTCTATATCTCTACCGGCCACCGCAATCTAAATGAATTTACAAATCCAAGTATTTGCTATTTTCAAACAATTTCATGATTGTTTGTCATTGGACTCTTCATTTTTTTTTCCTGTTTACTCAATGTTGGCTTGTGTGTGTATACACACACACAGACACGCGTGTTTGTCCGTGTGTTGTTTTTAATATGGGTTTGAAATTATATTTTCATGGTTGTATATATATTATATTAGAGATTCTAATTCACTTTACGAGATTCCGTAAAAATAGAGAATTTGTTATGAGGTTGATGCAAAATGCTCTAAGATCGAGTTAGGACACGTAAAATCGACGTACCTGAAGACGTAAGGAAAGCCATAAACTTGCTGTGACCTCAGAATAAGATGTCCTCTGATACAACTCTATGTGCTGAATGAATCTCATGAGAAAATATTCCTGTGAATAAACAAACACACAACTTAATTTAAAGGATAACAGTTTGCATTAATATATTTACCTGTCAACTTAATGCACTTAAATTTACCTTGCATTGTAAGTTACAACAGATACTAATAGATTTTACTCGAAAATATGAAATACAAACCGAAAGAAAGACAACATGAAATGCTAAAGATGAATGAAATCAGACAACTTTACCTCGGATTTGAATGCCCTTATAGTTGATGCACCATCTAATGTTTCTGTAAAGGATGCATAGATTGGTGACCGAGAAACGCTGTCTAATCTTCGTAGCTCCCGTGATGTTGACCTGTAGTAGAACTGAAGACTTAAACCGATTAGATGTGAAGATTGATCCAATACAGAATCTAAACAGAAATATTACTAACACCGTTTATGCATTCTCTCAGTAAAAATCCACTTTTAAAGAATAGGAAAATAATGTTAATTACCTGCAATTTGCTGTAGATGTACCCAAAGGGTAATAACAGGACCAAAAATATGACCTGAAGCAGGTAATCAAATCACATTTAGAACTTCAAGAAATGTATGGCTGTTTACTAGTTTTGACATCGGAAAAAATGAAAAACAAAAACAATTAGAAGTAGTTTAGTTTCTCATACCTGCACATATGAAAGCACAACCACGATTCCCAAAAGACCGACGAAATTGGCGAGGAGAATATTGAGAATAAACGGGAGAGAATCGTCTATCGTATAAAGATCTGAAGAGAATCTAAAACAAATCTTTTCAGAACAGATTCAATGAGACAAGGGGCAAAAGAGGAAATACAAGAACACTACATCTACTATAACAACTTATACCTGTTAAGTATTCTTCCACTAGGTGTCTGATCAAAAAAGCTAACAGGTGCTTTGATTATCCCATTCAACAACTGGTCATGGACACGTATAGCTGCACGTAGGCCTCCAAACGCAAACAAAAATGCCCTTGCTAAAGTCAGAGACGAGTTTGCCAAGCAGAAAACGAGTAGTATTACCTACAATTACAAAAACAACTTACAAATGAATAGAGCTTCTTATCATGCTTTTTGATCTTTCAAGAAACTGAAATTACCATTGCATTTGTAAGTAAAAAATATAATGAACATATGACTTTCTCTTAGTTGATTCTAAGGATATGATATAATGCATAGAATATTCGACATGTCATGTGCTGAAGTTCATGACTGATGGTCCCAACTAAGTGATACCTTCGTCCCGTTTTATCCTGTCACTTTAGCACTTATGTTTATCCCATATTATATGTCACTATACAAAAACCAATGCATTTTTTATTGCTATTTTTCTCATTCTACCACTTTTGCCACTGTTATTGGCAAAAGAAAGAAAGGGCAATTTAGTCCTTATATTACAAAAATGGACCATTTATTGAGTTTCTCAATACGTGTGAAAAGCAAAAAGAAGCCACAGATAAATTCGGACGGATGTGCACCGTACCAGATAAAAGGTAGTTGAATACATCCTCGCAGTTCCAGTTGTATCAACCCAATAAGAAAGCCACATGTCATTTCCATTACGAGAAGCTTGCATCAAAACCGCAGAGATACATGTAAAAACTGCAATAGCCCAACCAGCAAATTCTGCGTAATGTCTGTATAAGATAGAACATGAAAATGATGAACAACAATAAGACATCATTTTAAAGCATTTCACCTTTGTTTCTTGGGGAAAAAAAGAGGCAATTGTAAGAGGCATTTCACCAGACCTATCGATAAGGCTCCACAATGACTTTCAACCTCTGGAAAGTCAAATATTGGCCTTAGAATCGACATTCAACCTGTGAAAAGTCGAACCTAAGGTCCCGATGTGGTGCTGTGTCGCGATAAATTCACTGTGGTGCTGCGCCACGGCAAATTCATTGTGGTGCCTTAAACAAGTGCAGGAAAACAAAAATCACATTGAATAATGGGATAATAACGCTTTTAGTCCATTTTGTTTCACGAAAATTTCATTTCTATCCCCAATGTTCCATTTTTGCACTTTAACCCCTCGTATATGTTTTTGTTTTTTACATTTTCATGCAAAATTGCCATGTGTCAAGTTTCTAGCATAGAAAATACAAAAGGTTACAACCGAAAGAAACTAGACATGCGGCAATTCGGCCTAAGAATATCATAGATGAGTTGTTAAGTGCAAAAATGAAACATTGGGGATTGAAGTGAAAATTTATTGAAGCAAAAGGAATCAAAAGCGTGATTATCCCTTGAATAAATTAATAATCACGCACTTGTATACAACAAGTTCAACTCTTCCTTCTTTACGGGCTTCAGCTTCAATATCCCCTTGAACTTGTTCAGAAACACTCAATGGATCAAGCTCCAGGACTGTAGTTACAGAGGTAGTAGACAACGTGTCTTCGGTTTTAACTTCAGAAGTGCTTAATGTATCTATTGAAGGAGATGCTAAGTAGGATGAGAATGTTAAATCAGATGGTTTTCCCACCCATTTTACTTGTCCCTTGTCCATTTCGACCACCAATCAGCAGCATATATTGCCTAAAAAGAGAGTTACAATTATTTACAAATTATTGGTTACAAAATTGTAAAATTACTCCTGTATCTTGGATTGGTTACATTTTACATGTTTTTGCTCCGGTTGCAATTTTGGCCACATTTTTTTTGGGGGGGGAGGGGTCAATTTTGGCGGGAAACGGCTCACGTGGTGCTGACAATGCAAAAGATCAGGAAAATATTGCAAAATCCGTTCTATAACTTGGCCTAATAAACAGATTTGGTCCTTTTTCCAGAGTTAAAGGATGAATTTTGCAATTTTAGCGCCAAAAACGATTTTCCCCCAATTTTGTAGACACGTCAGCAAAATACGGGCAAAATTTCACCACGCCACCGGAGGACTGAAATTGCAAAAAAAAAAATCCAAGTTACAGGACTAAAATTGTAATCGGAGCAAAAACAGGACTAAAACACTAACTAGACCAAGTTACATGACTAATTTTGCAATTTAGCCCAGACGGAAGACACTCCATCCAATATTGGTATGTTAAAAAGGAAAATTCAATTACTTAAAAACGTAGATGCGAACAAGGACATGTGCAAATAACCGAGAAAGCCGATATATAACCTGAATGTTATGTGTACAAAGAACTCGTGTTTGATGGTTCATAAGAGGGCCAAGAATTGCATTGTTCAAGATCGAACAAGCAACATGAGCATCGACTGCACTTAGAACATCGTCAAGCAAGTATATATCGGAGCCACAGTAGACAGCCCTGTTTATTCACCAGCCAAAAAAAAAAAAAGGCATGAAAATTTAAGAAGAAGAACCTTTTTCATCATGTAATACTTAAATGCCTGTGATTGACTGTACACATCACAGCCTTTTTAAAGCTAATTTTTTTACCTAGGATGATGTTTTATTACAGAAACAGTGTAGCATTCCAGGGGTTAAACTCTCATTACCACCTAGTTTGTTGATAAAAGTATTTGTAAGGTCAAATTAGGTGATATAAATCAACTTACGACATATTTTGAGGGATTAATTACCCTTTTATGTGCTAAATTTGATCCATCTGCATCGTTATTTACCTCATTTTTCATCATTCATATTCTAGGACCTAATTCAAATGCATAGTCAAAAATACCAAATTTATATGCATTTTGAAGGTTTATACTACTCTTTTCAGCATATCTTTTGTTATCAGATTTAAGCTCGGTGTTTTTGTGTGTGATCGCGGGAATATTAGGTAACTTTAAGTTAGGTCCGTATGCAGGGGGGCGTCTTAGAATGTTTAAAGTCTAAACTCTCTGGCAGCTTATGCTTTTACTTGCTTCGGTTTTGTGTATGCCAAGGACACAAATTTTATGTTGCTTATATACCTGGCAAGTGCAAGGCGTGCTCTCTGGCCACCAGACAACGTGATTCCTTTCTCTCCGATGGATGCCATGTCACCCCCAATCATTAATGAAACATCGAGATCAAGAGCACATGCGTGTAACACATCTGAGTATCTGATTCAAGAAAGACACAAGAGAATTAGCAGCCTCCTTAAATTTCTAAACTGAAAAATTATAGTTTGATAGAAAAAATTGTTTGAAATGTAGTTGTACTGTTATTTTTGTTTTGTTTCGTTTTTTACTGTACAGGAATTACTGTTAGTTGAACTGCAAAAGGATACCTTCTTGGGTCATAAGGCCTCCCGAACAAAATATTATCACGGATTGTTCCAGACATAATCCATGGGACCTATAGGAACAATATGCAGCAGAATGAGAATATTTCTCAACATTACTCGACATTATATTGCATATGAGGACAAACTTGTCAACCTGTGATACATATGCCGTATATCCGTACATACATACTGATCCACGGACAATTCTAGCTTCTTCTAGTATCAAATTCAGCAGTGATGATTTACCTGATCCAACCTACCAAAGAAGCGTTTTACTGGATATTGCATGTACGTAGTATTGCATGTATATATGTACACAGCACAAAAAATAACCAGTCTATGGCTTCAGAATTGAAATAAAATGAAAGAGGAGAAAGACAGAACAAGAAAAAGGGATTACACCTCTCCAGTTACTACGACCATGTAACCTTTGGGAATGCAAAGTTCAACGTTTTTCAGTAGTAAATCCTGGCCATCCGTATCTCTGCTCGACCATGTACAGCATGCATCAGAAAGAACCACAGCCATATCTTCATGTGTAGGACGGTTACTAAGCAAGAGCGCAGATTTATGCTCAGAGCACGATAAGTAATTGCTTAACCTCCGAGAAGATATAAAGGCCTACGAAAAATAACATTTTTTTTTCGTTTTTTTCCAGTAAATACCTTGCAAAAATAATTAAGAAACCAGAGCACGATGCAGAACTTACATCAATCAACCCGTTAATAACCCATGGAAATGAGTTTAGAGGGGAGATAAGGTTGTTGAATAGAGCAAGACATGTAAACACCTGAAAATTAACACGAGTCTCATTCGATCAAAATTATTAAGTAAGAGATATTGTCGTAGATACTATAAATGCTTGTAAATCTGTATTCTAGAGATTCAAAACTTTCTCATCTATAGGAATCACGAGTGCATCCACCGGCGGATCCAGAAATTCAAGCCAAGCCAGTGGGGACACCGAATAATAATAGAAGAGGCCACCAGGGGGGGTATATGAATGATATGTACGTTTTTAACAGTAAAACTACATCGTTTTAATGCCAAAAATATCCGAACATTCTCTAATTTGGCTTCACCATGACCCCCTTACACCATGTGGCTTGAGTGCATCACATTCTCTAATTTTATGTGTAAATACAGATTATGTTCTCTACATCTATAGTATGAAATACAGATTCTCTATTTTGAATGATGTAAACATTGTAGAAATTGTACTAGAGATTCACGGGGTTTGAATATGTAAAATAAAGAATCTGTTAAGAGTGTCAGAAAGGCTTACTGTTGCTGCATCAAGTTGATGCCCCATCAACGCGTACAAGCCAAACGTGAACAACGAAAAAAGAGTGGGCGTTGTTGCCCAAAAGAATACGCACCACGCGTCCAAGTACTTTCTGGTCTAACAGAAAAACAAAGAAACAGTAAGTTATCAAACAGAATCATAGTACACGAGAATTTAACTTCGTGAACTAAGGCAAGCACCGTTGCTTACTGATAGATATTTTACTTCCAGTAATCTCGTCTTCATTAGCCAATCAGCAAATAGATGTTCCCAGCCATACATCTTCAATGTTCTTATATTTGTTAATAGCTCTGCTGTCCTCCGAATCCTGACACGGGGAAATACGTCTAATTAAATGAGTCTAGAAGTTTCCAGTTGAACTTCCAGAAGGTCAGGAAAAGTTTATCAAGAGGGAGGAGCCTAATCTGAAACAAATACAGGAATGTGGAAAACGAATGAATTTACCTCTCATCTTTCTGCTCCATCATGCTTTTTGTGGCTTTCGAAATCAATTCAGCTATCCATTTATTAACTGTGATGAATACTTTGCACCATTAGTTTGAAAAATATAACTTGCTTTGACAAGATGCCACTAAAGTCAGCTGAGGTTATACAATTAAAACGGTAATATTTGACCGGTTTAAAGTTCTTCAACCAGTTTAATTGCATTTACTTGTTTCCAAGAAGAAGGACAACACACACCTCAAAAGGAATAAAGAAGTATTTTATCTACAAGTCATTAAATATATAGCTTTCTTATAATATATAACACAGTGAGGGTAGGATTTAACTAACCAGGTATTAACAAAATGGTTATTGCTAATCCAGAAAGAAATGCAAACTTCACTTGTTTGTAGAGTAAATATAGCGCGACTCCGATTTGCAGAGGCAAGCTGACAAATGATGATCAGACATGTCCAAGAAAAATAGAAAGATATATCAGTACGATCCCAAAAACATATCATTCCATGGAGTAACAAGCATACATATGCGAAAATTCTGAAGTAATCTCGAAGCATTTACCAATAACTAGTGGGCAAAATAGCCACAGTAAGCAGTTTTTGTGACATAAGTTGTAATAAAAGAACTGGAAAGTACTGAACCGAAAGGATGTCGTAGAATTACTACCTCCACATATCATGGATAGTATTGCACAGGTTGACAACCCTATCAGCATCCACAGACATGAATGTTTGAATTTCTCCTTCTGAAAATTTCGACCTTTCCGCTAGCTTTACACAAAGACACTGAACAGATGTACAAAATTAAGTGCCATCAGTATGCCATATGATATATCAGGCAAGTAGCTTCAAAGTTGTTAATATTTACCTTGCGGTAGATCATAGTCATGATACCGGATCGAAGCTTCAACCTCAATTTAGCAAGATGAAATGAATATTGTGTGTCAAGGAACGATCTGCATAGGTGGCAAAAAATTAATGTTTTTTGGTATGTGTGTGTGTGTTGATTCACATGAAAAAACAAATGAAGATACTTCAGAAAAAAACGTAGAAAATAAAAAAGTAAAAATGACGGTCTGGTACATGAAAGCATCCACCCTATGCAGGTCTCAGGAATGGTCATGCCATTTTAACTTACTGTAAGAAACCTTACCATATAAAGCGGTAAAACCTTTATTACAAGAACAAGATTACCAGAAAAACAGCCATGTTGATACTCACTTGAAGATAGATGTAAGGCCCAAGGCTACTGCAAATACGTAACCATCATACTTGTTCGATCCTGCCAACAAAAACTATGTAGTTTATGAAATAAATTTATGTCAGACAACCTTAAAGTTCTCAACAGCATTATTTCAAAGCACATTCCCCCAAAGTCCAATCCGTTGAATTAATATCAGCAAACATTGAAGAGTATCCATAATAATATATTATCGAGAGATGAATATATACCAGACATTTTCATCATCAAATGAAAGATAAAACTGAACGAATAGGGTCAAAAGAGTAAACCTTGCTGAAGAAACCGAATCAATTTGTTGAGAAGTACAGGTCCAACAAAACTTAAACAGTCATTAACCACCTGTCACGACATATAAACTATTGCATTACAACTAGGAACAAATAAAAGCAATAATCCGTAAAGGCCAAAAAAATATATATATACACACACATAGTACCTTCAAAAGGCCTAGACGAAAATATGGCCATCCGTATGAGCAACAGATAGTCTTGAGCAAAGGGTGAGAAGAATTAATCCCTTGTTGAGCTTCCCAAAACTGTTGCAACAAATAATAACAAGAAGAATTCATATCTATCGGGACTCGAAGCAAATCCGTAGTGTCAAGTTGCCGTTTTACTCCACATTCCAACACAGGATTAATAGATTTGAAACTCAGCATGCCCCAAACATTATGTTCAAATCCCTACAACAAATGTACAACAATCAGTAGTTTTTTCTTTATCTTTACATCAAAGAATCAATACAATTGATAGTTGAATCCATCGGGTTTCCCCTTGACCCAGTATGCTAAGGCATAAAGACAGATAAAAATAAATATACAAAAAATAAAAACACAGAAAAAGCTGCAACACAGGACAGAGTCTGGTAAGGACAAAGAAACTTACCAAAGTACTTTGCTGGTCTTCACCGTGATCGTTTTTTGAAGGAAGCAGAGGATCTTTCATGGAATCACTACTTGTCCAACAAAGTAATCAAGATAAAATGGAATAAAAAATCAAATCAAAAGCGAAATATATATGTATAAAAAAGGTGTAAACCACAATCCACATATTGTACTGCTTACACTGTAATATGAGAATATAATGCCACCGAATTACAAGATTCGTGAAATGTTACTCATCTATATAGAGAAGGACAGTGTTTTACTTAAATGTACCTGCTGATCATAGGTGCCTGTATCCTTATGAAGTTAATCATGATTCCGAATCCAATGTCCAAAACGGCTATAAAACTCTCCCTCACACATAGAAACTCCTGCCAATATAAAATCACACGTAAACCAATGCACATACCGGAGTAGTTTACATAGACTTTCTTGAAGCAAAATTAAACCGTACCTCTTTTGAAGAGTAAACAGCGTGCAGACGAGGAATCCAAGTAAATAGTTTAATGATCCACCACAGACAGAGTACTCGGTTGCAGTGAATAGCAGACTGGTAGTTATAC
Source organism: Gentiana macrophylla (assembly GCA_026214975.1). Lineage (NCBI taxonomy): Eukaryota > Viridiplantae > Streptophyta > Magnoliopsida > Gentianales > Gentianaceae > Gentiana > Gentiana macrophylla. Next base: position 122,301,852 of record CM047809.1, on the reverse strand, counting down.
TTTGAAACAAGTAATATAGTGACCTAACATTTTGCATCAGAAAGAAAATAATGAAAAGCAAGAAGTATTTAAAAGGCATAAGTTGCCTAAAGCGAAAATATATCTTACCCATACAACAAAGAGGGAACCGTAAAACATCCATTGATGAAGTAGAACTGTATATCCATCGAGTTCTTCCCTTAAAAGCAAGCCCATGTTGAAAATTGTGGTGCATGATCCTAGAACAGGTATAATGAACAATGCAATCTTTTCCCATAGGCTTATCTGTACAATATTAGTAGACATGAAGTTTGGAAGACATTTAAAACACCAAACAAACAGATAGTAATAAATTTAAAAAATTAAAGAGTATAAAAAATTGAAGAAGAAGGAAAACAGACAGTGTAGGGGTTGCTTATGATGCACAGATAGTTATGTCTGGTAGTGTGTCCCGTATCAAATACGTGTCCGACACATAGACGCATGCGTCGAATACTTAGGATACACACCTAAGGGCACTTTTGTAATTTCCAAAAGTTGGATGGTTCGGATATGCATATTCATAACATGCATAAGTGAAATGAAGATCCATCTTGAAAATTGAGTAGCAGCCACCGGATAATGAATGAAAAGTTGTCCGAATTGATGAAAAGATAACAAAAACACTAAAAATTGTTTTATTCTATGTGTTCTAAGTTTTACTATGTGCAGTTTGAACCTTATGCATATACCCTCCCTATCCTAAATTTTTCGAAAATTCAGCATCAACATATCTTGTTTCTGTGTATCCGTACCCGTGCAACCTAGGGGGCAGATGTAGGCAAGTGCATCAAAGGGAGTCATTTGTTCATCCACTAGATTTTCAATACAGCCATCAACAGAAAATGAACATCCTAATTCCTAAACCTTCAACAATCTTTAAAATTAAAAAATTAAAAAATTAAAAATAAAATAAAATAAAATAAAAACTGCTTTGTCATCCTTGTAGATTTAGGCTGACCTTTTCTAGGTATTCTTTTTTGAAATCAAAATTTAACAGCATCCAGAAAAGAATGGCATAATGATAATGCAGCTCTTTTTTTTTTTTTTTTTTTTTTTTTTGAACAATTAATCAAATAATTTACAAGTTATTATTTGCTTAAAATTATACATATAATGTACAGTAAGCAGCAAATCAAGAACATACCCTTCTATTCTCCTGTTCTTTTTTGCTTCTATCAGTAGCTCTGACTGCAGCAATAATAGCCAAACTCACTATATTTGTTCCAAAACCTAGCACTGTACTGATTGTCAAGGAAATAAAGAAGCTAGAAAAAAAAAGGAAAACAAAAAAAACAAAGCAATTGGCATAACTACAAATCAATCAACCATTAAAATGGTTTCTGCAAAAAAGGATATAAGTCAATAAAACAGAGTGAGACGCCTTTTCCATTCCACACCTGATCATTGCATAAAAGCACAATTTAGTATCAAATCAGTGGGAAAAATAATAATTGGAATGAAATAATCTGATATACATAAAATGCAATCAATTCAAAATTAACAGGTCTTCTTCATCTCATGATTCGACAAAAAAAAGTAAATTAATGTCAAAAAAATTATGGAAAAAGAAAGGAAAAAAAACGTACGTAAGGAGCGTCCGGACAAATTCCGTTAAGCAACTCCATTAGAGAGGAATCTGCCAAAAGGGAGACGGAGTAGTGGAGATGAGAAAATGCATGAACTTCCCCGCCTTTATTCCAACATTTTGTCAGTGGGCTTTATTTGCTACATACTACCGTCTATTTGTGCATCACATTAAAATCAACATCCATCTTGTTAAAGTCGGTTTTGAATTAAAAAAACCGCTCGATTTCATGTAGGTTCCTACTTAATTAAAAAACCAACATTTTCAAGATCGATTATATTATTTTTCAATCTTAGATCTAGATACTTTTTTTTTTCTTCCTTAAAAATTATTTTCAAGATGCAATAACTGCTGGTAATGTAAAAATTATTAGATCTAAGCATTTGAAAACAAAAATACATGATTTCCAGTTATTTGAAACTCTATTCAATTCAATTCATATGTCAACTGAATTTATGGTAAGAGTGACCCCAATGGGGTATTTTTTCCACCCCCAAAAAATAATATAGGGAGAATGTCGACTTCATTCTTCTACAACAACACCCTATATCCTGCTTTATCAAAAAAAAATTAAGCTTCCTTCATATTTTGAAGAAATGCTAAAATGAACGATGAGACACTCTATCTATCTATTTATCTCTCTTTTACCCAATAAATTAATTTCACACATCTATCATTTATATAATAATGTGTTATGTATCGATCGAGTGATGATCTGCACAACTAAGTGTGATCACAACCAAGATATCACAACATGGTGATATACATCATTGAAAAAAAAATTATATATACTATTTTTTCCATAAAAAAAAATTAATCTGTCCAAATACTTATTTTTTATTTTGAACTCTTTTGTGTCACGGATCTGACATCTTTTTATTTTTTTACCGTTGTGCGGCGTATTCAAATATCACTTTGTAAGATAAAATATTTTTAAAGGGATGTATAGAGGTTCTTATTGGAGTGAATTACTTTTTAGGTGTTGAAAAAGTGTAAGCAGAATCAGAAAGCGATGTGTTTGAAGGGTGTGTTTGAAGGGTATCATTGGGGTCACTCTAATGTGCTGATTATTTAACAAATTCATATGGTTTACGTACACGCCATTGAAAGATTAGTATAGCATACGTGCTAGTTGCCTAAAATGTCTTCTTTAACTCCTATATACAGTTTTAATTTAACCATTTACCATCTCATTCAAATGCACTAATACTTTAGTATTTCAAATAATTGATTTTGATAGGTGCTTTAATATTATTCAATAGTATTTTTTTTTTAAAGCCCCCCCCCCTCCCCCTTCCCCTCCGTGCCTCGGATTAGTTGACCTGATTAATTCGGAATTCGATTTGAATTAATGGTGTCGGTATAACTCCTTTTACAAGATAAATGTTTGGTTATTACAAGATAAATGTCTGGTCTCGAACTCTTTAATATAATTAAACATCGACGTCCAAAAACGCATTAAATGTCTGGTCTCGAACTCTTTAATATAATTAACCATCGACGTCCAAACGCATTTTTAAATCATTAACCACTTGAGTCAACATGTTGCTTGTTATATTGTTTTTTATTCGATGTAATATAAACATCATCAAAATTATACTCCCTCCGTCCCATTTTATTTGTCTATGTTTCCTTTTTGATTTGTCCCTGTTATAAAACGGATGGAGATAACTTCAGATGCAAGAAACCGAAACAAAAGCAATCAAACATAAACAATCAAAGGAGAAAGCGAAAGCAAGAAGAACAGATTTAACGTGGAAAACCCGCCGAGTGGGAGAGGCAAAAAACCACGGGGTAAAAGAGATATTTTATTATGCACTTTGAAATTTCTGATTTCAACACACACGAGATAATGAGACAACAATCTGTATTTATAGCACAAATCCTCAAACCCTAGCCGCCATGAATCTTTTATCGATGCACCATAAATACCCCTACACGTGTCCTCCTTTTAATGACATCAGTATAGCGATCACATAATGTGAATTAGCAGATGTGGGACCTCTTTGTATTCAAGTACTCGGCCAGACTATCACCCCCGCTAATAGTCACCCTACTTTGTGAAGCTCAATAGACTCCACCCTAACGATGCACGAGGTGAATACACTTCTCGGTGACCATCACTCAATTTGAGTCTTTGATTGGTTCCACCAAAATGTAGAGTTTAAGTCACCTTCTTGATGAAGAGAGTTTGAGAATGTGTTAACACAAGAGTAAACTTCAACTTAGTTTATTCATTGATATGAAAGGTATATAAATAGATACAATTGAGAGAGAGACTAGCTAGCTAGCTAGCTAAGGCGCCACTGAGTATGTAGATGTGGGCGGCAAGCATGCAAAAGTAAAAGTAAAAGCTATGTACATGACATAAAGTAAACTAGAGTTTGACATATTAATTGTTTATATGTATCACAATTAATATGTCTTTTTACAAATAAATAAAGTGTACAAATAATATAATACACGAAATATATAGATCTTTGAACATGTCCCTCAAAGAGAGGCATAAGAGCACCTCACCGAGGTCGCACCTCTTTGAGGTAATATTTCCACACCCCCTCAAATGGGTTTGTATATGTTAATGCGACCAAGTTTGCTACTTAGTCTCTTTGAACATAAGAGGTGGAATAGCCTTGGTAAGGATATCGGCGATTCGATCTCTTGAGGAACATTTGGAGTTGAATAATCTTGGCATCAATCTTCTCCTTCAAAAATGTCTGTCAATGTCCACATGTTTGGTTTTGTCATGATGGGTGGATCCTCTGCCATGCATAGTCTTTGAGTTATTATCACAAAGCAGAGTGTGATAGGTTCTTTGAAGAGGTCTTTGAAGTTCGATGAAGTACTCTTTTGAGCCAAAGAGCTTCACAAATGCCTAAGACAAGTGCTCTAAGTTCGACTTCAAAGATCGCTTCTAGATCTGATGAGGTTGTTTCTTGCTCCTCCAAGTAACAAGATTGCCCCATACATAGGAACAGTGCCTGTGGTCGACCTTTATCTATGTGGCATCCAAGCCCCAATCAACATCAGTGTAGACGCTTGATGGATCTATCGCCAGACTTGGTGAAGTGTAACCCTTGGCCGAGTGGACTTTAAATACCTCGGTATCTATTCACGACATCCCAATGTTGCTCAAGAGGCGGTGCATGAACCGACTAACCAGATCGACACCATATGCAATATCAGGTCTTGTATGGGAGAGGTAGATGAGTTTCCCTACAAGTCTTTGATATTGTTCTTTCTCGACAAATGCCAGTGTCACCATGTAGCGAGGTATGACCTGGGTCTACAGAGGGGATATAGCGAGTTTGCACCCCAAAGATGCCGTTTCCTTCAAACAGATCCAAGACATATTTCCTTTGGGAGGCAAAATGCTTTCTTTGTTTCTTGCTACTTCCATGCCAAGAAAATATTTGAGAAAACCCAAGTCCTTCACTTGAAACACCTTTGCCAAACAGAGTCTTCAAATGTTGGATCTCGGTAGAGTCATCTCCAGGTGAGGATGATATCATCCACATAGACAATAATAATAGACCTCTTACGGTTGGTTGTCTTGATGAACATAGTGTGATCGAATTGCATTGGTGATATCCCAGACTTTGACCACAGTTGTTAATTTTCCAAACCATGCCCTTGGTGATTGCTTGAGGCCATATAGAGATTTCCTCGTTTGCACACCTTGCCTTGAGTATGAGGATTGATAAAACCAGGAGGTACATTCATATAAACCTCCTCGGTGAGGTCCCCATTTAGAAAAGCATTTTGATGTCCAATTGGTGAAGAGGCCGAGTCAAGTTGGACAAATTTAGAGAGATCGAGAACCCCGGCAAAGTGTTGAGTTTTGCCACTGGTGCAAAAGTTTCCTTATAGTCAATGCCATAAGTTTGAGTGAATCCCCTGGCTACCAATCTGGCTTTGTACTTGTCAATAGTGCCATCAGCATTGTATTTTATAGTGAATAACCATCTCTGAATCGATTGTCTTCTTGCCCCGTGGGAGAGGTGTCAAATCCCAAGTATGATTATCCAGAAGTGCTGTCATCTCTGTTTTAACAGCAGCCTTCCATTTATCATTTTGAAGGGCCTCCTGAATATTTTTAGGAATAGAGTGAGAGTCCAGTCCTGTGAAAACATGGCAAAGCGAGGAGATAACTTATCATAAGATAAATAAGAATGAATAGAATGATCGATTGCACGATCTCTTCCCTTCCTAAGAGCAATAGGCCTATCATCAATGTCGTATTCTTTGAGGATCCGTAGATTCTTTGAGTGTTAGTAGGCTCAGGATCGCCAGGCTCTGGGTCGATGAGACTCTTGTTCAGGAGGTTCTTTGAGGAGTATTAAATTTGTAGAGAGTCAGTAGAGTCTTGAAGTTCGATCTCTTTGAGGATCGATGGAGTTCTTGAGGTTAAGAGGTTCTTGAGGAAGGGGTTTAGGTCAATTTCAATCGAGTTTTCATCGATGAATGGCTCAAGAGGTTTCTTTGTAATAAGGGTCCTTTCAAAGAATTTTACATCCATAGAATTGTAAAATTTCTTTTCAATAGGGAATAACACTTGTAACCTTTTTTGTCCTTTGCATAACCTAGGAAAATGCACTTGTGAGCTTTAGGATCAAGTTTATACGTGTTGAGCATGGATATACACAAACACAAGTACAACCAAAGATCTTTGGAGGCAGCGGGAAACAAGATGATGACAGGAGTGTGTGGTCAGTAGGGTTTGGAGTGGAGATTTGAAACCTAACACTCTCTTTGGGAAGTCGGTTGATTAAATAAGTTGCGATCAAGATAGCTTCACCCCACATATATTTAGGAACATGTGTGGTGAACATGATTGATCTGGCCATTTCCAAAGAGTGCTGTTTTTTCTCTCAAGAACCCCATTCTCTGTGAGGTGTTTCCACACAACTCTCGATATGAACAATTCCTCTATCTGTCAAGAAGATGCGAGATTAGACTCATAGTATTCTAGAGCATTATCGGTCTTTAAGATCTTGACCTTAGTATCAAATTGAGTGGAGACCATATGATAAAATTCTTGAAAGATAGGGCCAACTTGATTTGTCTTTCATTAAAAACCCAAGTGTTCTGGTATGATCATCAATAAAGGTGACAAACCACCTTTTCCTCTGTTATACTTTTCACCCTGAGAGGTCCCCACACATCACTTGTGTATTAAGGTGAAGGGTGAGGAATGCAAATGAGGTAACTTAGCATACACAGATTTTGTAAGTTTAGCAAATTGACAAATATCACATTGAAGGTCATTCAGATTACATCCTTTAAACAATTCAGAGTTAAAGATTTTAAGTAACCAAAACTTGGATGTCCTAATCTATAATGCCATAACATGATATTGTCTAAAGTGCAGGAGCAAGTCGAGGCGATCGAGTCTTGATCCTCTGTCTTGGCGCAGGTTGACGAGAAACAATCCAGTATGAAGGTTTAGCCTTCCCAATCACTTCCTGTGAAGTAGGATCTGGAATGTGCACTGATTCTCCTTAAAAACAACAGTCCAATTCAAATCTTTAGTGAGTCTCTTGTGGATATAAGATTGCGAGTCTAAGTTTGGAACAAATAGGACATCCTGTAGGCATATCTTATTAGTGAGTTTAACATTTCCAACACCTTTTGCACGAGAGATAGATCCGTGGCCAGTTTTAATGTTATGAATTTGGTGACAAGGCATATAGTTGGTTATAAGGTTTTATTACAGTCATATGGGAGGATGCCCAGAATCAACAATCCATGTTTCATTGCTAAGGAAGAGTAGAATTTACTGTATGAGTATGAGTAGCAACATCATCATGAGAGTGACTACCTTCCTTTTGTTGATTCAGAAGGCTTTGAATGCGACAAGCGAGCATTCATCCGGTTGTCATTCTCCTCCTCACCGATGTGTATGCGCCTTGACTTTCCACGATAGGTTTTGAGGTTTTGAGGAGTTAGGCTTGCCATGGAGCTTCCAAGCAGATTGTCCTTGGTGTGATTTGTGCGTTTGCGGTGATCACGAACGATTTTCCGATTTTCTCGGTGAGGCTTCAGTATGTCTCAAAGCAACCTCAAGAGCCTACGGCGATCATGCGAGGCGGCACCTTGAGTAGGGTTGTCGGTAGGGAATTTTGAAGCATGACTTTTCTCCTACTTTCTTCATGTTTGACTTGACAAACATGGATTTGAGATTTGGAAGAGGTTTGGTGGCAATAATTCTTCCTCTAACATCATCAAGAGTAGGATTCGATCCGGTGAGGAACACGAATACTCTCTTCTTTTCTATGATGTCTTTATAAGAAGAAACATCCTTGACATCATTCCATGAGTGAGTTTCTAACATATCTAAGTGTTGCCAAGCCTTAGATAGTTGATTGAAATATTGAGTTCTGAGACATATCCCCTTGCCGCAAGTTTGAATCTGAGCTTTAGTTCATATACCTCGGATGTATTATCCTTCTTGGAGTAAAGATCTACGGCATTATCCTGATTTCTTTGGCGATATCATACATCATAAAGTTTTCACTTATCTCTTTTGTCATTGACCTCGTGAGGATGGTCATGAGTTGATTATTTGTTGTGTCCCATGCTTCAAAACCGGGTCGGTTTATTGAGTGCGAGGTTTTGTTCGAGACAAGTATCCCATCTTACTTTGTCGAGAAATGTACATTTTCATAGACGCCTTGACCATAACAGATAGTTGTTACCATCAAGTCTATGGTTTGTATAAGAAGAGAGTTGTCGGTACTCCCGGTCGGTGGTCTTGAGAGTCTCTTGAGGTTGAAGTAATGTCGGATGTGGAAGACATTCTTGAAATATGAGTTTTTGCAATGAAAAAGTTAGAACACAAATGGCTCCGATACCATGAAGAGAGTTTGAGAATGTGTTAACACAAGAGTAAACTTCAACTTAGTTTATTCATTGATATGAAAGGTATATAAATAGATACAATTGAGAGAGAGACTAGCTAGCTAGCTTGGGCGGCCACTTGAGTATGTAGATGTGGGCGGCAAGCATGCAAAAGTAAAAGTAAAAGCTATGTCATGACATAAAGTAAACTAGAGTTTGACATATTAATTGTTTATATGTATCACAATTAATATGTCTTTTACAAATAAATAAAGTGTACAAATAATATAATACACGAAATATAGATCTTTGAACATGTCCTCAAATAGAGGCATAAGAGCACCCACGAGAGGCGCACCTTGAGGTAATATTTCCACCGACAAATCTCCACCTTGACTTTAACTCTCCCACAGAGTCAAGCAGTTGCATAACCGGATGTACTTGTACCGGATGCATTCGTCAATGTCGGATGTACTTGTACGGACTATCTCCACAAAGATCCACTCCCGCGACCGCCTCGGTAGAGTTTCCAAAGCAGATTATAAGCTTTGAATATTCGGTAAGTCCAGGCAAAGTGGAACTTACTCTCTTTGAAGCTTGGTTTAGTGAACATATCGCCAGGATTCTCCTTTGTGCCAATCTTCTTCACCACAACCCTCTTCTCATTCCTCAAGAAATGATACGACATCAATATGCTTGGTTCTCTCATGATGAACTGATCCTTGGCCAAACATATTGCACTTAGACTATCACAATATATCTCGGCTGATCTCGATGCAACCCCAAATCAGCGACTAGCCCTTCAACCGGATACCCTCTTATTTGCTTGGTGAAGAGCCATATATTACGCTTCAAGTAGTTGATAAGGGCTCAGAGCTGAAGAGTAGCTTTCGGTGACTCTGCATTTCCCAATGTAAACACATAACCGGTCATTGATTTTCTCTCATCAACATCACTGCATAATCGGCATCACGATCACTTTGTGACCAGACAAAGATATCACCTCCATAAATGAGACCAACATGGTTTGTACCTCTCGTGTACTGAATATCCTTTAACATGACTTTCAGTGTTCTTTTCCAGGTTGAGCCATAAACTGCCGACAACACTGATTGCCTGAGCGAGATCAGGCCTAGTGCACACCATGGCATACATCGATCGCCAACCGCACTAGCATAGGGAACTTTGACATATACTCCTTCTCTTGGTGATTGTGAAGCATAAAGCAGACAAATGAACATTTGATGCCATAGGAGTATCTATTGGTTTCTGCAAAGCAGACATCCCAAACTTGGCCAATATCTTACGCACATAACCCTCTTTGAGACAAGAATAATTTCTTCCGACTTCTATCTCTCAGGATCTCCATCCCCAAGATTTTCTTGGTCGCACCTAAATCCTTCATTTCAAATTCGGCACTAAGAAGGTTCTTGATTTTGAACATCGACTTCCTTTGCTGCGGCTATTAAGCATGTCATCCACATCTGAGAACAAGATAGATATATGATCCATCTTTCCGGTGATGAAGTAAACACAATGATCATATGGACTTACTGTTGTAACCCTTTGAAGCATGAAATCATCAAACCTTTTATACTCTACGCCTTGGAGCTTGCTTCAAACCATACAATGATTTCTTCAACTTGCAAACATAGTTTTCTTTGCCGGGGAACTTGAAAACCCTCAGTCCGTGTGTCATGTATATCTCCTTATCCACCACCGTGTAGAAAAGCGGTTTTCACATCCAATTGCTCAAGTTCCAGATCTCTTTGTGCCACCATTGCTAGTAACACCTGATTGAAGTGTGTCGACCCTTTGGTGAAAATATTTCATCAAAGTCAACCCTTCCTTTTGATTGAATCCTCTTGCAACCAAGCGTGCCTTATACTTGACCCTTTTGTCTTAGTTATTCCTTCCTTTTTCTTGAAAATCCATTTACAAGTCACAACTCCTTGTCGGTGGGTTTGTTTGACTAATTCCCAAGTCGATTCTTGATAATGACTCCATTTCATCTCCCAGTGGCGGCGATGCCTTTGAGATGCTTTATACATGTCGCTGCTTTCTGTAAGTAGTAGGTTCGATAACCTCTACCTCTTGACAGAACTGGAGTGCATATCCGACCAAATCATCATATCCATATCTCCTGGAGGTATCCAACATTAGATCTTCTAGGCACTCTTTGGCGGTAGACTCTGGCGATCAATGTTTGTATGACGCTCTCGCCGAGGTCTCAAAGAGTCGGGCTCAGATCGGATTCGGTTCATTATCCAGATCGATTATAGTGTTGATTTGGATCCGCGATTGTTGCATATCGGTAGACTCCACTGAAGCTCCACCTGTTTCTCAACACTATCAGTTAAAAGATTGGTTTGATTGATGAGACCTCCCAGTGATGAGTTTAACATAGAATTTTCATCAAACACAGCGTCCCTGTTGAGGATTACTCTGGACTCTCTTTGATGACCAAATCCTATATCCTTTCACTCCATCACCATACCCCACAAACACTCCTTTCTTGGATCTTGGCTCCAACTTCCCTTCACTAACATGATAGTAAGTTGTACTTCCAAAACCCTTAGGCGAGTAGTCGGGCTTGCTGACCACATCTCAAATGGTGTCTTGAGATTGATTCTGTGTGGGGCTCCTGTTGATTAAGTAGCAAGGTGTCTTAATGACCTCTCGCCCAAAATCTCCTTGATAAACCGACTTGAGAAAGCATACATCTTGCCCTCTCCGGTAGAGTTTGATTCATCCTTTTCGGCTACACCATTCTCTTTGAGGTGTATTCCTTACTGATATGATGTCGGCAATACCTCAAATTTGCATAAAATGAATCAAAATCCGTCCGGTAAATTCAGACCATTATCATCACGAAGCTTCTTGATTTTCTTGCCTAAGCGATTCTCCACTAGGGCCTTCAACGCTGCTTGAAGTTATTGAATGCATCACTTTTGTTCTTCATCATCACCACCCAAGTCATCCTTGAATAGTCATCTATGAATGACACAAAATATCTGTGACCACCCAATGACTCAACTTTTGATGGACCGCCAGATCTGAATGGATATAATCAAGTGATGCCTTTGTGTTGTGCAACCTCTTTGAGAACTTACTTACGTGCAACTTCCCAAACACACAATGTTCACAAAAGTCAGATTCTTAACCTTATATCCTCCAAGAAAACTCTTGAAGAAAGAACTTGCATACCCGCTTTCACCCGTGTGACCAAGTCTCATGTGCCACGGTGAGTCTCTTTGAGGATCGGTGAAGCTAGCGAGGATGCACATGCGTGAGTGCAGATCTGATGAGATCCTTGTAATATATACAAGGTTCCTCTTGATGCCTTTGAGGACTACAATCTGAATCTTTAAAGACATTAATTTGTCCACCTTCACCCTTGAAATTGAACCCGCTGGTTTGTCAGGAGGCGAGAGATACCAAATTCTTGGTCATCTGTGGAACATGTCTTACATCCTTGATTGTACAAAATTTACCATCCTCTCATCCTTAACTTTCTTGAGCCAATTCCCACAACTTTGAGACCTTCTTGCTTGTTGGCCATATAGATTTGACCACCATCTATCTCGCTCATAAGTAGAAAACCACTCTGTTTGGACAAATATGGTAGGATGCTCCAGAATCAAGTATCCACACATCATTGTGGTGTGTAGAATCCCTCGCAACTAGAACCGGATCTCATCGTGATTGCTCGGTAGCCAAGGCTGCTTTGTGCGAATGCCTTCTCCGCTGTTTTCTTCTTCCTTGGACAATTGGACTTCCAATGTCCCCGCTCCTTCTGATGAATTACGGATATGTCAGTAGACTTAGGACCTTTGGACACGACTTTTTTCTTCTTACGTCCATATCCCTTTCCACTATTTCTTGCTAGCTACTAGCCCTCTGCCATTTGACGACTGGTATCTGTCAGAATGACGCGTGTCTAAGCTCCCTGGCATGTAGGCGGACCTTACATCCTCCAAAGCTCTTGTATCCTTTCCAACTATGAAAGCGCACAAAGTTTTCATATGATGCGGTAGTGACACCCAACGGGATTAAATTTGCATCTTCATCTTCAATTTTAACATCAATATTCCTTAAATCAAGCAATATTGTGTTCATTTGGTCGAGATGTTCCTCAGTGGACTCCTTCATGCATCTTCAAAGCCCGAACAACCTCTGTTTCAACAACAACTTGTTGGTCGGTGACTTGGTCATATCTGAAGCTTTCAAGCTTTTTCCACAACTTGGTGCGGTGTCTTCTCGGCAACCTCGGTGATAACATCATCGAGATAAGCACAACATGATGGTTGAATGTGCTTTCTCTTCCAGTGGCATAATCTGGCCGCACTTGTATTTGGTTTGTCGGATAAAGGATTCCACAAACCACGATGTTTCAACGATTGCACGCATCTTGATTTGCCGCAGACCAAAAGCTTCTCTTCTGTAAATTTATCGATTTTTACGTTTCTTATCGACATCTTTTCTTGCTAAAGATCACAACTTTATCACAGATCCTAGCACGCTTCCGAAGGTCTTGGTGAAGATGAAGTTGATCGTGCATTGTTTTCTCGGAACCTGGCTCGATACCACTTGTTATAAAGCGGATGAAGATAACCGGATGCAAGAAAGCGAAGCGAAGCAATCAAACATAAACAATCAAAGAGAAAGCGAAACAAGAAGAATACAGATTTGCGTGAAAAACCCCTCGATTGGAGAGGTAAAAAACCGCAGGCGAGAAAGAGATATTTTATTATGCATTGAAATTTCTGATTTCAACACACTGAGATAATGAGACAACAAGCTGTATTTATAGGCACAAATCCAAACCCTAGCCGCAGGAATCTTTATCGATGCACCATAAATACCCCTACACATGTCCTCCTTTTAATGACCTTTGTATAATTGTCACATAATGAAATTAGCGAGATGTGGGACCTGCTTTGTATTCAAGTACTCAATGAGACTATCACCCCCTGCCGATAGTCACCTATTGACGAAGTTCGATGAGACTCCACCCCTCTTGATGCACAAAATTGAATACACTTCTCGGTGACCATCACTCATTTGAGTCTTGAATAGTTCCACCAAAATGTAGAGTTTAAGTCACCTTCTTGTGATCCCAAAATAAGTGTCCACTTTGTGTATTAATTGTTAAATTTCTTCAAATACCCTTCACTATTTACAATAAAAAGTGTGTAGCATTAAATTATCCAACAACAACTTAAAGGGCATAAATGTAAAAATATTAGATCATTTAATGTGATTCAAAACTTTAACTACACTTTTCTTAATCTATATGAAAAGTCAAACAGGACAAATAAAATGAGACGGAGAGAGTAGTAATAAAGTTGCTCCAAGAAAGAAGGTAGAGAGATATCTTTTGCACAGGAAAGCGGTACGCATCACGCATGCATGTCTTTATAGTTTGTGGTGTACACGTGTGTGTCTAATTGGAACTGACGTTTAATTTTCAGTGGAATCAACTTTTTTATGGCTTTCCCTTTTACTTTTTAGCCTTTTTTTTTTTTCCCTCAATACTTGCCATTCACTTTTCTTTTGAATTTTCAAAACACGTCCTGGATAGAATAGGTATAGATATATACGCGCGTATTAATCTATTATCTACCCGTCATAATGCTCACTCATCGTCCTGTCATATGTTGGAATTTTAACGGGTTTAGTTCAAACCGGGTCTAAGTATAAGCGGCGAATGTCCACTTGAGACTCGATTTGGAATGACTTGCGAAATGAATTTCCGAGAGCTAAAATCAGTTTTGGAAATTATTAAGATAGTAGTTGATGTTAGGCTTTTGAATCACTCGATTCCGATATCGAGAAAATGAGAAATTAATGTTTAAAGGTAGAGTAATTTATGTGTTGTAATGAAAGTATGTTCCGTTTATCCCACATAGGTAATGAAACTTAAAATACACACTATATATGTGGGAGAGTTTCATAGAGGGCAAGCCCCAAGGGCAATAAAATTTTATGAAGGAGGGAGAACATAGATACTTGTTGGTTCGCACGCACCGCCGCCGGCCGGCTCAGGCTTGTGGTTTGGGCTCGGCTCAAGTATTAATTTTTTGGGTCAGGTCAACATGTAATTCGAATGCATGCAATAGAAAACTGCCTCCAAAAAAGTTTTCAACAGTGGCAACCCTTTTTTGCTGCGAATTTTGAACAGATGTTTCTATTCATTGCCTTCAATACTCTGCAGAAATAAACACTCAAACACTTGCATTGTCAGAGATAAACAAATGTCTTATCAGTTCGTTGCTTTCCTCATTCAAGTACAATAACCCAGAAAGGTAGACTGTTGTATCTTGGACACGTATTGTTATAAACCGTGTGCACCATAGGCGGGGCAATTATGTCTTAAGGACAAAATTTTAAACTCACCCTAGCCACAATAAGTTTTCGCGTTTACATTTTGCTTTATGTATTTTTGTTTCTATGAGTTGCATACTATGAACATTCATGTTATGTGTTCATTTTCTTAGATTTGTGTTTCTACAAATTCATATTATTCATCTCTCAGAAAATAGCAAACCGATACACTACTGATTTTCTAACATCATATACTTTAAAATATAAATTAAAATAACCCGGTCACCTAGGAAGAAAAAGAGAATAAAAAACTAAATGAGAACCAACAAAAGTTGGTCGGAATGGAAGGGATTGAGTCCTTGTGCATGCAGCAAACCTTGTTGAGAGAGATCCTCACATTTGATGCCCGACAGTACCTCGAATGATTAGTCTCGGACAATTGTCTGGAGATACATTGCGAAAAAAAAAAACTAAATAAGAAATCTATCTAACTAAAGAACCGTAACTCCTAATATTTTGGTTTTCCCGGTGTCATCAAATTTTCACTTTCTTGCTATTCCATGCAACCCTCACGATCAAGAGGGTTAAATCGTCAAGCTCACATGTTAGATTTTTCCAATATCTTGTGTGTTTTTATGAACCAGCCTGACATACATAACGTTATACCAACTCTTTTTAAAACATGGGTAAGGCCGTCACCCCTGCGGCGATAGCGGTTGGCGATGCACTGTTGGCCCGAAACCTTTAAATCTCAACGTATTTTCGATCATGAACGTTTTATGGTTCAGTTCCATCAATTACTTAAATTTCTAATAAAATAACAATTGAAACATCTTGATCATGAGACCTTAGACAGGGTGTTTAAAGAACTTTATTTTTCATGAGTTCTCTATAAGGGTATACGAGTTAATACGGTTTATCTAAAGGAAAATGATTTTGGCACCGAGAAGGTGCACCGGCCATCCCCCGAAAAGTGTATCATGTGGTCCAAAATTTTTGTGTTATTTTTATTTTTGTTTTAAAGTTAAAATATATGGTTATAAAGTGTTGTGTGAATGATTTGTGTTGATAGTGTGTGTGCCTAAATCACTATCATTATCTAAAACCGAAAGGTAATGATATCATTCGGTTACATTCAATAAATACTACATAAAGTCCCAAATTAAGTGTCACTCTTTTTAGTTTTAAATGCGTATTAAGAAATGTAAGTGTCTGTTATGCCTTTATACTACATCGACATACTTCACTACATAACAAATAATAAATGTTTGTTTTGGGATGTGAAATGGAGTCTGATAAATAAATGTTAATAAGGAGTATCTTTGGAAAATAAACATTAAATGATGTATTGGTAATATAAAAGACTTTTTATAAAATAAAATTTTTTAATAATGACTTATTATGGGACGGAGGTAGTAATTGTTTTTATTACGGTTAAGACCATGAAGTGTACCGAACCTAACGGTAGTTCATCTTGTGCTGTGACAGAAAATTGAACGGTGCATTTTTTTTCCATTCATTATCTCAATCTTCAAAATTCAGTTATCTTTACCAGTCCCTCCCACCACATTCTTCCCGCCGGCGCCACCATTTATCACGGCGGATCTCACGACAATGTCACTCCGCCAAAACCACCTTCCTTACGCTCCTCTTCCCCTCCATTTTCGCTCACTCCGCGCGCATCTTTATCTCCCTTCTCCACTTCCCCATCTTCATTCTGTTTCAATGTTCCTCCACCGGGAAGAGTATCATCGTCATCATCAACGCCCCGACCGATTCAGTGTTCTACTAGCAAAGCAGCCAATGAGATCAATCCCAAGCTCGGTGTAGCGGTGTATAAACCGAAGTCGTATGAAGTGCTTGTTGCTGATGCTGCTAATTCTCTCTTTTATGCTCTTAACGATGGAAAAATCCGGCTCGAGATTGATTTCCCGTAAGCTGTCCTGTTCTAATTGTCATTCATTCAATTTATGTATTCATTTTATTAGGCGACATTTATAATTTATTTCGGGTCTGGGATTTACCTTTAGTTTGTTTGTTTTGGAGAATAGAGACAAAGCAAAAATTGCACTGCATAATTGGCTTCCAGAACTAATCCAAGAAGCATTTTTGCTTCCAAATTCTGACAAATGCATATATATGCTAGCTGAATTTTAGCATGTTCGGGTAGTTGATATAATTAATTAAGGGGATTCTATTGACACAACGAAGTTGTTTTGGGCACCACAAAACTATTTCATGACACCACATATTTATGTGATTATTTTTGTGGGGGAAATGTCATATTGAAGTTTAATAACAATCAAAAACATCATCCACCAAGAAGATGGTGGGCAGCGTTTGCTGTGCTTTGTTAACGTGTTTCTTGTGTATAAGGAGCGTATGTGGCGGGTGACGTTTCCACCGGAGAGTTTTTTAATTGTGGTGTCATGCCAAAAAAAATAAGAAATAAAAATAATCAAAGAATATGGTGCCCGAAGCAAATATGGGGTGCCGATAGCAGCCCCTTCAACCAATTAAAGTTTGTGGAATCGAAAATGGGGCATTTTGATCTCATGGCCTCAACTTCAGCATTTGGGAGAAGGTTTCATGCTAAATTTGTATTACTTATATTTCCCCAGCTGTAAAAACTTTTGGCATGAATTAAGCACATTCAGGCGTTCTTACGTTAATCTTAAGGTCAAATGCGAACAATATGCTGTTAGGGAAGAGGAAACGTGAATCATAGATTGAATTTGTTTATTATCTTGATCGCTGATCTCTTTTTTGTCAACTACAGTCCCTTGCCAAGCAGCATGTCTTCTTATAAGGTAAAATTTTCTGGCTGTAAAGTTCCTTGAATGCTACTAGTTTTCAGCCGTCAGTGGCATTTATTGTAGTTGGCCTTTCTTTTCGTATTATTTTACCTTTTTTCGATATGGCAATTGGCTAGGAAATTTCTTTTTGACAGCATATATTAAACGAAATCATGTTATGCCCGACTTCCTCAATACCTGAAGGGATCTTCAGATGACTTCAGTGATGCCAACATTCAGCTTGCTTTGGCAGTTGTGAAGAAACTCCAAGAGAAGACTGAAACTAGAGCTCGCATTGTAAGAAGAGACCGACTTCAATTTCCAGATCGAGCTATATTTGATAGGAACGCAGTGGATCATTTATAATATACTGAACTTGTAGGTATTCCCTGATAAGCCAGAAAAACGTAGGGCCTCTGAACTTTTTAAAGCTGCATTTGACTCGGTAAGAAACATCTTTACTGACTTCATTACTGCTGCTTTGTATTTTATCATTTGGACTGCAATTGAGGAAACAAACACAATACAAGTACTGCTTAACAATGTTGAAAATTAGAAGAGAGCATCTTTAAGTTCCAGGGTTCATGGCCTTATGTAATCTTAGGAACACGAGACTTATATTTCCAAATTTCCAAGGGGCTAGTGAAGCATTGATGTCTACCGTCTAGGTACATGTTTAGAAATAAATCCTCAGTGAAGGAATTTCTGTGGATTCCATGAACATAGTTCCTTACTGGATCTGTTAGCTATGACATCAAACAGTACTGAACCTCATCATCCTATTATGTCTTCAGCTCGTGGACTTTACCAGATTGAATCGTGTCTCCACTTTATGCAGTAAACGAACACATATGTTTGCATCTTCATCTGATTACATTGTAGAAGACTTGAGGACATGTATGTAATTTTCTCCTGGGGAGCTTCTTGAATCTAACTCTTGAATATTACATGTTTTCACCTTTCAGATTGACGGCATTTCCATTGGATCCTTGGATGATATTCCTGGTGGTCCTGTTACCTCGTTTTTCAGATCTGTTCGGAACACACTCGATTTTGACTTTGAAGATGAGAATGAAGGTTGACTAACTAATCCATGTATCATTCATTTTTATTGTCTACAATAAAATTGTACATATATATGCAAGCAATGAGAAGATTTTATTGTATTCACGAGAAATTACGATCTCGTGAAGGCTAATGCAAGCAATAAAAGGTTTAAATTATACATATAAACATAGTTTAACAAGATTATCGTGTAATATGTATGTTTTGGCCCATTTTATGCAGATCGATGGAAGTCAGACAAGCCTCCATCAATTTATATATTCATAAATTCAAGCACACGTGATCTCTCTTTTATAGAGAAGTATGTGGTATGCCATATTTTCCAACTCTTGTACATATTACTCTATCTTCGCCTTTTCTGCAATGATTTGGGATGCAGCGAAAGAGTTCAAAATCTTTCAGCATTTAATGGGGTTTAGAATGTTGCTAATTACAAATTGTAGACATGTCAGAGACAAGGTTTTGTTAAATAATTCCATACAATGTAATGCAGGAAAATTTCGCCGTCTCAATGCCAACCCTTCTTTTTAATCTGGAGCTTGACACATTGCGGTACTTCTAAACACCTAAAATTCATATTTTAGCCTACTTCTTTCATATACATATCTCTTAACCGAAAAGTTTTTCTCAATCTGCAGTGCTGATTTAGGACTTTTTGGATTTCCACCAAAAGACGTACATTATCGGTTCCTTTCGCAATTTGTTCCTGTATTCTACATTCGGACAAGAGAATACTCCAAGGTACAGGATTCCCTAGTAGATATGCATTTTTTTAAGGGGTAGTAGATATGCATTTTTTTTAGGGGTAGTAGATAAGCATTTTGATCACTGATCTTATTTATTTTCCATGGAAGACAATTGCAGTAGCTCCTTATTTGGTGAACTACAGTGGAGCTCTTTTTCGTCAATACCCTGGTTAGATACATGCTTCTTACTTGATTACCCTCAACTGTTGTTTGTTTGTGTTTATCCTTTTTTCTTATGTTCTCTATTGAGCTTGTGGGGGTCGGGGAATGTCAATAGTGATAGGGACACTCCATTTGTGGCACTTTAGTCATCTGGAGTCGTTGATCAATTAGTAGTCGTATATTAATCAGTGAGATCCAATGTGATCAATGGTTCCAAATAACAGGAGTGTTATAAATGGGGCGTACGCAGGGGCGGTTCCACCCTTTAGCATTATGGGGCAGCCTACCCCCACTAAAAAAAAAATATGATAGGTAAAAAAAGTTATTTACATAAATGATATTAATCTGCTAATGCTTATGTATTAGCCCACTATTTTAATGTGCTGACCCATAATTTTTAATGGATTGACCCAAAATGAGTTATCCACAACTTAATATGACAAAAATGTCTGACAAATTTCCGGCTCGCATTCTAAAATTCCTGCAGCTACCCTTGGGTGTATGTATCATTTTTATGGAGAAAGTAAGGTGGTAAATATAATTTTGTTTTTTCATGGAGTCCCTTTAGACTTTAGAGCACTTACGGTAGATACTGTAAAACAAGGTAAATGTATAAAGTAGATATTCATATCATTCAAATTTACCAAAAATCATCTGTAATGAAATATCTAGATTTGTAAATTGAGAATCTCTAAATTATGCTCTACAAGAACAACTCAACGAACATACTATGTATTCAAATAACGCCTTGTAGAGATTCTGATGCATTTCATTTTGAATAGAAAAATTAGTGTTTAAGCCTGTAAAATATGTATGCAGGGCCTTGGCAGGTGATGTTGAGGCAAGCAGAGGGTTCTTATGCATGCGTTGCAGAGAGCGCAACTCGCTTCACCTTGGGAGAAGTAATACTCACTGCTTTTGTGTTCGTACAAATAGTAACAAAATTATTATATGAAATCATTTGAATTTTGTGTCTTTTGTCAGACCAAGGAGGAACTGTTGAGGGTCCTCGGGTTGCAGGAGGAAGTCGGAAGCTCGCTTGAATTTCTTCGAAGAGGCTATAAGGTCTGATATTTATTAAAACTAGATATATCTGATAGTAAGTTTGGGTGTGGAAGAATAAGCAGATAAAAGAAAAAACCGTCTTTAGTGAATATTATGATCCCGCCTTCTGTGACAAATTTTTCGTAATCTGCCACTATTCGTTTTTTCCGTCCTTTTCTCTTGTACTATTGGTTGAATTTGAGAATGTTACATAATTGCAGACAAGCACCTGGTGGGAAGAAGATGTAGATCTTGAGGACTCGTCTGCATGGCGGAGTTAACTTGGAGCAGAAGAAACAAGAATATATACTACTGCTTGAGATTGTTTATTGATCTCAAAAAGCCAAAATAGTGTTTTTCTGCATTGAAGATGATGTGTTTTGTGACAGAGAAGGTGTTATAAGTAAGTCCATCAGATTGATCACTTTATGTTCAAATACAGAAGTGTTTAGTGTTACATTACACCCCTCTACAACAGATACTACCCTTTTAAACGACTTGGTGTTAAATTATCGTCTATCTCAAAAGCTTAAGTTGTCAAAGAGATTAAGGGAGCCTTTTAAGGGCACCCCACTAAATATACCATTGCCGTTAAGGGCATTCTAGTACATTCCTATATTTAAACATTGTTGTGGTGCCCTCAGGTAGATTTTTTGATTTAATGGGGTGTCTTTAAAAGCCGCATGATTGATGGTAGAAAAGTATATATGTAAAGGGCATTGTGCAGTGTCCTCCTTTTATTTGTGGTCACACATTCTATTTCTGTGAAGCAAACAAAAATGACTGGAAGAAATCACAAGAGAATATTTGGCTGCTTGATCAGTTGGGACACCATGACCTAAAATCTTGCATGTGCCATCCAAAAATGCAATATGTTGCCTACGAAAAAGACAGAGGAATTAAAACAAAAGCTCCAACATTGCCCATGGCTCCATCATCTCTTCAACTTCTTTCACTGCCTAACACCCACCCACTGGATGGATGGATGTGCGACCTAAACAAGAGAAGTAATGATACAGGCACAATCGTTATGTCACAACGGTCGTCTGCACCGTTGATCATGATGGGTTGACATTACGATCAAGTTAGACTCGTCGTAATCAACGGTGCATATGACTGTTGTGTTAGAGTTGTGATACAACGGTTGTGCACGTATCATTACTCCCTAAACAAATATGTGTAGCTTACCAGCCCGCGTGCTTGTGGAGAAGTATGATAATCATTTAGCCCTAACGAGTGACACAACATGATTCTATATCATTGATTATCATGGACCTACATCATGATCAATGAGTCTTTTATAATGATCAGTGGTGTAAAATCAGGTTGTGTCGCATGTGGCTAAATGATTGTGTCTCACTAGCCTTGCTCGTATTTGAATGCGGTTGTACCATCTAAGTGATTGCTTAGGCACTCGTAGTTAGATTAACACATCCGCACTCAGGTGAGATTTACTTATCTCGGGGCTTGACTACGAGGGCTACCCACATACCATGCAAAATAGCGCCATCCATGACCTGAACCTAGTCAAACATAGATGTCTAAGTGGAGGGGTAATAGAGAAATTTTATATAAATTCACAACCTACCCTTCAAGATTGAGCCCTCCAAGGATTGGAGAAAAAGAGGCTTGGAGTCCGTAGATAGATCACGTATGGTTTTGATTATCTTCAAATGAGTCTGCACAATTCAAACTGGAAAAGGATAAGTACTTGAGAGTCCGAAGGCTGCTCTACTCCTGGCATGATGATATAAACAGTTTTTTGTACTTTAAAATAGAGATAAGGATGCATTTATCTTTATGTTTATCGACTCTTCCATTTGATCTTCTAGAATTAAGAGTTAGCATCTATAAAAGCAAGGCTACGGCTGAAGCATTTTGTATGAAAAAACCAATTTCGACAAAAACAACACTAATACCTGCAGAATCCATCTCAACAATCTGCAGCAGATGGATCTGTCACCTGGACTTCGAATCCGAATATGTGAAATGGAAAAATCGATAGACTACTAAGGGGTGGTTGATCGGATCACTCTAAGAAGAATCCCTTTGTGCGGTCATAGGGCTTGACTCACCAAGTTTGTATGGGATGCACTAAAGGGAGCATATGCACAAGACTCACAGGAACGAGAGTTTAACCTAAAACAGCAAATCACATATCTTAGGAAGGATGATGACAAAAGCATTAATGATCACATCCAACAATTCAAAAGCCTATGTGATAGCCTAGCAGCAATAGGAAGACATGTGCAAGACTCAGAAAAAGTCTATTTTCTACTAACAAGTCTTGGTCCCCAATATGAAACATTCACAACCACAATGCTCAAACCTCCTAGACCAACCTACAGTGAACTGGTATCTCAACTACAGAATCTGGATCAAAGAAGGACTTGGTTTTCAACCAAGGGCACTGAAGGACAACCTCTCACTCAAATGGCCTTCTATGGACAGAGGCCACAACAGAGATCCTCGACAGCTCCTCCAGATTCACCTCCACGTTGGCGAGAGGATTCTGAGGCTCAGCAGAGGCCAGAGAACAGCGATCAAACGGTGGACAAGAAGGATTTTCAAGAGGATGTCCAAGGCGTAAGGGATCAATACAAGGATGAGACTTGCCATCGTCTGGTGGAGTGCTTGGCCACATTGCCAAAATCTGCTTTGGTGGAACCACTAAAGCACAAGAAGATACCACTCACAAGCACCGCCTCGCACTCACGTTGGACAACACTATTGCGACCTTTGAATGGATAATGGACACAGGAGCATCCAACCATATGATGGGTAACTCTTCTATCTTACATAATCTAAGACCCTATGATGGAAAAGACTCATTGTGTAATAGGCAATGGGCGTAAACTTGCAATAACAGGCATAGGAGAATTGCATATAACAAATCACACTAAATCTGTTATCATTAAACAAGTGCTCTTAGTTCACGCCATGCAAAAGAATCTACTATCTATAAGCCGATTGACACAACAATTCTTTGCAGATTTGTGTGTTTACTAACAATACTTGTATTCTTAGGAAAAGATAGCAGTCAGTCTTGGTGGAGAGGCTATCTTAAAGGCAATTTATATGTCATTCCTGGACCTTTGGCGGGTCCACTTTTCTCAAAGGTTTAGAGTCAGCATCGCAGAACTGTGGCACCAGAGACTAGGGCACATCCAATTTCCAACTATTCAAGTCTTGAAGAATAAAGGCCTCATTGAGGTTTTAGGGCAAAATAAACAGGAACATATCTGAGAAAGTTGCCAACTTGGCAAGTTAAACAGACTTCCTTTTCAAAAATCAGAACACTCTAGTTCAAATTCTTTTGATTTAATTCATTGTGATTTATGGGGCCCAGCCCCTGTTCAATCTTTAGGGCATTTCAGATATTATGCAAGTTTTATTGATGATTATACAAAGTATGTGTGGTTGGTTCCTTTAAAACATAAGTCTGATTTTGTTGATGTTTTTATGGCTTTTGAAAAATATGTGCACAAACAATTTAATCAAAATATAAAAAAATTCCACACTGATGGAGGTGGCGAGTTCATAAACAAGTCCCTAGGAAACCACTTCACACACCAAGGCATCATCTGATTAATCTCATGCCCACACACACTGAAACGATGCTGGAATGATAGAAAGGAGACACAGAACCATTAGAGAACTTGGTCTCACCATGCTATTTTCACAGTAGGGTCCCCTTGTCCTTATGGGTTGAAGCCTTCTCTCTTTATTGTGTATGTTATGAATAGAGTCCCCACTACGCCCTCAGGTCGGACTCCCATACCATAAATTGTTTCACACTCAACTTCGACTATTCCAGTTTAGGGTGTTTGGCTCCAAGTGTTATCCTTACACTTGGGACACCAAAAAACATAAATTTGACCCTAAAAGCCTACCATGTGTCTTTGTAGGATATATCAACCAACATAAAGGTTATAAGTGCTTTCACCCTCCTACCAAGAAGTTTTATGTTTCCAGGCATGTAACCTTTGATGAAACTCAGTTTCCATACCATAACAAGTCCATTCCCACCAACACAACCCATGTCCTAGGCCTCATTGATCCCTGGCTCCCCCCAACCAGCCCTACCACCACGCTTCATGCTCACCACTCACTCTCTGCCACATCGACCACTCCGGAAGATCCTAGGCCTCAGAGAAGATTGCACCACCACCCTGCATGAACTCCATCCTGACAATCATATACCTGATTCTCCAGTCTCCATTTCTGATGCCCCATCAGCACCATTAGACACCTCCATGACCCCAGACTCTGAAACTCCCACAATACCTATGACACCAGAATCAGACACTACACACTCCTCACCCTTTCCAGACATGCCTATAACCACAGAGGAACCATACACTTCCCCTGAGCCCAATTCCTCTGACACACACACATCCACCTCTAGCTCACCTCCTCTCCTGCATCACCACCTGCACCATCCATGACCACCAGAGCCCAACTTGGCATTTTTAAACCAAACCCCAAGTATGCCCTCACTGTGTCCTACACCACTATTCCCAAGGAACCTAAAACTGTCAAATCAACTCTCAAACATGAAAGATGGAGAGCTGCCATGCAGGAAGAACTTGATGCCCTTGCCCAAAATAAGACCTGGACCTTAGTTCCCAGACAACCTAATATGCATGTCATTGGTTGCAAGTGGGTCTTTAAAGCAAAACTCACTCCACAAGGCACCCTAGACAGATTAAAGGCCAGACTTGTGGCAAAAGGGTATAGTCAAATTGATGGCCTAGATTATACAGAGACCTTCTCTCCAGTAGTAAGACCCAGCACTATCAGAATTCTTCTCTGCATTGCTCTTGCCTACCATTGGCCCATTAAACAGCTTGGATGTCAAAAATGCCTTCTACATGGCTGGCTACATTTTGAAGCAATATACATGGAACAACCCCTGGTATGTCCACACACTCGCACATTATCCATCCCGTATGTCTGCAAGCTCACTTCAGAGCACTATATGGATTGAAACAAGCCCCTGGGCATGGTTTGATCGATTCGGTGCCTTCTCCGCCAAAGATATGGGTTCATTTGTAGTCTTTCGAGATCCCTCTTTATTTTATTGCCATACTAATAAAGGCACATTAGTGCTCTACTTTATGTGGATGACATGCTTCTAGTGATCTAATGCACAACTCCTGGAATCTCTTTTGCATGTACGGCTTCAAAGTCAAGAATTTCACATGAAAGACCTAGGACACATCCATCACTTCCTAGGTGTCCAAATTCATCACACACCTCTTGGATGCACCTCGCCACCACATCCACGTTATGCCAGTTGCCAATCCTTGACAAAGCGAGAATGGTGAATGCAAACCTATGAGGACACTATGGATACCAAGCTACAAGATCATGACAACTCTCCAGTAAACCGCTTCATTAGAGAACTTGGTCTCACCATGCTATTTCACAAGAGGTCCCCTTGTCCTTACGGGTTGAATCCTTCTACTACACGTACGTTATGAATAGAGTCCCCACTACCGCCCTCCAATGACTCCCATACCATAAATTGTTTCACACTAACTGACTATTCCGCTTTTAGGGTGTTTGGCCCAAGTAAAGTTATCCTTACACTTGGGACAATTAAAAATGACAAATTTGACTTCCTAAAAGCTTCCTTACCATGTGTAATTTTTGTAGGATATATCAACCAACATAAAGGTTAAAGTCCTAGGCCTCATTGATTTGCAGATATCACTTTTTGTACGGCTTCAAAGTCAAGAATTTCACGAAAGACTCAGACTCGGCTCCATCACTTCAGTGTCCAAATTCATCACACACTCCACTGGACTGCACACCTCAAGCCCACCACATTACGATACCAAGCTACAAGATCACATAACTCTCCAGCATTTGCAGATATCACTTTTACAAGCATTAACTGACGCCATCCATGACCTGAACCTAGTCCGGAGCCTGAGATGTCTAGTGGAGGGGTCGTAGAGCCCTTTATATGAAGCCCGCCACAACCTACCCTTCAAGATTGAGCCCTCCAAGGATTGTCAAAAGAGGCTTCGAGTCCGTAGATAGATCACGTATGGTTTTGATTATAATATTAATATTACCTCATAAAGTTCTTGATTTACAAGCTCTAAAATAGTTTATTCAAATTTTTTTTTTTTTTTAAATTTTTGAAGGGATCACTTTATTAACAACTCTCAAAAAAAAAAAAAAAAAAAAACTAATGTTTACTAAAATAGTTTATTCAATTTTTTTTTTTTTTAAATTTTTGAAGGGATCGCTTATTAACAATCCTCAAAAAAAAAAAAAAAACGCAATGTCTCCCCAATTTGCTTTTCAACTATATGAGAAATAAAAATATAAGATGCACCACGCAGCCTAATGGTCTATCTTCAACTATATGTCCACATAAGATGAGAGTCTATCTTCATCAAGTCCATACCCAAATGCCATAAACTGCTTCGCTCCATATATACTTCAATTTCGTCGTTCCAAAGCATCGGCTCCCATCAGGTGACATATTCAACCGCATCCAGTCCACTACCGTTGTAGCTGCAAAAAATTTCTTTTCCCATCCACAGACACACATTGATTCTAAATTTCATTCGCCCAATTACAGTCTCTCAGGCATACTCAGTTTATTTTCATTGCTATGGGTAATCCACTTTTTTTTTTCCCTCATAAAAAAGGAAAACAAAAAGTGATGGCCAAAAGATAATTTACCAAAGTTAAGAGAATCTTCTTTTTCAAACATAATTATAACATGAGAAAAAAACACATTTGAAATTGGTGATCAAATACAACTTTAGTCATATTCTACCTCTAAAGCCCATCATTGCAAAAATACAATCATTTACATTACTCAATTTGCATGCAATTTTTTTCAAGATTATAATTCATAATGTTGCCAAAGGAACTAGTTGATATTCTCTCTTAAGCTAAGGCACACCACCTGTTCGAGAAATTGTCCAACAAGAACTAAAAGATAGTGCGTGGGACCTAACTTCCATTTAATTTAGCTTTTTTATTCCTTTCCCTCGAAAACAAATCTAACAGAGAATCCCATGTGCATTCCACTATTCTCTGTAAAACACCAATTGGACCTCATCCAGTAGCAGTAGCAGCAGCAGCAGAAAAGTAAAAGCTTTTTTTCTACAGTCAAATTAAAGCTCGCATTGGGACACTCTCTCTTGAGATTCTTATACGAGGTGGGTGTGTACATTTCAATTTCATTTCACATGGTTGTAGTTTGTATGTGTTCTTTGTATGTCACTCTTTCAATTACTTGATGTCATAAACACTATTCATCAAAGATTTTGCTAAACTAAAAGAAACTGATACGAGATACGCATCAATTTTTAAAAAATATAAGATATGCTTACGGATCATATATCTATATCTATTTTGGAGAGGAAATAAAATCATTTTAAACCCAAACCCGCTTTGACCTGTTCCAAATCCGGTTGTATCCGTTTCAGAAAACAAAAAACAACACCACAGACATTCCATAATTACCCGACATAAAAAATGATTCACAATTATCATCACATTAATTACAGAATAACAAAATTCATTGACACTTTTTTAAAAGGAAAAAAAAAAATCATCTTCATCCCTACGCATTTCATATCTCATTCGAGGTTGCACCTACATATTTCATATCTGAGTCGAGATTGCAGAGGACTTGCGGTATGATTTATTTTTCTCTAATTTTCTCATTTTCGACTTTTACCTTTTCTCCTTGCGATTGCACACGGTTTCCGTTCTCATTTTTTGATTTCCTTCGCATTTTTTGATTTCCTTCGCATTTTCTCCTTTTTATTTGTTATTCGTTTCTCTATTGTTTTTTTCTTTTCTTTTTTGCAGATAACTTGCAGTATGATTTATTTTTCTCTAATTTTCTCCTTTTCGACTTTTACGTTTTCTCCTTGCTAGCACATGGTTTCCGTTTTCATATTTTGATTTCCTTCGCATTTTCATATTTTCATATTTTGATTTCACATGTTCCTTGCACATGGTTTTCGTTTTCATTTTTTGATTTCCTTCGCATTTTCTCTTTTTTTTGTTATTCGTTTCTCTATTGGTTTTTTTAGGGTGGGAAGGCGTTCGAGTGGGTGACGCCCTCTCCTCTAAAGATGCATAAAGCAGGGAGGGGAAGTCAAGCCTTTGAAGCAACCTAAGGCTGAGAAAAAAGACTGTGATAAGCTTTGTATTTTCACTTTTTCTTATTTTTCAGTTTTTCAAAATTTTTAAGGTATTTTTCATTTTTTGTGTGTGTTACACTGATTTTTTTTCGTTATGATTATAATGAAGATCATGGATTTGTATTTTATATTGAAGTGGAGAATGTAAATAATATAAGGATTGTGATAACCGTGCTTCATATCGTCATTTTATTTTGTGGTTTTTCAATCACATTGATTCGTAAGTTCTTATTTTCATGTTAACTGGTTGAAAAATTAAAAGGAATGCCTGTGGTGTTATTGTGAATTCTTCTCAACCAAATCAAATTCTTCTCAGCCTGAGGTTGCTTCAAATACTTGGCCTTTCAAATGAATATAACAACCATCAAACAGAATTTTAATTTGAATTTTTTTGATAAAAATTTGATTTGGTTGAAATTTGAAATTTGAAATAAAAGAAATGTTATTGTCGAGAGGAGATTATGGAGAAAGAGTTAACGTTGATTGATTTCTTTTTTAATACGTTGATTTTTTTTCTTGACTTGACTTGCCTGTTTTTCTCGGGTTTGGAGCGGATTCGCGAGATTCCCTACAAAATGAATTGATTTGCATGTGTGATTTTATTTTTGGACGGAATTAAATGAGTGATTTTGTCTACACTAATGAATGAAGGTTTTAATTTAAAATTTGAAATAAAAGAAAGAATTCTTATAGTTAAGGGATTATAGGGAGTGATTTATGCGTTCATTAATGAGAATTTCAATTTGAAATTTGAAATAAAAGAATTTGTTAAGGTTGAGAGATTATAAGTGTGAGTTAATGTTGTTTGATTTTGCCTTTAATGCGTTGATTTTTTTTTTGCTTGACTTGGCTTGCCTATTTTTTCCAAGAAAATATAATTTTAGGTATTTATAATGGCACTTATTTCATTTTAGGTCGTGTCGGATCGATATTTTTTTGGTCCCGTCTGATTGTGTAGAAGAATCGTGCGATTTTACACTGGCCGGTGAAAAATTTCACGTGCACGTGCAATCCCTTTCCTTATATATATATATATATATATATATATATATATATATATATATATATATATATATATATATATATATATATATATATATACTTTGCTTCAAAGCCTGGTGGAAATATCACACGCCCCGTTGATTTTTTTTCTACCGTCTGAAAATCGCTTGGCTCTTTCTACACAATCATGCGGGGACTTAAAAATGTCTGCGTCATGACACTGACTTAAAATGAAATAAGGGGTGTTACAGTGACCTAAAATTATATTTTCTCATTTTTTCCCGGGTTTAGAACGGATTCAATTGGGTAATTTCCGGGTTTCGGTCAAATCAATTTTATTTTTGGAAAGAATTAAATGTGTGATTTTGGGTGCTCAATATTCTGAAGATTCCCGAGATTCCCTTAAAAGAATGAATTCGTATTAAATGTGTGATTTTATTTCTTATTTTCGAAAGGAATAAACGTGTGATTTTATCTACAAGAGTTTTAATTTAAAATTTGAAATAAAAGAAAGAGATTTTATGTTTGAGGGATTGTATGGAGTGATTTATGTTTTGATTAAGGGGAATTTTAATTTAAAATTTAAAATTAAAAATAAAAGAAATTGTTATGGTTGAGTGATTATAGGGAGTGAGTTAATGTTGATTGATTTTCTTCTTTAATGCGTTGATTTTTTTTTACTTGACTTTCCTTTTTTTTCTCGGGTTTGGAACGGATTCAAGAGATTTCCTAAAAAAATGAATGAATTTGCATTAAATGTGTGATTTTATTTTTTATTTTTATCTTTGAAATGAATTAAACGTGTGATTTGGTCTACACTGATGATGAATAAGAGTTTTAATTTGAAATTTGGAATAACAGTTGAGGGATTATAAATTTATAATGAGTGATTTATGCGTTGATTAAGGAGAATTTTAATTTGATATTTAAAATTTAAAATAAAAGAAATTGTTATGGTTGAAAATAAGTCTAGCTACTCTTTTCCTCTTGAATGCAAGTTTTTTTTGGGGGAGGGGGGTGGTCGTCGTCGTCTTTTTCATCCATTAACCTAAAACACGGGTTTCTCTTTTCTGATAAATGTAGTATTAAACTTTTTATGTTGTTGCTTTGGCTTCAACCCATACCTGTTTTTTCTTGGAATTTATATTCGACCAATGCATTTTACTTGCTTTAATAATTGCATCTGTTTAAATTTATTAAACTATAGGATAGTGTAACTGTCTCTTAGTTGTTGAGTTTACTAAAATCAACTTGATGTTTAAATGTTTATCTAATTTTGTAGGGTCATAAAGTAATTGACGTTCAGTAGTTGATTGCATTGGTGTACCATATCCATGCCATGGCATGTTCGCAAGTGAGTGATTAGATGTAGTAGAATACTTTGGTGAAAAGATGATTTGGGACGGGTTTGATAGTGGGGTGGAGGGGACGGGTAGTGGTTAGGTAATTTGATATTGTGGTGTATGTACATCGTACCAATTGTAGTTTTATATGTTAATGATTTATTGGATATATGATACTGCTAATATGTAATGAATATATTTGAGGATGTCAACATTCATCATATATTTACGTTG
Source organism: Gentiana macrophylla (assembly GCA_026214975.1). Classification (NCBI taxonomy): domain Eukaryota; kingdom Viridiplantae; phylum Streptophyta; class Magnoliopsida; order Gentianales; family Gentianaceae; genus Gentiana; species Gentiana macrophylla. The sequence goes on along the minus strand of CM047809.1, from coordinate 122,270,502 downwards.
AATATCCAAATTTATTATTTTATTCATCAATTCAAATAACCCCGTGCATGGCACGGGTTTTAGGCTAGTATATATATATATATAAAATATCAGAACTGAAGTCCTTCATTTTTGGCAGTATTTCATCTATTGTCCTAATATTTACTATGATGTATAAATGTTTGAGGGAGCCTTCATTTTCACCTTTGTGAATTTACCTTGTGCCGTATTGTTTGTACACCACACTAAAATTAAATTTTTGAAAATCGATTCTTGAATCAAAAACCGATTTTTAAAATATCGATTCGATGCATGGATTTGCGATGCGCGAACAAGAAAAAAATCTTGGTATATCGAAGCTAAAAAAATCAGGAAAAAAAAAAATGTTGGTAGTGGGATTTAAACTTATAACACAAATTATGGAGACTTAAAAGGTTTGTTCTAAACCACTAGGATATAAAATCTTTTGTTCAAAAAAGCATACACATAACATATAATATTAACTACTCTATTATAATAATAAAAATTTGTGGCAGGATAGTATCTGAAGCTTTTACACCAATTTCGTGGATCAAACATTATCGCATGAACCATATACTCTGAATTACAATACACTAAACGATAAAATTTTTTGTGTAAATAAAGTCTTAAATGTTTTAGGAGATCTACTACACGTGATCAAACTTATATTTAAAATCGACTTTCTGATGAATTAACATTTTAAAAACCGATTATTGGCTTAAAATCGACTTTCTCTGGTCGATTAAGACATTCAATACTTGAAAAGTCAATTCTAAAATAAAAATCGATTTTTAAAATACTGATCCAATATGATGCATGATAAATATACTGTAAGTGCTAACACTACTACAAAGCAAAACAACTACTACAAAGCAAAACAACAATGCTAAGGAAGAAAAATGACTTTCCAGTATATCCCTCCCCATCCCCACCCGCCTACCCCACCACCCAAAGCTCAAAATAGTGAAGAATATACACACCATCAAATCATGGAGTAATCTAATCCAATTTTTTCATTATTTATCCAACTCTGAAGCAAAGTATCTCAAGAACTCTCACGCTCTGTTCCAACAAACCATGCCATTTTGTCCCTAATAACCACAAACAATGCCTTCAAGACAGCCACTTTCTTCTTCAAATCCCAACCAAAAAACAACCATTGTATTCATATCAGTCACAAGTTCAGCTTCTGTAATCATTCTTTTCGCAATTTTGTATTTTGCTTATTATCTTTGGTACTCTTTAATCCGCCATTCTCGTACTAGCCCTTTTGATTCTACTGCCCCTTTTGTTAAAATTCAAAGATTTACTTACAAAGAACTCAAAGTAGCTACCAATGGCTTCAATGAAACAAACTCAATTGGAAAAGGAGGGTCAGGGATGGTGTTTAAAGGTGTTCTTAAAGATGGTAAATTAGTTGCTGTTAAAATTCTTATTGAAAACTCTTTACAAGGTGAAAGAGAGTTCCAAAATGAGCTGCAGATTCTTGGTGGGTTAAGCTCGCCTTTTATTGTTAATCTTTTGGGTTATTGTATAGAGAAAAGTAAGAAAATTGTTGTTTATGAGTACATGGTTAATCATAGTTTGCAAGAATCATTGTTTTCAGAAACAGATATGAGCCTGAATTGGTCTAGAAGGTTTGATATAATTCTAGATGTTTCTAAAGCTTTAGCCTTTTTACATCTTGAATGTGACCCTCCTGTAATTCATGGTGATGTGAAGCCTAGTAATGTGCTTTTAGGTGTAGACTATAAGGCTAAGCTTTCAGATTTCGGGTTGTCAAGATTCAAGCTTGAAGGTGAATTTGGGGTGGATTTGTTCAGTCAAGATTTGGGTAAAAGTCAAGAACTTTGGAAAAGCCAAGAACTTTCTGGAAACTTAGTTCCAGGAAGTGAAACTGAGACACCTGGGATTAGAACCCCTGTTGAGAATCATCTTCATGGTGAGGTAGATTTTGCTTTAGCTTTACAGACTGCTGCTTCTTCTTCGAAAAACAGTAAATTTTCTTATAATAATAACTTGAGAAATGTAGTAAAAGAAGATGATAGTATGATAAAGGAAGTTTCGCAATTCGGTGAAATTTGGAACAAGTGTTCGAATTACGAGGATGATAATTTGAACTCTTGTGAACGAAATTGCAAGGTTGATTTGAAATTGAATGCTGCATTTGTTGATGATCCAAAACCTTTGGGAAAAGATTGGTGGTGGAGGCAAGATGAAAGAGATGAATTATGTACTAAAGATTATGTTATGGAATGGATTGGGAGCCAAATTCATAGTAATAATAATGAAGATTGGGAAAATGACGGCGAAAAGAAATGTTCTCCACACAAAAGTGATGATGCATTTATCATGAAACAGCAAGATAAAGTTGATCATGATACATATGAAGCTGGATTTGAGCCTATTCGGAATAATGGGGTTGCTATGGAAGACGAAGAAGAATCAAGAAAGAAGAAACATAGAAAGATGCAAGAATGGTGGAAAGAAGAACACCTTCATGAACTAACCCGAAAGACAAAAAACCCCACGAAAAAATCCGGTTTCCATCCCAAGAACTGTCTTAAAGTCCCACATTTTGGATTAGGTAAGCAGTTGTATTATTCTTACAAGCGTAAAAAGACGAGGAAGAAGAACAACAACATCAATGCAGGTGGCGACGGAGGAGAAAAAAGTAAATTCAGTTTCAAAAGGGGTTCAATTAACAGTGAAATGTGGAGTGGGGATGTACTTAGTAGGGAATTAAGTAGCACAACTAGTATGAGAGGAACACTCTGTTACATAGCACCGGAATACGGTGGTTGTGGGCTGTTAATGGAAAAAGCAGACATTTACAGTTTAGGTGTTTTGATCTTAGTGATCATCTCCGGTAGGAGGCCGTTACACGTGTTGTCTTCTCCGATGAAGCTCGAGAAAGCGAATTTAGTAAGTTGGTGCAAGCATTTAGCTCAAAAAGGAAACATCTTGGAGCTTATAGATGAGAAATTGATTAAAAATGGTGGTTATGATAAAGAACAAGCTAGTTTGTGTATTAATTTAGCACTTGCTTGTTTGCAGAGGTCGCCGGAGTTGAGGCCGGAGATCGGAGATATTGTTAAGATCTTGAAAGAGGAGATGGACGTTCCTAGTTTGCCCTTTGAGTTTTCACCTTCTCCACCTTGTAAGTTAGGGAATAGATCAAGAAGGATACATAAAATGAATGGGGATTGATTTGGAATTAGGCCTTTTTGGTTGGATGGATGTGTTTTTATTTGATTTTGATTGTTGTAAAACAGAGGAATATGACCCTCAAAAAAAAAAAAAAAAAAAAAAACAGAGGAATATGTTTGTATGGATGTATGTATTTCTGGGGAAAATAAAAATAAAAAAACACTTTCGTTTATCAATGAAGTTATTTGTATTACTTGTGTCATAATGAAGGTATTCGTTACGGGGAAAAGATCCCGACGGTGCAAGATGCACAAATCGCCTCCGACAATCAGATTGAAACGGTGTCGTTCGATCCAAACGACGCCGCCTCGATCAGTATTTTTTTAAGATCGCGTCGAGGCGGCGTCGTTTGGATCGAAACGACAGCCGCTTCGCTTCGACTGATGTCGAGAAATGATGCGACTGCACCGGGCGGGATCGAGGTCCATTCGTTACGTATGGCATAAAATGGTTTTCGTAAGACCATTGTACTATGTACAAACAAAGGTTAATATAATACAAAACTGAGTTTGAACATAATTTTTTATTAGTTTATCAAAACGATCGTGAATAAATTCATTACCTTTTATTTTCTCAAAGTCTCCGGTATTCGGGATCAACTGGTCTGACTAATCTGGAGATTTGTCCGGATCGTGTCTGCAATGTCTAACTCTTACTCAGGGATAAAGCCTAGCCAAACAACTCTTTCAACATGGCGTTTCAGAGAAGAATCGAACCGATAACCACCATAGGTATTTTCAAACCACTTAACACTTGAGTCAAATTACTCAGAACTCGTGAGTTGTGACTTGAACGAACTAACCTTGGATGTAATTTTTATTCGCTTATTATTAAGGCGGCTTTTATCGGCACTACGAAATCATTTGTGACACCACGAATACTTCTGGCACCCTATAAATTGCTTTTGGCACCACCATATTATTTGTATTATTTTTTTTACTTCAAGCACAACCAAAAAATATAAAAAAATTACTTCTTATACCACAAATTTTAAAAAATACAAATTAGTCATTTGATTATTTAAATTAAACATTATAATCCAAAATTATTAACTTATATCAATAACAAACACAAACTTAATTTTCATCTAAATTATCATCTATATTTATTTCTTTATTGGCAACAACATAAACAACATTCCATCTCCATCTCCATCTTCATCTTCACCTGCATCTTCATCCTCTACAAGTTTTTTCATCATCAAAATTCATCTTCATCTTTTTCAACATTCTTCTTCATCAAATTTCATTTCATATATCCCAACCTTTTTCACCCAAATATCATTTTCAAACAATACGAAAGCAAAATGGAATCAAAATTCATATTCCATGGCTTGAAACACCATTAATTAGGGGAAAATGAAGTTTTTTTGAGTTTTCCGATCGGCCATTGGATTTTTCGCCCGGCATCCAACCCAAAAACAGTTAAACTGACGTTCGTATGTATAATAAACGTCAGACTTGGTGACGTCTTTTAGTCCAGAAATGAATATTTTGTTGCTGATATAATGCCACCAACTCTGACGTTGGAACCAAAAATAAACGTCACAACTCCCGAAGTTTTTGACCCCAGAACTTAATGAGTTTATGTTTGTTAAAACTTAAAAGGCATCATTTGGGACGTCGGTCTTGCAAACCAACATCGGATTTGTTAACGTTGGTTAAAAAATGTGGCATTTCGTCGGCGTACCTGACGTTGGTTTTGCGATACCAACGTTACACTGAGTGACGTTTATAAGCCAGCACTGAAAATATTTGTGTGTTTTTGCATCATCCAAACATGATACAAACAATCATCTAAACAAATGTACAATCAAAATGTAATACAATCAAAAATCATAAAAACAACTTGATTCAAACAATTAATCCAAACTTAAATAAAACGTAATACAATGAAAATGTGAAACTGATCGAGACATATTCAAAATAATCCAAAAGTAAGTCAAGAGTAATCCACACAACATACAGTAACAATGATCCAAAAGTAATCCAGAAGAATTTTGATGGAACTATTTTTAAGAATCTTGGACGTTTGATGAACCCCACATTAAACACGACGTGATTTTCTCTTGGTTGATCAACGACTTCAAAGCTGCATTCATCTCCAACATTTAGGTCATTGTCCGTAATGAAATCATTCAACCCGCTTAAACGAACTTGTTGATAGTTTGCAATAGTAGCTATAATTCTAGCAGGCCATGATTCCCCCTATGGCACTTCGCAGTTCCACGGTCTTGTTTCGCAACATGTTGTTTGTTTTAGCAAATGTCATTGGAATATTCTACAAATCACAAACAAATTTAAATACTATTAGAAAGTGCAATGAGGAAAAAAGATAAAACAAGAAAACAACTATTTTTTTTTTTAACATATCTCACCACATAACCATGTGAAAATACCCAGTTTGCCAGCATCGTCTGAAAATGAAGATTTTGGTTACCTGCACCTGCATCATCATCTGCATCCTCTTCTTCGATCTCAGACTCAGAAAAAATCTTCTCACAGGAAATGTGATCCAACACAATAGTGTTGAAAGTGAAACCCCCATGTGTTCAAACACTATAAACTCCCTCTCATTCAAGTCATGAGCGGCCACATACTCCTCCCAACCTTCCCCAAAGAAACGAAGAAGTCCATTGTCTGCGGCTCCAACCCTCACTTCCCATGTCCCTAATCGGCTTTTGAGAACGGCCCTATCTAGGTTCCTCAACGTGTCGTTCAATTTATTAACGTATGCTGGAGGTAGTGTCTATGAAAAAAGAAACATATCACGTTTGTTCAATCATAATGTAAGTGATAAAAATGTAAGTTAATTAATAATGACATATCAAACTTTTTGCGAAACCGCAAACAAAAACTTTAAAGAAACGATCAATATCCATTTGCTTCACTGTAGATTAAAAATGAATGAGTAACCAGAATTAGAATTAGAATCAGTACGCATGCCAATCCAAAACAAGACATCATATATACTCAAGTCAAACATAACCAATCACACAAGACAAGACTAGTATCTTAATCCATACTACATACCTGAAGTTCTTCTACGATCAACAAGTGTTGTTTTAATACCTGAAGTTCTTTTAATTGTTCGTCGATAGACTCACAGTTTTCAAAGTGAGGGGGACATCAGGCCTTTTTACATAGATAATGGCTAGCATGAATCAGTCCATTAAGAAATTGATATCCTTGGCATATCAACTTATGTGAGATATTAACAAATGAATATCATTGATCATTTCTTAATGGAACTAATTCAGGTAAGCCGATAGACAAAAAAAAGAAAGAGATCGGGCTCCGTTTGGTTTTGAAAGATTGGATCCATTTGGATCCAAGAAAAAGAAAGAATTATAAAATATAGTGCCTAATTTAAAGATGAAAAGTTGAAAAGTTGTATTGAAATTTGTGTAGTTAAAGTAATGATTGTTGATTTGAAATATTATATTGAAAAATAATGGTTAAATAGTGTAATGAGTGTATAAATTAACAAATTAATATTATTTTATTCATTGATGTTGATTGATTGATGAAAGAATTTATAATAAAATAATAGAATTAATAAAATAATAATAAATAAGTTAATGGGGTGAATAAAATATTTGTTTGGGATCCAAATTGATCAATCTGTTAAAGCAAAGAGATCTCACGACTTATATTATCGGGTCCACACAACATACATAATAGGCAAAACACACTTACATTACAAAAATTAGATTTTAAGACACCTACCATGAGTAAAAATGTAACTAGATTAATTATACTTTTCATTTTAACTCAATTTACATGGCCAAAATTCATAGTTGGAAATTTATTTACAATGTGAAGAAGTATACTAATTCATAGTTGGTGGATAGTTGTTTACAAAGTCAAGAAACACATTAATTCAAAGTTGTTATGTATTATAGTAAAATCCAGCACATAACGTCAGGAAGTGTGACGTTACATTAACACAGTAACTTCTTAATTGTTGACGTTCGTAATAGTCTAAGACGTCACCAAAGTTGACGTTAAGTAGAATGTCCTCCACTCCGACGTTCTGAGTACGAGATAAACGTCACCCTCACCGACGAAGGAACATGTTACCCTAGTGAGCTTGTATGACTTAAACGTCGACAGCCGTGCTGATGTTTTATCCGCATTAAAACATCACTGTCACTGACGTTTTAAGCACCCGGTCATCTTCCCCAAACCTCCGATCGGAAAACGGCCGGTTGAACGAAAAACACCTTAAAAATCTCCGATTTCAACCCGATTTCAACCAACAACAAGTACAAATTTCAATGGAACAAATTACTCCATTAAAAATCGGAATGAAAACCTTCGATTATTACTCCATTAAAAATCGAAAAAAAATTACTCCAGCCGCATTCCAAATCTACCAAATTACCACCGAAATGCAACAAAACAAAATACTTACATGATTTGGTTCAAAGTGGTGTTGTTCTTAGCTTCACTTGCGGTTTTCCGGCTCAATTTGATCTTCTCCGTCGTCTTTTCCGACGAGAATTCCGGCGAAATTCTTAGGGTGATGAAGTTTGTTTGAAATGAAAAAAATGAGAAGTAATGTGGTGAAGTTAGAAGATGTAGGGGAAGTTAAATGATTTTTAAAAAGTGGAGGGGTAAAAGTTAAAAATTAGGGACTAAATTGTTTAATTTTTACAACATGAAGGGCTAAATCGTACAGTTTTTAAAATTTATTATTTCAGGTGGTGCATTGAGTGATTAGGTGGTGTGGAAAAGTGAATGAAAAATAATAAATTAAGTGATGCTGATAGTTATTTCGTGGTACCGATAAAAACCGTCATTATTAAAGAACGATGAGCATTAGCAAACTTGTGACCTAATCGAACATAAATTTAAACAAGTGATACTCGATCCGACTCGGCTCATTGACACAGCTCTAGAAATAACACGTGGGGCGTTTGCGAACAAGGGTTTAACTTTAACGAGACGACAGCAAAGCCATTTGAAAGGGTTTTAGTTCATTTGGATTAGATTATTGTTTCTTTATTAGGAAAAAATAAATTGAATCGTAAGAAAGATTAAAAGCAAAGAATGGGGAGCGATGGTGGATTCAGGGCGAAATTGGATAACTTTCTATACAGCGGAGATCGGAAGCATGTGGCGGTCGGAATGGCCGTCATCGGTGTTATCTTTGGTGTACCTTGGTATCTCATGAACAGAGGTTTGTTGTATTTCTTCCTTCGCCTTTTTTTTTTTCCTTTACATTTTGGAATGTACAGTATTTATTTATCTTAAAGTTCTATTTTAATTGTTCTGAAAACACATACTTTTGCTTAATTGCTTTGCTATTTGGGACAATTCTTCATTCATTTAGGTAATCGATTTGATTAAAATTGTTGTGATTCTTAATCAACTGATTTGATGTCAGTATATCAAGAATTTTGTTCTGATATATCCAATTTTGAAGTTAAAGTTTACATTTTTGTTTCCCTGAGCTCATTGCCTTGCTACAACCGTATAAAGAGAAAGTCACAGAAATGTTAGCTAAAGGTTTACAATGAAACTGGGGGAGCCTATCTAGTTCTACTACTACTGCTGCTATACTGTTTATGTTTCGGGCACTTTATTATCTGTTTTGCATTATCAATGGCTTGTGTTAGCTTGTGGTTGTAAAAGGAAGGTTAGAAAATTGTCCTTTTAATCTTAGTTCTGAGGCATCTCACCTCGTGGCCACACGGCTTCACTCCGCATATGGCCTGGTGCAACCAACAACTTCCCCTCGTCTGGTGGATGGCTAGGCTAAGCCAGGCCTAAAGAGGGGTGGATTGAGAATATGGTTGTGTGGGTACACTAAAATGCAAACTAATTATCGGCTATTACCGGTACAACGAGGTCTAGAAACCCGGTTGAAAGTGATATAGTTCATGTTGAAATGCATAGGGGATTCCTTTGGCAAAGACCAGATCTCTACTTTGGTATTTTAACTTGTTTGTGATGCATGATTGCATCTCTTCTTCTAACACGGGGCTTTGAAAGCTCTTTTGAGTTTCTTTTTTTCTCTTTTCCACGACGGTTTCTTGACAACAGCCTTTTGAAACACTCCTTGGGTGTATATGTCCATGGATTTGTAGCTGAAAGAGGTTTTTACTACCGTATCTGTTTGTTCGTTACATTTTTTGCTCGAAATTCTAAACCTTTACATGGTTTCCAATGTTCCTACAATCTTGATTTTTATGGTTTGACATATATAACGAGATGTTGTTCCCATACATGATCAACACACGTGTTAATTACCATTTCCTCTCTTGTTTTGAGTGTGTAATAACCAGCGATTTCTTATTTTGAAGGATCAAAGCACCAATCGCATCAGGATTATATGGAGAAAGCTGATAAAGCACGAAGTGCACGGCTCACAAAAGGCTAATCCAAAAAAGCTTCTTCTACTTCAATGGGGTCATTATTATTACAGCATAAGTACTTTCAGGATTTTCAAGAGCTTTCTATTTCTTTTCTTTTTTTGTCCTTTTTTTCTTAGATACTATATGACGATGATTTTGTGAAATTTCGTCGCGTGTAAACACTCTGCTGCTGCCCTTTTTGTAATGATATTGGATTTGTTAATATCATCTACTGGTGATGACATTTTGTAGTTCTGAGCTGCTGTTGTTATTGATGAATAATACTACTGTCTTGGAGAATACTTGTTTGAACTCTAGCTTGTTTTGTTCGTGAACATGTTCGTTTACTAACAAAACATAAAATCGCGTTCATTCTTTGCTTATTAAACAGACTTTTGCAGCTTATCATTATTTGTATATGAAAACAAGCTTACAATCGAGTTCGATCTTGGTTCATTAGACTTTAGAAAATGAACAATTACGATCAACAACGAACTAAACAATGCCCAAATTTAATCCAACATAATACTCTGGAGATTGCATCAACAAATTTCTGAGATGCATTTGAATGAAATTTGTTTTTAATATTCCCTAATTTACATAAATGAAAAATAAACATAAAAAATTCCAATTTTCGACAAAATCGTATATATATAATAACCGTATCTGCTTTCCTACTTGTACTAATACTAAAAAGTCTAAAGAGGCATCAATCTTTTATATTTGAAGAACCATAAAAAGGCACCGAAAATAACAGCACCACATACCCCTGTAATAACAAGTACCCATTTAAATGCATATGGATTCTCAAATAATGCTACTTCAAAGTTCATCCCGAATATTCCGGCCACCACCCCGAATATCGCGACCACGAATGTTGCTGTTGTTAGTAGCAACTCAAACTGTATCAGCTGGTTTCTCACATTATCCTGCACAAAACACACCATTCATTCCTCAACCCATTACTTAGCTCATCAAATAGTACACACGAGGTTCCACGGGTACAGATACGTGGATACAGATAACCGGGATGCAGGATGCTTGTTAATTATGGATACTGGTATGGAGGGCATATGTGTAATTAGTAAAGATACTTAGGTGTGTATCCTAAGTATCCAAAGCGTATCTGTATTGGCTATGTGTCTGATACAGAACACGTTGCCGGACAGAAGTCAAGTATATGTGCATCATAGGAGAGCATATGCATAAATATTAAAAATATAGGGACCAAATTGTACATAATAAAACTGCAAGGACGAAATAATAAAAGATTAAAACACATAAAATAGAACAATAAGTGGTTTTCTTCATTTTTGATACTTTCTAATTGTTATAGACAGCTTTTCATTCATTATCTCACGGATATGCATACCCGAATCGCGTATCCAACTATTAAAACTTATAATTTTGTCCCATGTGTAAGCTAAGTATATCCAGTATGTATCTATGTCGGATACGGAGTAGATACGAGACAACCTATCAAACAGAAAGCAATAGGACCGCCTACAACAAAACTGGGAGGACAGCTTTGACACCTACTACCCTAACCTCAAGTCAAACTACAGATACTGCGAATCATGTTTACCAGTGGCTGACTATTGACAATGTATTAGCAGAAGTATCTATTGAATAAAAACAGAGACAGATATATCATATATATATGTGTGTATGTGTGAGAGAGAGTAATTGTATGTATCTACGTTTGATTATAATGTATGTGTATGTAACAATAATTAAGTGCTGAATGAAATGCAGTGAAACACAGAACGTGGGAAGAAAAATGCCTAAAAGGCCAGAGATACATACCAGCTGGATGTTAATGAAATCTTCTGTATCGTCAATGTATTCCTTCAGCTGAAATAAAGAGAGATAATAAAGTTTTCAGTAAGCTGGTTTTTTCCCCCAAATCTGGGAAATGTGAGATAAATATTGCAATTTTCTTTGTTCATAAGTGAACGTGAATTTTATGAGGGATAAGGACACTTTTGGTCCTTTTTGTTTCACGATTTTTGCACTTTTATCCCCAGTGTTATATCTTGGTACTTTTACCCCTCATCTATGCGTTTATTTTACATTTTCAGTCAAAAATGCCATGTGTCCAAAATCTATCATTGGAGGTACGTTTGACTGAAAAGGTAAAAACAAAAATGCATAAATGAAGGGTAAAAATGCCGTGATTAAACATTAGGCATAAAAATGCAAAAACCGTGAAACATGCCTAAAATCCAGCATTGAAGGTACGTCATATTCCAGCCAATAAAAATTGGCACATGGCAAAAATGGACTGAAAAGTAAAAAAAAATGCATAGATGAAGGGTAAAAGTGTCAAGATAAAACATAGGGGGATAAAAATGCAAAAATCATGAAACTTTAGGGACCAATAGTGACTTTATTCCATATTATAACCAAGGATCGGAATAGCTGACTTACAGATGTTAACTTGTTTAGGGTACTATCAATCACAACAAAGTAAGCTTCCAACAACATTTCCAGTTCTTCAATACTTTCCGTCACGCTTTCGGAACTCCGCACACTTTCATGTCTGCTCCGAGCAATGCTCAATGTCTTCTCAAGCCTTCTGCTTTCCGGGGGAGAAGAAACAGGGGAGACCGGTGCAGAAAGAGATTGTGTACCATCAGTTGTCCTGTATCCTATCATAGATTGCTCACCGTACATGGGTGATTCTGTTCGTCTTTTCTTTTCAGTAAGATACATCTCAGCCATATCTCCATCATCGTCCATTAGCTGCTCTATCTCATCCCTAACCTAGATGAATAATGATGAAATTACAGATGTTGAGAAAAGAGAACGGAAGTGATTAACAAAAGTAGAGCAAGTGGAGTAGGAGAAAACACCTTCTGTACTCTCCGGGTTAAAGCAACAAGTCTGCTTTTCAATCTACGAACACGTTCCAGATTCAAAGTACTGATCTTTGAAGTAAGTTCATCCAACAGTGGATATGCTTCAATCTCTAATTCTGATGCCTGATTAAATGAAACGATTTTCAAAACGGAATGTTAAAACAGATACATTTCAAGACGGCACATTCTAGAAAATGCCGTAAGAGCTAGCAATAACAGTTATAGCTCCATATAACAAAAAGGGCACTAGCGGTTTTAGGTCAATGAAGATCTTTGTATACAAATTCTAGTATTATCTAGGCATAAATGAATCATGAAAACAGTGGTCTGCGGATATAATATGAGCCATTGACTACGGCCTAAGCATCTAATACTGCAAGATTTAGCTAAGTAAAATAGCCTCATAGTAAAAGTAAGAGCGCCTTCTATGGCACCACACCGGAAACAAAACAACGAGCAAAGTTGATTTGGTGTGGTGCCACTAAAGATGCCTTAAATACATCTCATAATTTTACTAATATACAAACCTGGGAGTCCAAGAAGGTGCAAGCAGCCTCAAGAGCTACTTCAAGAGCACGGAACTCGAAAGGCAGATCATCGGTTGGACTACTTCCAAACATATCGTACACATTCCTGCCACTTCTCCTTCTACCCATCTCACCGTTTTCCGACTGCCAATCATCAACTCCCACAGCTTGCAATCGCCTTTGAAATTCTACCACATACTGCATCACATAGTTGTCAAGAGAATTCAAAAGCAGCACCTCATCAGCTGTTATAATACATCGTATCTGTTCAAGATTCACAACAATAGCCCTCTCTCTTCCAAGGATTGTTGATGGATACACAAATAACGGATCTAACAATCGCAAATCACGGGCTGGAAGATCACAACGTCGCATTATAGTGAACTTGTCGACTTCAATGACTTGTGAATTCCCTGATGCATCAACTCGAATCCATGACCGAAGGCCTTGGCCACGCTTTTTCAGGCCTACAACATCAACACCTTGAAACGGTTTACGACCAGGAACAACTGGCCGAGGTGGAAGATCCCTAAGATTTGCTGATGATGCAGGTTTGGGTGGCAATAGCCTTTCTTTGAGGTCAGCCATTCCCTAAGATCATTTGCGTCTACTGTGCAAAAACAAAATAAACGGTTCAGATGACTACGTAAAAATGAAACGTTGAACAGGACAACTTAACTGGCAAACAAACAGAGCATAACAAATAATCTAAATATGGAAGAGATAAATTAATGTACGTTAGTTATCTAAGATGAGGAATCATATTGTTCATTTACTATTAGTTGGAATTTTATCGAGGAAAATGAAAAAATAACACTTAAGTTCCAACAACTTCGATTGGGGAGGAAGTAAACGCATAAAAAGGAAAGAAGTATGGCCAAAATCCCTATACAACATCTCAAAATCATACTTGTGCATTCAAAAACATCATTAACCAATCAAATTGGATGGAATTAGTTACAGATTCCATACTCCACACCCCAGGTAACCTAAAAAAATCAAGCAAGTAAAGCAATCGTCACAACCGCGAACGAGTTGACACACATAACGAGTAACCAGGTGGGGGTTTGGGGGAAGTGGATGGGTTTCTCGGCTTACTATTAACAAAGTAACTAATCCTGCACTTACTGATCCCAGAATATACATCAAAACCACCTAAATTACTGACCAATGTAACAGGAAACAGGGTAAAGAAACCTTATTTTCTCCCAAACGTACAAGAATCCATCAAAACGAAAATCGTTCCTATATTTCTGACCATTACAATTCTGAAGCGGTAAAATTGTTCCTCTGTTTCAGACCATGATGCGATTTCCATGTGAATCCGCAATCAGCTAAAAAGAACAATGAATTCGAAACTTGAGAAAATGTGAACAACTTAATGAACCACTGAAAAAATCAGCAATTAAGCAGCTAGGGTTCCGCTTCGAATCACTCCACCACAATCGGATACTCAAATAAACATAGCAAACTGGAAATCAAAATTAACACAAATCCTGTTTTTCTCCATTTTTTTTGTTCTAAAATGGAAAAAAACAAATCATTAATATCAATTAGATGCAGGTAATCACACTAAATCGTACAAAAATGAGTAGCGTAAACAGAGAATTTACCGTGATGGAACGGAACCTTCGCGGAAGAAGAAGAGGCAAAGAATGTAGCTACGTCACAGACTCACAGTATCTAACTAGTATGAGTGACAAGAAAAATAAATATGCAATCATCATTTTTCAATTTAAAAAACATCACCCTTTTTTCGTACAAATAAATGCATCGTGGCAACAAATCGGTGACCATGGGTTGGTTGCTTGGACCGGTTCGATTCGGTTTGAAAAACACGAGGTCTGTTTGGGGCTATATTTTGTATCCAAACCAACCAAACTAAAGTCAACTCACTGGTTTGGATTGATCATGTTTTAGTTTGGATTCGGATTGAGTTCAGTTATAGCATGCCTGGTTTTTTTAAAAGAGATACTTCTATGACAAACAAGCAATTTCATCTAAAATTTTCAATCTAAAGTCTTATTTGCAACGTTGTTGCTCTTTCATGTATTTAATTGAAAATATATGTAAACTCAATGGGCCGGACATGAAAACAAAAAGATCAAAAGCAAAAGTGAACAATATTTGTTCACGGCTTCACGCATAATGTTATTTTGTGAAAGGGAGCAACGTTATCCATGAAAAAAGGAGTACAAAATTGTAATGGTTCAAGACAATATCACGTCATTTATAACTTTGAAAACCAATTTGCAAGATAAAACATTCACCTAGAGACACTTGAACAAAGTTATACTTTGTCAATAGTCAATTAAAACAGTCTGCTGCAACAAATGATGGGAAAAATAATACACAAAAACTGAAAGAAAAAACCTATCATTTTTATGTTATATGCTCACTATATGTTTTACACAAAGACTCGATAGATCAAACAAAGAAGAAAATATTTAGGATTAAGAGTCCATTGAAGTAAAACTACAATAAAATTACTAAGAGGGAGGAAAGCACATTAAATGATGATGATAGCATATTAGAAGGGCCATTATCATCAGGGGCGTCCGTGTCTAAATTTATGCTCGGGGCCAAATATTATTTTACGCCATTCTAAAAAAAAGATTACCCAACAAAAAAAATATTTGTTTGCCTCTAATAGGGATCAAACCCTGATCACTTGTCAAAAACTGTAGTGCCCACCATTAATGCAATACCTTATTCATGTTTAAAAATACAATGTATATGTATATACTATTGAGTCCAAATTTTGCGGGGCCCTTAAATTCGTACATTTTGGGGGCTCTGGGACTTGGCCCTCCCAAGGGGCGCCCCTGACTAACATGGTGTATGAGGCAAACGATTATAATGGAAGCTGAAATAGAGCAGAGAAAGGAGAGGTGCCCACCATTATATTTGATTAATGAATAATGGAATATGTTGGGTTCAATGTTAGCTTATAAGCTTATATATAAATAACAAAACAACGTCTTTTGTATTAATGATTTCGATTTGGCTCCGGGTTGGGTTGGGGTAAAATTAAAATAACCAAATCCATACCAGTATTATTCGGTTTCGTCTGGTGGATAACAGCTGGAGCTGGGGTCCACATCTGGGGTATTTATGATTGTTCCGACAAAGATCTATGGCGGTTAGGGTTTGGGACTTGTGTCTATAAATACCAATGTTGTAATCAATGAAATGTGTGTCATTCAAAGTGTTATTCACACACTTGTGAAAACCTTGTAACTCTGTGCATAATAAAATATCTCCTTCTCTGTCCGTTGAATAGTCGGCACAACGCCGGAAACCACGTTAAATCGCTGTGTTCTTCTTGTTTCTGTGTTTTATCAATTCCTCCATTCTTTACGTTGCATTGCTATCTGTATTTGTTTCTTTCTTAAACTGCATATTCTTATCCGTGTTTATAACAAACTGGTATCAGAGAGTAAGGTTCAAGATTCAGGAGTTGCAGGTGAACATAGTTGATATTCACCAAGACCGGTAACCGGTGCTAGGATTTTTGTGATCAAAAGTTTGTTCTTTAATTAGAAGGATGTCAGCAATGAACGTGAAGATTGATAAATTTACAGGGAGGAACAGTTTCAGATTATGGAAAATCAAGATGCGGGCCTTGTTAAAGCAACAAGGATTGTGGACTTCTTTATCAGGTAGAGGGGATGCCAGTTCTGCAGATTATGCCAGTTTGGAGGAGAAAGCACATTCAACCATCATGTTGTGCTTGTCTGATGATGTTATCACAGAAGTTTCTGAGGAAGACACCGCTGCCAAGTTATGGTTGAAGCTTGAAAGCCTGTATATGACTAAGTTATTGACCAACAAGTTGCTGCTGAAGCAGAGGTTGTTTAGCCTGAGGATGCATGAGGGGGATCAGTTGAGAGATCATCTTGATCAACTAAACACAATATTACTTGATCTCAAGAATATTGATGTTAAGATTGAGGATGAAGATGTTGCTTTGATTTTGCTGGTTTCGTTACCAGCTTCCTATAAGAACTTTGTGCAGTCTTTCATAGTTGGGAAGGATACAGTTGCATTAGAGGATGTAAGGTCAGCTTTACATACCAGGGAGTTGAGACATAAGACAGCTGGAGCAGACAGCCAGGCTGCAGGACTGATAGTCAGTTGTAGCAGTGGAAAAGAGCATGGTCAGTCTAAGAAGAAAAGTTCCAAGAAGACAAGGTCCAAAGGCCCTAAATCCATAGATGTCTGTAATTATTGTAAGGAGCATGGACATTGGAAGTCCAATTGTCCAAAGAGGAAGAAAGCAAAGCAGAGAAGCGATTCGCAGCACGATTCTTTGTGAAGCGGTGAGCATGATTCAGATGAGGACATGGTCCTAGTGGCAAGAGAGTCAGCACATCAAACTGATGTGTGGATTCTGGACTCTGGGGCATCCTTTTATATTTGCCCTCACAGAGAGTGGTTCTCAAGTTATCAGCAGATAGATGGTGGTCATATATCTATGGAAAACAACAAGGTCTGCAAGGTAGTTGGAATTGGCTCAGTTCAGTTGAGGACAGAGGATGGAAGATTTTGTAAACTGAGTGAAGTTAGACATGTTCCACAAATGACCAAAAACTTGGCATCTCTCAGTTCTTTGGACAACAGGGGATTCAGTTTTAAGGGGGAAAGTGGTGTGCTGAGTGTCTATATAAACTCAGTTGAGGTTCTCAAAGGAATCAAGAAAGGACTCAGTATATATTACAAGTGGTCGGATTGTTCTTTGGTTCTCTTCTTGTGGCATCATGGGATTCATCGATCCACACTTACATGGCACATAAGACTCTGGTCACATGGGTGAAAAGGGATGTGTTCTCTCTCAGAAAGATCTTCTTGGGGGATGTAAGGTCAAGAATTTAGACCTTTGTGAGCATTGTGTGTTTGGGAAGCTACATAGGAGCAAGTTCTCAAAAGGGATACACAATACAAAGTCATCACTTGATTACATTCATTCTGATTGTTGGGGGGCCATCAAAGGTGGAGTCATTGGGTGGTCACAGATACTTTGTGTCATTCATAGATGACTATTCAATGATGACATGGGTAGTGCTGATGAAACACAAAAGTGAGGCATTCAAGAGCTTCATGCAATGGAAGGCTCTAGTTGAAAATCAGTTGGGGAAGAAGATCAAGAGGCTTCGTACAGATAATGGTCTGGAATTCTGCTGGAGTGAGTTTGATACATTGTGCAAAACTGAGGGTATTTCCAGACATCATACAGTCAGGAATACTCCTCAGCAAAATGGTGTCGCTAAGAGAATGAATCAAACTCTTCTGGAGAGAGCAAGATGTATGCTTTCTCATGCTGCTTTGTCAAGGAGATTTTGGGCAGAGGCTGTTACCACAGCTTGCTACTTAATCAACATGAGTCCTCACACAGGGATCAGTCTCAAAACACCAGTTGAGATGTGGTCAGGAAAGCCTGCAGATTATTCAGTTCTAAGGGTATTTGGAAGCGCGGTTTAATATCATGTCAGTGAAGGGAAACTGGAACTAAGGGCCAAGAAATGAGTGTTTGTGGGGTATGGTGATGGAGTAAAGGGGTACAAAATTTGGTCATCAGCAGAAAACAGAGTCATTCTCAGCAGAGATACAGTTTTTGATGAAAATTCTATACTCAGTTCATTAGTGAGGAGGATAATCAAATCAAACCGAAACGATCTTTGGCGAGAAAAATGACGATGAAGGTGGAGCTTCAGGTGGAGTCAGTTGGAATGCAACAATCAACCGATCCAAGTCAGTTTTCATCTGATCTGGTTGCTGAACCAGAGTTGAATCCAAGCCAGTCAGCTGAGCAAATGTCAGTTGAGCTTCAAACTGAGAACGTGGGTCAGCAGAGTATAGCTGTCAGCAGAGCTAGAAGATCCATTGTTGGGATACCTCCTAGAAGGTATGGGTTTGATGATATGGTTGGATACGCACTTCAAGTTGCAGAAGAAGTGGATGGTTTTGAACCTTCTACTTCAAAGGAAGCAGTGACATGTTCTGAGTCATCTCAATGGCTTGCTACCATGGGAGATGAAATGGAGTCATTACTGAAGAATCAGACTTGGGATCTAGTTAAACATCCAGCTGAAAGGAGAGTTGTTACTTGCAAATGGATTTTCAAGAAGAAGGAATGGATAACTGAGGCAGAAAGAGTTAAATATAAGGCACGTTTGGTTGCAAGAGGTTCGATCGAGAAAGAAGGGTGGACTTTGATGAGATATTCTCTCACCCGTGAGTCGACATACTTCAATCAGAGTGTTACTAGCAATGGTGGCACAACAAGATCTTGAACTTGAGCAGTCAGATGTGAAGACAGCTTTTCTACATAGTGAGGTAGACAAAGAGATATACATGACTCAGCCAAAGGGTTTCCAAGTTCCTGGTAAGGAAAATCTTGTGTGTAAGTTGAAGAAGTCCTTGTATGGACTGAAGCAGGCTCCTAGACAGTGGTATAAAAGGTTTGACAGTTATATGATCCAGTTGGGTTACATCAGAAGTCCTTATGATTGCTGTGTTTACAACAGTCAGTTGGAAGATGGATCACATATCTATCTTGTGTTATATGTCGATGACATGCTGATAGCTTCAAAGAAGAAGTCTGATGTTCAGTATCTGAAAGACCTTTTCAGTGCTGAGTTTGAAATGAAAGATTTGGGTGCAGCCAAGAAAATTTTAGGGATGGAGATTTGGAGAGATAAAAATCAAAAGAAACTATTTTTATCTCAGCAGGGCTATATACAAAAGATTTTGTCAAAGTTTGGCATGTCAACTGCTAAGCCAATAGATACTCCTATGGCATCAAATGTTCATTTGTCAGTTTTTGCTTCATAGTCAGCTGAGGAGAAGGAGTATATGTCAAAGTTCCCTATGCTAGTGCGGTTGGCGATCGATGTATGCCATGGTGTGCACTAGGCCTGATTCGGCTCGAGCGATAAGTGTTGTCGCGAGTTTATGGCTCAACACGGAAAGGAACAACGGAAAAGCGTGAAAAGAATGTTCGGTACCTTAAAGGTACGGTGATGTTGGTCTCATTTATGGAGGTGATATTGAGAAACCGATCACACGATCTTGTGATCTCGATTATGCAGTGATATTGTGAAGAGAAAATCTATGACTGGTTATGTTTCACATTGGGGAATTCAGTTGTCAGCTGGAAAGCAACTCTTCAAGCAATAGTGGCTTTATCAACTATTGAAGCTGAGTATATGGCTCTTACTGAAGTAGCCAAGGAGGGTGTCTGGTTGAAGGGACTAGTCAGTGATTTGGGGCTACATCAGGATCAAGCTGAGATCTATTGTGACAGTTTAAGTGCAATTTGTCTAGCTAAGGATCATGTTAATCATGAGAAAACCAAGCATATTGATGTGAGGTATCATTTTCTGAGAAATGAGAAGAGGGTTGTAGTGAAGAAGATCAACACCAAGGAAAACCCTGCTGATATGTTCACTAAACCAGTTCAGCAGAGCAAGTTTCATTTGTGTCTGGACTTGCTGAATATTCAAAGCTTGTAAACTGAATTCTGGATACTCAGTTGAGGACAGATCAACTTGAGTGGATTCTGAGGAGAAGTCTGGTACTGTACATCCTGGCATTGACGAATGCATCTGGTACAAGTACATCTGATTATGCAATTTTGGTGAAGTTGAATGAGAGTTCAAGTCAAGGTGGAGATTTGTCAGTTTTGGTGACTTGATCTCTAAACTGAGAAATATCTGATGGAACTAATCTGGGAAAACTGAGACTGAGTTTGATGGTCAGTTCAGTTAAGTATATTCAGTTATGTGAAAGTCAGTTTGATGAAGTGCAACTGAGTTTTTTCAAGTCGTGATCGATTTACAGTCTGCTGCGTTATCCTGAGTATAGCTGAGTTCTACATTTGATTACAAGTCTGGGAAGTCAGTTTTGAACTGGGTTTCGTCTGGTGGATAACAGCTGGAGCTGGGGTCCACATCTGGGGTATTTATGGTAGTTCCGACAAAGATCTACGACGGTTAGGGTTTGGGACTTGTGTCTATAAATACCAATGTTGTAATCAATGAAATGTGTGTCATTCAAAGTGTTATTCACACACTTTTGAAAACCTTATAATTCTGTGCATAATAACTTATCTCCTTCTCTGTCCGTGGAGTAGTCGGCACAACGCCGAAACCACGTTAAATCGCTGTGTTCTTCTTGTTTCTGTGTTTTATCAATTCCGCCATTCTTTACGTTTGCATTGCTATCTGCATTTGTTTCTTTCTTAAACTGCATATTCTTATATGTGTTTATAACAATTATTTTCCCGTATTCATCACTGCATATCTTTATTTTATAGAATCTATGTTTTGAGTAAGCACAAAATTTATTGATTCTGTAGATTATTTTTAATGAAATCTTGATGATTTAAATTTCTACTTTTTAATAGTTATAACCCGTCTATTTTATATTTGTCAGAGACCAAATTGAATAAACATAGGTTTGATAATGTCCGTTATCTTTTACAATTTCTTAATGCTTTGGTTGTTGGTAGTGAGAGTGCTAATGGCGGCTTAGCTATGTTCTGGCAAGTTGACTGCGATGTTCGCGTGGGCATATTGACGTGGTTGTTCAGGTAGGGAATGGAAACGATTGGCGGTTTACTGGCTTTTATGGGAATCCGATGGTAGAAGAGCGGGAGCATTCCTGGAGTTTTCTGCGCAGGTTACATTCCCTCTATGCGCTGCCATGGCTTGTGGCGGGCGATTTCAATGAGATACTTCTACAAGCAGAGTAAGAAGGACCTTATGCGCGTCCTCTGAGGCAAATGTTAGAATTTCAACGAGCCTGAACGGATTGTGACCCTTTACTTGGTGTAATCGCTATCGTGATGGGATGCCTACGCGGGTTATTTTAGATCGGGGAGTGGCTAATTTGGAGTGACACAGTCTTTTTCCAAGACATGCGGTCTATCACCTCCCAAGTTCACGTCTGATCATGCCCCGATTCTTAAATCGGATAGAAATCCCTTCCGGACCGGGGAGGTGCGATGGAAGACAGTCCCTCAATTTGATACATTCTGGACTTGGGATGAGGATTTTGAGAACACGTTTGCCATGGATTGGCATAATAGGGATTCTGGGAATGCAGATGCACTTTACTCTCGTGTGGTAGGGGTTCGACATGATCTGGGGATATAGAGCAGGACCAAGCACGGGAATATCCGAGCCTCTGTTGCCGCCAAGGCGGCTGAGCTCAAGGCCTTACGGGAGTCGGCGGATTATTCGGTTGCTGATGAATGGACTCTTCTGCAGGAACTTGATCAATGGTATACTTTAGATGAGGATTATTTGCAACAGAGAGGCCGGGTGGACTGCCTGACAACACAAGATAGGAACACTACTTACTTCCACCACAAAGCATCCTCCCGTCGGAAGTGGAATACTATATTTATACTGCATGATAACGAGGGAGTTGCATTTACTAAGCCAGATGATATGGAGCGGGTGGCGGTTGACTACTTCTAACATATCTTCGCATCCAATGGTGCACACATTGATTTGAAGGGGTTGCAATTTGCTTCCCTGGACGAGGGCTAGAGGCAGATTTAGTCGCAGGCGTTTACGGTAAAGGAGGTCATGGTGGCACTCAAGCAATTGCCGCCCCGAAAGTCACCAGGTCCGGATGGTATGCATGTCTTATTTATGCAGAAATATTGGCATCTTTTGGGTTCTGACATTTTGCAGGTAGTGCTCGATGTCCTGAATAATGGTGCGGATTTGGGGCGCTTAAACGAGACTTTCATTACCCTTATCCCGAAGGTCTCCTCCCCTGCAGTTACCATAGATTTTCGGCCAATAGCTCTTTGTAGCTCGGTGTATAAGCTTATTTCCCGTGTGATTGTTAATCTGCTCAAACATGTTATTGACACTATTATATCTGGGAATCAGAGCGCATTCATTTCTGGCCAATTGATCACTGACAATGCCCTCGTGGCCTTTGAGGCGTTCCACCCGTTGCAGGGCGGCGCAACAGGATGCCATAATCATGCGGCTCTCAAACTGGACTTGGCCAAAAACTTTCGATCGGGTAGAGTGGGCTTATTTGTGGGCAGTGATGGCCCGTATGGGGTTTCCCCTACTTTTCTAAATTTGATACGCCGTTGTGTCTCCTCAGTCTCATATCGGGTCTTGGTAAATGGTAAACCGAGCCGAGCTGTTTTGCCAACTCAGGGTATTCGGCAGGGGGACCCTATATCTCCATTCCTATTCATAATCTGTGCGGAGGGTCTGACGGCACTTATCAACAGTTATTGTGCTCGGGGAGCGTTGTGAGGTATTTCTTTCGACAGTAATTTGGTCACAATATCGCACCTCCTGTTTACGGATGACAATATGCTATTCTTTGAGATGGCTGACGGGGCGATTGAGAGCTTGCTGGAGCTTGTCCAGCGATATGAGGAAATGTCAGATCAATGCATAAAACTCCACAAGTCCACCTTATTTTTCAGTCGAGGTATTACAGAAGATGTGCGAGAAGAAGTATCCCAATTGATGTAGGTCCTGATGTGAATTGGTTCTGGCAAGTATTTGGGGCTTCCGTATATTACTTGGCGGAGCAAACGGAAGGTGTTCGAATACTTACGCGAGAAGATTTGGAAAAAATTGTCGAGCTGGAAGGATAAGCTTCTCTCGTCTACAGGGAAGGAGGTTATGATAAAATCGGTTCTCCAGGCTATCCCAACATTTCCAATGCAGTGTTTTAAGATACCGGCTACAATTCTGCAAGATCTGGAAAGGGGGATCCGAGGTTTTTTCTGGGGATATACAAGGCAGAAGTGCAAGATCCATTGGAAAAATTGGGAAACATGTTGTATGCCGAAGAACCTGGGGGGTTGGACTTTCGGGATCTGGAATGTTTTTGCTGGATATACAGAAACCCGAATCCGGATCCGATCCATAATTGGATCGTCAGTTCTGATTCACAGCACCGATCGAGACACTCGATCATGCACAACGGAAGCTATGAATAAATTCGCATGCGATAATACCACGATTTGATTCGAATAATAATTAATACGACTATAAGAAAGTTGAAGATTTACCTTATCTAAGAGGAATAGTAAATCGACATATGGAGAAGCCACAATCTTCCGGATTGTATCTCCTAGCGACGACTGGTGGACGTCGATCCTCGCCGTAGAACCTCCTCGAATATGCACAAGAAAAACCCTAGTTTTTTCTTCTCGTAATGACTAAGGCAAGAAACTAATTTTTCTTCCCTTTTATTAGACGTGTGGCGCCAATTTGATGTGTTTTTGTGCTAGGAGGAACTCTCTTTATATAGGAAAATAATTAGCCAAGAGAGTTATCATTTTCACACCACAATTACCTATTCCCATAAGAAAAAGATATTTTTGCCACAAAAATAAGAGATAATTTCCGAAAAATCAATATCTTTATTTTTCCATTAATTATCCAATAAATAGATAATTAATTAATTACACATGTGACATAATCTAGAAAAAAAAATCCTAATTATTTATCACATGGGGCGCCACTTTTAATATCATTTTAATAGAAAATGTCTTTTCTATTTTACATAATATTTACCAAATAAATAATAATCGCATATTCATTAAATAGACCAACTATTTAATTTATTCTCGAGGTTCCATAAAACGAGAAAACACTCGCGTGTTAGGAGTCAACCCAGATACCATGGACCTATAACCAGTAGCTACAATAAATTGAATAAAATATTCATCGAACAGAATACTTCTACTCAACTTATTAATTCCGGAATTACGCCACCATAAATCCGAAACTGAACTCTATCGATTATAGATATAACTTATTCTCAAAACGTCGAGTCGATTCGATAAGTGTCCATTGATATAATCATTACATATAAACTAACCCTCCATAGACTATCCGTAATGAAGCAGGATTATTTCCGTAAACCTTCTTCAATACATCTTATCATTATTTACCATTAACCCACTAGTGATCAATTAGTACATAACCAATACGAACTCCGCGGATCGATCAGTTTCTAGGATCAACAAATAATGGGATTGTCTTTCTACTTCCCGCAGGAAGGAATGAATTCCATATCTATGAGACAAACACTTCTCACTCATTCCAGAATAGTGCCAATGTGAAAGTGATTCAGACCGCGCCTCTTAGCGATCCTTAACGAACACATCAAACCCTATCCTGAAACAAGCAGGAGTCTGTAATCACTTCAGGATTAAGGTTAATCCATATATGATCATCTTGTGATTCAATAAGATTTCTCAATCACGGAATTATATGAGAAACTCAGATTAAATCGGTCCAGTCCTATATGACTACATCATATATAAATGCCCCACTTAGACAACCAATGTCGACGGTCCGGATAAGACGGTCACACCATAAAGTGTTCTGGGCGCATTAGCGGTGGTTTAATCAATAGACCCCATACTTTGATTAACTTCACCACGGACTAACATTTCAAGTGTATCACCATAAACTTAATCCTCATGTGTGACACACACTAAGTTATATGGCTACATATGATACGATTTAGGGTTTTCAGTAGTGTATTACTTACAAGCACGAAACAAGTAATAAGATGAGAATAAATATGTCATTTATTAATTATAAAAATAATTACATAAATTGTCTTTTGGGCGCTACTTCCAACACTTTTAACCTAGATCTCTTGGCAAGGCAGGCTTGGCGTGTCCTTATCTATCCAGGTTCCCTAGTTAGTCAGGTGCTTCGGGAAAAATACCTCCGTAATAGTACATTTTAGTAGTGCCCATACATCGATGTCTTCTTTCCTTTGGCGCAGTTTGCTGGAAGGGGGATTTGTTAATGAGTGGCCTGCGATGCCAGGTGGGAGATGGTGCCTTTGTTTATGTCTTCCATGATGCTTGGGTGGACCTTCCTAGCTCGTTCAGAGTGTCACATACTGTACATGATCTCCCGACTGATTGTAAAGTGGTGGACTTGTTTATCCCAGGCACTCGAAGATGGAATGCCCCGTTGGTGCACACACAGTTTAGAGCTTGGGAAAGAGATGTGATTCTTTGCACACAGATTACGCAAGGCAGCCACCTGGATAGGCGTATCTAGCATTATGAGAGCCGAGGACTCTACACGGTTAAGTTTGGTTTTCGACTAGCGGTGTCTTTGTACAGGACGGGGTGGATGGGTTGTGATGCATTAGGGTCAGGCGGGTCAGATAGGGTGTGGAAACTATGTTGGGATGTTGCTGTTCATCCACGTATTCATCACTTCCTATAGAGGTGTCTGCATGACTGTTTGCCGGTTGCGAATGCTTTGACCAAGCGCAGTGTTGGGGATGGCCGGTGTCTAGTATATAGGGTCGTGAATGAAACCTTGGCACATGCTCTCTTTGAGTGTGAGTTGGCGACTAGGGTATGGGAATGCATGCCTTTTGGGTCTTTGGCACATCCGGGAAGAGCTTCGGACTTCAGGGGCTTTTTCTCGTTTATTCAGGGTCGGCTGACGCGTGTAAAGGTGGCAGAGTTTGTGTGGGTGAAGTGGCATATTTGGTGTTAGGTGTAGTGCCCGAAAGACAATTATATAATTGTTTTATGACAGAATTAATAATTCATCTTATTATATGCATGTATGCTTATAATTAAGACACTACTGAAAACCCTAAGTAGCTCGTTTATATAATCACATAACTCAGTGTATGGCTATACACAAGAGGATTGAGTTAGTGAGATGTACTTAAAATTAACTTAGTCCGTAGCGTTTATTAATCTGAGTAAGGGTCTCATGATTAATTTGCTAATAATGCGCCTGAGAACACTTTATGTGTGTGATCTTATCCGGATTTATCGGTAATAGGTACTAGTGGGGCATTTATATATGATGATAATCATATATGAAATTTGGACCGATTTAATTTGAGTTCTCGATATAATTCCGTGATCGAGAAGTCTTATCGAATCACAAGATGATCATATATGGATTAATCTCAATCCTGAGGTGATCACATACAACTGCTTAGACTAGGGTAGAGTTTGATATGTTAGTAAGGATCACTTCGCAGTATGTGGTCCAACACTTCTCGTTGGCTCTATTCTGGGATGAGTGAGTAGTCTGTGCTATCACAGATATGGAATCCATTCCTTCCCTCGGGAAGTAGACAGACAGTTCCCTTATTTGTTAATCCTAAAAACTGATCGATCCGCGAAGTTCATATTATATTAGTTATGAACTAATTGATCACTAGGGGGTTAATGGTAAATAAGAATAAGAGGTTTCGAGAAGGGTTTACGGAGATTTCCCGAATCGAAACGAACAGTCTATGGAGGATTTATCTGTATGTAATGATTATATCATTGGACGTTTATCAACTCATAGTTGAGTATAAGTTATCTATATTCGGCAGAGTTCAGTTTCGGGTTTATGGAGGTGTAATCCCGGAATTAATAGATTGAATATTATTGTTCGGTCCGACGGATAATATTATTTAATTTATTGTAGCTACTGAATATGGGTCCATGGTCCCCGACGTGGCTCCTAACATAGCATGTGTTTCTCGTCGTTTCACCTCAATTATAATTAAATAGTTGGATTGGACTATTTAATTCATATGTGAATTAATTGTTTAGTTGGACTAGATAATTAAATACATGGAAAAGACTTTTTTCGTGGACTCGGCCCAATATTGTGTGTGAGGCATGGACACCCTATTTGTTGGGGTGTTGGCCGAAATTTTCCTTATTATTATTATTGGGAAATTTTGTTTTCTTGATAATGATAATGTGTGAATGATTATTTATTTGTTGGATAATTATTTAAGGAAAAGAATATTAGATAGTATATTTTATATATCCTAATTTATTATGAAAATATTGATTTATCTTTTATTGGAATAATGATTATTATAATTGATTATCCATTAATTAATTAAATCTTTGGAGGAAAAGGTTTACACTCCTATATAAAGAGAGTTCTCCTAACCTATTTTCTCATGCCTAATTTCGATGGCAATGCACACAAAAAGGCTAAAGAGGTTCGGCCCCTAGCTTATGGTTTTCAAGTTGAGTAATCCTCAGGATTATTCCGGTAGCATATCGAGGAGGTCCGGCGGCTTAAAACACAATCCACCTGGTGGTGCTTGGAGACACACGTTGGAAGACTTTGGCTTCTCAACTAGGCTCTCAACTAGTTTGGATTGAAGATTGTTCTAGACGTTTATTCACAATAAACCGGTAAGCAATCTAAACCCCTCGTAGGTTTAGATCTATTGTATTTATGTATTTTGATTGTCTAGAGATCTTGTACTTTCCGCTGCGTAATCGGGTGGATCTTGATCCATCCGGCGATATTACATCCTACATTTGGAAGGCGCGATGCAGTGTAATTTATGATGATCAGCCGGTGTACGTGTCTCGTGTCTGTGCTTTGGCTCTCTGTGCGGCAAGGGAATTCTTTCAGGCTACTCAGGCTCCTCCGGTTATGTTGCAACAGGAGTTACGTGATCGTTGGGAAAAGCCACCTGGTGGGATGATAAAGTGTAATATGGACTCCTCTGCTACACTACACGCGTCAGGAATAGGGTTTATCTTTCGTGATCATCAGAGTTCTATTCTGGCAGTCTATTCCTTCCATTTGGATCCAAGCATAGCCGTTACGGTGTTGGAGCTGAGGGCGATCCAAAGAGCCTTAGTGGGGGCCGACGATTGAGGCTTACTCATTTGCTGGTGGAGAGTGATTGCTTGGTTTGTGTTCAGTAGTTGCAGCATCAAGAGGATGACTTCTTGTCCTTCGGCAGCTTATTGCAGGATTGTGCTACGGAGGCGGCTAATTTTTCATCAGTTCATTTTTCTTTTGTAAAGCGTACCGGTGATATACCGGCTCATATTATGGCCCGGCCAGGCGTTGATTCTTTAGGTGTCATTGCTTGAGGAGCGCATCCCCCAAACACTGTTACTACCATTTTTTGCGGATTTGATTGATTAATAAAATTTATTGGTTCCTAAAAAAAAATTCTAATTTTACAGACTTGTCTAGAAAGAATTGAAAATGAGAGTGAAAGATTTATATAATGCGACAAATGACAAGTAAATAGATACTACATCCGTTTCAAAATATAAGTCATTATACAATTTTAGTTTTGTTCCATAATATAAGTCATTCTACGTTACCAATTCAACATTTGTTACTCTTTTATCTATCTTACCCCTAATTTATTATCAATCCAACCACTTTTCATTACCTAACAACTATTGCATTAATGATAGTAAAAGGGCATTTTAGAGATTAATCATCAAATTTATGATATTCAACAACTTCCTTAATATGTATGAAAACACCTAGGATGATTTATATTTTGGAACGGAGGTAGTATATATTTTCAGAAGTATGTAATACTCCATCATTTCCTATTTATCTGAGGCAGTTGCCAAAATCACACATATTAAGGAGGTGAGTTAATGCATTAATTTTTACAATGAAATGACTAGAATCTCCTTAGATATAATTAATGTGACATTCTTTTTTATATCTACTAGTGTAATAAATAAGGGTAAACCAAGTAAAAACATAATAAATGTTGTATTGGAAATTATTGCCTCACATAAAATGGAACAAAACATTTTAGCAACTATCTCAGTTATTATGGAACGGAAGGAGTAATATATTTATTTTTCTTTAAATTTTTCTTATTATATACTCCCTAAATTTGTTCAAAAATAACTGAAGCAGTTACATTTCCAATGCTGCATTAATTGTGTTTTTCCTACATCTATCCTTATTTATTAAGGAGTGAGAGAATAAATATAACATTATAGTATTAATTATGGATTAAGGTTTTTTTTAGTCATTTTATTATTCAACTTAAAACATTAACTCAAATCCTTAATATGCGTGTTTTTGACAACCGCTTAAGTTATTTCGAAACGGAGGGAGTATCCTTTTAGCAATCATAATTAAGTTTGTCTAAACAGTTATAGGTGGAGACCCCTATTTATTAATTACCATTTTAGACTTTGAAATGATTAACAAACTTTTAAATTTTGTTTGACCTCAACACATAAACAAGCTGTCAAGCTGACAAATAAATAATAATTTAAAATTAAAATAAAAAAAATAGGTCAAGATACATCAGAAAAAATCACTATAAATGTCTCACTAGTCCATAGCTAAGATTCATATCATTTTATAATAATAAAAAAAAGAGAGAAGAATCAAGTAATATCAAAGTATTTCTATGGCCATTCCAAAGCTCAACATTTTATTGTTTTCCATCACTCTTTCGCTTATGCTATTTCAAGTACATGACTGTAAGTCTAGCTCACAATTAAGTTCATTTTATAATTTTTATTTTTCCGTAGGAAGAAATCGGCTCGAATTTGACATTTTAATTTTTTTTCCCAATTCAAATGAGCATTTTATGAGTGAATCAAAACATTTAAACCCGAATCGGAAGATTAAAAATCATCGGATGTTCAAAATAAAATTATATTAATTGTTTTAATGTTTGTGGATGATATATATGGAATGCAGGTCATGAGGTTTCATTTGGAAAAAGCAACAAAAGTGAAGGAGAATATGGTAGTGGTGGTGCTGGTGTTTCTCCTCTTTTAGCGGCGGTGCAACCGCCGGAATACAGCGAAAAGAAGGTTAATAAAAATATGCCACCCCTCGAGTGCTTCTATGTGGCAAAGTCATGGTGTTGCAATAAGCCACCCGTCATGTGCTATGATAATCAAGACTACTGTATAGCTTGTTGTTATTCAAACGAAATTTGTTAATTCAAAATTAAACATTTTCATCTATGTTCACTACTCTTTGTAATAAGTAATTTTGGAATCCATTGTTTTTTTTCTTTTTTTTTTTTTTTGAGGAATTGTGTTTCTTGTTTTTGCAGATGTTTATTTATTTTTAATGTGGAATAATGTATATACTATATACTTAATCCAAGGAGTTAATAAAAATAGCACGCGAGGCATCCGGTCACCTTAATTCGGATACATGAATCATATCAAGAACTCATATATATATATATATATATATATATATATATATATATATATATATATACTAGTAAAAATGGGACTCGTGTAACGCACTTTGAAGCCGCCTCCATCTTATAAGTTTTTAACTTATTTGACGATATTAAATACGAAGAAATGTAGCGTGTAACGAACCGTTCGAGAACGCAATTTTAAGCGCAACAATGAAAAATAAAACATTTTACGTCGATCTCCTTTCGGATACCACAACCTACCACACAACTCTACCCTAGTCAACACACTCTTTCTTATCTACTACACACATTATCAATCACCCAACCGCACCCTATCCCAACATTTTTAACACTCACCTATCCAATACTACCTCACCATGCCCTACACCACATTATCTTACCACATATTATCTTACCACACTACCCTATATTACGACTTTATTCAACCTACCAAACTTTACTTAACTTACGCCACATCATCCAACCATACCATCCTACCCTACCATACATCACCGCATTACATCTCATACCCTCGCCTCACCTACATTAACACACCCTACCGTGCCCCTACCTCTCTACCTACCTACAAACCTTAACCTACCTCCCAACCTACATATTAATTCACTATCCTAGCTAAGCTATTACACACCTATTTTATCTCATCCCACCCTACCTTACCCTTCCCACCACCCCATCCTACTCTACCCTACAACTCCCTACCCTACCGTGCCCACCACCCATCTTACTATACCCTACCCTTCCCACCACCCTAACCCAACCCACCCACACACCTTTTAGGGTGGCATCAAAACACATGTACATGTAGAAGAATAATATAAGTGCGTATGAAATGAATATCCGACACATCTTCGACATCTCCCGACATCGTATGGATACTTTTCGACACTACCGAATAATTTTTTTTTCAATTTCTACTTAAATCAATTTTAACCGAAAAAATGAAGCTATCTTCGACATTATCTGCAACAACACGTGTTCTACCCAAAACACGACACGACATGCTTCGATACACCCCGACACCATATCCAACGGTTGTCGGTTGATCAAATGAATATTAATTAAAATTTTAATTAAAATCTAACACACTATCAACACTCCACTAAGACAAAATCGACACCTTTCGACACTACTAAACCATTGACCAAAAAAAAAACCGACACACACAATATATATAAGTAATAAAAGCGAAGACGGAAAAAATAATAATCAATACGTAGCCTTTTCAAAAACGATGCCCCAAAAAAAACCGGCATAGACACACAATGTAAAATATATATACGCAAAAAAAGGAAAAGAACACACACACAAACAAACTATAGTATATTGAAATATCACGTGGTCAGTATCGTGACAAGATAAGATCAAAAAAAAAAAGGAAGAGATCTCGATGGAAAGTAAAATAACATGTAATTAAATTGGAATCGGATACATCTTAAGCACAACACACATAATAAAATTAAGAATAAATTAAAGCTAATGTGTAGATTAAAAATACAATTGAAAGTCTCTAAATGGAACAATTTAACTCAAACCTTCACCTCAAAAAAAAAAAAAAAACTTTTTTTTCTACAGCCACCGATGAAAGGTAAAAAAAAAAAAAAAAAAAAAAAAAAGATTTGGCGAATTTTTGGATCGATAAACAATAAAAAAAAGTGTAATAAAAAAAAAAACAAGTGTCGCCATTTGACACTTTTTCCTTCTTATATATAGAGAAAGATATATATATATATATATATATATATATATATATATATATATGTGTCCTTCGTTTTAATTAAAGCGTAAGACTTGATTAAACCTTAATTTAACTAAACTAAAACCTTACCACCTATATGAGAGACCCCCCTTGTGATGACTTGAGAACTCTTGTACCTTCGATTCTTGGTTTGGCTCTGAAAACGCTGAAGAACCTTGGTTCATTCAGCACAATATTTTTATCATTATAAATTCTATTTTTTTAACATATAAAAATATTAAGTTGACTGAGTCTATTATAATTTTTTTAAATAAATAAAGAGATTGAGCTGATTGAGTTGAGTCTATTAGATTTTTTTTTAAGTATTTGGAGGCCTATCTGTTGGGTGGATCTAAGATAGTTGTCTCATGCTTGAGCCACCTAATGGTAGGGCCGGCCATAGAAAGAATGTCTAAAAGATTAGGTTAGAAAACATATTTCATACCATTTGAACCAAATTCGGGCAATGATATTTTTTTATAAATATTCCACTTAAATTTGTATCAGAATAAATAAACGCAAAAATACAAAGGATAAAATGAGGGGAAAAAAAGTATAATAAAACATTTTGCTGTATAAAAAGACAGTATCATTTTTATCTTAAAGAAATATGAAGAGATTTCACCAAAATAAAGATCAGAAAAACGGTATTTTCTTCCGATTACCCTATTTCCCTATTAATTTTCTAACACACACAACTAACTTTGCCTCAACAACTTTTTCCTTATTAATAATGCCTTTTCTTTTGTCATTATCTGTTCAGTTTTAGAGATGATTAATAAGCTTGTGTCGTATTATTGATCTAGATGAAAAATAAATACTTATAGATAAATAATATATTCAATAATATACATCTTCAAAAAACACTATAAATTGCTCACCAGTCACCGTTAAATTCACAGGTTACAAAATATGGCCAATCCAAACCTCAAGTTCAACAATATTAATTAAGCTGCTTTTTGTCGCTCTTTGCCTTACCCACTTTTGCTTAAGCTGATAAGGAGTTAAATAATTAGTCTTTAATATTCAACACATTTGCTTAAAAAACTGTTCTATTAATTTGATTAGTATTAAAATGGGTGAAATATATGGTACGGTAGTGCAGGTGATGAGGTTTCATTTGATAGCAAGAAAGGTGAAGGAGAATATGCTGCTCCTCCTTCAGTGGCGGCCGGCGCAACCGCCGAAATCCCGCAGGAAGGAGTTAAATTACCAGCCGAAAATAAAGAATTGGTGCTTCTATTCGGCAGGGTCATGCATGGCGTTGCAATAAGCAACCCGTTACGTGCTATTACACTATAGAGTACTGTAATGGTTGTTGTTTTAGAAATGCGATTTGTTAATTTGAAATTAAACATATCATCTATGTTTAAAACTCTTTGTAATGGATTTTAATTTATAAACCACCCATTATATTTCGTCGTCAAACCACCTATTAATGAGCCGAACCACCCATTATCGCTCTTCCAACCGACCATTGTACCGCCCATAATGTGTGGAACCGCTAAGGACGAAATGGTGGAAAAATTCGAATTCTGGCCGAAACCGCCCATTTTGTAGGCGAAAATAGGTGGTCCCGCCCATCATGGTAGTATAGTGGGCAGTTGGGAGAGTGATAATGGGCGGTTTGACTGACGAAAAATGGGAGGCTTGGCTCATTTTTAGGCGGGAGATAGCTGTGGATTTTGAAATTCAGGGGATAGATCTCGTTTTTTTTCCTTTTAAAAGTGGGGTAAAATTCGAATTTTCCCTTTTGTATTTATAATATAATGTATCTACTTTATACAAATGTATATGTATATATGTATTAACATCCTACATATGAAATATTATCAAGATATAAAATTGAAACATAATGGACTTGTTATCTTGGTTGACAATTTAAAGCCTAACGATGACCGTGTGTTAAGTAGTTATATGTACGTATTTCGTAATAAACAATAATGGATATGTTGAACTACCATCTCTCTCAAAAGCTTAAGCTGAAACATTTTATATATTCAACACGCCACCCCAAGTGTCGATCTATTATATTTTTTAGAGAGACCCAACATTTGTTTTTTATCCGCCATCTTAAGTGTGAGTCTATTATATTTTTTAGAGAGGCCCAACATTTGTTTTTTTTTTCTTGTTTGGGTGAGTGTGTGCTTGGAGCGTGTTATAACAGATGGAGATAACTTCAGATGCAAGAAATAGAAACAGATGCAATCAAACGCAAATAATCAAAGGAGATAACAGAAAACAAGAAGAACACAGATTTAACTTGGAAAACCCCTCTCAAAGTAGAGAGATAAAAATCCACAGGTAGAAAGAGATCTTTATTATTATGCACTGAGTTACAAATTTCACACACACAGACAATGCAACAACAACTCTATTTATAGGCACAAATCCCTAAACCCTAGCCGCAAGG
Source organism: Gentiana macrophylla (assembly GCA_026214975.1). Taxonomy (NCBI): domain Eukaryota; kingdom Viridiplantae; phylum Streptophyta; class Magnoliopsida; order Gentianales; family Gentianaceae; genus Gentiana; species Gentiana macrophylla. The sequence goes on along the minus strand of CM047809.1, from coordinate 122,235,413 downwards.
AATCTTTGTCTGATACGCCATAAATACCCCTATACGTGTAATGACATCAGATAGTCATTACATAAATGTGAAATAACAGATGTGGGACCTGCTTTGTATTCCGAAGACTCGTGAGACTTTACTCTGTTGACGAAGCCTCGGTGAGACTTCACCCTACCGATGCACATAATTGAATACACTTCACCGCCCATCCATCACACGGTGAGTCTTGATTGGTTCCACCAAATGTAGAGTTTAAGTCACTTTATCGACAAATCTCCACCTTGACTTCAACTTCTCACCGAGTCAAATAGATTGCATAACCGGATGTACTTGTACCGGATGCATTTGTCAATGCCAGATGTACTTGTACCAGACTCCAAAGCATCCACTCCACTGATCTACCCTCAGTAGAGTTTCCGAAGCAGATTATAAGCTCAATATTCGGTAAGTCCAGGCAAAGTGAAACTTACTCACGAAATCAGTTTAGTGAACATATCGGCAGGATTATCCTTGGTGTTGATCTTCTTCACTACAACCCTCTTCTCATTCCTCAGAAAATGATACCTGACATCAATATGCTTGGTTCTCTCATGATGAACCTGATCCTTGGCTAAACGTATTGCACTTTGGCGATCCACAATATATCTCAAAGATGATGATCTGATGCAACCCTAAATCACCGACTAGCCCCTTCAACCGGATACCCTCCTTAATCGCTTCAAGAAGAGCCATGTATTCGCTTGATGAGTTGATAAGGCTATCAGAGCTCAAGAGTAGCTTTCCGGTGACCAACGCATTTCTAATGTAAACACATAACGATCATTGATTTTCATCGTCAACATCACTGCGCATAATCAAGATCACAAGAGCTCTGTGACCGGACTAGTATCACCTCCACAAATGAGACCAACATCAGTTGTACCTCTCAGTGCACTGAATATCCTTTTATGACTTTTCGTTGTTCCTTTCCAGTTGAGCCATAAACCTGCGACAACACCGATCGCTGAGCTAGATCAGCCTAGTAGGCATACCATGGCATACATCGATCGCCAAGCGCACTAGCATAGGGTAGTTTTGACATATACTCCTTCTCTTGGTATGTGAAGCATAAAAGCAGACAAATGAACATTTGATGCCATAGGATTATCTATTGGTTTTGCGTGAGACATCCCAAACTTGGCCAATATCTTTCGACATAACCTGCTTTGAAAGCAAAGCAGCTTTTCCGACTTATCTCTCCAGATCTCTATCCCCAAGATTTTCTTGGCTGCACCCAAATCTTTCATTTCAAACTCATCACTGAGAAGGTTCTTTAGATTTTGAATATCAGACTTCCTTGCAGCAGCAATCAACATGTCATCCACATACAAGACAAGATAGATATGAGATCCATCTTTCAAAGAGATCGTGGTATACACAATGATCATAAGGACTTTTGTCAGAAACCTCTTTGAAGCATAAAACTGTCAAACCTTTTATACCACTGCCTTGGAGCTTGCTTCAAATCATACAATGATTTCTTCAACTTGCAAACATAATTTTCCTTGCCAAGAACTTAAAAACCCCAGGCTGTGTCATGTATATCTCCTTATCCACCTCACCATGTAGAAAAGTGACGGACGTTTTCTAGGCTATCAATCCTTACCGGCAGTGTACCGGGTCAAATTGTAGTGCTAGTCCGTGAGTGAGTCGAGTCGTATCCTCGTGGAAATGAAGATCTAATTCAAAGTGTGGTTAAACACCAAGAAGCTATTATTAACTCGATCTAAGTCGCAGAGTTTTACCATTTTATCGGGTTAGATCGTTAGATTAGTTAGATGTTAGTAAAATTAAATATAAATATATATATATATATATATATATATATAAATCTGAGATATATATAGATATTTTTGAGATCTAGCCAAGAATACTTTCTTGAATTACGATCTCTTTTTAGTAGAAATAAATGAGACAGATCTTTTCCTTGATGCAAGGAGGTCAATTATATATGAACGGTACTACTCTAAGCTAGACAACTCCTCCTCACACGCACGGCGTATGAAATTGTCATATGTCAAATTGTCATTAGTTTAATCTCCACAACCGCCCCATGCTAATCTCTCTCGATTTAGTGCGAGCAGTGCAGTACAAATCTACCCCGGATAAAAGAGGTTATTCCGTTTGTCGACGGCCGATGTTATTCAAAAGGCTCCGGTTGTCAGCGGATCGATTTAACTTTCCGGTGTTAGTTTCAATTAAACCGTTGATTTTAACATTATTACGATCTTGAGCACAAATTTAATAAGATTCATCTTTCCCAAGACAAATCCGCTTCGGGTAGGAAATAGATTCCGTTGTCACGCTTTCACTCGGCCATTTTACCCTCCGGTTTTTCTACCTTTTTCTCATATCCTAACTTCACCGTTTAGTTCGTCATTAGGTTACGATTCTGTTTATATTGATTAGCTATGTCAATATTAACGTTTCATTAAGCTTCAGGTAGAAAAAGATTCATTATAATTGGTTTTAATCATTATTACGAGTCGATCATCCATTTTACCAAAAAGATTAACTAATTGATTCATATCTTGGCTAGATATTACTACTACTATATATATATATGTATATAAATAGATAGAAATAATAAACATAATAACATTAGAAAATTACCGATTACAACTGTTGAATTGGAGCCTAATCCTCGTGAAAGTAACAACGGCTTCCGAGACAACAATCCTCGATAATAAATCCAAGCATTACAACGATACTACTCTATTTATTTATACACATATGTATATATATATACATACATCGACATATATATATATTTATATATGGGCCCAAAACATAAAAGAAGTAAAAAAGAAAGAGGTAGAGGAAAATATATATATATATCTATATAGTTGTTAAGCACATGGGAGGGAATATTTGCCATCATTGCAAGTAACATGCACCAAATTGGGCAAAAAAATCTGCATTTTTCCGGCGTGCGCCGCTAAAGGGCCGGTTTGCGCCGGTAAAAGCTCTTTTGCGACGCTTGACGATTTATAAAGATTCTTCACAGCTGTTCGGTAAAATGACCATAACTTGAGTTGTAGACCTCCAATTGACGTGATTCAAAATGAGTTGGAAAGCTCATTTGAAGATCTAAAACTTTCATGAAGGACTCTTCTTCAGAAAATGTCTTTTTGATGGGCCATTCGTTCGTCGAAGATATTTCTCGATTTCCACTAAATCGAATCGATTGACCACTTAACCACTTAAGCTAGTGACACTTCCTATATCCTTCCAAAGATATGATTATGACTTCAAAAATGTCATTACTCGGGGTCTTGGTTTATCATAAGTCTGCAATAAAAATACCACAAATACCCGTGTAAATCGATACGATTACACACTCGATTACTAAACCGGTACAAAACTTATAAAAACTTATAAAAATACGATAATTTATATAATAACCACTATTTATATATTTGGATAAAATTAAGTAATTATTGACTTAAATTGGTACAATAATGCTCAAAGTGGTATCAATATTGGGGTAAAATGTCGTAATAATGATCATTAATTTGTCTCTCATCACAACTCCCCACTTAGCTTTTGGTCGTCCTCGAGCAAAACAAGCGATAAAACAAAATGAATGAGAGATAAATTCATGAAGATATAAGATATAAGGGACAACCAGATCTTGCAACCATTAGAATTACAACCAAGGCGTTAACCTCAATATAAATGTATAACAGAGTGTGTGTGACAAGCCTTTTCAATTTCCACTATCCTCTCTTGAATAATTCAAGCAAACGCACAAATATCCATTCAGACAATCCTAATGACTTTCTAGGTATAGGCGATGAATGATTCCACACAAAGTTCTCCCGTGTACTTATTAGGATAATCCCTAAAGCATATCATTCAGTTTATACTGGGGATAGTCAGAAGATAACTAAGTTTTCAACCATTGTCATTTTTTTCTTTTTTAATTTCACATTTGTAGCATATGCCCTCATTCCCAGCAATAGGATGTTTTGTGATAACACCCTAGCTGGACTACTATCATCAGGCAGTCGGGAGCTTTTAAACCTCATAGTGATATAGGACGTTTCGTGATAACGCCCTACTGCACTCAAATCATTGGTAGCTACTTCCGACATATATATAGTTCATCTTAGTTTGGTATTCTTCCTTAACTTATATCCTTCCTATCACATTCAAACCTTCAGATATTCACAGTACACATTCAAAAGTTAGGTACTAAGTTACTGCAATTATCTATAGAATAACCACTAGGATACTGAATGGATACAATTTAAAATTTTCCGCTTCAATATCAAAGGCTTTACGTGAAGGAATTCATGTTACACAAATATATTTGGAATTACAATGCACTTACGGTTCACGTTGGTTATACACATCCAAATTGATCATTACATCTTCAAATCCATGAAATATATACCTTATACAATTTATTTTAATCAACTAAATAATGCTCGAAAAAAAAATCGAAAACTAAGGGATTTATTGATACAAAATAAACATTAATTCCATTGCTAGACCAACGACTCCACTCCCCACTTACGAACTTACATTGTCCTCAATGTAAAGTGAGTGTAAATAAGTTGTTGGGAAAGCAATGGTGCACTAAAACAAGTCAAAACAAATACTCGGATGATATTAAAGGGTGGGTGGGTGGGTTAAAGTTATGACCTCCTCAATTCCATAGTATTTGAACTAATACATGTCACACGTTATTTGAAATTTAAAAGCAGACTAGATCATGAAATGTAACGTATGGCAAAGTATTAACTCTGGGTCTTTTATACCCGAGATCCTCGCGGTTATTTCAAATCGTTCGAACAACCTAAGTCCAAGAAATGACGATTTGAATTTTTCTCTTTTTTCTCCATCGGGATTTTCGGATAACCATCTAATCATTCCCTTTTTTAATGTCATTCAAACATTCATCCTAAGACTTGGTGAAACAAAATGAAAATCAATCCGAAATATTTAACATTTTTACGGGCTGCCTCCCGGTAGCGCTTTTGGTTAACGTCGTTTGCTCGACAAACTTAAGCAACTAATATAATATACTAAACTAAATAGGATACTTCTAACAATTACTCACCAAAGCATGTAACAATTAAGCACACGAATCAACTAGAAATAAATGCTTAATGAGTAAATAGGAAGAATAGTACCCGTTTTATAGTCTATAGCTAGACTTTCTGCTCCGGTTTTCTAATGCACTGGTGGTGAGTCATCCTCATGCACCACATCCTTCTTCAATACCGGTTTCCAACAGAGGTTAGACAATTTCCACCAATCCAAACGATTCTTGACCTTTTCCTTTGATTTTCGAGCTTTGGGTTTGCGAGCTTTCACATTATTGCTGAAATCATCTTCTTCAATTACCTGCGTGTTAGTACGATCCACAGCAAAAGGACACAAAGGGTCCACACAAGAACAAGATTCTAGTGTAGTGCATGGATATTTCAATGAATTGTAAATGTTAAAGACAACGCGCTCATCATTAATTCCCAAACCAAGCTCTCCCTTACAAACATCGATGAAAGGGATATTAATATTTAAGTGCCGAAAAGTGTCAAGAAAACATGCATACCTCTTATCCAAATTCATCTTTTTGATTTCCTTTTTTGGGGAATGGGGGAGTAATTCAAGATCAATTAAAGTAGGGTTAGAATGTATACCTCCCTTACCCTTATAATTAGACGAAGATGGTAAAGCTTCCTGGAATGATTGTGCCTTTTGAGGACCTTTGTGTGTCATCATTACGCACCTTTTTCTTCAAAATATGCACCTTTGGATATGGTCTTTCGCCCTATCGATTGAATCGAGGTGAATTTGGGTTGAGCCGGATAAGGTTCGGTTTGAATTGGCCTTTCCAAACTTGATTCATTCTCAACATGATCATTGGTCAAGGTCCTACTCATTCTTGGATTTTTCAATATTCTAGAACCTTGACCCATTCCTCATCCTTACTTCCAGGTTCAATATATACATTGCATCTTAGAAATCTTCAATAATGTCCTCTTCCTCTTTAGATTCCATGTTTTTCTCATATTTACCATCTAAATCATCCTCTACTTCATTAATTTCGATGTTTTCTAATCCATTACTTCCATGATTCTTCCACTCTTGGTAATAACATGACTTTTACCTCTCTCGGTTTCTTTCAAGATTACTTGGCGGCTCTCTCCGGAGGTTTACTGCTTTTACGTTCCTCTTCTCTACTCAAATGATATTCCAAATTCCGTAATGAAGCTTCTACAATTCTCATTACGGTATCATGTCCACTTATAGATGTTTTTCAACGACTCATATCCTTAGTGATCTGCACATAGAAGTCATCATGATTTCCATATTTTGAGCTTGAGTTGACATCATACCCATCGATTTTCGATTAATTTCTCCCATTTATCAACTCCTTCAGTTGAGTTGAACTTTGGGTATTTGGTATGCTTTGAGTGGTATGTTGTGGATACGGTCTAGGTAATGATTGTAGGTTCTTATTCGAGGTATCTCTTTGATAAACTTTATTAGTATATGGATTCTTATATTGAACTGGATACGGTGGTTGTCCTTGCTTACTAGGGTTTTCAAACCAACGAAGAGTAGGGTGATCTCTTCTAATAGCATTAAACGAGTTTGAATACGCGTTGTTCAAATTCCTATGCTGTTGTAAAAAACTCACATTTTCCCTTGAATATCCTTCTGGTTCTTCCATCCCTAATGACACATTATCATGACTTGAGTATTCATTCGATATGATATTTTCTGAGTTTATCGTTTTACTGGCTAATAAGCCGTCAAATTTCCTACTCAAATTCTCCAAGTGTGCTAGGACTTCTGTATTCGATGTACATTCTCCTGCAAATGCTACTTTTCTTGTGTTAGAACCGGTTTCCCACATTCTTTTATTTTTGGAAATCTGTTCTATAGCATCGTAAACTATTTGAGCTTCACTCATCATTAACGAACCACCACATGCATGATCAACATCTGCACGTGAGTCTCTCCTTAATTTACGACAGAAAAGTTGGATTTGCATATCTAAGGAATAACCATGATCGGAACAAGCTCTTAATAGCTTTTTAAATCTTTCCCACGCATTCCCAAACGTTTCTTCAGATCCTTGTCTAAAATTTGCAATCTCGATTATTAATTCCAATTTTCTACCAGGAGTAAAATACTGCTTTAAGAACTCGGTTTGAATATCCTCCCAACTACTCAATGAATGATGTGGAAGTACATGAAACCAATCTTGTGCTCTTCCTTTTAAAGAAAAGGAAACATAGACATCCTCGTTAATTCATAATGAGCACCTTGACTTTTGGCTGTATTACACAATTCTTCGAAAAGATAGAGATGATGATGTGGATCCTCATCATCCTCTCCTAAAAATTGGGCTCTTGTGTCAATTAAACCAAAAAGATGAGATTTTATTTCGAAATTATTTGCTCCTTTATTGGGTAAAAGAATTGGATTATTAATCTGTACCTTTTACGGTCGATCACATATAAGTCTCGGGTTAAATTTGGTTTCGAACGAGTATGCTTATTCCGATTCGAATATTTCTATTATTCGATTACGGTTATTAGGTTGAGGTAAATTCGATTAAGGTTTTGACCATGCTCTTGAGCATGAGCAATCCCTTGTTCAGGTGTTTCACCAACGGTTTCGACCATTTTCGTAACTCGATTTGACAATTCTTGTGGAATAGAAAATATCGAATAGAAAATAACACGAAATCGATAAAAAAAACCAAATTTTTTTTTCTCGGTAATTACCGACTCCACTCGGTATTTACCGAGTGTTTTTTTTTTATATTTAATTTTTAAAATTGGTATCTTACCAATAGGTAGGTACCAAAAAAAAATAAACGAACCGCGTTTACTTTCTACTATCGAAAATAGAAAATAACTCGAAATTGGTAGAAGAAGAAAATTGGTAACTAAAAGAAGGTAGATACCAACGGAAAACAAAAATAGAAATGTGATAAGAAGAGTGTTGACTTATTCTCGAGAATTTTGAGCTAATACAAGTAGTAACCATAGACACAATGAATTAGCGTCGTTTCCCCGGCAACGGCGCCAAAAAACTGACGGACGTTTTCTAGGCTATCAATCCTTACCGGCAGTGTACCGGGTCAAATTGTAGTGCTAGTCTGGTGAGTCAGGTCGTATCCTCAGGGAAATGAAGATCTAATTCAAAGTGTGGTTAAACACCAAGAAGCTATTATTAACTCGATCTAAGTCGCAGTTTTTACCATTTTATCGGGTTAGATCGTTAGATTAGTTAGATGTTAGTAAACATTAAATATATATATATATATATATATATATATATATATATATATATATATATATATATATATATATATATAGCTGTATATATATAGATATTTTTGAGATCTACAAGAATACTTTTTGAATTACGATCTCTTTTTATAAATGAGGCAGATCTTTTCCTTGATGCAAGGAGGTCAATTATATATGAACGGGTACTCACCTAAGCTAGACAACTCCTCCTCACACTTTGGCGTATGAAATTGTCATATGTCAAATTGTCATTAGTTTAATCTCCACAACCGCCCCATGCTAATCTCGGTTAGTGCGAAGCAGTACCAGTACAAATCTACCCCGGATAAAAGAGGTTATTCCGTTTGTCAGACGGCCGATGTTATTCAAAAGGCTCCGGTTGTCGGCGGATCGATTTAACTTTCGGTGTTAGTTTCAATTAAACCGTTGATTTTAACATTATTACGATCTTGAGCACAAATTTAATAAGATTCATCTTTCCCAAGACAAATCGCCCTCGGTAGGAAATAGGATTCCGTTGTCACGTTTTCACTCGGCCATTTTACCTCCGGTTTTCTACCTTTTTCTCATATCCTAACTTCACCGTTTAGTTCGTCATTAGGTTACGATTCTGTTTATATTGATTAGCTATGTCAATATTAACGTTTCATTAAGCTTTCGGTAGAAAAAGATTCATTATAATTGGTTTTAATCATTATTACCGAGTCGATCATCCATTTTACCAAAAAGATTAACTAATTGATTCATATCTTGGCTAGATATTACTACTACTAATATATATATGTATATAAATAGATAGAAATAATAAACATAATAACATTAGAAAATTACCGATTACAATTTGTTGAATTGGAGCCTAATCCTCGTGAAAGTAACAACGGCTTCCGAGACAATAATCCTCGATAATAAATCCAATCATTACAACGATACTACTCTATTTATTTATACACATATGCATATATATATATATACATCGATATATATATACATACATGACATATATATATATATATATATATATATATATATATATATATATATATATATATATATATATATGGGCCAAAAAACATAAAAGAAGTAAAAGAAAGAAAGAGAGGAAAATATATATAGAGATATATATATATTTTTTGGGGCGTGTGTGTGTGTGTATATATATATATATATATCTCTCTATATATATATATATATACAAAGTGTATGCAACAAAAAAAAAAAGAAAAAAAAAAAAGAAACGAAGAAGGGAGGAAAAGAAGGGGAGAAGAAGGGGAGGTATTTATAGGTAGATATAGATATATATATATATATATAGTTGTTAAGCACATGGGAGGGAATATTTGCCATCATTGCAAGTAACATGCACCAAATTGGGCAAAAAAATCTGCATTTTTCCGGCGTGCGCCGCTAAAGGGCCGGTTTGCGCCGGTAAAAGCTCTTTTGCGACGCTTGACGATTTATAAAGATTCTTCACAGCTGTTCGGTAAAACGACCATAACTTGAGTTGTAGACCTCCAATTGACGTGATTCAAAATGAGTTGGAAAGCTCATTTGAAGATCTAAAACTTTCATGAAGGACTCTTCTTCAGAAAATATCTTTTTGATGGGCCATTCGTTCGTCGAAGATATTTCTCGATTTCCACTAAATCGAATCGATTGACCACTTAACCACTTAAGCTAGTGACACTTCCTATATCCTTCCAAAGATATGATTATGACTTCAAAAATGTCGTTACTCGGGGTCTTGGTTTATCATAAGTCTGCAATAAAAATACCACAAATACCCGTGTAAATCGACACGACACGCTCGGTTACTAAACCGGTACAAAACTTATAAAAACTTATAAAATACGATAATTTATATAATAACCACTATTTATATATTTGGATAAAATTAAGTAATTATTGACTTAAATTGGTACAATAATGCTCAAAGTGGTATCAATATTGGGGTAAAATGTCGTAATAATGATCATTAATTTGTCTCTCATCAAAAAGCAGTTTTCACATCTAATTGCTCAAGTTCCAGATCCTACCGTGCCACCATTGCTAGTAACACCCTGATTGAAGTGTGTCTGACCACTGGTGAAAATATTTCATCAAAGTCAACCCCTTCCTTTTGACTGAATCCTCTTGCAAACAAACGTGCCTTATACTTGACCCCTTTCCTTAGTTATTCCTTCCTTTTTCTTGAAAATCCATTTACAAGTCATAACTCTCTTGTCAGTAGGCTGTTTGACCAATTCCCAAGTCGATTCTTCAACAATGACTCCATTTCATCTCCCATGGTTGCATGCCTTTGAGAGATGCTTCAGACATGTCATCGCTTCTCGTAAGTAGTAGGTTCAACAACCTCTACTTCTTCAAAGAACTTGGAGTGCATATCCACCAAATCATCATACCCATATCTCCTTGGAGGTATCCCAACATTAGATCTTCTAGCTCTTTGGCGGTAGACTCTTGATTAATGTTTGTATGATGACTCACCGAGGTCTCGATGAGGTGGCTTGGATCGATTTTGGTTCATTATCCGGATCAAGATATAGTGTTGATTTGGATCCACCGATTGTTGCATATCGGTAGACTCCACTGAAGCTCCACTGTTTCTCAACACTATCAGTTTCAAAGACTGGTTTTGATTGATGAGACCTCCCCACTGATGAGTTTAACATAGAATTTTCATCAAACACAACATCCCTGCTGAGGATTACTCTGGACTCTGCTGATGACCAAATTCTATATCCCTTCAGTCCATCACCATACCCCACAAACACTCCCTTCTTGGCTCTTAGCTCCAACTTCCCTTCACTAACATGATAGTAAGCTGTACTTCCAAAAACCCTTAGAACTGACTAGTCAGCAGGCTTGCCTGGCCACATCTCAAATGGTGGCTTGAGATTGATTCCGTGTGAGGACTCCTGTTGATTAAGTAGCAAGCTGTTTTTACAGCCTCTGCCCAAAATATCCTTGATAAACCAGCTTGAGAAAGCATACATCTTGCCTTCTCCAGTAGAGTTTGATTCATCCTTTCAGCTACACCATTCTGCTGAGGTGTATTCCTTACAGTGTGATGTCTGGCAGTACCCTCAACTGCACAAAATGAATCAAAATCATTCCAGCAGAATTCCAGACCTTTATCTGTACGAAGCTTCTTGATTTTCTTGGGTAACTGATTCTCCACTAGGGGCTTCCACTACTTGAAGTTACTGAATGCATCACTTTTGTTCTTCATCATCACCACCCAAGTCATCCTCGAATAGTCATCTATGAATGACACAAAATATCTGTGACCACCCAATGACTCAACTTTTGATGGACCCCAGCAGTCTGAATGGATAAAATCAAGTGATGCCTTTGTGTTGTGCAACCCTGCTGAGAACTTACTTCTATGCAATTTCCAAAACACACAATGTTCACAAAAGTCCAGATTCTTGACCTTATATCCCCAAGAAAACTCTGCCAAGAAAGAAATCGCATACCCCTTTCACCCATGTGTGGCCTAGTCTCATGTGCCATGGTGAGTCTCATTGAGATCGGTGAACTCATTGAGGATGCAACAAAGAAGAAGTGCAGATCTGATAGATCCTTGTAATATATACAAGGTTCCCTCTTGATGCCTTTGAGGACTACACGAATCTTTGAAGACATTCATTGCCCACCTTCACCCTTGAAATTGAACCCCTTGCTGTCCAGTAGACTGAGAGATACAAAATTCTTGGTCATCCGTGGAACATGTCTTACATCTTTCAGTGTACAGAATTTACCATCCTCTGTCCTTAACTTTACTGAGACAATTCCCACAACTTTGCAAACCTTGCTGTTGGCCATATAGATTTGACCACCATCCATCTGCTCATAAGTAGAAAACCACTCCATGTTTGGACAAATATAGTAGGATGCTCCAGAATCAAGTATCTTTACATCATTGTGGTGTGTAGAATCCCCTGCAACTAAAACCAAATCCTCATCAGATTGCTCAGTAGCCAAGGCTGTTGTGCCAGAGTTACCTTCATGCTGTTTCTTCTTCCTTGGACAATTGGACTTCCAATGTCCTCGCTTCCATACAATAATTACAGGACATCAGTAGACTTAGGACCTTTGGACCTCGACTTTTTTTTCTTCTTACGTCCATATCCTTTTCCACTATTGTCTTGTTAGCTACTAGCCCAAAGAAATTGACTGTCTGTCCCAAAGACCTTGTGTCTCAGCTCCTTGGCATGTAAGGCAGACCTCACATCCTCCAAAGCTACTGTATCATTCATAACTATGAAAGACTGCACAAAGTTTTCATATGATGCCGGTAATGACACCAACAGGATTAGGGCTGCATCTTCTTCTTCAATTTTAACATCAATATTCCTTAAATCAAGTAATATTGTGTTCAGCTGGTCCAGATGTTCCCTCAGTGGACTCCCTTCATGCATCTTCAAACTGAACAACCTCTGTTTCAACAACAACTTGTTGGTCAGTGACTTGGTCATATACAGGCTTTCAAGCTTCTTCCACAACTTGGTTGCGGTGTCTTCCTCAACAACCTCAGTGATAACATCATCAGATAAGCACAACATGATGGTTGAATGTGCTTTCTCTTCCAGACTGGCATAATCCGTTGCACCTGTATTTGGTTTGTCAGATAAAGGACTCCACAAACCCTGTTGTTTCTGTTGGAAAGGTGTCCTAAACCCAATCGGGTCGGACCGGATCCGACCGGGTCGGGTCATTTACAGTCTATTTAGTTCATGTAATAACTTTATTATGATTAATAAAAGCACTTATGTTATTATATATATTGTTTGTCTTCATATCATTTGTTGTATATATATATAGTAACGTCCCTAGTATCAATGATGATAGAGAAACCATGATAGTGATCATGGTTGATGAGATCTCTAATCACTATAACAAGGTTGGTACTTAAATGTCTCTAGTCTTACATATTATCAAATGGGACATTGATAGTATAAGCGGACTAGCACGTATTGGATGTCTTCTATCTTTTAGAAGGTAGGGATAGATCTCGCTCTCATCGAAGTGTAGGGACACTTGACCGTGACGTGGGCGTGTATTAGAGAATGCGACGTTAGATCGACCCACTTACATTAAGTGTCACACTATGTGGCGGTTGTGTAATTATCCTTTTGACCGAGTCTTCATGGCATCACGGTGTGGATTGTCATGCTTTGACACTATTGAGATTTCTCCTAACCACGGGCGATCATGCGGTAGTGATTGGGTATGATATTGAAGCATCGCGGAGTATACATGATTGGTCGTCCGGGAATCGCGTATCCTATGATTGGGATTGAATATCCGAAATGGCCTTCTTATAAGGAATGTCTAGCTCTCGAGAATCTTTGCAAAGTGGGAGTAAATGTGTTATTCCGAGAGAGCATGATATCCAGATTATAAGATACGATCGTCAATGTATTGACACTCGAGATCTGATCGTATGGATATTATTATAGCGATAGGATTGTAAGTTACACGATGGCGCTTCACATGAAAGGTAGTAGTCATTGCTTTTGACTCTTCCGATAATTGGGGGTCACGGTGTGTTGCTAGACGCTATCCCGTGATCGTTAGGTATGAAGGGCATTTTGGTAAATTGCACTTTGTGTCTACGGCCAACATATTCGGAAGCCTATCGGGTCACACACATATGAACATCGAGTCGGATTAAAATGCGGTTATAGATGATAACCAAATAAGGAAAGTTTATCTCTGGACTATAAAGGTTATAGTGGTAAATTAATATGGTGGTATTTATTTATTATGAATAAATAAAATACAAGATATTAATTATATATAAATTATATTAATTAAAGAATATTCGGAAGTCAATTCATTGACTAAAGGGCGCCACTTTTGGGTGTATGAGATACACTTTGGATTGTGCACTTTAATTAATAAATGTTGCCATAATATTAATATAGGATATTAATTGATTTTAGTAAAATAGATTTATGGTAATAAGATAATTATAATCAATATATGATATTGACAAAATATTATAATTAAAGAGATAAATCAATCTAATTGATTTTCCTTATTTGATTGGAAAAAGGTTTTCTTCTCCTCCACACTCAATTTGGGGCGCCACCTCCTCTATAAAAAGGAAGTGGGTGTCAAGCTCTTTTACACAACACAATTGCAAGAGTTCATAATTCTTGTGTAAAATAGAGAGCTCTCCATAAGTGAGTTTGTGAGGAAGAAAAGGTCGATCTAGCGACCGGAGTTTTTCTGATAGCAATCAAGGAGGATTCCGCGAGGGGTTCGTGTGGATTAGCGATAGAGGCCGGACGCGTGGGACGGCTTGCGCATTGAACTACTCTCCGTTGGCGGTCAAAGCGACGATCTTGTAGATCATCTAAGGTATAACCGTCAAACTACTTAACGTGTTTATTGCATTAAGCGAAGAACGATCTAGTAAAAAGGAAATCAAATTTTAAATTCATTTGCGTTAAACTAGTGATTTCTAACAGTGGTATCGAGATGCAGACTTGAGCTTAAGCAATAAGCATAATTTAAATGCGTAGTATTTAATCGATAGATGCAAGATTTAAATCACGTAAACGTTAAAACAAAAAAAAAAAAAAAAATAGGGTTCTTGGGGGTCGGCCGATGGCGGCGCCCCCTCCCTCAAGGGCGGCGGCGGCGGCGGCGGGCGTGTAGCCCTAGGGTTGCCGTCCGTCGGCTATCCTCTTCCAATGGGGAGATCAACCCTTTTCGTTTGTGATATTTTATTGTGCATAGATATCTCGTTTGTTTAGTTGTGTCATATGGCCAACCAATGGTTCAAATAGTTTGGACCATTTGGGAAACCATATGGGACATTGGCCTTTCCAAATTTTGATTTGGAATGGCCTGAGCTTTCCAAATATTTGATTTGGAATAGGCTCAAGCTCAAGCCACTTCCAAAATTTTGATTTTGGAAAGTGGCTGTGCCTAAACCAAAATTATTTGGCCTTTCCAAATATTTGATTTGGGATAGTGCCAGGCCTTTCCAAATATTTGATTTGGAATAGCTTAAAGCTCAAGCCACTTCCAAAATTTTGATTTTGGAAAGTGGCGTGCCTGACTAAAATAATTTGGCCTTTCCAAATATTTGATTTGGAGTAGAGCTGCAAGCCTTTCCAAATATTTGATTTGGAACAGCTTAGGCGCAAGCTACTTCCAAAATTTTGATTTTGGAAAGTGGCTGAGCTAAGCTAAATTTAATATTGGAAATGAAACAAATAGGAGACTTTATAATTTTAATTTTATTTTGAATAGTTCAAATTTAATTAAAATTGAAATCGATTTAAAATTAAATGTTAATTTTAATTTTCGGTTAAGTCATATAATTAATTAAAAGTTATTTAATTATTTGACGTGATAAAAATAAAGACGCATGAGTAGTAGTAGTTAAAATTAGAATTTAATCTTTTCATAAGATAAAATTGTATGGATTAGATGTGTAGATATAATGTGATTATATGGACCCCGATTGATCATGGACTCAATTAATAGGATAGATGGGAATGTTTTCTTTATGTTGGTTTTTTTGAAAAATTGTCCTGGCCGTTATGAAGAACGTGACCTAGTTTACTTTTTGCATTTATCCCATTCCTCGAGTCCCCTGTGTGCGGCGGGTGTAATTAAATATTATGTAACAAGAATGGAGCAAGAAGTTCAAGACCAAGGAGAAATAAAGAACCCATTGGCGTCACAAAGAATAAAGATCCTATTGGCGGTTGCGAGATACCCTTAGTTTGTGACCAGCGGTTTAAGTCGTTTGTATTCGAAACCGCACTCTAGGAAAAGTCCATGATCATACCGGTTATTTTATGCGCGGAATGTTGTGTATGTTTTACTTTATATGATATCGTAGTAATATGCACATAGTAGATGAGACCATAATTAAACCAAATTAATTAAGTGAATTAATTTAAAATTATTCCCACACCAAAAATCGAGCCAAAATTGTCTCCCAATATTATAATGACGGTGAAGAGCCTTTGTTCGGATCCAACCGATCGCCCACGCGGGAGTTGACCTACCACGGGTATATCGTCATTATCGAGATATGATCGTTACGAGATCTCATGAATATTTGGGTTACGACTCGACTAAGGATCTTGCGGTGATTGGCCCACGTCAGGACCGCCTCGATTTTAGAGACAAAGGGTGGCTATCACATAGAGATGTGAATTGTCAAAGAGTTGACTAGTCAACCAATGGAAATCGAATAAGATTCGATCGGTAAATAGTACCCACCTTCGAAATTGACCCGGTCGATCGCCCACGTCGGGATCGAGTCAACTAGATAGATTCCATCCACTAAAGAATTAATTAAATTCTTGAAAGCCAATAGGGAATAGTTGGTTAGTGGGAGTAAAAACCTTATAAATTTCTTAGTGCAAATTTAGGTTTTTATACATGAGCTTTTACTTATTCTATCTTTTATTTATTGTTGTAGAAAATGTCAAACAAATTGAACCTTCGTTTTATCATCGATAACAAGCTTGACGAAACTAATTTTCTCGATTGGGAAAGAAACCTCAAAATCGTTTTGAGGCACGAGAAGATTGGCTATGTCTTGGACGAGGCCCTACCGGAAAAGCCGAGGGTTCGGCCGCAGATGTTGTCGAGAAGTACAACAAGCAACTTTGATTCGACAAGATCGATGCTACATGTATCATGCTTGCTTCTATGACACTGAATCGCAGAAACAAGATGAGTCCATGGACGCCTACTCTATTATGGTCCACCTGGAAGGAGCTTTATGCTTCTCGCCTCGTGATCGAGAGTACGAGGTCTCAAGGCCCCTGTTTAGTTGTAAGATGGCATCCGGGACTCTTTGTGGGGTCACACGTGCTTAAAATGATCGGGTACATAGAGAGGCTTGGGAAGTCTGGGCCACAAGTTGGAGCGAGAGTTGAGTATTGACTTGATTCGCAATCTCTACCGACTCATTCTCGCAGTTTGTGATGAACTATCACATGAACAAGATAGATTGCTCCTAGCGGAGTTATTGAACATGTTGAAAGCTGCTTTGAAGGCACTTTGTAGGGAAGGAAAGCAAGTGTTCTTTGGTCACTTCAAGCAAGGGCAAGGCAAAAGCCGAAAAAGTCCAAGAAGGCGAAGGTCGCACCTAAGCCAACGCCTAAGATAGCAAAAAGACAAATCCAAGGATGCTTGCTTCCATTGCGGTGAGACCGGACATTGGAGGAGAAAGCGCAAGTGGCTTCTTGAGTACCAAGAAGAAGCATTACGATGCTTCGACTTCGTGTATATTTATGATTGAGATCAACATTACTTCTTCTAAGTCTAAACCTGGGTATTAGATCATTGGTTGTGGTTCTCATATTTGTACGAATATGCAGGCACTAAGAAGAGCTAGAGATCCGAGGAAAGGAGAGGTGGACCTCACGCGTTGGAAATGGAGCAAGTGTTCTGCTACCGGCCGTAGGAGTTTATTTTCTTTCATTGCCCAAAGTGGGCTAGTACTAGAACTCAATAATCTGTTATTTTGTTCCGCGCTCTACGAAGAGCATTATTTCTATTTCTGCATTAGATGTTGATGGATTTTCTTTACGTTTGAGAATAAATGTTGTTCTTTTTCACGTGATGGAATCTTTTATGGTAATCTTGGCATACTTAGCAATGGTCTTTACATATTAGATATGAATGTTGACGTACTTAATATAAATAACAAGAAAGCCAAAACAAATGACTTGAATGAATCCTACTTATGGCATTGTAGACTTGGCCATATAAATAAGAATCGCATATCCAAACTCCATAAAGATGGAATGTTGGATCAATTCGATTCTGAATCATTTGATACATGCGAAGCTTGTTTACTTGGCAAGATGACAAAGTCACCTTTTAGTGGCAAAGGATAAGATCCAATGAATTGCTTGAGCTTATACATACCGATGTGTGTGGCCCAATGTCAATTCAAGCCAAAGGAGGATACTCTTATTTTATCACTTTCACCGATGACCATTCTCGCTATGGTTATATATACTTAATGAAGTATAAATCAAGCCTTGAAAAGTTCAAAGAATTCGAAGTGAAGTGGAGAAACAACTAGGTAAGGAAATCAAAACACTTCGATCCGATCGAGGCGGAGAATACCTAGATGGAGAGTTTCAAGATTATTTGAAGGAGAATGGGATTCTACTGAATGGACTCCTCCCGGAACGCCACGGATGAATGGCGTGTTCGAGAGGAGGAACCGCACCTTGTTAGACATGGTGCGATCCATGATGAGCTATGCAGATTCTTCCAAAATCGTTTTGGGGTATGCTCTAGAAACCGCATCCTATACATCGAACCGAGTTCCATCAAAGACGGTTGATTCTACACCATACATCACGGTATGGGCCAAGAAGAAACCAAATCGCATATCTTAAACCTTGGGGTTGTCCGGCTTATGTGAAGCGGATGATGCCGACAAATTAGAGGCCGAGATCCGACAAATGTACATTTGTGGGATATCCTAGAGAAACTAGAGGATACCAATTTTACCACCCTGAGGAACAAAAGGTGTTTGTTGCCAGGACTGGCCACTTTCTGGAGAAAGAGTTTATTCTGGATAGGGTCAGTGGGAGTAAGATTGATCTTGAAGAAATTCGAGAACCACTTACGGATAACAGTCCGTTGATGGAAGTAGAGGAGACACCACATACAAATGTGGCGCCATCCCCTACCGTAGACACAATAACACCTCGAAGATCCACCAGGAACGCCGTGGACCCGATAGAGTACATCGGCGTGTATCTCATGGAAGATGAGGACCCTAGAACTAATGAGGAGGTGCTATTAAGGCACGACAAAGAGAAATGGCTTGAGGCCATGAATTACGAGATGGAATCCATGAAGGACAACCAAGTTTGGAACTTAGTTGATCCGCTGAGGAATAGTTCCCATAGGGTGTAAATGGGTCTTTAAGAGAAAGACCGACATGGACGGTAACGTGACCACCTACAAGGCTAGGTTGGTGGCAAAAGGTTATAAGCAAAGACAAGGAGTTGACTATGATGAAACCTTCTCTGCTTTGTTGCCATGTTAAAATCCATTAGAATTTTGCTTGCTATTGCAAAGATACCATGAT
The DNA here is from genome assembly GCA_026214975.1 of Gentiana macrophylla. Classification (NCBI taxonomy): domain Eukaryota; kingdom Viridiplantae; phylum Streptophyta; class Magnoliopsida; order Gentianales; family Gentianaceae; genus Gentiana; species Gentiana macrophylla. The sequence goes on along the minus strand of CM047809.1, from coordinate 122,216,012 downwards.
TACGAAATCGGCAGATGGATGTGAAAACAAGCTTTCCTTAACGGGAACTCGTCTGAGGAAGTGTATATGACATGACTGAGGTTTCACAACCAATGACGCCAGGATGGTGTGTAAAGCGCAAAGATCCATTTATGGATTAAAGCAAGCTTCTCGGAGTTGGAATCTTCGCTTTGATGAGATAATCAAAGCAGTTTGATTTCATCAAGAACGAAGATGAGCCCCTGTGTTTACAAGAAGGTTAGTGGGAGTGCCATTGTGTTCTAGTGCTTTATGTGGATGACATATCGCTCATAGGGAATGATGTGCCTATGTTACAATCAGTCAAAGCTTGGTTATCCAAGAACTTCTATGAAGGACTTGGGTGAGGCGACTTATATTCTCAGGAATAAAGATCTATAGAGATAGATCTAAAAGGTTGCTTGGTCCTGTCACAATCCACCTACATAGACAAGATGTGAAGAAATTCGGCATGGAGCGAGCCCAAGAAAGGGTTCTTCGCCCATGTCACATGGGGTCTACTGCCCAAGGAATGAGTCCTAAGACAGAGGAGGAAAGGGCACAAATGAGTAAAGTCCCTTATGCTTCGGCAATCGGGTCTATCATGTATGCCATGTTATGCCACAAGACCAGCACGCCTCGCACCTCTTAGTATGACTAGTAGGTATTCACCCAATCCAGGTGATGGTCTTTGGATTGTTTGTCAAAAAATATCCTTAAGTACTTGAGACGACTTAGGGATATGTTCCTGGTTTTCGGAACGATGATTTAGTATTACGAGGTTACACGGATGCCGTTTCAAAGCGACAAGGATGACTTTAAGTCACAATCTGGATTTGTTTTCACGCTTAACGGCGGAGCAGTGGTGGAAGAGTTCAAGCAGGAGACTACTGCAGATTCTACAACGGAAGCCGAATACATAGCAGCGACCTCGGAGGCGGCAAAGGAAGCGATTTGGATGAAGAAGTTCATTCATCGAACTTGGTGTGGTTTCTTCCATTGAAGGTCAAAGTGCCTCATCCGTGATAATAATGGAGCGATATCTCACCAAAGGAACCAAGGTCTCATCGTAAGTCCAAACATGTGCTACGGCGCTATCACTTGATTTAGAGATAGTAGATAGAGGAGATGTAAAGATAGAGAAAGTCCACACGGATGATAACATAGCCGATCCGTTAACCAAGGCATTGTCTCAAGCTAAGCATGAGAAACATGTTCACTTGCACGGGCTTAGGCATATGGGTGATTGGCTTTAGGCCAAGTGGGAGATTGTTGAAAGGTGTCCTAAACCCAATCGGTCGGACCGGATCCGACCGGTCGGGTCATTTTCTGATCTATTTAGTTCATGTAATAACTTTATTATGATTAATAAAAGCACTTATGTTATTATATATATTGTTTGTCTTCATATCATTTGTTGTATATATATATAGTAACGTCCCCCTAGTATCAATCTGTGATAGAGAAACCATGAGAGTGATCATGGTTGATGAGATCTCTAATCACTATAACAAGGTTGGTACTTAAATGTCTCTAGTCTTACATATTATCAAATGGGACATTGATAGTATAAGCGGACTAGCACGTATTGGATGTCTTCTATCTTTTAGAAGGTAGGGATAGATCTCGTCTATCGAAGTGTAGGGACACTTGGGTATGCGACGGGCGTGTATTAGAGAATGCGCGACGTTAGATCGACTCCACTTACATTAAGTGTCACACTATGTGGCGGTTGTGTAATTATCCTTTTGACCGAGTCTTCATGGCATCACGGTGTGGATTGTCATGCTTTGACACTATTGAGATTTCTCCCAACCACGGGGCGATCATGCGGTAGTGATTGGGTATGATATTGAAGCACGCGGAGTATACATGATTGGTCGTCCGGGAATCGCGTATCCTATGATTGGGATTGAATATCCGAAATGGCCTTCTTATAAGGAATGTCTAGCTCTCGAGAATCTTTGCAAAGTGGGAGTAAATGTGTTATTCGAGAGAGCATGATATCCAGATTATAAGATACGATCGTCAATGTATTGACACTCGAGATACGATCGTATGGATATTATTATAGCGATAGGATTGTAAGTTACACGGTAATCGCTTCACATGAAAGGTAGTAGTCATTGCTTTTGACTCTTCCGATAATTGGGGTCACGGTGTGTTGCTAGACGCTATCCCGTGATCGTTAGGTATGAAGGGCATTTTGGTAAATTGCACTTTGTGTCTACGGCCAACATATTCGGAAGCCTATCGGGTCACACACATATGAACATCGAGTCGGATTAAAATGCGGTTATAGATGATAACCAAATAAGGAAAGTTTATCTACGGACTATAAAGGTTATAGTGGTAAATTAATATGGTGGTATTTATTTATTATGAATAAATAAAATACAAGATATTAATTATATATAAATTATATTAATTAAAGAATATTCGGAAGTCAATTCATTGACTAAAAGGGCGCCACTTTTGGGTGTATGAGATACACTTGGATTGTGCACTTTAATTAATAAATGTTGCCATAATATTAATATAGGATATTAATTGATTTTAGTAAAATAGATTTATGGTAATAAGATAATTATAATCAATATATGATATTGACAAAATATTATAATTAAAGAGATAAATCAATCTAATTGATTTTCCTTATTTGATTGGAAAAAGGTTTTCTTCTCCTCCACACTCAATTTGGGGCGCCACCTCCTATATAAAAGGAAGTGGGTGTCAAGCTTTACACAACACAATTGCAAGAGTTCATAATTCTTGTGTAAAATAGAGAGCTCTCCATAGTGAGTTTGTGAGGAAGAAAAGGTCCGATCAAGAACCGGAGTTTTTTCGATAGCAATCCAAGGAGGATTCCGGCGAGGGGTTCGTGTGGATTAGCGATAGAGGCCGGACGCGTGGGACGGCTTGCGCGATGAACTACTCTCCGTTGGCGGTCAAAGCGACGATCTTGTAGATCATCTAAGGTATAACCGTCAAACTACTTAACGTGTTTATTGCATTAAACGAAGAACGATCTGTAAAAGGAAATCAAATTTTAAATTCGGCTGCGTTAAACTAGTGATTTCTAACAGGTTTCAACAAAGGCACGATCTTGATTTGCCATGCAGACCAAAAGCTGTTCCTTCCTCAGTAAATTTATCGATTTTCACGTTCATCTGGCGACATCTTTTCTTGCTAAAGATCACAACTTTGTCACGCAGATCCCAAAGACTCATCAAGGTCTTGGTGAAGATGAAGTTGATCGTACAGATTGTTTTCTCCAGAACCTGGCTCTGATACCACTTGTTATAACAGATGGAGATAACTTCAGATGCAAGAAATAGGATCAGATGCAATCAAACGCAAATAATCAAAGGAGATAATAGAAAACAAGAAGAACACAGATTTAACGTGGAAAACCCCTCTCAAAGTGAGAGAGATAAAAAAACCACGGGCAGAAAAGAGATCTTTATTATTATGCACTGAGTTACAAATTTCACACACACAGACAATGCAACAACAACTGTATTTATAGGCACAAATCTCTAAACCCTAGCCGCAAGGAATCTTTGTCTGATACGCCATAAATACCCATACACGTGTCCTCCTTTTAATGACACTGTATAGCTGTCACATAACAGAAATAGCAGATGTGGGACCTGTCAGATTCCAAGACTCGGCAGACTTTACTGCCGATGAAGCCTCGATGAGACTCCACCCTACTGATGCACATAATTGAATACACTTCTCAGCTGTCCATCACACAGCTGAGTCTTCAGATTGGTTCCACCAAATGTAGAGTTTAAGTCACTTTACTGACAAAGCGGGGTTCGAACTCAAGACCTCTCGTTCTGATACCATGTTGAACCATCATATCACCTAAAAGCTTAAGCTAATGGGAAGGTAGATAATTAACATTTTATATATTCAACAGGATAAATCATTCTCATTTTAAAATAACGAAGAAACACATCGACGTTGAAATGCCTAGCATGTAGGGTCAATATACTAATAATATAACGTGCATACGTTACTAAGGAATGATACAAAACTAGGGATGTCAATTTCGATCCAACCCGGTGGATATCCACCCGACCCTACCTGTTAGGGTAGGGTATTTTTAAGGGTAGGGTAGGGTATGAGTTTGATTTTTCAAAACCCGTCATGGGTAGGGTATGGTATGGATATGTATTTTCTACCCGTCATAATGCCCACCCGACCCACCGTATATGTATTTTTTTATTGTATAATTTATAAAAATTAATAATGTGACGTAAAATTGAAATGTCAATTTTTTTTTAAAGAAAAAAAATGTCACTTAGAAAAATAACTAAATAATTATTATTTAAGATTCGTGCCCCATTTTTTTAGTATTTTTTTTTTTGTGTAAACCGGATCTTTATTAAAATTTGTAAGACCCGTGCAACTTTTTTTTAGAATTTTACAAACATATTAATTATCAAAGTTAATGTGGTCTACTCTTCTCTTTATAATTCCTATTATCGGCCAACCCTACCGAACTGTAGAAATGCGAGAATTATATATATATATATACGTTGCTCCGGCGAAACTGATAGTACATATAGAGTTGTTATACTTAGTTGCGAATAAAATTAAATATCCATGGATATATCCACAGACCCGTGGATATCCGTATGGGGAAGGTATGGATTTGATATTTTCTATCCGCATGGGTAATGGATAGGGTATGGGTAAGGAATTTTTTTGATGGGTAAGGTATGGATATTGCCAAACCCGTACCCACGCGTACCCATTGCCATCCCTATACAAAACTCAGAAGGTGATTAGATTGAGTTGGGTTTCATGTTGGTTTAGAGATAAATCAAAATAATCAGAACCAAACCAATTCAATTTGAGTTAGTTTCAAACTAAACCAAGTTTTTTTTTTTTTTTTTTTTTTACCCAAAGGACGAAAGCTTTTATTACTAACCCGGAGAAACCCGGGACTAACAAAAACCGGCACTACCCGGTACTTACAACAACCGGACCAACCCGGTACTGAAACCCCGGCACCGGGCCGGAACAGCAAAGACCAAACAAACAAGGATACAACAACAACAACGTCAACAAATAGACAGAAAAGCGTGAAAGTCTTTGGTAAAAGAGAAAAATCTCCGGAAAAAATCCGATAAGTTGGCCAACAGACACGGATTCCCCGGGTCCATCCATCAATTGACAACAAAACTAAACACACCAAAACTAAACAAGTACAAACTAAAACACTAAAACAAAGAAACCCAAACAGATTAAAAAACATCGGAATTCTTCCACAACATCACCATCGGAGAAGCGCCGCACCATCCACGCGACCGTGAGCCACCACCAAATCGTAAAAAGCCCGCAAGCCTCGACTTTCCTTCCCAACCCGAAAAGTAGCCGACAAGAGAGGAGACGCAGATTGAAGGACGCGGCAAACCAAACCGCCGGCGATGTCAAGCCGAAACCGACGACCCACTCGAGATCCATACAAGACAAGCCTACAGATCTAACCACCACCATCGAGAACAAGCCGGGCTTGTGGAGAAGAGACGATTGGAGGTTAAGCTTCCAGATGGGTTGAAGAAAGAGCCATGGATCAGCCCCAAAACGGAAGAAAAGGAACCCATATTTACAGGACAAAAGTGAAAGGAGAAGAGGCCGCCTCCGGCAAGGCGCCGGAGGGGCAGCGGCTAAAAGAGAGTGCTGGCTGAGTTTTTTTTTCGAGAGAGTTCTTTTCTCCGTGAGAGAGGTTTTTTCTGAGCTGCTGCCTCAACGTCAATTCACAAACTAAACCAAGTTTAAGTTGCCTTTTCTTTTGGTTCGGTTATTTTGCTCACTCCTAGACTCCTACGGTCCTACATATGTTGAATGGTCTTTTGGTTCGGTTTAAGTGGATCTTTTTTATTTTAATACGTTGAGTGGTCTTTTGTGCAAAAATGTGTCGATTTTGTAGATTGCTTTTTCATGTCTCATTTGATATAATTTTAATAAATAAATACACCGGATTATCACTTTGTTTGCACGTTGATTTCACATTAAAGGGAAATTAAGATCCAAAGCCACCTTAACCTCTGGAAATGGGAAATAAATAAAGCATAAATATCAAAACATACACATACATTTACAGTAGGGAGACGGGAGACATTTCAACTGTACATTAACCACAAACCATCTTCATCTTTTCCTTCTATTTCAAGAAGATATGGGTTATTAATAACACCAACACCACATTAGGCTAATACTATCGTCACGACTGTTCAGCCACAACGAGTGACGCAACAGGTTTCACCATTGATGATGATAGGTCTACATCATGATCAATGGATCCCACACGATGACCAACGGAACACAAGCCACTTATATCATTCGTTGTGACTGAATGATTGTGACCGTTTACGGTAGCATTAAAAAGGATTAGACATAAGGGTTGATATGAGAAGAGTAGTCTCTAATACCAGCACCTTCCCATCCCATCCACTCTTCCCATTGATCCCATTCAGAATCATTCATACCCCATAATGGTTCATCTGGATTATATTCTTCTTTTGTTGATGATTCATTTGTTTCTCTACTTTCACCCCTTAAATTACTCATCACCATCTGCACCAACCACCATTAAAAATTATTACATATATATTAGTGTCGGTTTTAGATCAAGGTTGAACGGATACACGGGTACATAATATACAGATGGAGGATACGGGACACGCTACCAGACAGAAGAAGTATATGTGCATCATAGCATAGCATAGCAAGGCAAACAAGCTCCATCATCATAAACAACTAAGATTCTTGGTTAGATAATATCTATTGCACCGGACACTTAGACGAACAAGTGTCATTGCACCAATATTGTCACTCATCCAGTACCGTGATGCATCCGATGGTTAGATGGTGTCAATGCACACACGTCACTCATCTGAGGGTGAGGGAGGGTGAGGCAATAAAAAAAATTTCCCTTTAAACTATTGATAAAAAGCAGAAGGGGCTTCAAAAAAGTTGGAAGAGATGAATTTAGTACTTTAAAAAGGGATATTATTAAACACCAAATGAATCAACTTTGAACAAGAAGGTAAAGTGGAGGGGCTTCCATTTGAACATAAAAATAAGAATCTCAATCATTATAAACATCTCTTTCATGGTTAGGAAAACATTAACCTCTTAATAAAATAATAAATAGTGGAGATAAAGATTGCACTAACAACAACAGACAACTCTTTCAAGGTTTGGAAACCATTACGTTTAAGTTTTGGACATATAAGTTGTCCTTTTATATAATAATTAGGACAAAGACAGCCAAATAATTAGAGAGAAAAAAATATCCAAATGAAAGTAGAAGCATGGACTTTAAAGGTCCCCAATCCATTGTCTTAATCAGATTATAATAAAATAAACACAAGGGATAAAAGACAGAAAAACATTCAATTAAAAGAAGGAATAGCAAGAGAACAAAGGGACGGGACCCTTTATCTACACCACAACTCAACCATCTTCTAAAAGTCGATTCTTAACTAAACATTAGACTTTTTGAAAGTCTATGACAAAAATAAAAGAGCATGATGTGGTTCGACTCCGTAAAACAGTTGATTTCTCTCGGTAATAAGAGGGGTACATACACCATTACAAATCGGACCACTGAGACATAATTATCGATTTACATCATACACAAAGCTACAAGGGAGGGACAGTGGAAAGGGATGGGGCGGTAGGGCCCTTTGGGTTGGGTTCAATTTTTTTTAAAGTCTATTCTAGATCATATGGTGTCACAAATCTGTAATACCACTTTTACACTTTAAGGTCGATTCTTGACGGTGGGGCCTTTTGGGTTGGGTTCAAACCTTTTTTTTAAAGCCTATCGTAGATCATTTGGTGTCACATAAATGTAATACCACTTTTACATCGATTCTTGACTAAATATCGACTTTCCAAAAGGTCGATTATGATGATGTTAGAAGTTTATTTTCAACAGCACGGTCAATCTTTAGAAAGTCGATTGTGTAGTCTTTTTATCTATTCACAAACATGTAAAAAAGAAAAATTAACGAAAATTCTCAGTGATTTGCAGATAAAGAAAACGTACATCGTATGCTTCATTGATGTGATGAAATTGGACGCCACAGTTTGTTCCTCTGCACACATCAGGATGATACTGAAATTGAACAAACATAAATGTATAATCATGCTGCAAATGCAATTCACCAGAAATTAATACGTTCAATTCACCAGAAATTGTTCATCAAATGAATGATCGGAACCAGCTCACCAACTAAACAAGCTCCACTGGCAAATTGGTATAAACATGCAATGCAATTGGCAAGAAAATTAGCAGCAAATATGTTTAATTCAAGGAATTGAACTACAAGATTAGTTTTAGATTGTTTATTAAATAAATGATCTCGAATCAGTTCACTAACTAGACAAGCTGAAATAAATCAGCTGGATTTGATTCGGTTCTTATACAGGACTACAAACGAAGTTTAATGCATAAACAAGGAAACATGGGAAGAAAGAAGGAAAAATTTTAAATCAGATCGTGTTAAAAAAAAAAAAAAAATTGAAATCAATCAAATTTCAAAACATACCTGAAGAGCGAGCTGTCGAAAAGCTTTCCGAACTTCAGATTCAGAAGCGCCTGGATCAATTCTCAATGTTTTATACGGATCCGTTATTGCAGATGAAGAAACGCTGCAGGTAACATTGAGACCTCTTTTCTTATCATTCTTCATCTTCCCCATTGACGAGTTCTTCTCCAACAGATTCAAAGCAGATCCATATCCAATAGTAGCCATAACCAGAAATCTCAGTTTTTAATTTCCTCGATTTATACCACAATCAAAACACGAATACCGAACAAAATGATCTAAAACCGGCAAAAAATAATTGAAAACAATAGCAATAATCGAAATGCACGAAGAGAAATGAATGAATGGATGATCGCAAAAAGGATGGGCAAAGCAAAGAGGATATATAGTAGTAGAAGAAATGAAATGCATTGGAATGTGTGTGTGCATTGAAAGTTGACGGAGTCCATACTCCTTATCCAAATCCGTTTCCCCGACGGTATAGGGTCGTGACGTGTCAGTTGACGGTGGTTTGTAATAGACCGCAAACTTGGCAGTATTTAGATTTTAATACTTTCTTTATTATATTTGGATAACGAGTGATTTTATAGTTAAACACACACACACACACACATATATATATATATATATATATATATATATATATATATTTTTAGGAAAAAACTTTTATTAAATAACATCCGCCAAACAAATTACCAAAACGCTATCAAAAAAGGCTAAAAGTCCTTCGTAGAGAAATTAATGACAAATGTGTCGAAATTTGCAATTGGCGGGGCAGGACATTCCTCAGCGAAAACAAAAGCGAAAAAAACAATGTATGAAACTAGATAAAAAAGCCCAAACAGATTAATTAAGCACCCATGTGCCGTGAGATCTCCACGGGGTTACGAAACGCGCCACGCAAGCTAAACAATCACTTCTATAACTAGTCGCTGGAACCCCAATTGCCTCGCTCTTCTAGGGCCAAGGAAATGGCTTTTAGCTCCAAGAATTTATCGGGTCCCCGGGTGAAGTGGTACACAAAGGAATGCAGACTACCCCAGAGAGTCCCGGAAAATGATGCCAATACCTCGCCTCACATCCAAATCGACGATCCACATTACTCCTTAACTACCCCTTCCGGTGGTTTTACCCATTTGTCTGCCAGACGTGGACCTGCGGTTTGCGTTTGATAATATATATATTTTTTTAGGTGTTAATATTTACATCACATTCATTATATTTGTGTACAACCCTATCTGTGTGTATCACAATAAAATTGACCTTACAAAAGATCGTTTCAAATTTAGAACCAATTTCTTGTCAATGCATTGTGAGAAAATGACTTTAGAAAAGTCGGTGAGAGCTTACAAAAAGTCGGTTTTGGTTTGGAACCGACTTTTACAATGTCGGTTTTACTCTAATACATAGATAGAGTGATACACGGTGTGTGGCAAAGCTGACGTTGTATCGTTTTAGCTTATTTTATTATTGTTGTTTTTGTTTGTTTTTTCCGTAATATGTGTTGTCGGGTAATAAATTACTTTAAAAGATCCATGTATATGAACACCCTATCCTTCGGAGAACTTTTTCTCTTTCGTTCTAACACCATTTTCCCAAACTATTACTTGGCTTTGTCCATTTTCCCAAACTATTACATCATTCGGAGAACTTTTTCTCTTTCGTTCTAACACCATTTTCCCAAACTATTACTTGGCTTCGTTTTGTTGTAATTTTGGTCTGTATTGGTTTGTTACTTGGCTTCGTTTTGTTGTAATTTTGGTATATATTGGTTTGTTAGTCCGGCGTTAGATCGGGTGTAACGCTGGTCCAGACCCCGGGCCTAGTAGTGTTAAATGACTTCGTTTTGTTGTAATTTTGGTCTGTATTGGTTTGTTAGTCCATCATTAGACCGGTGTATAACCTGGTCAGGCACGGCGCAGTAGCTTTAAATGAAATATAAATAGTGCAGTCAACTGTTTAGACAAGCCGTCCTGCTTGATCTAAAAAATTAACCCGAGTTGACAATACATTTATGTCTCATATTTATATTGTGGTAATGTGCTTCCCCCACTTCCAACGTGGGATATCACATCGGATTGTAGTACGGGTTAGGCCGGATTGTAGTGCAGGGTTTGACCGCGTCTTTAGTCTAGTTTTGACTAGACTTTATTGTAAATTAGTTTTCCTTTGGTGACAATAAAATTTTCATCCTTCGTGGAAAAAAAAATATGGAAAATAAGTCATAGAATTAACCACAAAATCACTTTTAGTGGGTCTGAAATAAAAATCATAATTTTTTATACTACGGAAAAATCATTAAAACTCTTGCATAAAACAGTGTGCTGGTTCATAGAATTGACAATCCTTCCTTTGACGTCAAAGCTGGAAAATTATTGTGTGGTAGTACTAATTACGTTTATTAAAAAAATACTTACCCTCTAGGCAAGAATTTACATTAACGACTCCAACAAAGACTCTTAAACCATGGACCATCTGATTTTTTCCTGCATTAGCTACAATTTGTCTTAATTATAAAGCACTTTTTTGATATGTTCAAGCTGCAAAATAATTGAACTTTTCCATACCAATCTCAACATATTAGGTACTAAATTTTTTTTATTCATTTTATTGATAAAAAAAAAAAAAAAAAAAAAAAAAAAAAAAAAACCAACAACAGCCATGACAAAAAAGTGTATGTTGTCCCTGACGGGGACTCTTGTTTACCATGCTTTAAAACATTTACAAAAACGGGCTTACAGAACTCTATTATAGGAACATTCATGTCACTCATTCAACGGTACAACAGAGGCTCTTTCATATGTTGTAGGAACCAGTAGACGATAAAACTCAGCTCGATGGAACATGGTTTAGGAGTGTTTTTTTTTTTTTTTTTTAACATGGTTCCTTTACCTGTAAAGAGTGATGATGTGGAGGGAGGGATGATTCAGATTGTGTCGCATCATTACTCCCCACGGTTTGCCTCAGAACCGACACCCGGGACAGTAGTAGGTCTTTTGAATTGGACAAGAATCATGGTCATGTTATCGCAGCCTTCCCCACCAGCCGATGGTGCCAAACATTCATCAAGTACCTTCTCACACACTGCTGATAGCCTACCTTCCTGCATAATTTAGGAACCCAATTACTTGCTTTTACACCCAAGTTTATGACAAGGTTAACTTAATCACCCAAATCTTTAGGTAAAAGACACTTTTAGACATTTTTTATTGCATGAATTTTGCATTTTTACAACCAATGTTTTGCTCTTTCCTCTCTCACCCTTTATCTATACTATTTTTTCTTTTTACCTTTTTAGTCCAATGTGCCACGTGTCAACCCAGTGGTGGATCCAGAAACCAAGGTCACTGAGGGCACAAAGGGAAATTAAAGTGCACCGTAGTTTTGATATAATTTTTTTTCGTTGCAAAGAATACACTGAGGGCACCAAACCCCAGTGGATCCTCGAAGATGAGACAAGTTCCAACCAATAAAAACTTAAATGTGGCTAGATGGACCGACAAGATAAAACAATTCACAGATGAGGGATAAAAAAAACACTTCTGATTCCTTTTGTTTCATGATTTTGGCATTACTTTCCGCAATGTTTCATCATGATACAGTTACCCCTCATCTATGAACTTTTTCACCTTTTCGGCCCAATTTTGCCATATGTCAAATTTGTACTGGTTAAAACATGTTGTGCTAGTTGTTGGACGTGTGACACTTTGGACTAAAAGTGCAACAAAAAAAAATGCATAGATGAGGGGTGAAAATGGCAACATGAAACATTGGGGGATAGAAGTGTATTAATCATGAAAAAGAGGGACTGATAGAGTCTTATACCTTTTAGATAAAGATGCAACAGTGAAACATAGAAGGTAAAAGTGCAAAATTCAACAAACGAGATTAACAAAAGTGTCATAATTAATCTTCAATTAAAATCAACAGAGATATGCATAAAGTACATACAGTATTCAGCTTTCCATGAACAGTGTCCACTAGTTGCTGGCTAGTTAAGCAATCCCTGAGCCAAATAATTATGAGTTTGTAACTCATTACAAAAGGCAAGGAAAAAAGGATAAAAGAATAGCAAAAAGAATAGCAAAAGGATGCTAACCCCCCCCCCCTTGCCTCTTTAATAGCTTAGCAGAGATGAACGATCACCACATATTGACGATACTTCATGTTTTAGAGTTACTTGCCATGCTTTAGGGTGAAGATGGTATCAGAGCAGGAGACACGCAGGCCAAACTTTATGCCAACATCGTTACCCATTTAGGTTGTCTATGTGTTAGGTTTTCTTTATTTGCATTAAGAACATCTACAATGGTTACACACTGTATCTTATTTAAACACCTTTTCTCGTTCTAATTACGACTTTAACACTCCAATAAACAATCTCTATACAACTAACTAAGCACCTCGATTTTCGGTACACTGTCCAATTAAATCTCTGCATTCAACTAACAAACCTAAGTAGAAACTAAACCTCTCTCCCTTTTCACTTTAAAGGACACTCTATTTTAAGAGAGTGAACTAGTAGATTTTAATTTAAAGTGTGTGTAAAGGGTTTGAAATAAATCTGATACATGCTACTTTTTTATTCTGCCTTGCTTATCAATATAATTTTTTCAAGCATATTATCACCCCAGCATACTAATATGCAGCAGGTTCCACATCAAAATTTTATTCAGTGCATAAGATCCATTTAACAATATGGTAAGGCAAATTGAATTAAAATCAAACTGTTCAAGGCAAGTAGAATATCAAAGTATAAAAAAAAAAAAAAAAAAAAAGAATGCTCACCATATGCCGTCACATGCTAGAACCAGAAATTCATCATCATTCTGCAGCTCAATCTGATACAAAAGAAGAACAAGAAACCTTCTGAAACACACAGAATAATATACATGAGATGTATAGGTAGACTACTCCTCCCAAGTAGGGGTGTAATCAAACCGAGTCGAGTTGACACTCACTAGGGCTTGAACTCGACTCGACTAAAAAAACTCTGGCTCGAATCAAGACTCAAACTCGATAAAGTTATATCAGGTAAAATCAAACTGGACTTGTTTACTAATCGAATAACTTGACTTGATACGTGAGCACGATTATTTATTTTTTTAAATTCATTTAATTTCTTTTATACATAGCAAGTTCGAACTTGACTTGTTTCACAACTCAACTCGATAAAATATTATTTAATAAATCTCTTATATATAATTAAGTAAACAAAGCTTCATTAGCTCGCGAACTACTCGATTGCTAGATTCTAAAGCTCGAGACTGGCTCAATAAATTATTCGAGCACCTTGACTCGAGCTCGAACTCTAAAAATACCGAATCGAGCCTAACACTTTTGTGAGTCAAGTACCAGCAGCTCTCGTGTACTCCCAAGTCATGTATCAGACCAATGACCATGCTTCAAAATACCATCAAAAGTTTACATTTTCCTAATCTATATTCACATGAATCAGTTTTCATACGACTATTAAAGAGAAGCTTCGAATTAACGTACCGTGGTCACATCAGGATCTGCGGTTACTATTTGCTTTTCAGCTGGCAACGATTCATTTTGCTTTAGCTCCATGTCACCTAAATAATAAAAATAATGATACACAAATCAGCCAGAAGGATATTCAAGCAAGTTTCCGTTCAATATGTTCCGTTATGCGGAATAATATTCAAGGAAGTGACCAACCAATATGTTCCGTAACTTATGAACATGATTTTAGCAAGGAGTACCTATAGCTCTTGAAAGATTCAGGTTCCCGTTAACACGCCCATACTGAACAAAGCCTCCAGCATTTAATATCCTATCTTTTTCCTTTTGAAGGTCGGGTTTGTGATCTTTCGACAATTCGATTGCCTGAGCAAAAAATTGTCCAAGGTTTATAAAAATATAAAAGCCAGACAATTCGATTGCCTGAGCATTAGTATTTGGTAGCATGACTACAAATCGAGTGACCGGCTGACCGCAATACAGAGTCACATGAATGCAACATTCTCCTTAAGCATACCAAAGTAACATCTCTTGCTTTTTCAGTACTCCCTCTGTCCCGAAATACAAGTATTTTTTTAATTTTTTCTTGTAGAGTCCCGTAATATTAGGTCTTCTCACAAATCAATACAACATTTAATATATTTTTCCTATTTCACCCCATCTATTATCTGCCCCAAATCAACCAAACAACCCATCAATATGCTATCTTTTGGTGTTTCCAATGTATAAAACTCATTCAATGATGAAGGGTATTTTTGTTCTCGAATACTACAAGAAGGTTCAATTATTAGCTTTCTTAAACAGTGTGTCAAAGCTAAAACGACTTACAATTTGGGATGGATGAAGTACATGAAATGACTTGTAATAAGGAAACAAGACATACAAGAGACAACTGTAAGCATTCCGCCTAGTTTGTGCTACCCTAAACAAGAAAAAAACAATATAATCAGGCACTTCTTGAAAGAAAACAATTACCTGGCCATTTCGAGATAAAACACATCGAGAATCACCAGCATTTGCTACAACAACAACATTATTTCGGATAACAGCAACACAAGCTGTGCAACCGGCAGATGGTTCAGTCAAATCAGAGTGAGGTCCCTTCATTTATGCATGAATTTACCATGCGTTAGTTTTGTCATAAGGTAACAAAGCACAAATGTTCATGCAGCTCACCAATTTTACGACAAAGGAGAGAACACGTTCATAATCAAATAAGGGATAAAGACACTTTTGGTTCCTTTTGTTTCACGATATTTGCACTTCTATCCCAAATGTTTCTTCTAGGCATTTTTACCTCTCATCTATGCATATTTTCACCTTTTCAGTCCATTTTTATCACGTGTCAAGTTTTTATTGGTTCGAGTTTGTCGTACCTACAATGATGGATGTAGGACACGTGGCAATTCGGATTGAAAATGTAAAAAAATATGTATGGATGATTGGTAAAAGTGCCAACATGGAACACTGGGGATAGAAGTTTGAAAATCATCATACAAAGGGGCCGAACAAGTGTTTATCCCTGATCAACAAGGTGTAGCTTTTCACAAGAAAAATATACCATGCATGAATAAGAACGCAGATGTCCCAAAGACAAACAAAAGAAAGTCCTAACAAAGTACAAAATCACTCGTTTGGACATTTTGAAGACTGGTAGGAGAGTTTCTGGAAAGATGAAATCAATGTAATATTGCCCGATTCATATCCGAAAATAATTAGATTTCCTAAACAGTACATTCAAGTTTTGGAAGTATTAAGAAGATAACTTAGGTCACTTAATGGTATCATGCAACTCAAAGTTTTTCTATGATCAGGTCAGCTTTACATTATTTTAAACATTAAACTAATAGCGGCGAAAACAAATAGAATGGCCACTAGGTGGATAGTTTGTAACTCCATATTATTATCAACAAGAAAACTTGAATGGCAAAACTTTTTAGAATGAACCCAACACGGACTTAGTAGCATCCTTGGTAAAACGCGTCTCTCTACAATGCCTCTTAGCAGTAACAGACAAGACAGCACTCGCAGTCAAGAGTAAA
Organism: Gentiana macrophylla; assembly: GCA_026214975.1. Classification (NCBI taxonomy): domain Eukaryota; kingdom Viridiplantae; phylum Streptophyta; class Magnoliopsida; order Gentianales; family Gentianaceae; genus Gentiana; species Gentiana macrophylla. The sequence goes on along the minus strand of CM047809.1, from coordinate 122,199,913 downwards.
GACGCCCAAGGATTTTAGTGTATTAAAAAGAAAAATGTTTTGTATCATGAACTGAAGTTATAACAGAAAACACCGAGGCCAAAGAAATTGAGATAACGCAGTTTCAATCAAAGTTAAGAAGTACCTCCTCAGATGACCAATCATCAATAATCCCGTTCAAATCACCACTACGAGGGGACCGTATAAAATTTTCTGTCCTGCCAGTAACCTCTGTGTTTCCTCCAAGTATGGTTAGTTCTCTCAAACCCCTCTGCCCACGCATCATCTCATCCATTCTGCATTACCAATACCAGTTGAAATACTACACCAAGTCGATGTAACTATAATAACAATTTCTCCAAAAAAAAAAATGTGAAGACTCCTAGCCACAGTCTGTGGCAGTGTTCTAAAAATCGCTAGGCGAGGTCGGTACGCTGCAGGGGCGCCTAGCGCCTAGGGCGCCTAGGCGGCGCCCAGGCGGTTCTAGGATTTTAAGGGGTTTTAGGGTTTTAGGCGCCTTACACTAACTGAGTACAAGTCTCTTGAGTTCCAACATTCAAAGTAATAGCTTATTACAGTTTGGGGGAAAACTCTAGAGTGTAATATCTTTACTTTGGATGACTTGATCCGAAGAATTCTAGTTTACAAAGCTTTTTCCTAGATGGAACCCTAATATCCTAGGTCGCCTAGCGGCGCCAGTCGCCCAGAGCGCCTAGAAGGGCTCAGAGCGCCAGAGCGCCTAGGAGCGCCAGAGCATGGAAAATCGCCAAACACCTGTGTCGCCTAGCTGAGATCGCCTAGAGCCAAGTCGAATCGCTTGGGGTGCGCCTAGCGCCTAGGCGGCGCCTAGGCGACCGCGTTTTGCGATTTTTAGAACACTGGTCTGTGGCATGTCAACTAGTGGAGGATCCGGAAACCAGGGGCGGATCCACGTGCCCCGGGGGGGTCACGTGACCCCACTGAATTTTAAAAAAAAAAAATATTTTTTTAGTATTAAAATTATGTAGTTTTGTTGTTAAAAAGTGTTGTTTTGCCGATAAAAATTGATGTTTTAGACTCTGGTGACCCCATTAAATTTTTTTTTGGATAAAGTAGTTTTAGACTCCGGTGACACCACTGGAATAAATTCCTGGATCCGCCAGTGCCGGAAACTGGAGCCAGTGGGGGCACCGAAGAAGGGACACCGGAGGCACAAATGGTGTGTGTGTGTGTGTCTATATACATATAAGCAAAACTACATCGTGTTAATACAAAAAAAAATCTCAAAGTTCAGTAGGGGCACGTGCCCCCCCCCCCCATGTGACTGCGTTACTGATGCCAACGGCATGTAGTGACCAGCATTCATGTATGGCATTTAGCATGTCAGAGTATTATAGAATCATTGATTCTCAGACTTTCTGTGCAGTAAAGGTACAGGCGCATAAGGATGATAGATATACTTTCCAACGGATACAATGATCCAGGGTAAACAACGGCTTAATTTTCATGATCTCAAACAGATAACAGCCATTTAACTTACTAGCAAATGATACCATCTGGCTTTCTTGTACGGGCTTCAACTATGTTTACTGTGAACAAGAAGAATAACTGAAAAAGTATATTTCTTATTATCTTTGATAAGTTACAAGAGTGATTAAATAGACAGAGGTACAACGGTTGGAAGAATAATTAAGGCATAGAGCCACTAAAGGTAATTATGGCATAGAGCCACTAAAGGAAGATTAGTAATAAAGGCAGATGTGCCATAAATGCTCTATCCCACTAATAAGCTGTAATGTACACAGAAGTACATTAGTAAGGGTAGATTAGAAAAAAACTAATAATAATAATAGAAACCGTATTCTAACACTCCCCCTCAAGATGGAGAATGTAGAGTCTTCATTCCCAGCTTGCATCGAATGTCTTCAAAAGGTTTCTTGGGCAGTCCTTTAGTGAGAGCATCAGCTAGTTGATTTGCAGAGTTGATGTAAGGGATACAAATTAGGCCACTTTCAATTTTTTCTTTGATGAAGTGCCTATCCACTTCAATGTGTTTTGTCCTGTCATGTTGGACAGGATTATGGGCAATACTGATGGCAGACTTGTTATCACAGTATAACCTCATAGGGTGTTGTATCTTGATGTGTAGGTCCTTCAGAATGATATTAATCCATAGTAGTTCACAGATTCCAACAGCCATAGATCTGAATTCAGCTTCAGCACTTGACCTAGAGACAACATTCTGTTTCTTGCTTCTCCATACAACTAGATTTCCTCCAAGATAGATGCATAAACCTGATGTAGATCTTCTATCTTCAATAGAACCTGCATAGTCAGCATCAGTGTAGGCTTCCAAAGACAGGTGTCCATTCTTTTTGAAAAGATTCCATGTCCAGCAGTTCCATTGAGGTATTGGAGTATTCTTTCAACAGCTTGAAGATGAATTTTCTTTGGATCCTGCATAAACCTGCTAACAACATTCACAGCAAAAGCAATGTCTGGCCTAGTATGGGCCAGATATATCAGTCTTCCCACTAACTTTTGATAGTTCATTTTATCAATGGGACTATCATCGTGGGCATTATCAATTTTGTGATTGTAATCAATAGAGTAGAGGTCGGTTTATGACCAAGTTTTCAAAGATCTCTACGAGTAAGTCAAGAATATACTTGTGTTGAGAGATAAAGATCTCATTTTTTGAGTGAAGAACCTCAATCCCTGGAAGTATTTGACCTTCCAGTTCCTTTATTTCAAACTCTTTGAGCAGGCAATTCTTTAGTTTAGTGATTTCATCAAGATCATCACCAGTGATGATGATGTCATCAACATATACAAGGAGGATTGCCCTTTTTCCAGATTTACTCACTTTAACAAATAGAGTATGGTCACCCTGACTCTGTTTGTATTTAAGAGACAACATAGCTTTTGTAAATCTGCCAAACCAGGCTCTAGGAGACTGTTTGAGCCCATATAAGGCTTTATTTAGTTTGCATACTTTCCCTTTTTTGGTTTCAAATCCAGGTGGGATTTCCATGTACACTTCTTCCTTCAACTCCCCCTGAAGGAAAGCATTTTTTACATCAAATTGCTGTAAATTCCAGTCTAGATTTACTGCCAGGGATAGAAGAAGTCTGACAGTGTTCATTTTAGCAACAGGGGCAAATGTGTCAAAGTAGTCTACTCCATAAGTTTGAGTATACCCTTTGGCCACAAGTCTTGCCTTGTGCCTTTCAATAGATCCATCAGATTTATATTTGATGGTAAAGATCCATCTGCATCCAACAGGTTTAGTGTTTTTTGGCATATCAACAATATCCCAAGTCTTATTCTTTTTCTAGGCGATCATTTCATTGATCATGGCATCTCTCCACTTCTTTTCTTTACAAGCTTCAGAACATTTTTAGGAATTTCATTAGAGGACATGAGAACTTAGGAAAGCTTTGTGAGATTTAGAGAAATTCGATAAGTCATGAAGTTCGGATAGGATGCTTAGTAGTACAAGACCTAGTCCCTTCCTAGCAAAGAATAGGAATGAAGTACTCTTACGTGAGAGTGACAGAGTGGGTTTTACATTTTGTAGGAACACATTGAGTTTCATTTTGAATGGGATCATGAGAGTCTTGATCATGATTATCCAAGACAGGGTTATTTAAATCACAAGGAATAGCTGAAGTTTCTCTGGATAAGTTCAGATTCTGAGGCTTTGACTTCTTTCTAGTGTAAGTGATGATTGGTTGTTGACTGGTAGGATGGCCAGGTTGAGAAGGATTCTGATTTCTGGTAGGAGTATGAAGGTCCTTATCATTCTGTTGTGACATCTCAGGACTTGTTATAGAGTTATAGGGATGCTGATGATCATCAGTCTGTTCCTCTATTTGAATAGAATCAGGTTGTTTGTTGGGACTTTGAGAAGGTTCAAGATCAAGAAGGAACATGTCTCTAGCTTGATCATCAGTAAAATTCTCCCCCTGAAAGTGTGAGTAGGTATTGTGATAGTAGGGAGCACTTTCATTGAAGGTAACATCCCTAGACACAAAGAACTTCTTAGTAGAGGGTTGATAGCATTTGTACCCTTTTTGAGTAGAGGAATACCCTATGAAGATACATTTAAGAGCCCTAGGGTCTAACTTTCCTCTATTCTGATTATGAATGTGTACAAATGCTTCACAGCCAAAAATTCTAGGAGTTAATCCATCCGAGATGTGAAAGGATGGATGGAACCGTTTAAGTATGTCAGTAGGGGCTTTATGATCAAGTTTCTTTGAGGGAAGTCTATTAATCAAGTGTGCAGCAGTTAATACCCCCTCTCCCCAGTAACATTTGGGAACATTGTTTTGAAACAGTAAAGCCCTAGTAACATTTAAAAGATGACCATTTTTCCTCTCAGCCACACCATTCTGTTGAGGGGTATTTACACATGATGATTCATGTAAGATTCCCCTTTGCAGAAGGATGGGTGACAGAGATTGGTTAAAGTAATCCTTAGCATTATCAGACCTAAAACGTTTAACTTTTACCCCAAATTGAGTTTCAATCATTTTTAGATAGTTAGGTAAAATTACAGAGACATCAGATTTATTTTTTAACAAGTAAATCCAAGTGACCCTAGAACAATCATCCACAAAGGATACAAACCACACAGCACCGGATATATTAGGGATGATAGATGGTCCCCATATATCACTATGAATTAAATCAAAGGGGTTTTGAATCTTTTCGGATGATTGTTGAAAGGACTTTCTTTTATGTTTAGCTAGCTCACATTCATAATAAGTTGAAGTTCATCAAGATTAATTCCTTTAAACATAAGAGGGAACATTTGTTTTAAAACATTAAAGGAAGGATGTCCTAATCTTTTATGATAAAGCCAAATCTTGTTAACAGAACTAACATTACAAACTGAATGACATAGTTTTTCAGGGTTAGCTCTATCCTTATCCCAATCAAGATAATACAGTCCATCTCTAATCTTAGCATGTCCAATCATCTTCTTCCCCTCTAGTTCCTGTATCAAACACAAGTCAGAGGAGAAAATGGCACAACAATTGGCATCAGCAGTAAGTTTCTTTATGGATAGAAGATTAGTTGACAATTTAGGGACATGAAGAACATTTTTTAATATAAAATCTGAATTTAATCTGACTGTTCCTTGTCCTGCCACAGTTGCAAAAGATCCATCAGCAACTGTGACCTTTTTATTACTAGGACATGGTTTATAATCAGTAAATACAGAGTGAAGATGTGTCATGTGGTCAGTGGCTCCAGAGTCCACAACCCATGACATTTCATCATTGTCAAATAGGTTAGATGTACCTGAGAGTGCAAGACTGCACTTGGGTGGTTCCTCCAAGGTTTCCAACAGCTTTATAAGTTTTTGAACTTGAGTTGGATCAAGATCCTTAGAACCCTCCTGTCCCTTTGCTTCATCCTTGACCATATTGGCATAATTAGGCTTTTCAGCAGACCCCTTGTTGCCTTTTCCATGAAGCTTCCAACAATTTTCTTTGGTGTGTCTGTTTTTCTTACAAAAGGTACAGAAAAGAGAGTCCTTTTCTGGATTTTTGGTAGATGGCCTAGTCACAGAGTTATTTCTTTCACCCTGTGACTCCTTGGATTCCCATTTCTTTACAGCTTTTGCAGCAAGAGCTGAGCTTTCTTCAATGGTTTGTTCAAGCATTACTCCTCTTCTTCCTTCTTCAGCCCTTACAATGGATATTGTGGTATTGAGAGAAGGTAGATCATCTTTTCCTAGTATCTGAACTCTAACAGCATCTAGCTCATTGTTAAGCCCAGCAAGAAAGGTATAAATCCTGTCTTTTTCATTAGCTCGTTGGATAATAGCAGCATCCTCACTACACTTAATCTTAATGACTTGATAGTGGTCAAGCTCTTGCCATAGACCTTGTAGATGATTTGAGTACTCTGTGATAGTCTTAGTCCCTTGTTTGGCAGCTGATATCTTGGTCTTTATTTCAAAGATCTGAGCTGCATCATTGACTTTGGAGTAAGTTTGTTTAGCTGATTCCCATATGGCCTTTGCAGATCCCAGAAACATGAAAGTGGTCGCTATATCGTATCATGGCATTCCATAGCCATGACATTACCATTGAATCACTTCATCCGAGCGACAAACTTTGGATCACCTCAGGGGCTAGAACCAGTCAAATGACTAAGTTTACCCTTGCCTTTTAGATATGTTCTGACGAATTGAGACCGTTTAAGGTAATTTTTTCCATTCAGTCGATAAACTGACTGAACAGGTTGAAGTTCGCCTGACCCATATGTTTTTTCATTATTTGGTGATTCTCCGGTGGTGATACCAGATGTTTCTTCCATGAAAAATACGGGAAAGGAGAAACGACAGAAAGCGGAAGACTAAGAACGACTAGCGCTCCGATACCATGTGAACAAGAAGAATAACTGAAAAAGTATATTTCTTATTATCTTTGATAAGTTACAAGAGTGATTAAATAGACAGAGGTACAACGGTTGGAAGAATAATTAAGGCATAGAGCCACTAAAGGTAATTATGGCATAGAGCCACTAAAGGAAGATTAGTAATAAAGGCAGATGTGCCATAAATGCTCTATCCCACTAACAGCTGTAATGTACAGCAGTACATTAGTAAGGGTAGATTAGGAAAAAACTAATAATAATAATAGAAACCGTATTCTAACATTTACAATGTAGAGCTGCTGAAAATACAAAAATATAATTACTTAAATAATAAGTAAGGAAAACCTGAGAAAAGTTTTTCTCAAGGAAGCCCCCAAATCTCCAGATGAATAGGCTTCATTATTGAGCAACTGGTTGTGCAGATACTTGGCACAAAATTTAGCTACTGCTTTGCCTGCATAATTAACAAATGGACTTTAGGGAAAACGAGGGTCAGCCTAGAACAATTATTGACAATCAAAAGAAGAAAGAAATGTAAAAGAGACTGTATAACTTGAAAACTCAATATAAAGGTAGAGACGAAAAAACCTCCCAACTTTCTTGTGCATAATTGCAAGTTTCTAGTTGTCAAATATGCATATTACAGTAATCCACACATTTAATTTATCCACAATCCCAATCTTGGCTCTTGTAATACGGACATATTTTTCTCTGACTTCTAATAGTCCAGCTTAAGTTGCTCTGAGAACTTCAAATGCAACCATTTTGGCCAAATATAAGCCCCCGAATAAATTCAAAGGAACTATAGAACAAGCCACTATTTCGACTACCGGAAAGTGGAATGCCAAAACAAAGAGATGCATCATTCAAGATTTAATGGTGTATCAATAGTAAACGAACATTAAAAGACAAAAGACAATTTTTATCAGCTTAAGCTTTATGCAACACAAAGATATAATGTGTGTCTGAGCCATATAGCTGATACTGCAAAATCCTAGATACTTAATCATGTAAGTGCAAAAATCAAGAAAATACTTCACAAGATAAGCTATTACCTCCATGGCCATCATAAACTCCGAAAAAAGATGTGGAACTGTCCAAATCTGGATACGCTGCATGCTATAGAACATCAATGTAGCAGAGAGAATAACTTGTGTTAATTAGCTTCTTGGATTAGCAACTGTAAATAACATTATAATAAGTAAGAAAAAGACCAAGCAAAACAAACGATGCAGGGCTCATTACTCAGACAAGATGAAATTTCCACACAGATTATCACATAACACAAAATTGGTATTTTATTTTTTCAATTTAAGACAGTGTCAGGAAAATGGGCAAGCCACTTTGGGCCAAATGATGATTTCCAACCATAAGCAAAATCTTTTATAATCAGGTGTGTGTGTAATGTGTGTCCATAATTTTACGGATAATTTTTGGATGGCGTCTCCACATGTGTTGACGCAGCACAGTTTTATCCTGTGATGAAACTGTGTGGTCTAGATGTCTCCACATGTGTGGACGCTAGGTAAAAATCTCCCCTTAATTACAAGAAAACGTTGAAGGCTTGAAAAAGGCTTTCAATTCAAATGTTTATGTGTATAAGTCAAATGGCTTTGAAAGACTCTCGATCCAAAATAAGATTGCATAATGTTAGATAAACTTTTGTGTCCCATTTGAGAGCTTTGGGTGATTCTCTTTTTTATTTTTTGAAAATGAGGTTGAATTTTATTGATGATAAAAAAAAAAACACAACTATCCAAGAGTTCAGAGAACTCAATGCCAAAATATACAATCTCGCCCCAAAAAGCAGGCATGAAATGTTCTACGATCTATACAAAAGTGGATGACAATTGTATGAGAATCTGTAGGTTCAAAGATGTATGCTAGGCTCTGCCATTTTGGAGTATAAAGAATTCAAATTCAAAATGAAAACGCAGTTAATGCAAACAAAATACATTAAAACAGGAATATAATAAAGATAAAGTTTGGAAAGAATTTGCTTGTATCCAATAAAGAACTTCAACCCCACCAAAAGCACCCAATATGCAGCATTTGTTTCCATCTTAAGCAAGAAACAAAAGATACTTACAGCGTCCTCCATGCTAGAGCGCCATCCTTGCATTGATGATAAGCCATATCTAAGTTTATTGTTCTCTCCATCTTCAGATGACTTGTCAATTTTGGGGCTGCTCAAATATATACCCATACTCAACTGTATCTGGACTCAAGAAGAACAAGAAAAATAATGCGGTCAATGAACCGCAACACCATGTTTCGCCCCTTTATTTACGATCAGGATCATGAAATACAAGGCATAAGCATGAAATGGTTGAGAAAAAGAATCAACCAAAATGTGAACAACACAGTCTTAAAAGCAGATACAATATGCATATGAAGGAAATAATATATTGAATAAGCAAGTTTATCTTTTCGACAATGAGACCACTCAATTTACTTTATCTTTGAGATGTGCATAGAAGTAAATTAGATTGACACAATAAACAAGAATAAAAAACCAGCCGAATACTTTCTCACAAAAATTCAATACTAGACACTACTATGAATTTCATCCATGTCCGGGACTCCCTTTCATTTTTTACACTAGGTATTTTGAGCGTAAGGACCAGCCACCTTGGAAACTTAAGCTTTAAGAAATTTCCAAGTAATACTGTTAATGATTTACTATAATTGAGTATGAATATATAATTGTAAACATCAGCAATTGTCGAAAAATCACATGAATAACTATATGGAAAGGCCAGATAATGCTACTGCTGTCACCTTCATCATGTTCAGGCCTTGTACTACATTGAATAGTAACATATGAAAGTAATGAGATGCACCCTTGATGGCCAAACCTCTTGCCGCATATTAATGGTGTTACTTAACTAAGCATGGGATCAGCCATTGCTGGAAAGCAAATAAATATGTATCACCACGAGAGAGTGTGATTCCCCTTTTTGGTAGAAATATAATGTCTCCACCGTTACTCCGTTAGAAGGTTCTCCAATGCCACGATTCTTAAGACAATGTATAAAGCTCAACCAGCAGGACTATTTTTTTTTATTTTTTATTTTTTTTATTTTTTGAAAAGCACCAGCAGGATTATTAAGACGCAATATAACGCTTTACAGCATGACTGTTAGGAGATAATATAAAACAAGGAGGCTTTGCTTACCGGGTGAAAATAAAGGAAAAGAGCAGGCATTTCATATTAGCACATGTATTCTTATGCTTTTATAACCTTACCATAGATGAAGGTGCTTCAACTGAACCCATTTTCATTCGCTCATCAGCCAACCACCACCACCACCATCACCACCACACACACACACACATACACAAAAGTAAAACAACAGCACATATGATAAAACTAAGATGAGCTGTTATTTGCTGCATCATACTCCAGAAATCCTTAAGATATATTCCTAAAGACACAAAAATTCCAGACATGCCCATAGATCTACTTACAGTAAGCAATACCAACTAACAGGCGGATATACACCTCAAAATCCATAAGGCAGTTGTTGAATGCACACCAACGAATCTACTTTAGTTGGCGCCACACCGGGATTCAACTTTTAGAAAGTCGAATCTAAGCTTAACATTCGACTTCTATAAAGAGGTTGTCGAATGTCCATTTTCGACTTCGAACATACTTGAATTGTGGTGTCACAGTAGATTCGCTATAAAGCCTTTAATCAATCCATAAATCCACATATATCTATTCCTCACCAGGAAACAGATTCCGAGAAACTGTATTACAGATTTCAGTAAAGAAAAAAAGCCATAACTGCCTCATAATTAATAAGGAAAAAAAAACGTCTGAACATACTTAGCAATCCTGATAATAACACCGCTATTCGCAAACCGGTAAAGCCAGCAACAACCACATGAGCTAAGAAAGCATAACACATGCAGCAAAATTTACACTGTACAACACAAATGATAATCGTACGTCATATATAGAAGCATATAAACCAAAAAAGCAGTTACTGGAATCAATTGATAAGTGAAAAATCGAAATTCAATCACTTTATAGAAGATAAACGAAGCAATTTATGCTTGAATGTTCACTAAAGACTCACTATCCAGCTTGAAAAACGTTCCGGCAGCAATCAAGCAGGTAAAAGATAAATCAGGATTGAGATATTGATCGATAAGCGGGCGGCCGTTGCAGGATGATTGTTTATTTATTTATTTTGTTTTTTTATCAAGAAAATTTGTGTACAGATATTATTATTTTCTGCGTGTAAAATATTGAATTTTTATTTTATTTTTAATATCGTAGAGATTATAGTAAACACTTTAATGCATTATTAATAAATTTTGGTGGTGGGTTATTTCAAGACACGTCAAATTACTTCTGCAGCATTTATTTCTCGCACTATAAAAATTATTTCGGCACCACACTGTTTTAAAAAAGACGAACGTCATCTCCACTGGTGTTCCTCCTTGAACACCAACGTCAGTGAACACCAGTAGGGATGACGTTCACGTTATAAAAGTGGTGTTCCTCCTTGAACACCAAAGTCGATGATCATCGACGGCGTTGGTGTCGAGGAGAGAACACCAGTGGGGATGACGTTTTGTTCATAGCAAAAATATTCAAATAATGGGTGTCAAAAATAATTTGGTGTGTGCCAATAGAACCCACCTAAATTTTGGATATTGTATTTTGTTGTTTAATTTTGGCTTCCAAGGGAACAACAATGTCAACAAAACGCAGGAAATCTGATAAACTTTATATGACATAGAATCGTGTAGAACAATTTCCTACAAAAGTTATTCGACCCTTATACGATGCATCGGGTTACACGAATACTATTGTGAGATAAGACTACGTTTCCCTTCTCTTTTTGGCACACAAAAGAAAAGATTACTAATGGACTTTTTGTGAGAAGTTATTGACTCTCAAAGATGAAGAAGAACTTGAATGATTTTCTTCTATGCTCTCAAAATGATCTAATCTGTTAGTTAAAAACGTTCTTACATATAGACACCTTTTTGGAAAGGTGTTATATGGAAGAAATAGTTGAAAACCAATGAAAAGAGACAACAATTCACAAAATCGGGTCACAGGCGGGCGCCTGTGTGAACCAGAAAATTGAGAAACTTTCTGATCAACATTTTGCATTGACAGAACTTGACAGGCGGGCGCCTAAGGGCATAGGCGGCCGCCTGTCACTCTGTTTTTTCCAAACCGAATTTTTGTTGAAATAGTGTCCTAAACCCAATCGGGTTGGACCGGATCCGACCGGGTCGGATCATTTCTACTATTTCTTTATGTTTATACATATATAAAATGGCTTTTATGTTGTCATATATGTGTTCTTTTAAAGAACCAATTATGAATTGTTATATGATAACGCCCTTAGTATTAAAGCGTGATAGAGAAACCATGATGGCGATTATGGTTGATGAGATCTCTAATCACTTTAATAAGTTTGATACTTAAATGTCTCTAGTCGACGTCTTATCAAGCAGGGCATTGATAGTATAAGCAGATTCAGCACGTATTAGATGTCTTCTGTCTTTAGAGGCGGGGATAGATCTCTCGTCATCGAAGTGTAGAGACACTTGGACCGTGACGTGGGCGTGTATTAGGAATGCGTGACGTTAGGATCGACCACTTCCACTTACGGATAAGTGTCACACTATGTGGCGGTTGTGTAATTATCCTTTGGACCGAGTCTTCGTGGCATCACGGTGTGGATTGTCATGCTTTGACACTATTGAGGTTTCCACAGCCACGGGCGATCATGCGGTAGTGATTGGGTATGATCATGAAGCGTCGCGGAGTATACATGATTGGTCGTCCGGGAATCGCGTATCCTATGATTGGGATCGAATATCCGAAATGGCCTTCTTATATAAGGAATGTTTTACTCGTGAATCTTTGCAAAGTGGGAGTAAATGAGTTACTTCGAGAGAGCATGATATCCAGATTATAAGATACGGTCGTTAATGTTTGACACTCGACGTACGACCGTATGGATATTATTACAGCGATAGGATTGTAAGTTACACGGTAACTGTTTCACATGAAAGGTAGTAGTCATTGCATTTGACTCTTCCGATGATTGGGGGTCACGGTGTGTTGCTAGACGCTATCCCGTGATCGTTAGGCATGAAGGGCATTTTAAGTAATTTGCACTTTGTGTCTACGGCCAACATATTCGAAGCCTATCGGGTCACACACATATGAACATCTAGCCGGATTAAAATGTGGTTATAGATGATAACCAAATAAGGAAAGTTTATCTCGAGACTATAAAGGTTATAGTGGTAAATTAATATGGTGGTATTTATTTATTATGAATAAATAAAATACAAGATATTAATTATATTAATTAAAGAATATTCCGAAGAAGCCAATTTGTTGGTCAAAGGTGGCGAACTTATTTGTGTATAAGATACACTTGGATTATGAATTTAATTAATGGTATTACAAAATATTAATATTAGATATTAATATATTATAAAATATAAAATATATGTACATATATAGTGCTTGTGTGTGTGTGTGTGCTTAATGCATGCATGCGCATGATGACTAATATATATATATATATTAATAGATTTATTTTATGTATTATATATGTGATATATACACATGTGTAAATTGATTTATGGTAATATAAAGATAGTAATATTAGATATTGATAATATCTTTGGAATATTCAATATGAGATATTGATAATATCCTAGATTTATTTAATATGAGATATTGTAATAAATGAGATAAATCAATCAATTATATTTTCCTTATTTTATTGGAGAAAGGTTTTCTTCCTTTTACTCTACTGGGCGCCACTTCTACTATAAGTAGGAGGTGGGTGTCAAGCTCTTTTCATCATCATAATTCCAAGAACTAATAGTTCTTGTGGCAAAATGGAAGCATCCCATGAGAGTTGGAGAGAGGGAAAAGGCCGGTCTGAAGAACCGGAGTTTTCCAATAGCAATCCATGATGGGATTTCGCGCGGTCATTCGTGTGGACTAGCGGTAGAGGCCGAACACTTGGGCGGCTCTATGCAGAACTACTCTCCTGAGACGGTCAAAGCGTCGATCTTTTAGATCAACCAAGGTAACCACCGTCTATTACTTATTAGTTTATTGCTTAAACGAAGTCGATCTTGGGTCGATAGGAAATAAATTTTTGAATTCGCTGCGTTCGCAGAGATTTCTAAGTGTGGTATCGGAGAGAGCTTGAGCTTAAGCAATAAGCATGTTATTATCGTAGTTAATTTTATCGTTTAAATCACGTAATTAAAAGATGAAAGATTTTTGATTTGCAAAATTGATACATGAAAAAAAAAAAAGGATCGGGTGGTGCTCGCCGATTGGCGGCGCACCACCACCGCGGCGGCGGGTGGCGGCGGCGGCGGCAGAGGCAACTCTCGCCGCCGGTAGTCGGTTGACCGGTCAATGCTTTGGCGGATCTCCAAATTTTTGTTTTGTGTATTTTGTGATTCAATATGGTTCATAGTTGTGATTAAAATCTCTTTGTTTAGTTGTGTCGTGTGGCTAACCAATGGTTCAAATAGTTTGGCTAATTGGGATGCCACATGACATTAAATGATAATGGCTTTCCAAACTTTGTTTGGAATAGCTGTTTTCCAAATATTTGATTTGGGAAAAGCTGCAAGCTGCCAGCTTCAAAATTTTGATTTTGGAAAGTGGTGAAGCTAAACTAAAATTATTTGGCTTTCCAAATATTTGATTTGGAATAAGCGCAGCCTTTCCAAATATTTGATTTGGGAAAAAGCAGCAGCAGCCACTTCCAAAATTTTGATTTTGGAAAGTGGTGAGCTAAACCAAAATTATTTGGCCTTTCCAAATATTTGATTTGGAATAAGCTGGCGCTTTTCAAATATTTGATTTGTAAAAGCTTAGCGCAAGCTTACTTCCAAAATTTTGATTTTGGAAAGTGGTAAGCTTTAAGTTCGAATTTGGTTTAGAAACGAAAGCGATCCTTTTGATTACGAATCAAAGGAAAAAAAAAAAGAAATAATTTTAATTTTGATTTATTTTGGAATAGTTTACGATTAATTAAAATTAAAATTAAAATCGGTTTAAAATTAATCGTTAATTTTATTTTGATTAAAATCATTTAATTAATTAAATGTTAATTAGTTAATTGATTGGATAAAATTATTTAATAGATTAAATGTTAATTGATTAATTAAGACGCAAGTAGTTAAATTTTAATTTTATCTTTTTCATAAGATTTTATTGTATGGATTAGATATAGTAGATATAATATGATTATATGGACCCGATTGATCGCTGACTCGACCGATAGGATAGATGTGAATGATTTAATTTTTCTGTTGGTTTAAAAATTGTCCAGGCCGTTATGAAGAACGCGTGGCGCAGTTTATTTTCTGCATTTATCCCATTCCGTTGACTCCCTTGTGCGGCGGGTGTATTTATTTTATTAGATAGAATTAAATGTAACAAGAATGGGGGCGGAAGATGGAGACCAAAGAAAGGCGAAAAATAAAGATCCCGTTGGAGAATGGCGCATTAAAGATCCTATTGGCGGCACATTTACCCTTAGGGTGTGACCAGCGGTTTAAATCGGTTTGTATTCAAACCGCACGCTAGAAAAAGTCGTGATCATCATACCGGCACTTTTACGCATTTATTTATTTTGTGCTTGTATTTATTTTATATGATACGATAGATGCATGACTAAGCACGATCTAGATAAATGTGTAGGATGTATGTCTATAGAGATAGATATATTTGATGAGACCGTAATTAAATTAATTAAGAGAATTAATTCAAAATTAATTAAGTGAATTAATTTAAAATTACTCCCACAACAAAAATCGAGTTATAATATGTCTCCCAATATTATAGTGACGGTGAAGAGCCCTTGTTCGGATCAACTGATCGGCCCACGTCGGGAGTTGACCTACCACGGGTATATCGTCATTATCGAGATATGATCGTTATGAGATCTCATGAATACTTGGGTTACGACTTCGACTAAGAATCTTGCGGTGATTGGCCCGCGTCGGGGACCGTTTGATTTTAGAGACATACGGTTGACTATCACATAGACGATGTGAATTGTCAAAAGAGTTGACTAGTCAAACCACTGGAAGTCGCGTTAGACGCGATTGGTAGAAGTACTACCGTCGAAATTGACCCGGTCGATCGCCCACGTCGGGGATCGAGTCAACTAGATAGGATTTCAGCCACTAAAGAATTTTTAATTCTTGAAAGTCAATTGGGAGTAGTTGACTAGTGGGAGCAAAATCATAATCCCAAAGACCATATTTGATTTTGCGTGTATAGACAACGACACTCTTTTATCTTCATTTTTATGTTGTAGTTTTTTTTAGCAAACTTTTATATTTATGTTTTTCTCGATTAGTAAAACCAAATTATATTTATTTGAGAAACGTTCTCAAGAATGGTTAAGTAAATTTTAATCCTTTTAAAATAAAGCAATAACACGAGCAATCCCGTTATAGTAGCTAAAGTTAAGGAGACTACATATTTGATGGAGTCCTCCAAGACTTTAATTATTAAAGAAAACGGTAGCTCATTGGATACGATCCAATATGATCATTCAGTCATATGATGACAATTAATTCAAACGTTGGATAAGAATGACCACATCTAATTTTGGAAATGTTGTTTTCAAAATTGTAAGATTTAAGTATCGACTTAATTCTATCATTGCTTAAAGGTTAATTAAATAGTCAATGTTTTGAATACGATTCAAAAGGTTAAATAAACTATTTAATAACTTTAGATTTTCTTTATGAAAGGAAATCAAAGACATAGCTCTTGTGATCTTTCTTAAGTCTTATGAAGACTACAATAAGAAACATTTTTCAAGTGCTTAAAGGATTGAAAGGAAAGTTAGGGCATGTGCTTAAATAGAAAAACTTATTGATGTTTCTATTCTAGGCAAGTGAGTTGAGATAAATCTATCTAAGTTCGAAGTCAACTCTAAGATATATGATACCTTACGAGTGTGATTAAATTAGAGAGATTGAATACAAATATGGAAGGTGAAACAAACGTTGTGACACTTACCATATTCTGGATCTAATAAAGCGATAAGAGAACTAAATAAATGTTATTATGTTCGGTTCTTTATGAAGGACACAAGTTCGGCTTATTTGTTAGGATTTAGTAGACACATTCAATTGTAAAGAATAAATGTTATTCCGATAAAGTTGGAAGGTCACTGAATCTAACATACTAGATTGTAGTCAC
Source organism: Gentiana macrophylla (assembly GCA_026214975.1). NCBI lineage: Eukaryota > Viridiplantae > Streptophyta > Magnoliopsida > Gentianales > Gentianaceae > Gentiana > Gentiana macrophylla. The sequence continues at coordinate 122,183,316 of CM047809.1, read as the reverse complement.
TATATAGTTGATATATGTGATGAGATCTCAACTAAATATTTGTATGGCTATCATCCTTGATATTTGTAGTTGTTACAGATGTCGATTCTCTGTAAGAGAAGCGTGTAATTAAACGTCATTACGATGATGTTAAACCATATGATTATGAATCATGTGGGTTATAAATATCTTATCTAAAGATGACTAAAATACCCTTTTATGAAAAGGTTATAAAAATCTAGAAAAATTGTCTAAACCCTAAACATACCGATGTTTGTTGGCTTATGACAATTAATGCTACAAATAATTGTTTGTTAATCTCTATGACTATTTTTAGAAATAGTTGAATGTACTTATTGAAGTACGACAATTCGGAAAGCCCGAAAAGTTCGAGCTAGTACGAATATGAGATTGACGAGCTACTTAGGAATTAATCTTCAATTGGATTGAAGTAATTAATACCTGAAGGGTGTTTCAGAAGTCGTCTGAAAGGAATAAGATTCTCCTTGAAGGATACCATCTTTGGGATACGCAATTAGATTGTGTTCCCAAAATGGAAATAACACTTTATATGATAAAGGTGTGACGCAAGCCATCGCGAAATATCCCTTACCCGCCGGGATAGTGCTTCTTATTCTTAACCGAGTTCCAAAGAATAAAGGTTGAATAAATTCCATATTAGATATGGAAGAGGATAATGTCAAATCTGTCTTAACCGATGATTTGAAGTTGTCATAAGCAAAGTCGAAAGGCTTGGAGCCTAGTACGACATATGCAACTTTGTGGAATATCTTAGCAAATACGCTTGATATTACTTACTTGTCCATGAGCAAAATGTTTGTCTCCAAACATGTTTGTCTTCTAAAGGAAGTGTTTTTCCAAAAGAAAGCAGTGGGAGTGAATCAGATCTCAAAAGAGTTTGAGAACCACAAAGATATATTCAACCAATGGGACATGGCGGGGACGCCACATAACGATGAGGTGTAGAACAACGCTCGAGTGCATATAAAAGTTCTGTAAGTCTGTGGATGACCTTAAGCCCGAAAAGGTCTTTGGTATGTTCATCTTGAAGAATGAATATCTCACGACTTATGAAAGAATGTTTGAAAGGCAAGATTGAGAGATATGGCCAGGAGCCATAATATCCGAATTAGATTCCATCGGCGACAACCAGGTTGTGAACCTAGTCTGTCTTACCTGGCGGGAGTGTCCTGGAAGGTGACATGGATACTAATATGATTACCATAAGGCTATAGTGACGGGCCGAAGGGTATGAGGTGTAAACCTTGTAATTATCTTTATCTTTGCCGGTGTGCCGGTTCTATTCGAGATGATGCTTGTTATAACTTCGTATCATGGCTATATGATAGTGTTGATGACGTTGAGCGAAAGCTTCGATGTTCATAGACGATAACATGATATGTAAGCCCACGAGATCCATTTATGGACTCAAACAAGTTTCTCTAGACGATTTCTTTGTTTGATAATCAAAGGAGTTTGATTTAGTCAAAAGAAGGATATGCCCAATGTGCAATATGGATAGTGGGAGTGTGTTACGATTTTTGAGTAAGGTATTGGATATATCTCTCAAGAATTGTCACCCCATGTCACAGTCAATTAATGTTTGGTAGTTCAAGTTCTTTACGAAAGCACTTGAATTAGCAGTTCTTATTTTAGAAATAAGAATCTATAGTGATAGATTTAACTGCTGTTAGATTATTGTTTACCTATATAGATGTGATGCTAAATGAAGTTTAGCATAGATCGCGAGATCTATCTATGTTAGGACGTTGGTCCTAAAAAGATAAGGTGAAAGATGATGCTTATGGAAGGTTTCTTCGCATCTCTGCGATAGGAACCATCTTATAGGTAATGCCGGATGTTCATAGTCCATGAATAGTCATGAGCAAGTATGAAAGTAAATCTGGTAAATGTCGAGAATATCCTTGAACAAGTTAAGGAAAGTTTCCTAGTTTATTAAAACTTGGAATTAAATAAACGTAGATATACTGAGGCGTATATCCTGAGTCTTATGAAGGCGAGTGGGAGCTCTGACCTGGGTTTGCGATCACTTTGATTAAGTGATACAAATGAGTTTGGAAATGTTCTAGCCTATGGGTCACTTTGTAAACTCTACAACTAGGCCAAAACACAAGAAGGTAGTGCCTTAGAAGCGCGGCGGGAGCGATACATGGATCTAGAAGGTTCATTCACGAACCTTATGCGGTTCTTCCACCTTTTCTATATAGGCGATATAGTAAGTGGATTCATTGCTTGAAGCAAGGACCAGGGTCTCGTCGTGGAGATTCGTGTGTGTGTTGAGGCGGTTCCTTTAACTTGGTCATTTGGGCGTGATATGAAGATAGTCGAGTCCCCACGGATGGCGATCCGTTCATGGCTAGAAATGGTTGCGAGTATTGCATGAGATTCTTGTGTTTCAACTTGGTCTCGTGTGTACGAAAGTGATTGGTTTTAGGCCAAGTGGGAGATTGTTGAAATAGTGTCCTAAACCCAATCGGGTTGGACCGGATCCGACCGGTCGGATCATTTCTACTATTTCTTTATGTTTATACATATATAAAATGGCTTTTATGTTGTCATATATGTGTTCTTTTAAAGAACCAATTATGAATTGTTATATGATAACGTCCTTAGTATTAAAGCGTGATAGAGAAACCATGATAGGCGATTATGGTTGATGAGATCTCTAATCACTTTAATAAGTTTGATACTTAAATGTCTCTAGTCGCGACGTCTTATCAAGCGGGGCATTGATAGTATAAGCAGTTCTAGCACGTATTAGATGTCTTACGTCTTTAGAGGCGGGGATAGATCTCGCTGCTATCGAAGTGTAGAGACACTTGGGTAGACGTGGACGTGTATTGGGAATGCGTGCGTTAGATCGACCCACTTACACGAGATAAGTGTCACACTATGTGGCGGTTGTGTAATTATCCTTTGGACCGAGTCTTCATGGCATCACGGTGTGGATTGTCATGCTTTGACACTATTGAGGTTTCCACAGCCACGGGCGATCATGCGGTAGTGATTGGGTATGATCTTTGAAGCATCGCGGAGTATACATGATTGGTCGTCCGGGAATCGCGTATCCTATGATTGGGATCGAATATCCGAAATGGCCTTCTTATAAGGAATGTTTACTCTCGTGAATCTTTGCAAAGTGGGAGTAAATGAGTTACTTGAGAGAGCATGATATCCAGATTATAAGATACGGTCGTTAATGTTTGACACTCGACGCACGACCGTATGGATATTATTACAAATGATAGGATTGTAAGTTACACGGTAAGCTCGTTTCACATGAAAGGTAGTAGTCATTGCATTTGACTCTTCCGATGATTGGGGTCACGGTGTGTTGCTAGACGCTATCCCGTGATCGTTAGGCATGAAGGGCATTTTCGTAATTTGCACTTTGTGTCTACGGCCAACATATTCGGAAGCCTATCGGGTCACACACATATGAACATCTAGCCGGATTAAAATGTGGTTATAGATGATAACCAAATAAGGAAAGTTTATCTCGAGACTATAAAGGTTATAGTGGTAAATTAATATGGTGGTATTTATTTATTATGAATAAATAAAATACAAGATATTAATTATATTAATTAAAGAATATTCCGGAAGCCAATTTGTTGGTCAAAGGTGGCGCAACTTATTTGTGTATAAGATACACTTGGATTGTGCAATTTAATTAATGGTATTACCAAATATTAATATTAGATATTAATATATTATAAAATATAAAATATATGTACATATATAGTGCTTGTGTGTGCGTGTGTGCTTAATGCATGCATGCGCATGATGACTAATATATATATATATATATTAATAGATTTATTTGTGTATTATATATGTGATATATACACATGTGTAAATTGATTTATGGTAATATAAAGATAGTCAATATTAGATATTGACAATATCTTGGAATATTCAATATGAGATATTGACAATATCCTAGATTTATTTAATATGAGATATTGTAATAAATGAGATAAATCAATCAATTATATTTTCCTTATTTTATTGGAGAAAGGTTTTCTTCCTTTTTACTCTACTTGGGGCGCCACTTCTACTATAAGTAGGAGGTGGGTGTCAAGCTCTTTTGTACATCATAATTCCAAGAACTAATAGTTCTTGTGTAAAATTGGAGAGCATCCTATAGAGAGTTGGAGAGAGGGGAAAAAGGCCGGTCTAGCAACCGGAGTTTTCCAATAGCAATCCATGATGGGATTCGGTGGTGTGCGTGTGGACTAGCGGTAGAGGCCGAACACTTGGGCGGCTCTATGCAGAACTACTCTCCTTAGACGGTCAAAGCGTCGATCTTTTAGATCAACCAAGGTAACCACCGTCTATTACTTATTAGTTTATTGCTTAAACGAAGTCGATCTTGGGTCGATAGGAAATAAATTTTTGAATTCCGCTGCTCCCGCGTAGATTTCCTAACAATTTTTGTGTCTTTTGAGTTGTTTTTGGAACTATACTTGATCATTTATATCCGTAAACTCGTAAACACTTATATGAGTGTGCACTCCGCACCTCCAAACCCACAACAGAGTGTTCGAGTTCACCCATCTTTGAACCAAACCCTTAATTACACAAATGGACATGGTTATACTTAAATCACCAACATTCCTCCCTCATTTAAGTCTAATCCTTGGTTTAGCTGAAGATCAGTCAAAACATAACAATTCATGCATCAATGATAATATCACGAAGATTGAATTACCACCTAGTAATATTACACATTTCAAATATCCGAGTATCGGGGTGTGTCTAAGCATTGAACCCCTTTACACATTTTGAATACATGAAGATAATATACACATGAATTAAGATAACTCCAAAAGTTTATTCTTGACACTAATTAAACAAGCCTTGTGTCCATATCCATTATTGAGCATACAGAAAGCCAACCCTAGAACTTCCTTGAAGCGGCCAAACTTCATACTCATATAGGTGAATCTTTTATTGATCGTGCACCTGCAATAGCACTTTGTCAAAAGACTCATTAAGAAGAAACTCTTCAACCTAATATTGCAGGTCATAGCACATACCTTCAGGACAATATCATGTGCTCAAATCTAAGACAATAGGCCTTCCACATTGAATTCTGCCTCTAACATTGTATTAGAGGGGAATTGGGTATCCTATCACCAAGATTTATATGGGTTGTAAACCCATCCCGATTACCGACTTTTGTACCAAGTCTCTAGCCAATCCTTTGGTTAAGTGATCACTAAATTATGTTGAGATCTCACAAAAACAACCGAAATCACCCCATGAGTAATCAACTCACGCATCGCGTATATGTCTAACGCCGCGTGTGTCGCGACTTACCATTATACACTTGACTATATGCTTTAGACAAGGTAGATGCACTATCACAATGAATAGAAATGGGTGAAATTGGTTTTGGCCATAACGGAATTTCATAGATCAAATTCCTAAGCCACTATGCCTCTTTTCGAATTTCTCGCTAAGGCAACAAATTCGACTCCATAGTCGAGCCAAGAATGCATGTTTGCTTTTGGAAGCCCATGAAATGGCACCTCCTCCAAGTAAAAACACCCAACCACTAGTAGAAGAATGATCCTCTACATTTGATATCCAACTGGCATCTGAGTATCCTTCTATTATTGAAGGATATCCAACATAAGTCAAGCCAAAGTCCTTGGTCAACTTAAGATACCTTAGTACACGATTTACCGCACGCCAATGATGACTACTCGGATTACTCGTGAACCTGCTTAGCTTTCCAACCGCATAAGCAATATCCGGACGTGTGCTAGTCATAGCATACATCAAACATCCTATCACCCGAGAATACTCAAGTTGTAATATCGGATTTCCCGTATTAGGCATGAGTTTCTCATTAGGATCCATGGGAGTATTTGCTGGAGTAGAATTTTCACAATTGAATTTCTTTAACACTTTCTCAATATAATGAGATTGTGTCAAAGAGATCCCTTTGTCACTCCATTTGATCTTGATTCCAAGAATCACATCCGCCTCCCCCATGTCTTTCATAGAGAAACTTGATGACAAAAAGGCCTTACAAAGGTCAACTTGTTCTTGGTTAGTTCCAAAGATTAACATGTCATCAACATATAAGCAAATTATCACACCGTTACCGGTGTTGTCAAATTTGCTATATAAACACTTGTCTGATTGGTTAAGTTTAAAACCACTAGACAAGACAACCTCATCAAATTTATGATGCCATTATTTAGGTACTTGTTTAAGCCCATACAATGATTTAACAAGCTTGCATACCTTATGCTCATTCCCAGGCATAACAAACCCCTCCGGTTGTTTAATATTTATTTCTTCTTCCAAGTCTCCATTTAAGAAGACTGTTTTAACATCCATTTGATGGACTACCAGATTGTTAATAGCAGCTAAGGCAATCAACAATCTAATTGTGGAGATTCTAGCAACCGGTGCATAGGTATCAAAATAATCAATATTTTCCTTTTGCCTAAAGCCTTGAATTACCAATCTGGCTTTATACCTGTCGACAGTACCGTCAGCTTTCATTTTTCTTTTAAATATCCACTTGCAACCCAAAGGTTTGCAACCACGCGGAAGATCCGCAAGGATCCACTTGTTGTTTCCCATTATGGAGTCCATCTCATCATTGACGGCTTCTTTCCAAAATGACACGTCTCGAGACTCCATAGCCTTCTTAAACGTCTTAGGATCTTCATCAATATTATAACAATATGAGTATTGAAATCCTACTTCATCTCTTGTTCCTTCCACCAAATAAGTTTGATAGTCGGGTCCAAAAGATTTTGGTTTCCTAGCCATTTTGCTTTTACGAAGCTCGAAAGGCTCATCATGAGAATCAACACCATTGTTGTTCTCTACTCCAACAATAGTAGGAGTTATATCCTTTGGCCTCGGTATAGAGGTAAACCGATGTTCATCAAAGATGGCATCCATTGACTCAATCACCGAATGAACAGCAACTGAATCATTAGGCTCTATAACATAGAACCTATATGTTTTGGAATGCAAAGCATATCCAATAAAGATACAATCAATGCCTCTTTCACCCAAGGTTTTAATCTTAGGCACAAGAAGTCTTACAACACCTACTCTACAAATTTCAAACTCGTAGATAATTCAAGCTTTGCTTCTTTTTGAACCAAAGTTCATAGGGGGTAATAGGATTCATTTTATTAGGAATTCTATTCAGCAAATAACAAGCCGTTAACATGGCTTCTCCCAAAATCCCTCACTCAAACCAGAGTAAGATAACATGGAATTAACCATCTATTTAAGAGTACGGTTTTTCCTTTCCGCTATGCCATTTTGTTGTGGCGTATACGGCGTTGTAACCTCATGTATTATACCACATGACCCGAAAAATGTTGGATCAAAATATTCACCACCTCAATCGGTACGCAACCTTTTTACTTTAGAAGTTAATTGTAATTCTACCTCATTTTTATAGGCTTTAAATTTATCTATTGCCTCGTCTTTAGAATGAAGTAGAAAAACATAACAAAACCGTGTGCAATCGTCTATAAAAGTTACTACATATCTTTTATTACCAAAAGAAGACGTACAACAAAAATCACATAGATCACTATGAATAAGTTCTAAAACGGAAGACGACCTTTCAACACTATGAAAAGGTTTTCTCACAATTTTGTTTAACATACAAGTATTACACTTATTCATATTCATGTCAAAAGATGGAATTAACTCATTTTTAGACATCATCAACATACGCTTATAATGAACATGTCCCAACCGAGCATGCCACAAAACAGAACTATTAACATCATGAATTGCAGCAACATTATTTACAACATCATGCTGGATATTTAACATAAACATACCATTACATAAGTAACCAAATCCAATAAATACACCACACTTACTTAAAATGTACTTATCCGACTCATAGACTTGTTTATAACCTTCTTTACATAAAATACTACCAGAAACCAAGTTTTTCCGTATACACGGAGCATGCAACACATGTTTTAAAATAATGCATTTTCCAGAACTAAAAGATAAAACAACACTTCCAATTCCAACTATGGCAGCCCTTGACTCGTTTCCCATAAGTAGCATGGATCCATCGATCACGAGTTCATAGTTTTTAAACCAAACTTCGATCCTTGCATACATGTCTCGTTGCACCCGAGTCAATCCACCAAGCAACATCATCATCCTGCATATAAAATGCCTCAGAAATTAGTGGTACATAATTCACATTTTAATTAAATCCATAAGTAACATTCTGACCTTGATGTTTAGGAGCACCTTGGTCCTTAGACCCTTGCCCCGAACTGTTGTTTGGTCCTTTCTTCCTTACTTTCGACAATCAACCCCGAAATGTCCAGTTTTTCCATAAATTCTAACAAGCACCTTTCGGTTTTTTGTTGGTATCTTTGCCATTGTTTTTGGAAGACTTTTTCTTATCTTTTCCCTTGTTCTTATATGAACATTCACCGGCTTCCATCATATTGATACAGGTCGAATCCATTACCTCTTTACCCTTGGTTTTACCGCCCTCTTGCGCCCTTAGAGATTCCTCTATATGCAAGTGACTACCAAGTTCTACCAAAGATAATTCTTCTTTTTTGTGCTTTAACATGTGTTTAAAATCTTTCCATGATGGTGGTAATTTATCTATAATGTTTGACACCGAAATAGACTCATCCATTTCCATTTTATGTTGTGCAAACTGACCCAAAATGCGCAGTAATTCATTATATTGTTCCATTTCCGACCTTGAGTCTACCATGTTATATTTCATGAAATTACCAACCAAGAACTTTTTACTAGAGGCATCCTCATTCATGTATTTAGACTCCTGTGAATCCCAAAGTTCTTTTGCAGACTCAACATTTTGATAAATGTCAAATAATGAATCAGACATACAGTTTAGAATGTGACCTCTACAGATGTAATCATCATTCTCCCATTTGTTCTTCCTCCTCAGTTCCTCCAATGGTCCATCATCCAATACTTCAGGCATCGGTGTACTCAACACATACACCACCTTCAAAGTTGTTAGCAGAAAATGCATCTTCCTTTGCCATCTTCTAAAATTGACACCTTCAAACTTTTCCAATTTTCCAAAGTTTGTAGTCATCTCCTTGACACTTGACATTGCAGAAATTATGAAAATAACTTTTGTATATTGTTGTTTAATTTTGGCTTCCAAGGGAACAACAATGTCAACAAAACGCAGGAAATCTGATAAACTTTATATGACGTAGAATCGTGTAGAACACTTTCCTACAAAAGTTATTCGACCCTTATACGATGCCTCGGGTTACACGAATATTCTTGTGAGATAAGACTACGTTTCCCTTCTCTTTTTGGCACACAAAAGAAAAGATTACTAATGGAGTTTTTGTGAGAAGTTATTGACTCCCAAAGATGAAGAAGAACTTGAATGATTTTCTTCTATGCTCTCAAAATGATCTAATCTGTTAGTTAGAAACGTTCTTACATATAGACACCTTTTTGGAAAGGTGTTATATGGAAGAAACAGTTGAAAACCAATGAAAAGACACAACAATTCGCAAAATCGGGTCACAAGCGGGCGCTTGTGAAAACACAGCGGGCGCTGTGTGAACGTAAAAAGCGAAACTTTCGATCAATATTTTGCCTTGATGAACTTGTTGTCGGCGGCGCTAAGGGCACAGGCGGCCTCCTGTCACTCTGTTTTTTCCAAACCGAATTTTTGTGTCTTTTGAGTTGTTTTTCGAACTATACTTGATCATTTATATCCGTAAACTCGTAAACACTTATATGAGTGTGCACTCCGCACCTCCAAACCCACAACAGAGTGTTCGAGTTCACCCATCTTTGAACCAAACCCTTAATTACACAAATGGACATGGTTATACTTAAATCACCAAAATATTTGATCCATAAAGGGCATACTATGTTTGGAAGGGAAGAATGGTGATTGTGATGATGATAAAAGAATAAACGAATATGGTATCTTCGGATTGATAAAATTTACGTATTGTTTTCGTAAGCTATCTCCAGACAAAATCCTCCTTCAAGGTACTGTCGTCGGACATCAAAAGTGGGACATCTCCCAACAAGATTGTTGCATCTTCGAGGAAGAAATCTAAGGTGGAGACTCTCATATGGAGAGACATCTATGTGGCTTCATATAGACCACACGGTTTTATTCTGTAATGAAACTGTGTGGTCCGGATGAAGCTACATAGGTGACTCTTTATGTGGGAGTCTCCCCCTTAGTATTTCCTTCTTCGAGGTATTGCCGGGCATCAAAGGTTGTGACTTCTCCCAACAATGTTTGTTGCATTTTCGAGATACTGTCGGGCATCAAAGGTCACCTCTCCCCACAATGTTTGTTGCATCCACAAAGGCAGGGACATCTCTCAACAAGGTTTGTTGCATCCATAATGACTCGAACCCGATACCTCTTGCTTAAACAACCCGAGTCTATTCCACTCCGACCAACTTTTTTTGGTGCTTTTAAAGACCTTTGCGAGTTGAGTTAGTGTGATATGAAGTCCCTTGTTTCTTCTAAAGTTTCCATTTTTATGTGAGGGTTGCTTAATCTAGTGCTAGTTTTCTCGGTTAGTATAACTCCTTCGGGATTTCTGACTCGTCAAAGTGTTGATTGTTTCGACACAGTGCAAATTCCTTACAACATATACCTTTTGGGAGTGTGATGACACGTCGAGTTTGGAAACATCCGTTTATATTGTGTTGGGAGTTATCAAAAATATATAAGATTTTCAATTTAAGTGAATGCATAATTATTTTCCCAATGTAATATTTAATGTTGTTAAGAAAAAAAATGTAATATTTAATATTTTAAGGTGGGCTTAGGAGGGTTACGCCCACATAAAATTTTCAGTTGGAGACTCCTACATTGAAAGATATTCATGTGGCTTCGTCTGGACCACACGGTTTCATTATGAAGCCATATGAGTGTCTCTCGATATGAGAGTTTTCACCTTATAATTTTCCCACGTCCACCTAGCCCTTTTTCTTAATACGCAGCTATATATTCGGTCCAATAAATCGACTAACCCATTAGACATTTACTTGCCCACTTAAGCAAATCGATTTAAAATAGTGAGTTTTATTGCACTGCGAAATTGCTAACGATATGACGTTTGTTGAGTAAATTTTCTCTGGGTAATCATAGTGATCGAAAAAAGATCGTATTGTCAATAAATCCACCTGAAAAATATGTTACAAGAAAGAAAAGACCATATCCTTAATTTCTCCATCGATTCACTCTAATAATGCAATCTTATCAAACCATCTAAATAATAATCAAACCCGGAGTATTACAAAACTCTCTCAATTTTCGGCATTTTTTGAGCAAAGAGAAAAATGATAAGGTGAACATTTGCGGTATAAATACTCCGTACTTCATTACGTGGTTGTCAAAATAACACTATTAAAGAAATTAGTTCATGCATTGATTTTAACAACAAAATGACTAAAAAGTTATTAGATATAATTAAGGTAGTATTTTTTTCATCTTTATATATAATATAAAAAATGTGAAGTAAGAAAATGACAATAAATACTGATAATGATATTAAATTAAATTATATTTAAAAAACAAATACTCCATCCATTCCATAATATCTGAGGCAGGTATGAAATACACACAGATTAAGACAATTTATTACATTGACTTTCAAGTGAATTAGACTAGAATATCCTTAACTAACCTTTGAAAATAAAAAATAAAGAGATGTTGTATTTGTGCTTGGAATGAGGATTAGGCATTAATAATGAGTAGTGTAACAGTCACTCGTTACTACTCTCTCCCCCAAATATACTCATTTTTTCTCAATCCAAACCTTTGGAGTACAAAAAAAGAAACATTTAATGAACACGGATGAAAGGGGTAAAGTGGAAATAATACATTAAATATTCCATTGAAATGTGTATTACCTCAGTTATTTTGGAACGGATCTTTTTGACAACTGCCTCTGATATTATGGAACGGGGGGAATATTCTTATAACTACATCAATTAATAAGAACATATACAGAAGAACGTATATTGAAGTAATCTTATAGTATAATATTTTATCCGACCACTCAAAAGTAAATTTCTTGCTCCGTACTCGATCTTATAACTATTCTAAAAAAAAAAGAGTAGAAATCTTGCATAATGCATCCACCTTAGACTATCTACAATGGGTTCATTTATGGACTCCCTAAATGGATTATAGGGAGGGGTCCAGGCCTGAAGGCCTACAGTGTTATTCCCAAACAGCCCTCTATCTCTTATTGAAACTACTTCCCTCCCCTATTATAAGGAACGACTTCATGTGATCTTGCAACTTTTTTTTTCCAATATTCTTGCATCCTATTTTAAGAAATAAATAATCTTGTATTTCCATTCACGCTTTATTTTCGTTCATGTGTTCCCTCCATCGATTCCATCTCCATCGAATACTTTATTTTTTGAGTTGGGATATTTTAAAATAGAGTGATGATATATGTACAACGGTTGTGTCACAATGATTGACACAACAAAATTTTACATCATTAATCATAATGGGTCTATATCACGATCAATATCATAATCAAGTGTGAAAATGTGTGTTATGTCCCTCGTTGTGACTCAACCGTTGATAAAAATACAAGAAAGTTTAAAAATACTATATTTTTTTCAAAAATAACATACCACATGTTTTACAAAACGCATACGACGTATTAAAATATCATTTTGTAACTATAATATTTCAATTTAATTTTATGAGAAAATAAAAGGAAAAAAGTGGGAAAATATGTTGGTAGTTAAATTGGTTGAGATGCGAGAAAAAATAAATTTGAGGAATTGTATAGGGATTGATTATTGGAGTTGGTTGTTTTATAGGGTGTTGAAAAAGTGAATCTAAAACGGAAAATAAGATAAATAGGGAATGATATAAGGAGCCACCACTGTGGTTAGTCTTATAACTATACCGCATGTAACAACCCTAAATCTCAAAAATGATCACATCATCCCATAGTCATCATCTAGTATTTCACTTTCTCTTATACAAATCATGTTGTATCAGGTGACATATACTACAATATTTCATTTTTTTTCTTTTATATGATACATTTTAATTGTGTTGTGAGAGATTAATAAAAAAATATTATAATGTGTTAGATATTTTTTCATAAATTACATATTTTTCATCGTATGCATTTAAGTTGTTGTAACAAAACGAGGTTCGACCTGTGAAAATCAGCTGAAGTGATGCACAAGTGAAATTCAAATTGATGCATTTGTGCATTATAACTACATGCACATGTGAAATTATGCAATTCGGATACACGCAAATGCAAAGTGATGCACCTCACAAATATAGGCGGATTGTGAGATCTCAGAGTAAAAGGCTGATAAAATTTTAAAGGCGAATACAAAAATTAAGGGGAGGAGGGGGGGGGGGGGGGAAGCTATAAAAATAATACGTATATTAGTATATTTTTTTTGGAACAAAGGGGGCAGGTGTATGTAGGTCTGCCACTACTCACAAAGCCAAGCTAGCGTTTGGTCGAACGAAGAGGACTATTACCCCTTCGCGTAAGAATACGTCATTTCGGATTATGTACCTTTGTTCTATAAATACAAATCAATGCATACGTGAAAATTTCATTCGAAAAGCATCATCATAATTTTTTTCGAGTGTCATTTGGTTTTATCAGACGAATCATCGTCTGATCAAACATCTTCATTGTATCATGAGATTTTCGAATGATTCTAAATGACATGGTTGGGCGAAATATCTTTTAAATGAAAGCGCATTCAAGATGTCTTACAGTTAAATCTATTGTCCTTTAACTATTCTGAAAGTCAAACATTTCCAACATAATGTATGTTATTTGATTTAGCATTCATATAATTATTGTACCATATAATATCTCGAAGTGAAAATGAAATAGTAGATGATGATTATGTGGTGAAGTGATGTATATTTTTTTTTAATTTTTTTTGAATAGATGATGTGATAATTTAATCAAATTTAATTAATCAATCATCTGGTTCGTTCTCCATTCTTTTTATCTATCACAAGTATTATAGGATATGCTTTTATGCCTCGTTTTTCATAATAAACAAAAAAGAATTAAACGTTCTAAAGAACAAGACAATTGAAATTAATTGATGAAAGATTAAGACAAAACGAATTTCACTGTTGCGTGGCAAATGAATCAATTTTAATAAGACGAAAAATAAACGAAGAAGCTACGTACCTAACTTATAAGGGAAATGGTATGTGCACTACACATTTGTGGAGTATCACCACTCAACTTGTTATTGTAGATAATGAAAGTGGAGGTAATATTCCCCTCAGAAAAAAGGAAGAAAAAAAGGTGGGGGTAATATGAATCCATTTATATGTAAACTTGTCGAAAAGTAATTGGAAATAAAATTTTGCCGTCAGTCTCATCTTTCCTTATCCAATTGTGTTTTGAGTTCGGTTCGGTTTTTAATCGAGTAGTTCGGTTTGATAAGACTCGACTAGAATAATGCTGGAACACTAAACGCCACATAATGTGAAACAAAAGATCACAAAATAGAAAACCACTCTCAATGGCTCCATGGGAGAATCGAACAACATAAGACATTCGGAGGTCCCAAATCTTAAATTATTAGCGAACTCGACTATTTCACCCTCTATCGAATAATAATAAATATATATATATAAGTGAATCGAGTGTAGTTTATTGATCAAAAAAAAAAAAAAATGACCCCCACCGCGCTGCCTCTAATACTCGGTAGATTATATAAATCGAGGGTTATACATCAGTTGTCCATTATGCAAAGGGCTGCACACCTACTATTGTTGTAAGAAGTCTATTAAAAAACACAGATGAGAAGCTTGCAGTTTAAGAAAGATAAAACAGAAGCAATGCAAATGTAAAAAATGGCGAAAATTGATAAAACACAGAAACAAAGAGAACACAGTGATTTAACGTGGTTTCTGGCGTTGTGCCGACTACTCCACGGACAGAAAAGGAGATGTTTTACTATGCATAAAGTTACAAGGTATTCCTCACAAAGTGAAAGACACACTCTTGAAAGACACTTTTGCATTGATTACAACATTAGTATTTATAGGCACAAATCTCAAACCCTAACCACCATAAGATCTTTGTTTGAATTGTATAACATCTCAGGATGACTCACCCAAATTGTTATCCACCAGATCTTTGTGTATATTAGTGATGGAATCGTAAATTTAACGGCGGGATGTAAAAGAGCACCAGCAAGGGATTTTCTTAGAATAAGTGAGGAAGAATTACTAAAGATATAAACCGATCAAAAAAAAAATGTTCTATCAGAAAGGCTTTCGTCTCAATTTATTCTGGTCTATGATTTTACAACTAATAAATGAGGAGTTATCGTCAACCCGCAAGAACACATAGTTAATTATCGCAGATTTGGTGAGTTTTTTTTATTTTCGATAAATAGCCAAAGTGTGTGTTTTTTTATAATTATTTTCAAGTATTTTACTTATATCAAATATTGATTTAAACTCGGAAGTCATTTTCGAATGATGTTTCTTAAAAATAAATAATTCGATTTAATTTGAAACAATTGACTGTTTTGAGCCAGTGCACACTTATCAAAACAATAAAAACTGAAACCTGGAATTGAGGGATAATACTCGCTCGCTCGCTCGCTCGTGACACGAAAGTGTCAAAGCTCTGGTGGCTAGGGGGATTAGAGTTACTGCTCTAGGAGAACGGCTAGTCACCGGTCTCGGGGCCTCTTGACTCGAAGTCTTTCCGGCAATAGCTAGAGTGCTCACTCGTAAGAGTGTGGACGGTACCTTTTCCCCGAAGATTCATGCTACAGCCGGGAAAACAAGGGCTGACGGTTGGTGCATGGGTCCTAGGGCATGGATAGGGTTGGCTGGAGGCGTGTAGGAGGTTTGCACGGTGAAAGTTGATTCTTTTCCCTGACAATCAGCCGGAGTTGTCAGGCATGGCTAGTTCTCATGGAGTGCGGTTGAAATCCATATGGTAAAATGGTGTTAGGGCGGTACTTGACTCATCGACTCAGCCAAAGCTGGTGCATGTAAATAAACTAGACATGTTTTCTTAATGCTCGTGCACTTAATAAATGTTAAAAAAGTTATTCTTTCCATTTGTTCTAGTAAATAAAGACTTGCGCTGTCATTTTTGAATGTTGAATCAAAGTAATGTTTCTTTTAATATTATAAATATATATAATATATAACACTCTCACACACGGCTTATACCAGTCTTTTGCTGACGACTCGTTTTTCTTTGTTTTTGTTTTTGTTTTTGTTTTGTTTCGTTTTTTTTCTATAAATATATACAGTTTGTTGATCGAGGGGGAATGGAGATTATAGATGATGATATTGATCAAGATGCGAGGAAATGAATTAATGTTTTGGATGGTACCTCATTTTTTTTAAAAAGCTATTGTAATTTTATGGGTTGTAATATTGTAATAAAAGAAATTATTGAATAATAGTGAAATCATTTGTGGATTTAGTGAATTATTTTGTGGATTTATTTTGTTATATTGGGAATATAGTCTTTTTTATTGAAGTCACGGCGAGAGCTTCGCAACCCCTCCTAGAATGACCTCGGTGGACCTAGGGGTCAGGAGTAAGGTATTACACACATCACCTGAATAATCAGCATCACAGTATCCTGTGATCAGTTCTTGAGTATCACCTCCATAAATGAGACCAACATCAGCTGTACCTCTAAGGTACATGAACATTCTTTTCACAGCTTTCCAGTGTTCCTTTCCAGGTTGAGCCATAAACCTGCTGACAACACTAACTACCTGAGCCAGATCAGGCCTAGCGCACACCATGGCATACATCAGACTGCCAAGTGCACTAGCATAGGGAACTCTTGACATGTACTCATTCTCCTCGCTCGTGACACGAAAGTGTCAAAGCTCTGGTGGCTAGGGGGAGTAGAGTTACTGCTCTAGGAGAACGGCTAGTCACCGGTCTCGGGGCCTTTTGACTCGAAGTCTTTCCGACAGTAGCTAGAGTGCTCACTCGTAAGAGTGTGGACGGTACCTTTTCCCCGAAGATTCATGCTATAGCCGGGAAAGCAAGGGCTGACGGTTGGTGCGTAGGTCCTAGGGCATGGACAGGGTTGGTTGGAGCCGTGTAGGAGGTTTGCACGGTGAAAGTTGATTCTTTTCTCTGACAATCGGACGGAGTTGTCAGGCATAGTGATGAGAGTCAACTTTACCTTGCTCCGGTGCATGTTTTAACCCTCATTTGTGACACTTTTGGCTTATATTGGGTAGTTTTAGACCATTTATAGGGCAAAATGCATTGTACATTCACTTTGAGGTAAACCGTCAAATAGATGGAAAACCTCACAATTTTACTGTACTTTGACCCTTTTCGAGCCCTAGTTATCTTGCGGAGTTATGATTGGTATGTGTTTGAATGTTGTGATGCAGGATCTAGGTGAGTTATGAGTCCGGAAGACAAGGCATGAGACTTAGAGTGGCATAACCAAAGCCCGGGAATGGAAACGGATCAAAAATAGTTGATGTTTTCGTCTTACATTCACTTTATCTGCACTTTGACCATTGTTGGAGGCATTTTCTGGACTTGTGGTCTTCATGAAAGTTGTAGATAATTGAATGATATTTCCAACGCATTTTGAATCACTCAAATCGGAGCTCTACACACAACGATATCACCAAATTACTGAAGGTCGTCAATCCTGAAAACTTTAACAGGGCAATGCGCACGCATTCAATCGAATGTGTACGCATTCCTGGAGCAAAATGTGCAGATTTGGGGCATTTCGAGCAATGTGTACGCATTCGGACGTTCTTGGGCACCCATATATACATTTTTAGACAGATTTTTCAGCATGAATCACCATCCTTAGAACCCTAAAACCTAGTATAGCTCGGCCTCTCCCCTTTTCACCCCTCTAAACTCTTTCTTACTCTAATTTCCATTAGATTAAACTTAATCTAGCTTAGATTTTAGCTTCTCTTCCCTTGATTTTGCATTTTGTATTCTTCTTCTTCCCCAAGTGACATGAGTGTGGATGATGTTTGATGTAATCCGACTTGCACTACGATTTTGGTAATTAATTCTTGTTCTCTTTCTCTTTTATGGCTTTAATCTTCTCTTTGATTGTTATTTCATGCTTTGTGATGAGTAGCTAATTTACTACATAGCTAAACCATGTGAAAGTTGAAGAAAACACCCTCTAGTTGATTAATTGGGATTGGGTAGTGCTTAATTGTTGTTATATCGATGAATTCATGTCTTAAAACTTGTTCTTATTGCTTGAATTAGCTTGATCACCTAGTTCATGATTTCACGCATCACTTTTATAAATGTATGTTGCGAAAGGGTGTGGGAAAAGGGGTTTTAAGATCTTTATTTACAATTGACTAAGTTGTTTAGATCGATTGGGTAGCGAGGTTTGTCGGTGTAAATCGAGCGGCTCTAGAGCGTTTATCTTGTTCCGGTCAGTTAAATCCTTAAAGGCGGACTGTTGAACCGGGCAAAGGGTACTAGGTTGTTGTATGACGTCTAGTACTATCTTAGGAGTTTGCACCCATGAACGAGTCGATATAAACATTAGGATGGTTGGTTGGTAGTTTCCATTCCCAAATAATCGACTAGAGGGGCGAAAGTATTCAATTGGATCGTGATTTGGCTATGTCTGTTTCTCTCTCGTTTAAATATCGTCTTAGCATAATCAAAACTTGAATGCACTTGATTAACCTAAACTAAGTATGAGAACGACTTTGGTATTCGATTGATTCCTCGTGGGATACGACCTTGCTCTCCATTATATATAGTGCTTCCGACCCGGTACTCTGCCGGTTAAAGTTGGACTGTCACTATTTTTGCCATCAAGTTTTATGTGGTGTTGGCTAGTTCTCGTGGAGTGCGGTTGAAATCCATATGGTAAAATGGTGTTAGAGCGGTACTTGACTCATCGGCTCGGCCAAAATTGGTGCTTGTAAATAAACTAGACATGTTTTCTTAATGCTCGTGCACTTAATAAATGTTAAAAATGTTATTCTTTCCATTTGTTCTAGTAAATAAAGACTTGCGCCGTCATTTTTTAATGTTGAATCAAAGTATTGTTTTTTTTAATATTATAAATATATGTAATATATAACACTCTCACACACGGCTCATACCAGCCCTTTGCTGACGACTCATTCTTCTTTGTTTTTGTTTTTGTTTTGTTTCGTTTTTCTTTCTATAAATATATACAGGTTGTTGATCGAGGGGGAATGGAGATTATAGATGATGATATTGATCAAGATGCGAGGAAATGAATTAATGTTTTGGATGGTACCTCATTCTTTTAAAAAGCTTTTGAAATTTTATGGGTTGTAATATTGTAATAAAAGAAATTATTGAATAATAGTGAAATCATTTGTGGATTTAGTGAATTATTTTATGGATTTATTTTGTTATATTGGGAATATAGTCTTTTTTTTTAATTTTATTGAAGTCGCGGCGAGAGCTTTGCAACCCCTCCTAGAATGACCTTAGTGGACCTAGGGGTCGGGAGTAGGGTATTACACACATCACCTGAATAATCAGCATCACAGTATCTGTGATCAGTTCTTGAGTATCACCTCCACCAACATCAGCTGTACCTCTAAGGTACATGAACATTCTTTTCACAGCTTTCCAGTGTTCCTTTCCAGGTTGAGCCATAAACCTGCTGACAACACTGACTGCCTGAGCCAGATCAGGCCTAGCGCACACCATGGCATACATCAGACTGCCAAGTGCACTAGCATAGGAAACTCTTGACATATACTCCTTCTCCTCTGATGACTGTGAAGCATAATGAACATTTGATTCCATAGGAGTATCTATTGGCTTAGCAGCTGACATGCTGATGTATTATTTTTATATGATTAAAAATACGTTATATTATTATGTTTTATCAACGAATTCTATATAAAATATATGAAATTATGATATAAAATGTTAATCTTTATAATTTAGAGTATTTAGTAATAATAATAATAAAAAGTTGTAATTTTGTACCGATTTTAGTAAATCGGTGTCGTGTCGATTTACGTGGGTATTTGTGGTATTTTATTTGATTTATAAACCAAGACCCGAGAATCGACATATTGAAGTTTAATCATATCTACGGAATGATTTAGAGAGTGCCACAAGTTTAAATGGTCAATTGAAAAGCTTAAGTGGATAAGTGGCGCCAACCAATCTGGATAAGTAATAATTGAGAAGTGTCTTCAACAAACGAATGGCTCATCAAAATGATATTTTCGAAAAAGTGTTCTTCACGAAAGTTGTAGATTTTTCCGAGAGTTTTCCAATGCAATTTAAATTATGAAGATTGGAGGTCTACAACTTAAACAGTGATCAAGTGGCTAATTGATTTGGATTAATAAAAATTCCGTAAAAGCTTCGGAGGAACACGAGGTTATCAAGAAAGCATTATCTGGAGAAGAGTCCTTCATGAAAGTTGTAGAGTTTCTCGAGATCTTAATTTTGACATTTCGTTTGCAATTTTTGGAGATCCAGAACTCGAGATATGAATTTTAGAAGTTTAATAATTATATATAAAAATAAATATCTCCAACGCACATGCTGGAGTGATCAAGTTAGTGGGGATCATCATTAGTCCGGACCGAGCCAGCCTAATACCGGACCGGTCCGGCCTTTGCCACTTTGCCTATATATAGAAGCTCATCAGAGAACAGAGGGAGTGTACCAAATATATATAAACCATATCATATATATATTCTCCTCTCCTCTCTCTTTTTCTTTTCTTTTTAATTTTTAGTAGTAGTTGTAAATAAGGCCTTACGCCGTAATAATGTAGTTTTAGTGTCGTTGTAATGCTCGGGAAAATCTCGGAAGTCGGTTTTGCTAAAGAAGTTGTAATGTCCGGAAGATACGATTTCTAAATCAACTGCCGTATTCGGGTAACTTTTCTTAAGTATTTATGTTTGTTTTTATATTTTTCGTTGTTATAATGTTTTTAGGCTAAATATAATACTGGCCAAAACTATGTAATCGGTTTTATTTCGATCTTTTCGTTAAAGAAATGTTGTTAAGTTAAAATGACTAAAATTGAGTTAATTGAATCTTTTTCTATTTTGATCGTATTCGTATTGACATATTTAATAGATCTGAGGAATTCATAATCTAATTATGAATTGACGCATCGTAATCAGGATATGAAATAAAAGATAGAAAAACCGGAGGGTAAAATTGGCCGTGTAAACAACGTGATAACGGAATCCAATTTCTACCCGGGGTAAATTTGTTTTGGGAGAAATGAATTTTATTATAATTTGTACTCGAGATCGTAATAATGTTAAATCATCGTTTAATTGAAACTTAAACGGAAAGTTAAATCGTCCGCCTTGACAACCGGAGCCTTTAAAATAAAATTGACCGTTTGATGAACGGAATGACTCCTTTTATCTAAAGGTAGATTTGTACTCGGGACTGTTCAGATTAATTCGTTTACCAGAATGATTGTGGACCTTGGATCGATGCAATGGACATATGACAATTTCATACGCTCGTGAGGAGGAATTGTTTACCTCAGAGTGCACCGTTTCACTTACTCAATTGGACCTAAAATAAAAGGAGAGATCGAACACATTTCAATTAATCGAAAAGATCGTATAAACCAATTATATAAGTTTTGGCCGCTTCTAAAATATCTGTTTAATATATTGGTATCTATATATTTATATCTATATATATACTTTGCAATTTATGTACATCTATATATATTTATATATCTATATATATTATATTAGAATAACTTTTAAATTACGTATTTATTTTATGTTGACTAGAATAAGTAGTGATCCGTGTTATAAAATTGCGATTTAGATCGAGTCAATACAATGACTCTTTGGTGTTTAACCACATGTAAAAGAAATTACCAAGTTCCTGTGGATACGATACTCTGATTCACCATACTAGCACTACAATTTGACCCGGTACATGCTGCGGTTAGAATCGTTTAACCCAGAAACGCCTGTCGATTTGGCGCCGTTTCGAGGGGATAGGTTTAGGCGGTAATAAACTTTTTGGCGCCGTTGCCCGGGAACGTCGCTAATTTCTTTTTATGTGTCTATGGTTACTACTTGTATTAGCTCAAAATTCTCGAGAATAAGTCAACACTTTTCTTATCTCATTTCTATTTTATTTTTCGTTGGTTGTTACCTTTTAGGAAAATTACCAATTTTTACTACTATCAATTTCGTGTTATTTTCTATTTTCGTTAGTTGATGACCAGAAGTGGTAAGACCCCTCTCATTCCTTATAAGCCTGACATAAACACTTACGAAAGGCAGTTAAGAGTAGAGAGTAAACGCGGTCATACTAGTCAGGGAAATCCTGACCAAGAATCATCTTCAAACAGAAATACGAGAATGGTGAAATCGGTGATTTAAACACGAAACAAAATTTGGAACATGCTCAGGGCATGGACAAAACCCTCGTTAACCCTAATAATAATAATAATAATAATAATAATAGAAATAATCAAAATCGGAACCGAATAATCGTAATAATCCACCAAACCCGAGACTATCTCGTGATCAAACCGTAAGGAGAAACCAGACTAATAATCCTATACTTTTACCTAATGAAGGAGCGAATAATTTCGAAATTAAGTCTCATCTTTTTGGTTTAATTGACGCAAGAGCCCAATTCCTAGGAGAGGATGATGAAGATCCACATCATCATCTCTATCTTTTTGAAGAATCGTGCAATCTGACCAAAAGTCAAGGTGCTCATAAGGAATTAACGAGAATGACTATGTTTCCTTTTTCTTTAAAAGGACGAGCCCGAGATTGGTTTATGTCTCTTCCACATCATTCACTTACTAGTTGGGAGGAGATTCAAACTGAATTTCTGAAACAATATTTCACTCCTGGACGAAATTTGGAATTAAAAGTCGAGGTTGCTAACTTTAGACAAGGATCCGAGGAAACTCTTGGGAATGCGTGGGAAAGGTTTAAAAATTGTTAAGAGCGTGTCCCGATCATGGTTATTCCTTAGATATGCAAATTCAACTCTTACGTAAGTAAATTGAGAAAAGACTCACGTGCGGATGTAGATCATGCATGTGGTGGTTCGTTAATGATGAGTGAAGCTCAAGCGATTACGATGCTATAGAAAAGATTTCCAAAAATAACGAGAATGTGGGAAACCGGTTCTAGCACGAGAAAAGTAGCTTTTGCGGGAGAATGTACGTCTAATACGGAAGTTCTAGCACACTTGGAGAATTTGAGTAGGAAATTTGATGGTTTACAAATGAATAAGAACCAAAATTGAGAAAATAGTACACCAAATGAATACTCAAGTCATGATAATGTGGCATTAGGGAGTGAAGAACCAGCGAGGATATTCAAGAGAGGAGGTGAGTTTTTTCTTGAAGATAGAATTTGAACAATGCATACTCAAACTCGTTTAATGCTATTAGAAGAGATCATCCTACTTATCGATGGTCTGAAAACCCTAGTAAGCCAGGACAACCGCCATATCCAGTCCCATATAGGAATAATAACCAAGTTTATCAAGAAAATACATCTAATCAGAATTTACAATCATTACCAAGATCCTATCCTCAACATACCACTCAAAGTATACCAAGTAACTCGAGTTCAACTCAACTGCGGAAGGAGTTGAAAAATGGGAAAAACTAATGGAAAATATGATGGGTGTAGTATCTACTCAAGCTAAGAATATGGAAACAATGATGACTTCTATTGGTTCGATCACTAAAGATATGAGTACAATAAAAACATCTATGAGTGGACATGATACGAATGAGAACAATAGAAGCCTCGTTTGAGAAATATGGAAGATCATTTGAGTAGGGAAGGTGAGCGTAACAAAGAGTAGACCCCGGGAGGATTACCAAGCAACAACAACGTGAAACCCAAGAGAGGAAAATGTTGTGGTTACGAGAAGTAGGAAGCTTAGTGGAAGCAATGGAGTAGAAAACTTTGGGAATAATGAAGTAGAAAATAATTTAGATGGAAAGAATGATGAAACTAAAGATGAAATTGAATTCATCGGCGAGGAAGAAGAAATTATAGATAATTTCTTGAAAAGGAATAAGTTTGGAACACGAAAATGAAGGTGAAAATTGGGTAAAATCCCTAGGATTTTGAAAGACCCTATGGATAAAGATTTAAGAAATTTATTCAAAGAACATGTTAGAATAAATGAGAAGCAGGAAGAACGAAAAAAATCAAGTAGAGATTGATTCAGGGAACAATTTAAAGGAAAAATTCAAGAACTCGAAACATGGCGACTAAGTAATACTCAAAGGTTTAAGGAAAAGGAAAAGAGAAATTGACTAAGGAGCCAAAGGTTATAGATTTAGAATCTTTACCTACCCTCCTAAAGATCAAATCAAAAGGCAAAAGCGATAAGAAGTATGCTCGTTTCCTTGATACTTTTCGTCATCTTCATGTTAATATCCACTGTTATTGAAGCTCGATTAATATACCGCCTATGGAAAGTTTTAAGAAAGATATACTATCAAATAAGAAAAATTAGAGGAATATGAGAATATATGCCTAAATGAAGAATGTTCTGCAATTCTGAAGCATAAGTTACCACCTAAACTGAAAGATCCCGGAAGTTTTACGATTCCATGTGAAATTGGAGGATTTCTTTTTAAGAAAGTCTTATGTGATCTTGGAGCTAGTATAAATCTCATGTCTTATGAGGATTATAAAAAGCTAGGCATAGGAAAGCTTATTAAGATCGAAATGACTCTGCAAATGGCGAGATAGATCGATTAAGTACCCTAAAGGAATGATTAAGGATGTCTTGGTTAAAGTAGACAAATTCTATTTTCCAGTAGATTTTGTAGTTATGGAAATGGAAGAAGGATATTGGCGCCTCTTATTCTAGGTCGTCCATTTCTAGCTACAGGAAGAACTTTAATCGATGTTCATAAAGGAGAGTTAATTTTGAGAGTCAATGAAGATGAAGTTGCTTTCAATATTTTCAAAGCTATGAACCATCCATATACATCACGTAATCATGTTCTTTTATAGAAGATATTCATTTGCATCTATGATAATCGATTACCAACTTTTGAAGACAGATTAGAAGAATGCTTAACTCTGTCTATCTATAAAGAAGATGAGGAAGACATTGAAATGAAAGAGATAATCCTTTCTCTAGATAAAGGAAGCTTTACTTTTAAGCCACCATGGCATAAGTATTTGGAGTTAGAACTAGAAGGACCGAGTTCTTAAATCATCAATAGAAGATCATGAAGAATGGAATTGAAACCGTTACCTTTAAATCGAAATATGCTTTTCTAGAAAGCGATAATCTATTACCGATTATTATTTCATCAACTTTAAGCGAGCAAACAAGAAGATCAATTAATAAGAATGTTAAGGAAGCATAAGAAAGCTTTTGGATGGGCGATTGCCGATATTCGAGGTATTAGCCACGAGATTTGTGTTCATAAGATAATTTTGAAAGAAGATGCTAAACCTTGTATTCAACCGCATAGCGCCGCCTCAACCCAATTCTGATTAATCGTTAAGAAAGAGGTCATTAAGCTATTAGAAATGGGAATAATTTTTCCTATATCGAGATAGTGAATGGGTGAGTCCAACTCAAGTTGTACCAAAGAAAGGAGGTTTCACGGTGAAAGAGAATGATAAGAATGAATGGATTCCAACAAGGAGATTCTGAGGTTATCGAATGTGCATTGACTTTAGAAAACTAAATGATCATACTAAGAAAGATCATCATCCGCTTCCATTCATAGTTCAAATGTTGGAGCGTTTAAGTGGTCATAAGTATTCTTGTTTCTTAGATGGTTATTCGAGTTATTTCTGATTTTCATTGCGTGAGGAGATAGGAAAAGACTACTTTCACTTGTCCTTATGGAACTTTTGCGTATAAAAGAATGCCGTTTGGTTTATGTAATGCTCTGCTACGTTTCAAAGATGTATGATGTCTATATTTTACGATATGGTTGAGAAATTCTTAGAAATTTTTATGGACGACTTTAGTGTTTATGGAGATTCTTTTGGTAAATGTTTGTTGCACTTAGAAAGAGTTTTACAACGTTGTGAGGATACCAATTTAGTTCTAAAGCGGGAAAAATGTCATTTAATGGTATCGGAAGGAATTGTTCTAGGTCATAGAATCTCGAAATAGGAATTGAAGTTGATAAAGCTAAAGTCGAGGTGATTGAAAAATTACGCCACCGATTAATCTAAGGACTCTAAGAGGATTTCTTGGACATGCAGGATTTTATAGGAGATTTATTGCAGATTTTTCAAAGATAGCAAAGCCTCTAAGTCATTTACTTGAAAAGAAGTACCTTTTAACTTTGATAGTAAATGTATGGAAGCATTTAAGACCTTAAAAGCAAAGTTGATTTCTTGCTTGAGATTGGTAGCACCTGATCGAGTTTACCTTTGAGATTATGTGTGATGCTAGTGATTTATTTGTAGGAGTGTTTTAGGTCAAAGGTATAACAAAATTCTCAAAGCTATTTACTATGCATCCCATACATTAAACGCAATTTCGACTTAATTATGCAACTACAGTAAAAGAAGCTGTTTATGTAATTTTTGCCTTAGATAAGTTTAGATCGTATATTGTTGGTTCTAAGGTAATAGTCTACTGAGACCATTCATTCTCTGAAGTATTTCTTGAGTAAGAAGGATGCAAAACCACGTCTTCTTAGATGGATTCTCCTACTTCAAGAATTTGATATTGAAATTAAAGATAAAAAAAAGAAGTGAAAATGTAGTAGCAGATCATCTAAGTAGAATGGAGACTGAGGAAGAGATAGGGAATGAAATTAAAGATTCATTTCCTGATGAACAACTATTTAGAATAGATACTCCTTCAACCATGCAATTATTAAAAGATAGAATTCCTTCTAAGGAAATGTCACCTTGGTTTGGAGATATCATTAATTACTTAACCTGTGATTATATTCCGTCTCATTGGACTTGGCAACAGAAAAAGAAATTCTTTTACGACTTAAAATTTTATTCTTGGGAGGAACGGACCTTTTCCGTAAATGTTCGGATGGGATAATCGTAAGAAAATGTGTGCTGATAATGAAATTTTAAGTATTTTATCGTTTTGTCATGATCGTGAGGCGGAGGTCATCATGGAGGATGGAAAAGCGCTTTTAAAGTTTTACAATGTGGTTTTATTGGCCTACACTATATAAAGATGCTTATAAGTATGCTAAATCTTGTGAATCTTGTCAAAAATGGGGAAATGTATCTAAAAACATGAAATGCCTATGCAACCTATTTTAGAATGTGAGTTATTTGATGTTTGGGGTATAGATTTCATGGGACCTTTTTCTATATCGTTTGAAAAAGATTTATTCTTGTAATGGTAGATTATGTTTCAAAATGGGTGAAAGTGAAGCTCTTCCCACTAATGATACCAAGGTTGTCATACGATTCCTTAAAAGAACATATTCACTAGATATGGCATTCCAAGGCGATCATTAGCGATAGAGGTTCACACTTTTGTAATAGACCATTTACTAAGTTAGTTGAGAAATATGGTGTAACACATAAACCAGAACGCGCCTATCATCCGCAAAACCGGTGGTCGAGGTAGAGGTGTCAAATAGAGATCAAAAGAATCGTGGAAAAAAAGCAGTTGATTCAAATCGTAAAAGCGGGCAATTAAATTAGATGATGCGTTATGGGCGTCTGAGCGACTTTTAAAACACCAATTGGTTGTTCTCCTATAAGCTAGTCTTTGGTAAGTCATGTCATCTCCAGGTTGAGTTAGAACACCGAGCCTTACGGGCTATTAGATTTCTAAATTTCGATCCACAAATTTGTCGGTGATCATAGATTGCTTCAATTGATGAACTAGAAGAATTTCGTCTCGATTCTTATGAGCCTTTCGAATCTACAAGAACGCATACGAAGTCTTTCCATGATAAGAGAATCTTTAGCGTGAGTTCCATGTAGGTGATCGAGTGCTTTTGTACAATTCACGTTTGAAGTTGTTTCAGGTAAGCTTAAATCAAGATGGACGAGTCCATTTAAAGTAACACGGATTTACAAAGCTGAGTTTGTTGGACTAAGCGATGGAAATACAACTTTTATAGCCAATGGACACAGAGTAAAGTTATTTGTGGAGGAGAAGGAATCAAAGCGAAAGAAGAAATAATGCTCTTGATTGATCCCCGACAAATTGAAAAAAGCGAGAGGAAAAATGAAAAGCGAAAAGCGAGAGAAATTGAAATCGCCCAAATACCAGGTGCTATCTATCTTTACTCTACTTTTACGTAATTTTAATTATGTTTAAACTCTTTTCGTCTTTTACCGGATGAGCGTAAAAAGCTGGATGTCTTTTAGATAGAATAGGAGTTTTTATTTTACTTTTGAAATTAGGCCTTGATAAAGATGTCGCGTTTTCTATAGAAGCTTTAGTTTTTGAACAAAACAAGAAATTGTTGAGAGAGATCAGATTGAGAGAAGTATGTAATGGAACATCAAGAAGTGCGATAAAAGAAGGGCAAAGTTTCTAATGAGATCAGAGAATGTGGAAAAAGTGAACATGTTGGATGACTGTGGGAAAAACACAACCAAATCCAGGATGAGTGTTTGAATATTGTTAGGAAAGGAACGATTAGGTGGTTATCAAGAAAATCGATGGAATTCGAGAGATAATTCAAATGCCTCGTTTTTAGGAGTTAGGTTGATTGAGCGTTATATCAGAACTTTGGAAGATTTAGAAATCGAAGAGTCAGGAACCCCTTAAGTTTCGAGTCCTTTATTTTATTTTATAAATTTTTCACATAACTTCTAAGAATTTTATAAATGGATCTTTATAAAAATTTGAGGAGTTTTATAAAATTTTTATAAAAGTTGTTTTTTTAGCTTTAATTTAAACGTTTTATAAGAGTTGATATAAATTTATTAAATTTTTATAAGCTTTTTATTAAAGTGTTATAAAGATTTTATTAAATTTTTAGAAATTGTTATAAAATTATAAAAGTTCCTTTAAATTTTATTTTTAAGAAAATTTTATAAACTTATTTTTAAGACTTTAATTAAGTTTTATTAGAATTTGTATAAGTTTTATTCAAAAATCATAAAAATCGAAAAAAAAAAAAAAAAACTTTGTTCACGGACCGATCCGCCTTATCTGGGACCGGTCCGGGAAAAAATCAAAAAAGGCGGGGACCTCTTTTTTCCTCTTCTTCTTCCCTAATTCTTCCAACAATGCTGCACTCCGCTACACACCCAAACCCCACCACTCGAATTTTTTTTCAATTCTTCCACAAAAATTCACCTCTCACACTACCACTACTTGATTTCTTCCTCTTTTCATCTCTTCTCTTCTACACAAATTTAAAAATTCAAAAGGAACAAAAACAAGCTCCATTCATTCCGTGACTTTAGCACTTTTCCGGCCTACTTTTCAACGTTTTTTACACTATAAGGTATAATCTAGTTTATTTAGTTGTCAATTTCGTATTTTTCATAATTTTTAGATTAATTTCAACTGTTTTGATTTTTGAGTGTGTTGTGACATTTTTATTTTTGTTGTTTTTGTTGTTGCTTTTGTTGTTGATTGGCATTACCAATATCGTAGAATGGTGAGTCGAGTACTAGAGTCTCTAAAAGAGAAAATCAAAATTCCAATTTCAACTCTGTCGTAGAAACGATAATTTTATCACCCGAGGAGGAAGTTGTAAGTTTTGAAACAACCGCATCACCCGAGGCTAAGAAAGCATATAAGAAAATTTATAGTAAGTGTGATGTTCGGTTGAAAAAGGATTAGACTTGGATGACTTAGGTGATGAAGTTAAGAATATCTTTAGAAAGCGTCGGTGGTTAGATTTGGCGACCCGGAAGGGAAGGGAGATTAACACGACTATAGTAGTTGAGTTTTATTCGGTTTTATCTACTTTGTCGGAAGAACAAACTTACTCGATGGAAGCAGCACCTTACGAGCAGAAATATTCCTTTTAACTTGACCATCATTAATGCAATCTTAGGAGTTGAGGTTTTTTCACGATGAGGAGGATTACGGGGTAGTTTATAATTTAGATGATCCTGCTTAGTTTTGAGCAGATCGTATACGAGAGCCAGATTTGTTTTTGACCCGACCGCGGTGTGGGTTGAAAATCGGTTTAATTACGGAGCTATTTTAGAGGTTTGAGGGCAATTAAAAGATTTATTAGCCATAATCTCTATCCTTCTAGTAAACATCTTGCTTTTGGAAAGGAAGATGTTTGTATTGCTTGGGCAATGGTAAATGATGTTAAAGTGGATGTTGGAAAGGTCATGTTTAAAAGAATTTTTGAGAGTATTGTCATCGCTGCCGGACAGAGTCATCTATACTTCCCTTGTTTTATCTACGATTTATGTCGTAGGTTGGGAGTACCATTCACGCTAATGACAAGTTATCTCGGGTGATGGAAATCTGATTGGACTAGTTTGACTAGTCTTCCGGATGGTAGTATTAGCTCTTTGCTTAGAAGACGTCAAACTCATTGACTCACCGGTTTTACATCTTCTTCTTTTCCATCTTTTTCTAGTCGGCCTCAACAAACTCCTTTCTCCAACACTATCACATATGACATGTTTCAATCTTTAGTAGTGATGATGTTGCACGTGGTCAAGCCAATGTGGCTTTATTATTTGAGAGTACTAAGCGGTGGTGTGATGATATTCGTAGAGAGTTTAAGAAGGAACAGCGGTTGCTTCGTAATCCTACTTTTGATGATCCTGCCTATCCACCTTGTCGATCCGATTCTTATACCTTACCACGTTGGGAAACACCTATTCCACCACCGCGTCGAGCTTTCATCCATCGTCATATCCTTTGGAAGCCAATCTAGTGGGACGGTGTATTTTCGACTGTGTGTTGAGAGACCGGCGATGTCGAGTTGGGGAGGATTCACCGAGTTTGCACATGTCACGACCGGCATGAGTTCGATGGGTCTTGATAGTTGATCAGGACTACGACTACGATTCGACCATCGACTTCTCGATGCGTTTCGAGTTCGAGTTTTCAAGTTGATCCGGAGGAAGACTATGATGAAGATTGAATTTTAATGATTGATTAAACATGTTTACTACACATTTCATTGCATTCGACTTTTGTCATTTAACTATTGGTTTGTTTTCATTTTTCGTTTAGTTTGATTTTATCGATCGTTTATTAAAATTTGGTTTGTATTTTAAATCGGTTTCATTTTCATAAAACTATAAAAAACCCAAAAATAATTTTTGTATTAAGTCATTTTCGAAAAATATAATGTGTCGTTTTATCCGTTCGTAACAAAATCAATTAATCAAAATCAAGTTGCTTCAAAAGATCACCAAAATTTCACACGTGAAGTGAAAAAACAAAACTCAAGTTGTCTTTTACCTCCGTCCCCATCAAGTAAAAGCAAGATGAGGCCGGACCGAGCCGGCATTTTCCCGGACCGGGCCGTGAAGAACACAAGGATGAGTCATTTTTGAGTCCGTCTAATGCACACACGTAAGTTTTTTTTTTCTATTTAAGGAAGTAAAGGAGAGGCAAACAATTGCTCATCTTTTCACTGTCTTCAACTTTCCTTCTTTTGTTTTTTATCAGTTTTAAATATGTCGAACCACTCCTCACCGTCGGTTAATTCTTACGAGCCTGATACACCGGATCATCCGGAATCTCAAGCTTCTAACGAGAATACCATTCTACACAATCGTTTTGCAAATTCTCCAATCTATTGGAGAAAGGTTTAAATTTAGATAAGCTCGATCGGTGGGAAAAACTATGATCCGTAGTTGTGGATGGAAGAAATTTGTAAGTACACCACGAGGCGAGTTAATATTACGGTTGTAAAGGAATTTTACTCGCCCTACTTTCAACGTTCAGCGATAGAGTCTACACAAATCGTCATGGTAAGAGGAGAGCATTCGTTCCTTCTCTTCATCTATTATAAATCAACTCTTTGAAATATACCCCGATTCACGATCGGCATTTTGAAATAAAATGGGGACTAGACAATGCATACAATCATTTGAATAAAGTACACGAGTCTTTCCAATGTCTGTTCTCGCTTTTTGATACAAATCACGACATGTCAACACGAGCTTTACTTCCACATCTAAAGGCGTGGAAGCATTTTATAAATTCTAGAGTTTATCCCACTGGGATTTTGCTAGCCTTTACGAAGAAGAAATGTACGCTTCTATGCATTGGCATTTGGTGAATTTGTTGGTAGGGTATGTTGATTCGAGAGAAATGTGTCGGACTTTGCAATAGCGAGGAGGTAGTAGGGAAACCTATGCCTAATTCATGGATGATCTCGCGTTTGTGTATTCTTATTAATGGAGTGGAAGAGTTGGAGACGGATGAGATTTTTCCGTCTGAGAGATAGTCGGTTTGGTTTGCTACCGGTTGATACACGGGTTGTTAAATCTACTATATAGAGAGTTGTTTGTTGGTGTTATTTAAGTTTTAATAAGTTAAGTTAAAATTAAGTTTGAAGTTAATTTAGTTAAGTTAAGTTTTTCTTTCGATTTATAATAATGTATCTTGTTTAATATATATGTCTTAGTTTTTAAGTTATTTGTTTTTATTTAATGATATAATTAGTATACATTTAAAATAAAATCGGAAAAATAACGTTAATAGATAATTTTAATTTTATTTTAGACCTACTTCTTTACTACTTATTGAACATCGGGACGATCCACCCCGTAAGTGGGGAGTAGAGTTAGGTTAGAAAATTCATTAAAATTTTAGAAAAATAGTCAAAAATAATAATTATATTATATGTCTAATTTAGATTTTAATAAGATTTTAAGTTTATATAATTAAGTAATTAATATTAGATATTGTTTTATAAAATTATATAAGTATGTTGATATTTATAAGTAAAATTTTAGAATCATTTTCAATACGAATTATGAGTTTGGAATTGGATTAAGTTTATTGATTTTTGGCACCACAAAATATAACTATAAGCCAAATAACCTACCTCGGCCTTGATTAGAGTGATCGAGAGACTCACTCGAAATTGTCAATTGTGATTAAATAACCGAGCTTTAGCTATTTTGGTCTACATTTCCTTGAAATACCTGCATAAGTTTATGCGTCTTTATAAAAGAGATGGAGACATAAAAGCTAAATTTTGGTATATCTTTGAGATTGGAAAGATTAGATAAATAGTAGTATATTCGATCTTACCTCATGACACTTTTGCAACATAGTCGATTTTGGTAATAAGTTCGGATATATTAATATTCTATAAAAGAATTAAGAACGAAGCACCATATTTACAATGAAATTAATCAAATATCGTATCTTCCTTATCTGTGATTAACAACTTAAAAATAAAAAGAACAAATCGGTTGTAGCTACCAATGATTGGAGTGAGTAGGTATTATCACGAAATGTCCTATATCACTATGAGGTAAGTAAGCTCCGATTGCACGATGATGATAGTAGTTAAAATTTAGGGTATTATCAAGAAATGTCCTATTCTTTGGGAATGAAGGCACAAGATAAATTGAAAGAGGAAAAGTTGAATCATAAGATCTCGGGAATTATTACAAGTTTAAGAAACCGGACTTGTAATTTTCGATCGAAAGAGTAATACTCCGATCAATCTTGATGAAGCAATCCTGTAAGTTTGATTTCTACACACACTCACGCTTTTAAGTTCTTAATCTTGAAAAAAAAATAAATAAATAAATAAAAAAAAAAAAAATGAAGAAGAGAGAAAATCGAAAAAGATGCTATTAAATCAAGATTATGTTTTTTCAAAAAATAAAGATGTAGATGCGTCGCATTTTCATCTTTCTCTTTTTGATTTCTTTTTTCCGATTAACCAACATCTTTTATAAGCCATTTTTTTTAATTACTTTACCGAAGTTTCGATTCCGAATTTCATAATAGTTGCGATTAAAAATAATTTCAAATTTTATTTATACTTCTTAAGTATTACATATATAATTTTATCTAAATAATGTTTAAGTTATTTCAGTTATATACTCTTTCTGTCTTCTTAAGATTTTAAATTAAGATAGATAATATATTTATAATATTGACAATATACAATATAATCTGAAAATTATACTATCTTTTATTATCATTTTATTTTCGCTTTCGAGGGACGATCAAAAGTTTAAGTGGGAAGTAATTTGATGTATTATTTTTATATGATTAAAAATACGTTATATTATTATGTTTTATCAACGAATTCTATATAAAATATATGAAATTATGATATAAAATGTTAATCTTTATAATTTAGAGTATTTAGTAATAATAATAATAAAAGTTGTAATTTTGTACCGATTTTAGTAAATCGGAGTAATAAATGTCGATTTACGTGGGTATTTGTGGTATTTTATTGCGATTTATAAACCAAGACCCGAGAATCGACATATTGAAGTTTAATCATATCTCCGGAATGATTTAGAGAGTGCCACAAGTTTAAATGGTCAATTGAAAAGGCAAGTGGATAAGTGCCAAAATAATCTGGATAAGTAATAATTGAAGTGTCTTCAACAAACGAATGGCTCATCAAAATGATATTTTCGAAAAAGTGTTCTTCACGAAAGTTGTAGATTTTTCCGAGAGTTTTCCAATGCAATTTAAATTATGAAGATTGGAGGTCTACAACTTAAACAAATGATCAAGTGGCTAATTGATTTGGATTAATAAAAATTCGTAAAAGCTTCGGAGGAACACGAGGTTATCAAGAAAGCGTTATCTGGAGAAGAGTCCTTCATGAAAGTTGTAGAGTTTCTCGAGATCTTAATTTTGGCATTTCGTTTGCAATTTTGGAGATCCAGAACTCGAGATATGAATTTTAGAAGTTTAATAATTATATATAAAATAAATATCTCCAACGCACATCTTGGAGTGATCAAGTTAGTGGGGATCATCATTAGTCCGGACCGAGCCGGTCTAATACCGGACCAGTCCGGCCTTTGCCACTTTGCCTATATATAGAAGCTCATCGAGAGAACAGAGGAGTGTACCAAATATATATAAACCATATCATATATATATTCTCTCTCCTCTCTCTTTTTCTTTTCTTTTTAATTTTTAGTAGTAGTTGTAAATAAGGCCTTACGCTAGTAATAATGTAGTTTTAGTGTCGTTGTAATGCTCGGGAAAATCTCGGAAGTCGGTTTTGCTAAAGAAGTTGTAATGTCCGGAAGATACGATTTCTAAATCAACCGCCAGTATTAGGTAACTTTTCTTAAGTATTTATGTTTGTTTTTATATTTTTCGTTGTTATAATGTTTTTAGGCTAAATATAATCTTGGCCAAAACTATGTAATCGGTTTTATTTCGATCTTTTCGTTAAAGAAATGTTGTTAAGTTAAAATGACTAAAATTGAGTTAATTGAATCTTTTTCTATTTTGATCGTATTCGTATTGACATATTTAATAGATCGAGGAATTCATAATCTAATTATGAATTGGCGCCCATGTCGAGGATATGAAATAAAAGATAGAAAAACCGGAGGTAAAATTGGCCGTGTAAACAACGTGATAACGGAATCAATTTCCTACCCGGGGTAAATTTGTTTTGGGAGAAATGAATTTTATTATAATTTGTACTCGAGATCGTAATAATGTTAAATCATCAGTTTAATTGAAACTTAAACCGGAAAGTTAAATCGTCCGGCCTTGACAACCGGAGCCTTTAAAATAAAATTGACCGTTTGTGAACGGAATGACTCCTTTTATCTAAAGGTAGATTTGTACTCGGGACTGTTGAGATTAATTCGTTTACCGTGTGATTGTGGACCTTGGGTGATGCAATGGACATATGACAATTTCATACGCTCGTGTGAGGAGGAATTGTTTACCTCAGAGTGCACCGTTTCACTTACTCAATTGGACCTAAAATAAAAGGAGAGATCGAACACATTTCAATTAATCGAAAAGATCGTATAAACCAATTATATAAGTTTTTGTGATTCTACAAAATATCATTTAATATATTGGTATCTATATATTTATATCTATATATATACTTTGCAATTTATGTACATCTATATATATTTATATATCTATATATATTATATTAGAATAACTTTTAAATTACGTATTTATTTTATGTTGACTAGAATAGTAGTGATACGTGTTATAAAATTGCGATTTAGATCGAGTCAATAATGACTCTTTGGTGTTTAACCACACGTAAAAGAAATTACCAAGTTCCTGTGGATACGATACTACGATTCACCATACTAGCACTACAATATGACCCGGTACACTGCCGGTTAGAATCGTTTAACCCAGGAAACGTCTGTCAGATTTCTGGCGCCGTTCTCAGGGATAGGTTTAGGCGGTAATCACATGCCAAACTTTGACAAAATCTTCTGTATATAGCCCTGCTGAGATAAAAAAACAGCTTTTTCTGATTTCTATCTCTCCAGATCTCCATCCCCAAAATCTTGGCTGCACCCAAATCTTTTATTTCAAACTCAGCACTGAGAAGGTCTTTCAGATCCTGAACATCAGATTTCTTCTTTGCAGATATCAGCATGTCATCCACATATAACACAAGATAGATGTATGATCCATCTTCCAACTGACTGTTGTAAACACAGCAATCATAAGGAATTCTGCTGTAACCCAACTGGATCATGTAACTGTCAAACCTTTTATACCACTGTCTAGGAGCTTGCTTCAGTTCATACAAGGACTTCTTCAACTTACACACAAGATCTTCCTTACTAGGAACTTGGAAACCCTCTATCTGAGTCATGTATATCTCTTTGTCTACCTCACCATGTAGAAAAGTTGTCTTCACATCTAACTGCTCAAGTTCTAAGTCCTGATGTGCTACTATTGCTAGTAACACTCTGATTGAAGTATGTCTGACTACCGGTGAGAATATCTCATCAAAGTCCACCCCTTCTTTCCGACTGAACCCTCTTGCAACCAAACGTGCCTTATACTTAACTCCTTCTACCTCACTCATTCCTTCATTCTTCTTGAAGATCCATTTGCAAGTAACAACTCTATTTTCAGCTGGATGTTTAACTAGATACCAAGTCTGATTCTTCAGTAATGACTTCATTTCATCTCCCATGGCAGCAAGCCATTGAGATGCTTCAGAACATGTCACTGCTTCCATGTAAGTAGAAGGTTCAAAACCATCCACTTCTTTTGCAACTTGAAGTGCGTATCCAACCATATCATCAAACACATACCTCTTGGGAGGTACTCCAACATTAGATCTTCTAGCTCACTGACAATTTATATACTCTGACCCATGTTACGAGTTTGCGCTCAAGCGACATTTGCTCGGTGGTGGCTTGGATTCGATTATTGTTCGATAACGGATCGGATGCCCGACTTGGATCGAGTTGATTGTTGCATTTCAAGCGACTCACTGAAGCTCCATCTTACTTGTCATTTTTCGGATTTGATCTTGGTTTGATTTGATTATCCTTCCCATCGATGGGCCCGAGCATAGAATTTTCATCGAAAGCGAGAACTTTATCTCTCTACCGAGAATAACTCTATTTTACATTGATGACCAAATTCTATAACCTTAACTTCATCACTATACCCCATAAACACTCCTTTCTTGGCCTTTGGTTTTAGTTTCCCTTCACTGACATGATAGTAAACTGTGCTTCCAAATACTTTTAGAACTGAATAATCTGCAGGCTTGCCTGACCACATCTCAACTGGTGTTTTGAGACTGATCCCTGTGTGAGGTCTCATGTTGATTAAGTAGCAAGTTGTGGTTACAGCCTCTGCCCAAAATCTCATTGACAAACCAGCATGATAAATCATACATCTTGCTCTCTCCAGAAGAGTTTGATTCATTCTTTCAGCTACACCATTTTGCTGAAGAGTATTCCTGACTGTATGATGTATGGCAATACCCTCAGTTTTGCATAATGTATCAAACTCAGTCCAGTATAATTCCAGACCATTATCTGTACGAAGCCTCTTGATCTTTTTCCCCAACTGATTTTCAACTAGAGCCTTCCATTGCATGAAGCTCTTGAATGCCTCACTTTTGTGTTTCATCACCACCACCCAAGTCATCCTTGAATAGTCATCAATAAAGGACACAAAATATCTATGACCAGCCAATGACTCCACCTTTGATGGCCCCCAACAATCAGAATGAATGTAATCAAGTGCTGAATATGTGTTGTGTACCCCTTTTGAGAACTTGCTCCTATGAAGTTTCCCAAACACACAATGCTCACAAAAGTCCAGATTCTTGTACATCCCCCAAGAAGATTTTTCTGAGAAAGAACCTGCATCCCCTTTTTACCTATGTGACCCGAGTCATGTGCACGATTTTTAAGTTGTGGATCGATAAATCTCGTGAGATGCCACAACAATGAGAACCGGCAACAACTAGCCCTTGTAATATATATAGAGACCCTTTCTTGACTCTATTGAGTACCTCAATTGAGTTTTATTGACACTCAGCACACCACTTTCCCTTTTAAAACTGAATCCCCTGCTGTCCAAAGATCTGAGAGATACCAAGTTTTTGGTCATTTATGGAACATGTCTAACTTCACTCAGTTTACAGAATCTTCCATCATCGTCCTCAATCGAATCGAGCCAATCCCAACTACCTTGCGGACCTTCTTTGTTTGCCATAGATATATGACCACCATCTATCTGCTTGATAACTTGAGAACCTTCTCTGTGAGGCAAATATGAAAAGATTCTCGAGTCTAGATTCACACATCAGTTTGATGTCTTTGACTCTCTCTGCCACTAGAACCATGTCCTCATCTCGAATCATGCTCATTGCTTCTGCAATTTGTGCAGGCTATTCTCTGCTTTGTTTCTTCCTCTTTGGACAATTGGACTTTAAATTTCCCTGCTCCTTACAGTAATTGCAAACATCTGTGGATTTAGGGCCTTTGGACATTGTCTTCTTGGCATTTTTCTTCCTAGACTGACCATGCTCTTTTCCTCTGCTGCTACTGACTATCAGTCCTGCAGCCCGATTGTCTGCCTCAGCTGCCTTATGTCTCAACTCCCTGGCATGTAAAGCTGACCTTACATGCTCTAAAGCAACTGTATCCTTCCCAATTATGAAGGACTGCACAAAGTTCTCATAGGAAGCTGGTAGTGAAACCAACAAAATCAAAGCAGCATCTTCATCCTCAATCTTAACATCAATATTCCTGAGATCAAGTAATATTTTGTTCAACTGATCAAGATGATCTCTCAGCTGAGTCCCCTCATGCATCCTCATTTGAACAACCTCTACTTGGCTGACAACTTGTTGGTCAATGACTTAGTCATATACAGGCTTTCAAGCTTCAACCATAACTTGGCAGCGGTGACTTCCTCAGCAACTTCTTTGATAACATCATTAGACAAGCACAACATGATGGCTGAATGTGCTTTCTCCTTCAGACTGGCATAATATGCGAGGCGGCATCCCCTATCAGTCAGTCTGAGTCCACGATCCTTGTTGCTTTAACAAGGCCCGTATCTTGATTTGCCACAAACTGAAACTGTTCCTCCCTGTAAATTTATCAATCTTCACGTTCATTGCTGACATCCTTCTAATTAAAGAACAAACATTTGATCATAAAATCCTAGCACCGGTCACCGGTCTTGGTGAAGATCAACTATGTTCAACCTGCAACTCTCTGAATCTTGAACCTGACGCTCTGATACCATTTTGTTAAAAAACACAGATGAGAAGCTTGCAGTTTAAGAAAGATAAAACAGAAGCAATGCAAACGTAAAGAATGGCGAAAATTGATAAAACATAAAAACAAAGAGAACACAGTGATTTAACGTGGTTTCCGGCGTTGTGCCGACTACTCCATGGTCTGAAAAGGAGATATTTTATTATGCACAAAGTTACAAGGTATTCCTCATAAAGTGAAAGACACACTCTTAAAAGACACATTTTTGCATTGATTACAACATTGGTATTTATAGGCACAAATCCCAAACCCTAACCGTTATAAGATCTTTGTTGGAATTGTCATAAATACCCTAGATGTGGACCCCAGCTCCAGCTGTTATCCACCAGACGAAACTCAGCTCAAAACCGACCTTCCCAGACTTGTAACCAACTGCCCAAAAGTAGAACTCAGCTATATTCAGCAAAACTCAGAAGACCCGAAGCCATTGCGACTTCGAAGAAACTTCGGTTGCACTTCATCAAACTGACTTTCACAGGCCGAATATACTTAAGCGAAGGCGACCATCATTCTCGGTCTCAGTTTCTCAGATTAGTTCCACCAGTTTATTCATCAATTAGAGATCAAGTCACCAAAACTGACAAAGTCAATACAAGATATCAAACTCTCACACATAATCTTAAAGACAAAGCGTCACTAAAACATCCCGTTATTTACCACCGGCCTATGCCCACTAAAACAATGTGACGCTTTATCGCACCACACCGTGATTCTACCTATACATCCCATTAACTTTGTAACACACCAAAACAACTTTCAGAATATGGATTCTTGAGTCAAAAATTAACTTTTTGAAGGTCGATTGTCAGAATCCACCGTGTGAAGGTGGACTCTTGACTTAATAATCAACTTTCTGAAGGCTGATTCTGTGTTTTTGGTATAGTGTACCGGTAGGTGTGATGCACATGTAGAATCGATGATATACAAATAATAACCCAAAATAATTACACTACTATTTAACAAATGAGGCATAGTATTTGCACCACACCGATTCTACCGGTGCACCACTCTATGTGTGCACCACAATACAATCGACATTGTGAAAGCCGGTGTTAGAGTCTATAACCGACTTCCAGCAAGTGCAATGTGAGGGCCGGCCTTGAGAAAGTCTGTTCTCGCTCCAGACCCGTTGAGAAGTCAGTTTTTGTTTCCCGAACCGAGTTTTAAAAGATCGATTCTACTGTAATTCACATGTAGAATGAATGTACGTATAAAAGGGCATGATGCAAATAAAAACCTATTATGAAATATACATAACAATAAATTCATGTAGTTGGTGAGATTGGGTCACCACAACTGTGAAACCACAACTATGTCATAGACTTTTTTTTTTTTTGGTTTTGTTTTGACGAAGGACTATTATTTTCATCATATATAGACTTAATCCTTGTTCTATAGATCACCATCTTACCAACCTCCTCCACTAGTCTTCCTTTGCACAGAATTCTTGAATTTTAATACTATTCGTCACCTAATTTTGTGGGACATTAATGTACCAATAGCCACTAGGGACGTGTGTGATATCAAAGTATACCAATATACACTTATTTATGCATGCGCACCAACTGTAACGTGCTTCTGTCAAAATGATTACACGTTTCCGTCGTTTGGATGTGAATGTTTTGGGTTAATATTAATTTAAAAAATATTTTTCGGTAATTTTCTTTTTTTGGGATAGATGTAAATACTCTGAGAAAAAAATTTAGAAGATTATTTTAGTCAAATAAATAATGTTGGTTTTTTTTAGTGGGATGAATAAATTGACACGTTTTAGATTATTTCCGTTCCGTTTTATCTATTTGTATATGTCTTTAGTAGCGTCACATTAAATCTATTGAGATATCTAAATCAAATAACACTGCACTATTTCGGTTGATTTATCTTTAAAATCACACGGATTTATATACACTTATAGAGAGAGATATGGTAAAATATACACGTGTAATGTCATATGTAGATTTATCATTTATAAAAATGAGGTGCAGTGTATTTAATGGTTTTACGGCGTTCGAAATTAAATTCAAGGACTATACATCAATCTGTCAGTGATGCAGAGTTACAGCGTGTTTAATTACATTAGATAAAAGAAGCAGGTTGGAAGCGGATGCACTAGCCCATCGCCATGGATCCTCTTAATTATTCCTCCAATGCCATATCCGCCAATAGTTTATCGAAATAGATAATGCCAACTGCTCTTCCCAAAAAATATTATGATTTTACCCTATTTGTCATTCTTTACTATTACAACAAGAACATTTATTAATTTTGCAGGAGAAAGAAAGAACAATTTAACGTGAAAAACGGAAACTTGAAGAAAAACTTTACATCAATAACTCAAAACATTATGACTTCGTTTGTTTTGGGTTCGAGTTTTTTTTTGGGTTTTTTTATAGTGGATATTAAAATATGATAATAATGATTAAAGTAATGATTAGAAAGTTAAAATGTTTTTTGAAATTTGTATAGATAAAAAATGATTAGTGAGAGAAATTGAAATAAGGTAGTATAATGAATAAAATAATGTAAAAAAAGTAATAAGGTAGATAAAATGTAATTGTGAGAGATGATTTAATATTTTTTTATTTGCAGTTGAAGAATTGATTGGTGAGAGAATTGTAAGAAATGATTGGTGATGTGATATATATGAAACTTCCAAAAAAAAAAAAAAAAAACTCAATCCAAAACACCCAAAACAAACAAGGGCTATAAGATTGCACCATTGCTCCATGCTATCCCATATTTTTTTTTTGCTTAAAGTTTCTTAGTATCCAACTCCA
The DNA here is from genome assembly GCA_026214975.1 of Gentiana macrophylla. Classification (NCBI taxonomy): domain Eukaryota; kingdom Viridiplantae; phylum Streptophyta; class Magnoliopsida; order Gentianales; family Gentianaceae; genus Gentiana; species Gentiana macrophylla. Next base: position 122,140,840 of record CM047809.1, on the reverse strand, counting down.
TTATTCCGACTAATAATCAGAGTCGGCCAGTCGTCTCTGCAGAGTCCATATCCCGCCAATAGCTTATCGAAATAGATAATGCCATTGTTTTCCCACAAAATATTATGATTTTACCCTATATGTCATTCTTTACTATTTGAAGAGAGTTTGAGAATGTGATACACACATGAGTAAACTTCAACTTAGTTTATTCATTGAGTAAAAGATGTATAAATAGATACAATTGAGATAGAGAGAGACTAGCTAGCTAGCTTGGCGGCCACTTGAGTATGTAGATGTGGGCGGCAAGCATGCAAAAGTAAAAAGTAAAAGTTATGTACATGACATAAAGTAAACTAGAGTTTGACATATTAATTGTTTATATGACTCACAATTAATATGTCTTTTACAATTAATTTTACAATTAAATAAGGTGTACAAAATATTATGCACGAAATCTAAGGCTCAAACAATCTGCTTTGAGCACCTGTGAAAACCTCAGCAGATTGAGTCTATTTGAGTAATATTTTGAGTAGTAATATTTCCACACCCCTCAAATGGGTTGTATATGTTGATGCGACCAAGTTTGCTACTTAATCTCTTTGAACATAAGAGGTGGAATAGCCTTGGTAAGAATATCGGCGATTCGATCATTGAGGAACATCTTTGGAGTTGAATAATCTTGGCATCAATCTTCTCCTCGAGAAAGTGTCTGTCAATGTCCACATGCTTGGTTTTATCATGATGGGTGGATCTTCCGCCATGCATAAGGTGAATTATTATCACAACAGAGTGTGATAGGTTCTTTGTCTGATTCTTTGAAGTTCGATCGATTGCCACTTTTTAGCCATAGAGCTTCACAAATGCCAAGTACAAGTGCCCTTAGTTCGAACTTTCAACCTTCGCTTGACCACGATGAGGTTGTTTCTTGCTCCTCCAAGTAACCAGGTTCCCAGTATATATGAGCAATAGCTTTGTGGTAGACCTCACTGTCAATGTGACATCCGGCCAATCAACATCGATGTAGACTTGATTGATTGATCTATCAGAGACTCGGTGAAGTGCGAGGCCTTGGCGAGTGGATTTTAAATACCTCGATTATCTATTCATCTGCATCCCAATGTTGCTCGATAGTAGGGCAATGCATGAATTAGTGACAGGGTGACCCAGTATGCAATATCAGGTCTTGTGTGAGAAAGGTATATGAGTTTGCCTACAAGCCTTTGATATTGTTCTTTCACGACGGCAATGTCACCATGCGATGAGGTATGGCGGGGTCTACTGGAATCTGACGAGTTTGCATCCCGGCATGCCGATTTCCTTGATGAGTCCAGGACATACTTCCTTTGGGAGAGGCGAAATGCCATTGGTGTTTCTAGCTACTTCCATACCAAGAAAGTACTTGAGGTAGCCCAGATCTTTAACTTGGAACACCTTTGCCAGTAGAGTCTTCAAGTTCTGGATCTCAGTAGAGTCTTCCCCAGTAAGGATGATATCATCCACATATACAATTAGAATGGACCTCCTCTGGTTGGTTGTCTTGACAAACATGGTGTGATCAGAGTTGCTTGATGATATCCAGCAGCTTTAAACCACAGTAGTGAGTTTTCCAAACCAGGCTCTTGGGGATTGCTTCAGGCCATATAGAGATTTCCTGAGTTTGCATACCTTGCCCTGAGTGTGGGGATTGACAAAACCAGGAGGTACATTCATATAGACTTCCTCAGTGAGATCACCATTGAGAAAAGCATTTTTGATATCCAATTGGTGTAGAGGCGATTCAGTTGGACAACTAGAGAGATCGAGAACCACAGCGGTGTTGAGTTTTGCCACTGGTGCAAAAGTTTCCTTATAGTCAATACCATAAGTTTGAGTGAATCCCTTGCTACCAATCGGCTTTGTACTTGTCAATTGTACCATCGGCATTGTATTTGATAGTGAATAACCATCTGCGGCTAAGCGTCTTCTTGCCTTTGGGAAGAGTTGTGAGGTCCCAAGTATGATTATCCAGGAAGCGATCATCTCAGTTTTAACGGCGACCTTCCACTTATCATTTTGAAGGGCCTCACGAATATTTCTAGGGATAGAGTGAGAGTCCAGTCTGTGTAAACATGGCAAAGCAGGAGACAAGCGATCATAAGATAAATAAGTATGAATAGAATGATCGGTGCATGATCTTTTCCCTTTCCTTAGAACAATAGGTCTGTCATCAATGTCAGTAGACTGCTGAGGATCTGCAGATTGCTGAGTGTCAGTGGGCTCAGGATCGGTGAGGCTCTGAGTCGGTTAGTTCTTTGAGGATCGATGAGTTTCTTTGTGAGTCGGTTAGGTCTTGGGGTTCGATCTCTTGAGGATCGATGGAGTTCTTTGAGGGTTAAGAGTTTCTTTGAAGGAAGGGTTTAGGTCAATTTCTATCGAGTTTCCATCGGTGATCGCCTCGGTGGACTTCTTTGTAGTAGGGAGTCCTTTCAAAAAAATTTACATCCATAGAATTGTAAAATCTCTTTTCGGAAGGAGAGTAGCACTTGTAACCTTTCCTGTCCTTTGCATATCCTAGGAAAATGCACTTGTGAGCTTTGGGATCAAGTTTGCTTACATGTTGGGCATGGATATAGACAAACACAGTACAACCAAAGATTTTGGAGGTAGCTGGGAAATAAGATGGGGCGAGGAGTGTGTGTCCGGTAGGTTTTGATAGGAGTTTTGAAGCCTAGTACCTGCTTTGGGAAGTCTGTTGATTAAGTATGTGGAAGTCAATATGGCTTCACCCCACATATATTTTGGAACATTTGTGGTAAACATAATGAGACCTAGCCATTTCAAGCGGATGCTGTTCTTTCTCTCGGCAACCCCATTTTTTCTTTGAGGGGTTTCAACACAACTCTTGATATGGACAATCCCTTTATCCATCAAGAAATTGCGAGATGAGACTCATAATATTCAAGAGCATTGTCGGTCTTCAAGATTTTGATCTTAGTGTCAAAGCGAGTGGAGACCATGTTGTAAAATTCTTGAAAGATGGGTCCAACTTAGGACTTATCCTTCATTAAAAATAACCAAGTGGTTACGGTGTGGTCATCTGAAGGTAACAAACCACCTCTTTCCTGTTATGCTTTTTACTCTTGAGAGGTCCCCATACGTCACTTTGTGAATTAAGGTGAATGGTGTGGATGGTAAGTAAGGTAATTTTGCATACACAGATTTGGTGAGTTTAGCAAAGCGACAAATATCACATTGAAGATCATTCAAATTACAACCTTTAAACAATTCAGGATCTATAGACTTTAAATAACTAAAGCCGGGATGTCTAGACTATAATGCCATAACATGATATTGTCTGCAGGTTTTGAGTCTTGTTTCTTTGGCGATTCGATCTTGATCTTACATCTTGGCGAGGTTGACCACAAAAGATGAGACTGAGCAAGGTTTAGCTTGATCCAATCAACATCTTTGAGGAATGATCTGGAATGTGTGCTGATTCTCATTAAAACAACGATCCAGTTCAAATCTTTAGTAAGTTTCTTGTGAGATATATGAGATTGCAATCTAATTTTGGAACAAATAGGACATTCTGCAGCCTAACTCCTCCAAGACCTCCGGACTGCCAAGGAAAGTCGAAAGGAGACACATAAGTGAGGAAGAAGATGACAACATGTTGAATGCTCGACCTGTCGCATTCAAAGCCTTCCTAACTCAACAAAAGGAGGTAGTCACTCTCTTGACATAGCCTCTCATGCCAAGACAGTAAATTCTACTCATCTATTAGTAATGAAACTGGATTGTTGACTCTGGGGCCTCATCCCATATGACTGGTAATAAAAATCTCATTACTCAACTTAAGCCATGTCCCCAAATTCACAATATTAAGACTGCTGATGGATCTATCTCTAAGACTGCCGCCCAAGCTAGCTAGCTAGTCTCTCTATCTCAATTGTATCTATTTATACATCTTTTTACTCAATGAATAAACTAAGTTGAAGTTTACTCTTGTGTGTATCACATTCTCAAACTCTCTGATACCATGAAGAGAGTTTGAGAATGTGATACACACAAGAGTAAACTTCAACTTAGTTTATTCATTGAAAAAAAGATGTATAAATAGATACAATTGAATAGAGACTAGCTAGCCAAACAAGCGCCACTGTATGTATGATGTAGGCGGCAAGCATGCAAAAGTAAAAGTAAAAGTTATGTCTATGACATAAAGTAAACTAGAGTTTGACATATTAATTGTTTATATGACTCACAATTAATATGTCTTTTACAATTAATTTTACAATTAAATAAGGTGTACAAAATATTATGCACGAAATCTAAGGCTCAAAGAATCACGAAAGCACTGTGAAGCCTCGTGATTGAGTCTCTATTGAGTAATATTTCTCGAGTAATATTTCCACACTATTACAACAAGAACATTTATTAATTTTGTCGGAGAAAGTAAGAACTATTTAACGTGTAAAACAGAAACACTATAAGATTGCACCATTACCCTCAAGAAAAAAAAATAATAATAAAATTGCACCATTGCTCCATGCTATCCCAATTTTTTTGTTCTTCAAAGCTCTCCCAGTATCCGGAACCATTTAGTCTGACTAATTCTGGAATTCGACATTTTGCAGGAGAAAGAAAGAATTATTTAACATGAAAAACCAAAACGGGTGTCATTCTTTACTATTACAACAAGAACATTTATTAATTTTGTAGGAGAAACAAAGAACTATTTAACGTGAAAAACGGAAACATTATAAGATTGCACCATTACCTAAAAAAAAAAAAGATTGCACCATTTCCATCCATACTATATATATATATATATATATATATATATATATATATATATATATATATATTATTATATTCTCCTAAGATGGAACCCACTCATCCCACTAATTCTAATTCGACAGTGGTCGTGCCTGAGAGCGCAGCTCTACTCAAGTGTAAGTCATGTGACCAAGAAGCTCTTTAAGCATTGGCGCACCGGAGGAGAATCAAACCGATGACCTTTTTAGGTATCTCAAAGTCATTTACCACTTAAATAAAATTTTTACTTAGTTATGCTATCCCATATATTGATATAAGATAATGCTTCACTTAGTTTATGGCGAAAAAAATAAAATAAAAATTTATTATTTAATGGAATGATAAACTCATCATATAAAAATTAATAATTCCCTCAAAAAGAGTTTATAAGATAATTCAGGTCCACACATATTGGAAAATACCATTATAAAAATCTAATAAAGTGGTTGAAACTTGAAAGTCTCTCTCCCTCTTTATTTATTTCTGAAAGTTGACAGCTTTTGGATAAAAATAAGCTGCATTTAGATCTCATTTAAAAAGAAAAAACATAAGAGATGAGTGATGTTACATTCATTATACATATCGCGTAGTGTATATTAATTACATATTTTTTTTCAATGATTATGATAAGGTACATATTATACATATCATTTTCCAAAAAAAGAAAAGAAAAACTCATGGTAGTAAATTCATTATCAAGGCATCAATGATATTTTACACATTTAACAACATAATAATATTGTTTCAATATAAAATTTTTCTTGGATCTCAATTAGGGCACAGGCCTCCATGACGACTTTGGGTCTGCCCTGACCAGTGACGGACCCAGAAAAAATCTCAGTGGGAGCATCAGAGTAAATTCGAAAGGCGAGTGGAGACATCAATAGTGTTTTTACATTTTTTACCTATAAAACACATCGATTTTCGGATCTCAGTGGAGGCCATGCACCCCCCCCCTCCCCCTTTTGCTGCTGGGTCCGTCCCTGGCCCTGTCTCTACAATGTGTTAAGTTCATGAGGTATATAACATCATCATGCAATTCTATAGTATGTAGGAACAAAATATAATTGCAATTCTTCAATGTGTGTAGAAACTAAAGAGACATCTGATGATATGAGTCTCATCTAATCAAAGATATACAATATCTCATTACCGTATCATAAGTCATTCTACTGACACGTCAGATTGTGATATGAATTTTCTGAGAGTGTCCATAAGAGAATCATCACTCTTAATGATGTAGTCCCATTGGGCACAAAGTTTTTCAATTAGTAAACTACATCGTTTCATGTGTATCTTAATTTTTGAAGAAAAACAAAATACAAAATACACATGAAACAACATAGTTTTTACTTAGACACCGAGATTAGACACACATCTTAGACATGTGATCTCATCCCTTCAATACTAATGAGTAGGTGAAAACAATGCTATCAATTTTTTTTTTGAGGGGACTTGCTAGTTGCTATCAATTGATGAATACAATAACTTCAATACTAATAAATCAAACATATGGACAAAATGCCAACTATATTGACTAATTCATAGAAGCTCTATGTCATGTAACGATTAAAAAACATTTATTCAAACCTATAGGAAGAGTTTCTAATGCTTAAGTTAACATCACTGAATGAATATCATATACTCCTCCGATTCACAATTATATGTCGCGTTTGAGAAAAAACACACAAATTAAAAAAGTGATTTATTATATCGACTTTCATTAAAAAGTGTAGTGATGTACTGAATATTAAAGATTGATTGGTTGAATAAGCTTAGAAAGTTGACAAATAATATTGAAATATGTATTGGAAATGTAAGCTACTGACGTATATAAAATGAAATTTTGATTTTAAAGAATCGCGACATATAATTAGGAACGGAGGGAGTACTATACAATCATACCAATTATATTTGACTAAGAAATGTCATGTATGTAGCAATTTAAATACATTATTTAAACATATAACAAAGAGTTTCTAATGCATAACATCATGTCCAAACTAAGACTTTCCACCAAACAATATACTTAAAACACAGGCTAATGAAAAATTGTTTGTTCGCTATATTTATTTGAACCATAACATGCATCATTAGACACTTTATGGCAATTGATCAAATTTAAAACTTATCGATCGAAATTGGTTTTAGCATAATCAATGGTAATAGAATGTATAGAGAATAGTCCTAATAAACGTATCTTTATCTCGCTACTCGAAACTTTAATGTGCAACCATTATAGAAACGTCGTAGCAAGTGGCGTGTATCATATCCATTTAACTTATACTATCTTTCATGATATACACTCATACCATATGAAAGACGAAAGAAGCAAAAGAACATAGATGCTAGCTAGGCACAACAACAAAATCATCATAACATATTTACACGAATAGTTTTACTATCAACCCAAAATAATTACAACAAATGACACATTCATCAATTGATATATGTTCCACCATGATATATGATTTATAAATATAGATTGTCACTTGCCGTGATATTCCGTTGTGTCGATTGTCATTTCCTTTTATACCATTGATTATGGAAGGACCCATAAGAATCAATTTGATCAATATAACAATTCGTAATGTAAAAGTGTGTTGCGTGATCACTATATATCACAACCGTTGTATTAGAAGCATTTCTATTTCATAAGATTAGCCAAGTGATGCAATATTATGTTCTTGAGGAATGCAATTACCAAAACCGTTGTGACGCACAACATAATTTTTCAATCTTGATCTTGGTGTAAAACCAATTAACAATGATGTAGACCGAACATAATTATTGGTACAATGTGTGATGCATGCTTAACTAGCACACCAATTGAGTCATAACGAATGTCACGATATCTTTTACTGTGATTGATTATAATACAACTTACATCATGATTAATAAACTATATACCATGAAACAAAATTGTATATAACCATTATGGGCCAGACGGACGACAGCCAATTGGGTGGGGCCAGTTGCAAAAAAAAAAAAAAAAAAAAAAAAAATAAATATATATATATATATATATATATATATATATATATATATATATATATATAAACACTATCAATGTCCTTACTATATTTTCAAATTTATTTCGATACCTCTATTGAGAATTTTTTCTTAATCTAGTCATTGACCATTATGATAGTAATATTTATCATTTTATAAAAATATCATTCATTAAAACAAAACTCATACTTCTCTCCTTCCTAATTCGTTTGAGGCGTTTTAACTCATGATATTTAAGAAGGCATCGATTAATGGATTATCTCAGTCATTTAAAACTCACCAATTTACCATTTTTATATGTAGTATTATTTTCACGATATTTAAGAGATATCAAGTAATAAGTTGAGACAATTTAGACAATTATATCAAAAACTTAAATCTATTTAGAGTTATGAAATTTATTTTAAAACAACAAATAAACCAGAAACAAATTGAGACGGAAGGAGTATAAGAGCAGCATTAAGTTCCTTGTGTTTAGTAGTCTTTCTATGTTTGGCGCGGTAGGTGAATTGCCAAACCAAATACTCAATTTACTAAAACAAATAAATATTTTTTTAGTGGTACGTTTGGTGTTTTTTTCCACTTTTCTCCTTTCGCCATTATATATATACAATGATGATCACAAGAAAAACAGAACTGGAGTATAATCCATGCCATTCAACTATATCACACCTTCTTCAACAACCACTTCCACCTTTCCTTTTTCTCTCCCTTATCCCAAATCCATCTTCAAAATTCTGAATTAATTAGCTGTGTACATGATGAGAATCGAGATACGAGAATCGGTTTTGGTGAAGCCGGCACAGGAAACTCCGGCGAGGTGTTTATGGAACTCCAACGTCGATTTAGTTGTTCCAAATTTCCATACGCCGAGTGTGTATTTTTACAGGAGGCCGACTGGATCTTCTAATTTCTTTGATTCGAAGGTGTTGAAGGATGCTTTGAGCAGAGCTTTGGTTCCGTTCTATCCGATGGCGGGGAGATTGAAGAGAGATGAAGATGGACGGATTGAGATCGAGTGTAACGGCGAGGGTGTGCTGTTTGTGGTGGCGGAATCTGACGGAGTAGTTGATAATTTCGGTGATTTTGCTCCGACTTTGGAGCTCCGGCAGCTTATTCCCGCCGTTGATTATTCTCAAGCGATTTCATCGTGTCCTCTACTGGTTTTACAGGTAAGAAACTTGTACCTTTTTCTAGTTCTTAACGCCGTTCATTTTTCTAAACTAATATATCACAACAAGGGACACGACAAACTAACATGTAAACCATAACGATAATATTGTTAATATCATCGATTATCAAAACATGATAAATAACGCGAAGCATAACAAGGCATAGTTAAGGACGAAGCTAGATACTCATACCTAGCTATGGGTTAATGAACTACATCTGATTATGATAAATAACGCGAGATATAACATGGCAATATGGCATAGCTAATGACGAATCTAGATACTTATGCTTGGATGAGCTAATGAACTAAATTCGATTTATCATAGCTAATGAAAAAAATTCGATTTATCTGATATGATAGGTTAATACTTTCTCCGTTCTAAAATATAAATCATTTTGAATGTTTTCACACAGATTAAGAAAACGGTTCAGTGTTATAAATTTAAAAAAATAACTAAAATATTATTTGAGTATCATTAATGTAATAGTTATAAAATAATAAAAAATAGTTAGATCGTGTTAACAAATCAGGGGTGAGATAGTACTTTTGTATTCTTATCATTATGCGATACAAATCAATCAATCTGCCTGATATCATCATCAATGATGTATATACATGTTTTAGGTCGGAATGAGTAACAAGACACTTTTATACTGTTAATCATTATCAGCCTTGAATCAATCAGTAGATTATAAATGATAATAATTAATAATATAAACATCAGTAGATTATAAATCAAAATGTTACGATGATTTTGTTAGGAAAGTAATAGAAATCATTAAAGAAGAGAGTTGGTTTGATTAGTGGAATAGTGGTTGTCGTTTTTGTTGGATTTGCAGTTACTTTTAATATTAGTATTATTCTTCATTAGTGTTGTTTACTTATTCTAAGTGGTTGGTTGTTGATAGTTTGGACCATTAGAAGTAGTACGTTATAGTTTTAACCGATAGACATATAACAACTTGGTCGTTCATTCATTGGGCACTTGATGTGATATATAATTAGGAATTTTAGGTGGGGTATTTCTTACATAATTCATATTCAAATTAAATTCAAGCTGTATGGTCTAGATTTATCCATGTGTGTCTACGGTGTAAATGAATTAAGTTGGTGGTGTGTAATATCCGTTTTGAAAGGAAAAATGTTAGTAAGATATGAGTATAAGGTTAAAGACATAATTAAATAAATATTTTGGATTAAATATTTTAAACAAAACGAAAACAACAAAACTTAACCACCAATATTGTCGGTGGTTAGTGACGTTTCTCATATATAAGGAGCGTTAGTGATGGTGTGTTTCTATCCACCAATATTTATTGCGGAAAGAAAAGTCCTTTCATTATTTCTTATGAAAACATCGATACTAATAACGTTTCTAGATGATGCTGAATAATGCAACATCGATAAATCATCGCGCGTGTAATCTAAAGATGAAACAGTAAAGGAATCGAGCAGGTGTAACCGTGTAAAATATGGTGCTTTTGGTGTTTTATATATTTGAGTCAAGAATGTATCTTGGATCGCTTACGATATCTGTGTGTGATGTCAGGGAATCGCCTACGTAGTTCCTGGAGTGATGTATTTATAGGTACATGTCCTCTTCTGCCCTAAACTTGGGGCGGTTCAGTCTAATTGGTATAATTACCCTTAAATGGGCCTTGCCCTCCTGCCCAAGTAACCTGCTGGGCGGCGGGCTCGAGTATCTGAAATGGAAGTCTTGGTATCGAATCGAGTAATACCGACTTGGGTGATCGAGGTGTGACACTTGCACAGCTCACTGCGGTCTTCACTGGTATGCATAGCATTCGACCCGATGTGGGTCATCAGCGTAGACTTTTCCACACGCTAACCATTGCTAATCGATTATTCCACGCGGAGGTGAAATCGTGATCGTCGATATTCTTGACATGCGAAGTGTTGAAAAGTAATACAATCAATCACACGAAAAATATTTCCATCTAATTAAACATAATTTTCAAGCATTTATGACATGAAACATATATATGATGAATCCGTTTTAATAGTTGTTGTTGTTGTTTTTTTCCCTTCCTTTTTCATATTGTGCATATATCAGCATTGAATCCTAAACGGGGAAAAAGTGAATAAGACAATAAAAGTGGGCTGGTGATGTTCTTACAATATTGGAAAATGGATGAAACATGCTAGTTGAGTTACGTATCATGCTGTCAATGAGTTATTCGTGAGCTAGTCATATTCGATTCATAAAAAAATTGATTTGATTTGGTTTTTGGTGGAACAAACAAAAATTCCGTAACGATTTGGTTAAATTTAAAATTCAAGGGGTTGAAATAGCAATTAAAAACACAAGGAGGAAAAAAGTATGCCAACTCGACACATTTTTTTAATTTTAGTAGAAGGAGAAGGATAGATAGATTTTTAACTTATTTAAGTACCTTATAATGTAAAACAATGAAAAATTAATGAAATATTAAAGATGGAAAATTAATGAAATATTAATATTGCATTCCAAAGTGACAACTGAAAGGTGGAAAAGTCCATATGAGAGATTTAATCCATGCCCGACAAGATTGCAGTAATAAATTAATGAAATATTAAAGATAATGTTATACATATACCAACAAAATAATTTAAATTACTTTATAAAGTTATTTATTTTTATGGCTGTTGATTCGTAGTATATATTAATCTGAATTATTGAATTAGACAATTTTGGAAATATTACATGATTTTTAGCACAATACTGAAAATGAAAAGGTCAAGGTTTTTTATTTTTATTTTTATTTTTTTTGAGAAACAAATTATGTTTTTTTTTTTTTGGGTAAAATAGTTTCCTTCTTAAGCATTATCTATTGCTTGGAAAAGTTTGTGTAGATGATAAATTTGTTGCATGATTAAAACTAATCAAGGGGTCTGATCTGATAACCCTTTTGAAATGAAAAATAGTAATAAATATTACTTTAAAGAATTTTCACTTATCACTTCTTTCTAACTCTGCAACTGATTCAACAGGTAACATATTTCAAGTGTGGTGGAGTATCCCTTGGTGTAGGCATGCAACATCATGCAGCTGACGGGTTTTCGGGGCTCCATTTTATCAACACATGGTCCGATATGGCTCGTGGGCTCGATTTAACCATCCCGCCTTTCATTGATCGAACCCTTCTTAAAGCTCGCGAACCCCCGAACCCAAAGTTCCACCACATTGAATATCAACCTCCACCCCTACTCAAAACCCCATCAAATCAAACCGAAAACTCGGATGCACCGGTATCAAACACAGCAGTTTCGATATTCAAATTAACCCGTGAACAAATCGCGGTTCTCAAGGCAAAGTCAAAGGAAGCCGGAAATGTCAAAAGCTACAGCTCATACGAAATGCTAGCCGGACATGTCTGGCGTTGTGCGTGCAAATCTCGAGGCTTAGTATCCGATCAAGAAACTAAATTATACATTGCCACAGATGGACGATCCAGGCTTCAACCCCCACTCCCACCAGGCTATTTCGGTAATGTGATCTTTACTGCAACACCACTTGCTGTAGCAGGCGAACTCGAATCAAAGCCCGCATGGTACGCAGCTAGTAAGATCCACGACGCCTTAGCCCGAATGGACAACGAGTACTTGAGATCAGCACTGGATTACTTGGAATTACAGCCCGATTTGAAAGCATTGGTTCGCGGGGCGCATACGTTCAAATGCCCGAACCTTGGGATTACGAGTTGGGTTCGATTGCCGATACATGACGCTGATTTCGGTTGGGGGAGACCTATATTTATGGGGCCAGGTGGGATTGCTTTTGAAGGGTTGAGCTTTATACTACCTAGTCCAAACAATGATGGAAGCTTGTCTGTTGCTATTTCACTTCAGTCGGAACATATGAAACTTTTCAGGAGTTTCTTGTATGATATTTGAACAAACCAATACGAATCGAGTCACAACATATATCACTATACATTATGTCACGATTTGATCAAACTAGATCGACATTCCACGATGATTGATTGCGATATAACTATATAAGTGTGTAGCCAAAAACGTAGTGGATGTGAATGTATCGTTGTCGATGTTGTTTAAATTGTCTTTTTTTTTATCACATAATCCATGTAAGAACATTTCCTTTGGATCCTAATATGATAATTTCACTTCTTCAATTTGTAATATTCTTGTATTTCATATGAATATACTCGCTTCGTGTTTCTAAATGTAAGTCAGTTTTGACTTTTTTTTCTTCCCATTAATGTATGACGTGTTATACGATACTCAAGAATTACTTATTTAACATTTTCATCTTACCCCTCTTTTATTATATTCATCCAACCACTAATGGGTCCAGAAATAAAAATTCACGGGACGCGGATTTTAATACCGGACTTTCATACTATATATATGTAAAAAAATAATCACCGCATGGATGGACACTGTGATGTCTGCGCGGACGCAAATCACGAGTATGAGGCGAGTGATATTAGTAGAGATTTTTTGCAATCCGAAAAATGTATACTTGTTTAAACTAAATTTTCGGCATTATCATAAAAACATTTAAATTACCGTAGCACATAAATCTAAAAGCAAATATACATCAAAAAGTAGAATATACATGGTAAATTATTTTTTCCTTTTTTTAATAAATTAACTGAGAATCTGAGGGGTCAGCAAAATGAATATAATAGTATAAAACATAGCCCCTTTTTTTGACTCTTAACTATTATTTTTGACTTTAAAATATATTTTAATAGTATTATTAGTCTTTCATAATTAAAATGTTTTTGATAATATGTTAAATGTATCACTTTTGTAATAACGATGTATTTTTTATTTACGTGATAATTGTTTTTTTCAACAAAAAATTAATATAAAGTGTAGGAGCGAATACAAATTTTAAGAGTGGATAAAAAAATACATAACATATACATACTTGTGTTTTTCCGGATCCAAAAGGGCCGCTTGCCCCTGTACAATGGGTACATCCGCCCCTGGGTGCAGCAAGGGTATCTCATCCCTTGCATCCAACAATTTCTCCATATATAGTTTACGTGCATTATATATGATATTCAAAATGTGTATTCCGTATTATATTCTAAAATAAACCGTTTTATTAATTCGTGTGAAAACACTAAAACGGGCTTACGTTTCTAAATGGAGGTAGTATATAAGTTGAGTGCATAGAACGATATAACGAGGGGGATCCACATGTATCCAAACAAAACAAAATATGTGGCCCGGTTTCTTTGTGTTTGTCTTAGTGTACAAGTTAGAACTTTTTACGTACGGTAGATGCTATAAAACAAAGGTAAAAATATATAATAATAGAGATCCAAATCTTGTAGATTAATTAAAAATCACATCTGCATCAGATGGTCTACTTACATCCGTAAAGTACAAACATGCTCTAGATCCTTTACTACATGTATTACTTAGAATACAATTATCTATTCAAGTTATGTCTTGTAAAGATTTTCGACACAATTCACCATGAATAAAGATTATGCAAACTATTACAAAGAATTATGATATTTAAATGTGTAAAATACAGATAATTTTAAAATCATGCAAAATCTTACAGAGAAGAAATATGATGTTTAATTAATTCTATGAAATAGAGAATCCATAAATTAATAATAATAATAATAATAACTTATGCAAATGCTCCAAATTAATAGCTAACAAAATCTTCAAAAGGCAAAAGAAGAGGATTATCCAAAGTTTAAAAACAAGAACCAAAGAGAAGCTATAACACACATGAAACATTTCCATTGTAATATAGCTGTTGCTCCGCCGCTTTTAACCGCACGAGGGCGGTGAACAGAGTTTCCACCACCGTGTGATCCCTTAGCTCCGCCTGCTTTTGCCTTCTTTAAAACCTCACCTTCATTTTCTTCGCCATCATAACAACGACTCAGACACGAACCGGATGTAACATTGCGATTTCCCTGCACAACCTTGAGATTTTTTGGATCCTCTGTCTCTTTGTTCACTAGTTTAAGAGTATCTTCAGCTTCAAGAGCCAAGCAACCAAGAACTTGAATGCATGAAAATATGGAAAAGAGTATGAGAAAACATTTTCCCATCTTTTTCTTTGGGTTAATTTTGTTGGTGTTTCTTGATTTATTATGATGAATAAATGAATGAACAAAAGGTTGAATGAAATTAGTTTTTCCCCCTACCTTGTGGTAGATTAAGATGTTTGATTTAATGGTAAAAAAAATATAATATGTAATTTCTGTCCAAAGGGCTAAACATAAAAATCCCACTAGTCAAAAAAAGTGAGTCAAAGTTATGCCTTGTTTGATTCTTTACTCAAAAAGTTTATCATATGCTTTTTTTCTTTCTTTATTGGGTGCTCCACTATTTTCACTACTACAAAAAAGCATAAAGATCACGGTTTTTAAGTGTGATATATTTACATTAGTCACGGCTTCCAAAGTGTGGCATATTGAGGTGTGACATAAATTACTTTAACTCAATCACAGTTACAAACTGTGATCTATTATAATAATTATCACACTTAAAACCCGTGATCTATTATAGTTGGTATCACACTTAAAAACCGTAATATATTATAATTTCATCACATTTAAAAACTGTGATCTATTATAGTTGTTATCATAGTTAAAAACCGTGATCTATTATAGTTGTTATCACACTTAAAAACCGAGATCTATTACAATTAAAACACATTTAAAAACTGTGATCTATTTTAGTTGTTATCACACTTAAAAACCGTGATCTATTATAATTTAAATCACACCAATAAAAGTGTTCTTTTTTTCAAAAACAATATATAAGTACACATATTTTTTGTCTTAGTTGGGACTCGAACCCGGACACTCCGGATTAATGAGCCACACTTATTACCACTAGACCGATGTTTTCTTTCTTCTAATTTTTGACTACACTAAACTAAAATCTCATTATAAAATACCATATTATTTTAATCACAGTCAAAAACTGTGATTGATTGATTTTTTGTCTTATTTTTCCTAAAAACCGTGATAATAAAAATTGTGATATATTGTAGTTGTTATCACACTTAAAAACCGAGATCTACTATAATTTCAACACATTTAAAAACTGTGATCTATTTTAGTAGTTATCACACTTATAAATTGTGATCTATTATAGTTGTTATCACACTTAAAAACCGAGATCTATTATAATTTTAACACATTTAAAATCTGTGATCTATTTTAGTAGTTGTTATCACACTTAAAAACCGAGATATATTATAATTTCAATCACACCTAAAAAAGTGTGATCATTCTTTTTTTTCGAAGAAGAAATAAACGCACACATATCTTTTGTTGCCACTGGGACTCGAACCTGGATACTCTGGATTAAGGAACCACACTAATTACCACTGGGCTGATGCCTACTATATTATCATTTTCGACCACACTAATCTAAGATATGATTATAAAATATCATATTATTTTAATCACAGTTAAAAACCGTGAATGATTGATGTTCTTGTCTCGATTTTCTTAAAACCGTGATAATAAAAACTATGATCTATTTTAGTTGTTATCACACTTAAAAACCGAGATCTATTATAATTCAACACATTTAAAAAGCGTGGTTTATTTTAGTTGTTATCACACTTAAAAATCGTGAGCTATTATAGTTGTTATCACACTTAAAAACCAAGATCGATTATAATTTCAACACATTTAAAAGCGTGATCTATTTTAGTAGTTGTTATCACACTTAAAAGTTCGAGATCTATTATTATTTCAATCACACCTAAAAAGTGTGATCTTCTTTTTTTTCACACCTAATAAGCTGTGATAAAAATTTAAGTGTGATATATATACATTTTACTTGTCTCGGTTCTTTTAAAAGTGTGATCCTTATCTTTAGATAAATGTGATCTATATCTCTTTTCTTATTAGTGGATATAATTTGTCTCATTTTTTCTATAATTGTGACAAAAATATCATGAATTCGAATACGCTTTTAAAAATGAGATTAATTGATATAATTTATCTCGTTTCTCAATAACCGTGACAAAAAATATCATACCAATTTAGTCATGATTAAAAGTGTGATAGTTTGGTATAATTTATCTCGTTTTTTCAATAATCGTGATAAAATATCATATCATTTCTCTCACTGTTTTAGATGTGAGATTGATATATATAATTTATCTCGCTTTTTTAGAAACCGTGACAGAAATATCATATCAATTCAGTCACAGTTTAATAATGAGATTGATTGATATAATTTATCTCGGTTTTTCAATAACTGTGTCAGAAAAATCATTTCAATTAAGTCACACTTTAAAAATGAGATTGATTAATATAACTTATCTCAGTTTTTCAATAAGTGTGATAGAAAGTTGTAAGTGTGATATATATATTTTCGTTGTCTCGGTTTTATTGAAACTGTGATTGTTTTCATATCTTAAGTGTGACCTATGTCCAATTTTGTAGTAGTGTTTGTTATTTCTTCATTAAGATTATGCATATGGTTTATGTATTTACATATTTGGTAAGAAAATGTTATGATCATTCCATTTTGTAATAACTCAAGGGCGGAGTCCAGATTTAAAGTTGATGCCTCAGCTTTAACCATTAAGTCAAGCCTGAATTGACATGAAAGAATATCATATATATACATATCAATTTATTCAACTTTTGCATGATTGTTATATTATAAAATTTTGATCACTAAGTGAAGAAGTTCTAAGTTCTACAACTTAAGAACTTTGGAGAACATGAAACAAAAAGTCAAAAGATTGTTGATTAAAGATTACAGTCACAATGTATTACTTTTGATACAATGATTATATAATAAACATTTTCTTTACTACATCCCAAATAGTTGAAACCTTCTAAAAATGTTTAAAACATTCCGGAAAAAGGTTCGTACAACAATAAAATGACTGCAATACTTTTTTAAACCATTGATGTACTATAACTTTTGTTGCGATTATACATACCCTGATAAATATTTCTTTATCCCCATCATTTCCTATCAGATTTCCAAGGTTACCCTTCCCCACCCCACCCCACCCCTGTAGAAAAGTATAAAAGATAGAACAGACTTAAGGAAAGGGTAAAATATTTCTTATTCGATCTGATTATTCTGGCTGTTAAGCCTTTACATTTATAGTGCAAGTTTCGACATGACTAAAGGATAAAACCTTTTGTTTAAATACAAAAATAAACTGATTTATCTCTTATTTTTCACTCTTGAATCAGATTATCATTATCAAGAGAACTTGACAGCTCTTGGACTCTCAGTCACTTTGCAAACATCGGTTGTTTTGGACTTCAGGACACAGAGCCTGCTTGTGGCCAACCTCATTATTCTCCTCCGCCCTTATCTCTCCTTGACCACAAGGTATTGTTTGAATTTTATTTGAATTTGTGTTGTATTTATCTATGAATTTGAATTCTTGCATACTGTATTTGCTGTTTTTCGAGTTTGAACTCTTTGTTGAGATAATTTGAATGCTCTGTCATCTAATACCCCCCCTCAAACGAGGCTAGGGTTGTGGGCCAGTCCGAGTTTGGGCCGTATCTGAGTGAAATTGAACTTAGGCAGAGATTTTGTAAATATGTCTGCCAATTGATGTGTAGCCGGTATATGCCGAGTGACTAGGAGTTTGCGAGCTACCTGTTCTCTAACATAATGATAATCCAACTCAATGTGCTTGCTTCTGGCATGGAAGACGGGGTTAATGGTCATGTACAAGGCACTTAAGTTGTCACAATAGATTGTAGGTGGAGAGGCAATGGAAACTTTGAGCTCTTGAAGAATATAAGTGAGCCAATTAAGTAAGTTCAGCAGCAGTGTGGGCCATTGCTCTATATTCTGCTTCTGTGCTTGACCTGGAGACGGTGGGTTGCTTTTTAGCACACCAAGAAATGAGATTAGGTCCTAGAAAAGTGCAGTAGCCAGTGACTGATCTTCTGGTGAGCTGACAGCCAGCCCAGTCTGCATCTGAATAGGCATAAAGGTTGAGTCTTGGGGAAGCTTGGAGGGAAATGCCCAGAGATGTACCTTTGACATATCTAAGCAATCTGTGAACCTGCTTCATATGTGCTTGTGTGGGAGCTTGCATGAACTGGGACAAATGGTTGACTGAGAAGGATATGTCAGGCCGAGTAAATGTGAGGTATTGAAGGGCACCAATCAAACTTCTGTAGTATGAGACATCTGAGAGGAAGGGAGAATCTGGATCCTCTCTAACTTTAGTAGCCATAGGTGTATTGATGGGTTTGCAATCTATCATGCCTGCTCTGTCAAGGATTGTGGTAGCATAATGAGCTTGATGGAGATGTAGTCCAGTGGTGGTGTGCTGTATTTGAACCCCCAAGAAGTGATGTACTAAACCAAGGTCCTTCATGGCAAACTCAGCACTAAGGAGGTGGATAAGTGACTTGAGGAGTTGGGAATTGGAACCTGTAACAAGCATGTCATCTACATAGAGAAGTAGCACTACTGTGCCATGATTAGTGCGATAATAAAATAATGAAGGATCTGATAAGATGCATGTGAAGCCATAATTGAGGAGAAAAGCACTAAATCTGTCAAACCCTGCCCTAGGGGCTTGTTTGAGGCCATAGAGTGCTTTGTCCAGTTTGCATACATGAGTAGGGAACATAGGATCTAACATACCTGGAGGCTGCTCCATGTAGAGATTCTCTGCAATTTTGCCATGTAAAAAGGCATTCTTGACATCCAGTTGCTTGATGGGCCAGTGATTGGTTAGGGCAATGCTGAGAACAAGTCTTATGGTGCTATGTTTGACAACAGGAGAGTAGGTTTCAGTATAGTCTAATCCATCTACTTGACTGTACCCCTTTGCCACTAACCCAGCCTTGAGTCTATCTAAGGTGCCTTCTGGTTTAAGGTTTGCCTTAAAGACCCATTTTGAGCCTATGATGTGCATGTCTGGGGTCCTAGGGACAAGTGTCCAAGTTTGATTTTTCTTGAGAGCATCTAGTTCTTATTCCATGGCAGTCCTCCAACCTTCATGTTTTAAGGCAGTTTTGATAGTCTTAGGTTCCTTGGGAATAGAGGAATATGAGACCGTGAGGGCATACTTGGGATTGGGTTTGATGATCCCAAGTTGAGCTCTAGTAGTCATAGGATATAAGGCTTGTTGAACAAAAGGTGGAGGACTTGGAGGAGGGCTGTCAGTGTCTATTGATGTGGTGGATTCTGAATGGTATGGGAAGTTAGGAGAGGAATCAGTGGAAGGGGAAGGTGGGGTAGATAATTCATTGGATATGAGAGTAGGGGTTGCTGGATCTTGATCAGTTAGTGAAGGTTCTTGGACAGAAAGGTCTGGAATAGGGTTTTCTGGTACAAGATGGGGATGTTCTGGTTCAGGATTAGGTAGCATGGGAGCATCCATCTCTGGTTGATGTGATGCTGGGAGCCAAGAGTCAAATATATTAAGAACCTATGGTCTGTGAATGGTGTGGCTGGTTTTGTAGGGAAGACTGGTTTCATCAAAATTTACATGTCTAGAGTTGTAGAACTTCCTAGTTGGTGGGTGGAAACACTTAAATCCTTTGTGTTGGTTACTATATCCTACAAATACGCAGGGTAGGGTTTTTGGTTCAAACTTATGTTTTCTTGAGTCCCAGGTGTAGGGGTAGCACTTGGATCCGAAAACTCTAAGATTGGTGTAGTCAGGGTGATGGTGGTGTAAGGCATAGTAAGGTGAATGGGTGTGAAGTGATGATGATGGGACTCTGTTTAGGATATAAACAACTGTGGAGAAGGCTTCTACCCATAGAAATAAGGGTGCCCTAATGTGGAAGAGCATGGTAAGGCCAAGTTCTCTGATGGTCCTATGCCGTCTTTCAACTGTGCCATTTTGTTGGGGTGTGTGTGGACATGTAATTAAATGCAGAATTCCTTGTTTTAACAAATGATCTGTGAGCTTAGTATTTACAAATTCACCACCTCCATCTGAATGGAACTTTTTAATATGTTTATTAAACTGTTTTGAGACATATCTTTCAAAATTAATGAAAACAGTAAAGAAATCAGATTTATGTTTTATTGGAACAAACCAAATGTACTTGGTAAAATCATCAACAAGACTTACATAGTACTGAAATTTTCCTAAGGACTCAATTGGAGCAGCCCCCATAGATCACAATGGACCAACTCAAAACTACTAGAATCGAAATGTTCGGGATCGACTAAAGGGAGCTTCTTGAGTTTGCCAAGTTGGCAACTCTCACACAAGTGCTCCTGTTTATTCTTACCTATGGTCTCAATAAGACCTTTATTTTTCAATAAATGAATCGTGGGAAATTGGATATGACCCAACCTTTGATGCCATAGTTCAGTGGTGCATGACTTGAGTGTTTGTGACACATGTGCTTCTAGACTGCTGGTAAAGTATATAGATCTCCTCTACAGCACCCCTTCAGAAGGTCCTGTCCTGTTTTTTTTTCCTTAAGAACAGATTCATGGTTAGTGAAAAAACAGATTGCAGAAAATTGATCAGCAAGTTGTCTGACTGAGAGTAAATTTCTTTTCATGTCTTGTACTAACAGGACATGTTTAATTATTAATGGTTTGGAATGATACATGATGCACAAATTTCCAATACCTTGTATTTTAAGTTCTGATCCATTCCCAATAAACAAAGATTCTGGTCCTTTATATTCAGAAAGATTATGCAAGAGTGAGGGATTACCTGTCATATGACTTGATGCACCGGTGTCCATAATCCATTCTGTATCAGCAATGGAGTTATCAAGGGTTAAGGCTGACATAGCTTGGGGTAGGACTTCCTCCTGTGCTTTTGTATTCCACCAGCAGATCTTGGCTACATGACCTGTTACTCCACAGAACTGGCATGTCTCATTCCTGTATTGTTCCCTTTCAGCTTTGGACATCCTTTTAAACGCCTTCTTTTGTTGATCTGATGGTCCTGTTGCTCCTCTTGTTTGTTGGGCCTGAAATCCTCTACCTGCAGAGTTGAACCTAGGTGCATTTTCTCCCTTTTGTTGTGGTCTTTGCCTATAGAATTCCATATGTGACAGAGCTTGAGTGTCTGCCACCTTTGTAGAGAACCAGGATCTTCTTTGGTCCAAGTTTTGTAGTTGAGAGACCAATTCAGTATAAAGAGGTCTAGGAGGTTTAAGCATAGTGGTGGTAAAGGTCTCATAGTGAGGACTAAAGCCTAGTTAGGAGAAAATACACTTTTTCTCGACTGGAATTGGCTTACCTATGGCGACCAAAAAATCCACATAAGCCCTTGAAATGTTGGATGTGCTCGTTGATGCCTTTGTTCTCATCTTTCATCATGTAGGTGATCTGCTGCTTTAAGTTGAACTCTCTTTCTTGTGAGTCCTGTGCATAGGCTCCTTTTAATGCATCCCAGACTCCTGAGGCAGTGCTTAAGCCAATAACCAGTCCTAGGGACTCTTCTGACAAAGAACCAATCAACCACCCCCTTAATAACCTGTCTGCTTTCCTCCATTTCACATATTCAGGGTTTTTTGTTTTTGTGGCAGATGTGCCATCTGTTGTTCCTGAGTTCTGTGTTGTATATTGGCTTGGTACATGGGCTTCTTTATCAAGATGGTCAATTAGATCTTGGCTTTCAGCTAGGGCAAGGGCTTGTTCATGTCAAAGGGGATAGTTTTTGGATGTTAGTTTGAGGGATCTTCCCTTCTTAATGCTCAAACCTCCATAATCTTCAAGAAACCGAAGGAAAAACCTCAAAGCAAAACCATACACAACTAATTAAGCCTAATAAGGTGGTGAATGTACGTATAATGTTTAATTCTTTTACTTTACTTACTTGTTTATTCATTCTTTTACTTTACTTGTTTATTCATTAAATATGAGTTTTTACATTCAGTTTAACAAGATAAGGGTGTCAGATCATAAACAAGGATGGCATATTATACCTTTGGCACAAAGAAAACGATTTGTAAATCACCAAACACGATTTTCTCAGTATAATAAGAGGTATGTCTTATTTAAATAGCATAATTAATCTTATTTTGTTTAATATAAATAATTTCAATAAATACAGATTTATCTATATAAACATCTTATTTTTTATTTATTAATTATTTAATATGTGTACTAACAGTGAAACGATATACATTTCAGAAAAAAAATAAAAAATTATAGAATAAAGATAGGATGAAAAGTATAAAGCACCACCTTATCAAAATGATAATGAAATAATAAGAGAGTGGTTTGAAAGGGTGTGTTTGGAAGCCTGAAAGACCTGAAACTTGTTTGATAACGAAAAGACCTTTTATCTGATTGCAAGGTTTTATTAGGTTGCCTTTGTAGTAATTTTGAATATTTTGATTTTAGTGCTTGATTTGTATATTTTGCCTATAGCCCAACCCTCCTCGTCTTCTTTACTAGCTCAGTAGTCAGATTTGTGTCCTTTGGTTTCACGTAAGCAGGTAGTCAGATACAAAGAACCGCACCATCGAGCACACAACACATTTTCGATTGTCTCGTCAAGAATCACATTAGGGAGTGCATCCTGAACATCTACCGTTGTACTTCCTACCCGTCGGAGATAAAAATATAAATTCCACCGCAATGACCTCTATATCGCGTGTGCAAAATGCCACGATTGCTGTACTTGATACCCAACTTCGAGACAGATATTCAAAGAGCCTGTCTTTGACATAAAGACCACCACTTTGCCCATGTACCCCTATCGGGTGAGCATTTGATGTTTTATGATGTTCGTTATCCTATTGTTCTGGTTGATGGCGGTTGACGTTAGTCGATGGCAATAGTCATCTTTTTGCTTCTCTCTGCTGATTTCAAGTCCTACAAGACTCAGATCGGTTGGAGAGAATTATCATAAAAAAGTAAAAGATCTTGTGGGGGAATCGTAGCACTCTCTCATTTGCTACGAGAAATTTCCCCTTTGATGTGGAGTTAAAGGTCTATTTTCTTGATGATTATTTTCTCTTTGGCAAGACTTTTTCCTCAATTGGCTTTTGTAAACCTCATGAGATGGAAATTGAAATGAATTTTTAAATCGTGACGATTTCTTCGTATAATAATGGTATGTTCTATCGGATATTTTTCATTCAAATTTTTATTTTTTTTTTTTGTTGAGAATTCAGTATTTTTTTAAAGCAAATCTTTGATTTCATAATATTAAGGACAAAATACAAAATTAATGATTAATATTAGTATGTCAATTAATGTATTACCAAATTATCGACATAAATCTACTATTTTGTTTTTTGAATAGCCAATTTAATTCTATTATTAGCAAGATGCTAAAAATAGTTTACACAAAATGTTCCAATTCAAAATTAACAAAACCAAAATTGCATCATCAAAACTAAATACCATTACTAGTGCATTTCCTGCATAAAAAAAGATCCAAGGCTGCTGCAAATTTCCCCCGCGTTTCTGATACCAATATCACCATGGTAACCGGGCCTCTTTCAAAACACAAAATTGCTGCTGCATTTTTGAACTAGCCGTTTGAAGCCAGACCACTAGATTTAATTTCCTTCCTCAAAACTCAACTAGCCGCATTCAACGGGGTTGCTAGCCACTCTTCCCAATCCAATTTCTTGAGACCGTTAGCATTAGAAAGCCAGATGAAGGAGATTCTCTGCACATCTCAAAACATAGATTCCGGGTTTAAAACAAAAAGGTTAAACACCACATTGTTTCTAGTGTTCCAAATAACCCAAGCAGTTATTCCAACAATCGCCGACCAAAGTTGTGCGGATATATTCGAAGACGCCATCCCTGCTCTTACATGACATAAATCCGAAAACAAAGAAACATTTAACCCTGTGATCTTGCACCAATTGAGAATGTCGGACCATATCAACAGAGTCACATCGCAAGCATAAAACAGGTGATTGACCGTTTGATCAAATATATAACAAAGCGGAAATAAGAGTCGTGAACGGGAACGCCACATCGTATAAGATTCGGCTTTGTGGGTAACCTTTTGAGACTTGCTTTCCACATGAATAAATTCACATTCGAGTGTAAAAATTTATTCCATTTGACAGGCTGCTCGTTATTTAAAAAGGAATTTTTGAAGAATTCCAATTCAAGCTTTTCTCAAAGTGGCCATCGAGAAGTTTCCATTTGTGCTAAGTTTCCATTTCAATTTATCCAAAGAACCTGCATTACTTCAAACAGAGTTAATTAAAATTTCCAACTCTTTTACTTCCTCCTCCTCAAACCCCCCCAGCCTTCTACTCCAAGCCCAACTAAAAGAGCAGCTATCCCCATCCCTAAAACCTCACCTTATTCCCTTTTCCCACCACCCAATATTCCGATCCCGACAAATCTACACCAGCCTTCTTAACTTTACCAAAAGCCTCAACAACTCCTTTCCAAACTTTCCCAAATCTCCTCCGTTTGTTATCTAAATTCCAAACTCCCTCAAACCCATAAATTGACACAATTACTCTCCTCCATTAAGCACTTGGTTCCCGAATGAACCTCCACCACCATATACCAAGAAAAGACCAATTTTGCAACCTTAAACTACCCACCCCAATGCCCCTTAATGACTTAGGAGCTTGTATTTTTTTCCAATCAACCCAAGAAATTTGCTTAAGTGACCCACCCCCTCCCCTAAAGAAAGAAGATTTCACACTTTCTAAAAGCTTTAACACACATTCAGGAGGCCTGTAGACAGAGAAAATGAAGAGCGGAAGTGAGCTTAGGACAGCTTTTATGAGAACCAACCTTCCACCTTCCGACATTGAAGACCATTTCCAAGCACATAATTTTGCCCTACATTTCTGAATAACATCTTCCCAAGCTTTCAATTTCTTCATGTTTTGCCCCACCCACAACCCCAAGTATTTAAATGGCATATCAACCTTCTTACAATTCAGTATTTCTGCCGTGCCAGATCACCATCCCGAACCTTTATTCCTGCTAAAGAGCTTTTTCCCATATTTATTTTCAGGCCCGAGATTTACTCAAAACATGATAAAATTCTTTTTAAAATTTTAAAATTTTCCAAACTTCAAGTACCCAAGAAAACTAAATCATCCGCGTATTGAAGATGAGAAATCGGAATCTGATCCTTACCAATAGCTACCCCCGAGAATTTACCTTTTGCAATAGCTACCCAAGTCTCGAGATGAGGGACTGATTTTGAGTTTAGTTTAGGAGATTTCACTACGATTACACTTTCTAATTCTAAATATTTGTTTTTCCTCTAAAATTAGTGTTTAGGTTAAAATGAAGCTCTTGTCATTGACTCCCATTCCAGATGAGGAAAGAAGAATTGTGTAAAAGTGGATGAGGAAAGAAAGTAATGTGTAAAAGTGGGCTTTGGTATGGTTCTTGTAGGCTTTGTCTCCTCTGCGTCTCCTTTGTTTTTCCTCTAAAATATTGTGTTCAAATTAAAAATGCGCAAAAGTGATCTGTCTACTCCTGCGTCTCCTTTTGCGGGGATGGCCCTATCCAGCTATTCTCGTCTCCTTTTTGCGGGGGATGGCCCTATCCTCGTCACGGCTCTGTCTTGCCGATTTCTTGTTGGAGAAAATTGGGCTTGCGGTCCATTTAATATGTGTTACCCATGACAATCGGTCTTTTGTAAAATTATTTTCGAATAAGGCTCGTTATAACTTATCAAGAATTTATGGTATCATTAAATTCTATGTAAAATGTTGATAATGATATCATATGAATGATAAATTAATGCTTGAATTAATAATATAATAATAACTCTAATATATCTTTTCGGGATATATATTGCTTTATCAGATAAAATTTCTTTGATGTTTGACCGAATCATCAAAATTATTAAGTTGATGGAATGGCAAAGCGTGGCCATTATCTAAAATCATGGGTGAGTTGGTTAAAAAGTGGTTTAGTGGGTATTTTGGACACCGAGCTTGGTTCTCCTATAAATTTCCTTGTTGACTGGAAATTGCAAGATATAGAAAATTAGCAAAGAATAACATTCTACGTATCGTTTCATTTAGAGTAGTCGTATTGTTGAAGAGAAAAGTCAGAACACCGATAGAGTTCGCCGCTGTTCAACGTTCGAAGTGCCACCACATTGAACATGTAAACCGTTGTATCCTGAAAGACAATTGCTAGTATCGTGGGCATTATACCGGAGCAAATTGTCTTAAAGAGAGAGTGATTTCACTCGCCTTGGTTGAGTCTTTCAGTTTTGTTTTAATTTTACATTATTGTAATTGCAGTATGTGTTGAATGACTCGAATAAATTGTTGATTTGCTCTATTGTGCATTTTAGTTTAGCACATAATGATTACGGTTCTAGCATTTCTTTCATCTTCGGGTCATTTTCGTAATCTTTATTCTTCCAGAAAAATTTCTCTGTTTCCGTTAACTCCATCTATACCCTTGAATATCGATGCCAATATTCGATTTTCCCGATTCATGTGTAACGCCCCGTTCCCGGATACCGAGCCCTTATCCGGAAGAGAACGTTCAACACGTATAACATTAAATAAATCCAATATTATACGCCAGCCTCTACGTCGTCGTATCATAATTAAAGCAACGGAAGCCCAAAAGGCTCGGGTAAAATCATAAATGCTACTAGAATAGAATACAAACCGACTAGGGGTAGAAAGGAAAAGCTTACAACAACGAGATAAAGCTTACAACGTACGATGTTACAAAATAAAGATACAACCCTTGTCTTACAAACTTGGAATAAAAGTACAACATGTTATTTAAGAATCTACAACATACTATAGTACAGCCTTTAAAAGAAAGTAAAAGAAAGCATCATCAGCACCAACGTCATCAAAACATCATCGAACTCCTCAACGAGCTCAAGGACAACCTATTCGTCTTCTCACCCCAAAAGCACACAAAACAACATATGCAATTGAGGTAAGTACAAAGTACTTAGCAAGAGGAAGAAGCTAATGTATAATCAAGTCTTACAACGAAAGGTTCATTAATTATTATTAAGTTATCTTTATGAGACCGACTCAATTCTCGGAGTTCACTTCATGCTCATCAACATGTCGTGACTAAACGCTTCTAACTTAACTTATCTTTGTTACAAAGATGTTTGCGAGGGCACTACACTTAGTGAGATATGCACTAAGACGTAAGACGCAACTCTATAGAGATAAATCTCTAGCGGTCCCGAGATAATCATTCCACTTTATCCGCCAACCTGAGAGAGTCGACCGGTGAATGCATATCTCGTTCGTGAGTTTGTCGGCGGAATGATCACTACTTTATCTCTGGGCGGGTCTAGAATCCGGTAGTGATCATCGCCACTTTATCCGGCCAAACATCACATTGTCGATATTGTACTTGTGCCTATCCAAGCTCGTGATGTTTAACCTTTTATCTAGTCAAATACGTTTATTAAGTGATTAGCTAGCCACCTAGGTTCATTCGGGACAAAAAGCTCCGTACTCTCCTCTTCTTAGACTCTTAGACTCAAACTAGCAATTACACGTACATCGATGAATACTAATTCATCAAAGCACAAGGCCACTCTTACTTTTCGACGCGGTCCCGAATTTCAATTCCTTTTAAGAATACATCCGGTGCGAACCAAAGCGCATCGAAGTTTATTCATGGCTTTGTAATGTTCATGAATGTTTATTAATGTTTCTTTTTGTAGATCAAGAAACAACACTTGAAACTCAACACATAGCTCAAACATCATATTTCCTAAAAGCAAGATCAATGCGTGCGCATTCTAAGCTGTCAGACAGCCCTAAAACCCGATTTTCAACACTTCTCTCGATTCTACAACATTTCTAACATGTTTATCACCAAAAATACACATCAAAACAGCAGGAAAACAGCCTTTAAACATACCATAACATCTTGTACTACAACAACAACAATTAACATGATTTACAATCAAAAAATCAACACAAAAGCTCAACCTTAACATCATAAAATTTTAATTAAACATTAGGAAGAGCCTCTTACTTGATTGAAGCCACAAACCAAAACTAATCTCTGCAGCACTTAAACAGGCCTCAAACAAGATCTAAAAGATCACAATTAACATGAATTAATTGATGATCAAAGCTTCTAAACAAAGAACTACGAAACAAAACCCTAGAACATGAATTCATGATCCTTTTCATGAATTCACACAGCAAAAATCGACTCCAACATACCTGAGAATCAGACCCAACTTCGGTATCAAAACGATCCTCGTCTTCTCACGATTCCAGCGGTACTTTCGGATTTCTAAACGGATTCACGGATCAAAAGTTATGCCCAAAACCCTAAAACACCATGATCTTTTACGATTTGCAGCAGATAACGAGTTAACCAAACCTGGATTATCTCCTGTAAGAGTATTTTTAGAATAATCTACGCTCTGAGACGATCGTTTTGACTATTTGTGGAACTACGGATTGGAAGATATGAATTTTTGAAGTTTATCTCCTTTTCTAAAGAAAAGAGGAAGAAGGAAAGCAGAGCAGTTTTTTTTTCTTTTCAGATTTTTAAAAAGGCAGAGTTATGAGTGTGGGAGGTTTTAATCTTGAAAATAACCTCCAAGAGATTGATATTAATTATTAACTCCCATTGACTTTCCTTTATATTTCAAATAAAACTTAAATTCTTTATTTAAATATTATAAATTTGAATCTTATGTTAAAACACGTTTTTCCCTTTTTCGAAAAGTCGGGATGTTACATCATGTCAACTAAGAAACCCTTGAATATCGATGCCAATATTCGATTTTCCCGATTCATGTCAACTAAGAAACTCTATCGCATCAAAAGTGTGCTTTTCGAAGACTCTGATTATAAACATTGGCATTGGCATTGGCTCTTTCTTTGACAAAGCTACGGTGCTCGAAAAATTTCAAAGGATATCTCCTGAACAGATGCTGAAAATATATATTCAAACGGGCGGTCCGATCTTCTAAGTTATGTTACCATTTTCTTCGTTCTTGTTATATTATTAAATCGTAGAATAATATATACGTACTCGGGTTTTGAAAATATGTTCTTGGCAGACACCCCGACAAACAGATCCTTGCTTGGATCGATTCCGTTTTGTTGTTGTTGTTGTTGTTGTTGTTTTTTTTTTTTTTTTTTTTTTTTTTTTTTTTTATAACCGTTGTGTGCATCTGGGAAACCATTTTGCAGGGGTTGATATGAGGATGAGGAAGCTACTTGCCCATATATGGTGGGCCGCGTTGACCATCTCAGGAATACTATGTCCTGATGTTAAAAATCGTTGTTTTGGTGTGCCTATATCTCCCGACGAAATAATTGTTGTTTTGGTGTGGTTATATGTATCTCCGGATGACAGAAGTGGTTTTGATAATTTCCCATAGGACTTAAATGTATATGAATCTAATAATTTGTTTGTACTTGCTTAATTAGTTTTCTATTTTTATGAACTTGGTGAGGGTGTTTATTATGGTGAAAGACACTAAAAAATATATATCACATTAAAAATCTAATAAAACAAAAACAACGTTATATATATATATCCTTTGAGGGCAATGTGTACGGATTGCATGCATATATCCTATCCTTTTTAGTGGTGCACACAGATTAAAAAAATAATTAATGTGTTGTATTTTAAACCATAATTGACATATATATCCTTATTTCATAATAAATGCTTGTTTTGGAATATGAAAAGAGTATGCAAACATTAAATGTATGATAGTCGTATGTTTGAAAAAAATACATTAAATGATACATTGATTTTTTAAATAAATACTCCCTCCGTCCCGTATTATAAGTTCTTTTGGACTTTTCACACAGATTAAGAAAAATCATAAATGAATTAATTTTTAATATTTCAAGACAAATATTGTATTGTTTTTTAGGAGGGGCTTATAATATTACATTGTTTAGTGTGAAACTGAAAACAATGCATTAAACTTGTATTGAAATATGAGAATGACTTATAATTTGGGACACCACAAAAAAATTAAAAAGATTTATATTACGGGACAGAAGAAGTACTTTTTATGGGACAATTTATTTTCACATGGACACCTTTTTTTTTTATAGTACGGAGGTAGTATATAGTGAAAGATCCCTTTGAGGGCAATGTTGGTGCATTCGCACGGATTGCATGCATCCTGATAGTGTATAAAAAAAACCTTCCCATAAAAAAGAAACACTTTCTATATAGATGGAAATTTATGTATAAAAAAATAAAAAAAAAATAAAAAAAAACCCACACTTTCAACGTCCACGGGAAAAAAAAAAAAAAAAAAATCCAAAACAAAACACAACAACAACTGCCTTTCAAAAAAAATAAAAACAAAAAATCTCCGCCTGTTCCCCTCTTTATATTTTTTTTCTTCATTAAGGGTATTTTGATCTATCTAGGTAATTTGTATCCTTATAACTAAGTGTTTGTTTTGGATATTCTTTTTGCCTAATTAAATCCGATATGTGTCCTTTTGAATAATTGTCCCAATTATTTATTTGCATTTTATTATGCTACTGTCCGTTGGGCTTTTTATTT
Source organism: Gentiana macrophylla (assembly GCA_026214975.1). Classification (NCBI taxonomy): domain Eukaryota; kingdom Viridiplantae; phylum Streptophyta; class Magnoliopsida; order Gentianales; family Gentianaceae; genus Gentiana; species Gentiana macrophylla. The sequence continues at coordinate 122,109,474 of CM047809.1, read as the reverse complement.
AAGTGTAGGTTACCTAAATGGGCTTATTAACCTATAAATAGTAGAGGTCTCCTAGTTGCTAGATCATAATGCTAATCATGAATCAATCTTCTCTTTTGAGAATTGTTATGTAAAATGCCCCAGTTGCTATTTATAAATTTGATTAATTGTCAAAATACTATCACATACGTGTTATATATTTAATTGTCACACTAACAAGCCATGAAATTAACAATTTACATCATATGGCAAAATTGTATGGTTTTATTATTTGCAGGAATTTAAATTATGTAATGGCTGATGGATTAATGCTCGACTTGTCAATATATATAGCCCAATTTTTTTTTGTCCGGCCCATTCTTTTATATATTTTTGGGCATATCAGACTTTACATATCATTTCCATAAAAATTTCGGCCCTTTACCAATTCCAAATAATAATATAAAAATAAAAATCCCTTATATTCCCAAAAAAAAACCCAAACCGGCCCCTTCTTTTTGCTGCTGTTTCGATTATCATACTCCATGGCCGTTCCTTATCTTCTCACCTTTATTCGATGAAATCGTTTCCAATCCCAGAAAAATCGGTCCTCTATCTTCTTCTTCTTGCCGTTCGTGTTGGTGCATCATCAGATTATCAGAGAATTTCGGTGGTTGGACTGTTCATCTATCGATTAAAACGAGATGGCTTGAATCTCGGACCTGATTTTGGTGAAATCGTTCTATCTCTTCTTTCTCTGTTCAATTTTTGAATTGATTCGATTTTGCCATTAACGGTTGTATACTCTTGCAGATGTTTGATAAGGATTTAAAGCTGCCTTAGTCAGCCATAGCCGTTGCAATTCAAACGGAAATTAGAACCTGAGAAGTCGGAACTGAAAGATTGAAGCTTGACCATTTGAAGTTCTTATCCAGCCCGGTCAAAGCATCATTTGTGTCCAGATACATCCGTTGCTGAAGCTTTGACTGATTTGAAGCAGTCAAAATTCGAATCGGAGCTGTTGAGCCTTATCCAGCCTGTTCATTACATGCTCAGTCAACACCCAAACCGAGTTCAATGCCGGTTTGGCTCAGGTATGGTGGGTTCTCAGGTCTGGTTTTCAGTCATAATCATGGCCTGAGTCAAAACAATTTTGACTTCAAAGCTGAACCCATATGTGCTATGTGCTACGTGTAAAACATTTTTGGTTCAGTTTTGGGTCAAACCCGGGACGGATTAATCTAGTCTAGGAGACCTCTCTTAAGTGTTAAATAGCTCCCTATAGTGTCAGTAATTCGATTGGTTCAAATTAAATGGTTCAACAATATTCACAGCCTAAAGAGCCCTATTACCGGCCTTAAGTGGCAACCGGGTGGCACAAAGTGAATTGCGTTAACAAAACACATAAACCGAACCAATTTCGAGTTATAGCACTTGGGTTAAATCGAGTGTACTAAATCAGTGTTTTAACACTTGAGTTAATTTAGTACATAATGATTTTTGAAATTCAAGTCAATGAGCTGACTTATGAGAGTCTTGTTGCTTAAGGGTTCTTACATGCCCTCTAGGCTATAAATAGACTAGTACAGTGAATGGGATTGCAACAACAACTCGAGAATATCATTTCTTGAGCAATCCTACATTCCATAATCACTTAAATTTTTCTTTTTAGTGTCTGCGTTTGGCGAAGTTGGAGTCTAATTACGGTCTTGGCTATTGAGAAGTAAGGTTACGATTAATAGCTTTGTGAGTCGAATTGAGGTTTCGGTGTTCTGTGTTTAGGTAACACTTTAACTCAATCGTTTTTCAATTTTTCGTGTTTAATGGTCTGCTTTTGATTGCTTATTGAAATTACTTGATAGTAGTCCTGTTTTTGATACTAGTCTTGTCTGTGGTAGTTCGTGTTGGTTACGAGTTTTGAAGTCTCGATTTTGGACATTGATCATCTCGCCGATTACGGGTCACAAGGTTGCTTGGTTTGACGTGCCAAGACATCCCGCCTAGTGAGGCTTCGTGGACTATTTTTCGACTCTTAAGAAGGATCAATATCCTTAAGTCTTGACCTCGACCTCTGATGAAGTCTAGTTTAGATTGCAGTCCTGTTTCGGTCTGCTTTTTTGTTTCATACAATATTTAGAAGTCTTTCATTCAAGGCCCTTGTAAGTGTTGACTACATTGTAGGTCTTCACACCTTTGTTAGAGGTTTGTCTGAGTTGATTCAAATTATTGTGTGATTCAGTCTTTTGATTTCCCCCATAATCTGTTGGTTCCAGTTTTGATCATCAGTAGACTTTATTGTTACTGTTTATCAATCTTGGAATACCCCTTTGCTGTGTATTATTTGAGCCTGCAAGTTCTGTTTGATCAAACCTGCTGAATCCTGAATATTTCCAATTGCTGAACTTGCTATCATATTACCTTGCTGAATCAGTCATCTGTGAACAACCTGTAATAGCTTGGTAGTAGCATTAGGAAACTGATCATTGTAATCAGTTCTGTAAAAATTGCAGCTGTGATAATCTAGTTCCTGAACTTGATTATCACTGTTGAAATTTGACTGATAGATCAGTCTTGATTCTATTTTAATTTGATGAATATTGTATCTTATTTGTTAAGCTTGCTGAGTAAATTTTTTTTGGACTGTTGAACACTGTATCTGCTTTATAATCGACGCTCGTCTTATAATCTTGTGTTTATAGCTAGCTAACTGTTTTGTAATAGTTTATATTGCTGAATCTGTTTGACTGTGTCGATTTAACCAGCTGAAAATTTGAGACCTTGAATTTCTGATAATATATTGCTAGTCAAGTGGTTGTGTTATAGCATCTGTTCACCTGTATTAAAGTTTTTTTTATCAATTAAGTGGTCACCTGCTAGTTTCAGGCTGCATTGTATATATTATATATTCGATCAATAGTTTTCTTTTGGTCTGAATCTTGATAATAGTAACAAAAGGTTCTCTGTTAGTGTTTTTGATTTTATCCTGAACCGAAAATACCACCTGCATATTAAACAACTTACATCAAGTATTAATCTGTGACTTAATTGGTTTATCAAACTATTCTATAACTTGATCTAGGTAACAATAGTTAACACATATAATTTAGATTTAAGTCCTGCTTCCAGATTATTTCTAAGTGTGTTAAACTATTTTATAAACTCTGATTTTGTGATATATATTTGCCTGGAAATTTGTTGAAGTGCTAAAATTTTTAAAAGGCAATTTTTACCCACACTCTATTCACCCCCCCTCTAGAGTGTTGTCTGCGCAATATCGATCCAACAAGAATGTCATTATCTTTGAGCTTTGATTAGCTCGTGTTTTATCCGTTTTGTAGATCTTCTACATCAGTGTTTATGGTGAAAGACATTAAAAAATATGGGCAAATGTCCAAAATGACACATATTAGACTTAATTAGACAAATATGACACTAAGGAATCTTATTTGGTTATAAGGACACACAATTATTACATAGACGAAACTACCCATAATTTTGTTTATTTAATGTTTTTTATTTATTCTGGACGTAAAAAGAGTTTTTATTTTCTTTTCTGGACGCTAAAAAATGTTTTTTTTTCGGTGACCACCTTTATGCCTTGACCACCGCGATGCAGTGACACACCCTATGCGGAGACGCCACGATAAAGTGACACCAAGATGTATTGACCACCCCAAGTCCATTGACTACCCCGATCGCAATGGCCACCGTCGACGATGATGACCACCGATCGATGCAGAGACACCGCGATGCGATTACCACCCCGATGCGAGAGCGCGATGCGATGCAGAGACACCGCGATGATCGACAAGCTGCGATGTAGTGACACCGCGATGCATTGACCACCCCCGATGCATTGACACCGCGATGCAGTGACCATCGCGGTGCAGTGACCACCCCAATGCATTGACCACCGCGATTCATTGACTACCACAATGCATTGACCACCGCGATGCAGTAACCATCCTGCAGTGACCACCTCCGATGCATTGACCACCCCCGATCCATTGACCACCACGATGCAGTGACCACCTCCGATGCAGAGACACCGCGATGCAAAGACACTATGATGTATTCACCACCATGATGCATTGACCACCGCGATGCAGTGACTGTTAGGTGTTATGCCCGAAAGACAATTTTTGTAATTGTTTTATTTAATAAATGAATTGACATTATTATTCATATTTATTATTCTCATATTCACCGATGTGACAATAGTATTTACACTACGTAAAAACCCTAAAGTATATCGTTTATGTAATCACTTAACTCGGTGTATGGTATATATACGGGAGGATTGAGTTAGTGAAGATGTACTTAAAATACAATTAGCCCGTAGTGAAGTTAATCGAGAGTATCGGTCTCTCTTTTTAACGCTATTAATGCGCCCGAACACAATAGGTGTGATTGTCTTATCCGGACTTTCGGTTAAGAGAACCTAAGTGGGGCATTTATATATGATAGATATATCATATAAATTTGGACCGATTTGATTAGAGTTCACGATATAATTCCGTGATCGAGAATTCTTATCGAATCAATGGATGATCATATTTATGGATATATCTTAATCCCGAGGTGATCACGACCAACCGCTTGAATCGCATTATGAAGTTTGACTTGACGGTTAAGGATTACACCGAGTCGCAATGTCCGAATTACCCCATCTTGGCATTGTCTTTGGATTGAGTGAGTAGTCGTGTTATCACGAGATCACGGAATCCATTCCTTCCATTTCTCGGAAGTAGATAGACGATAGCCTCTTTATTTGTTAATCCTCAGAAACCGATCGATCCATGGAGTTCATATTACAATCGATTAGCTACCGGTGAGTTGTATGAATTAATTGATCACTTTAGGGGTTAATGGTAAATAAGGATAAGAGGTTCGAAAAAGGTTAACGGTAACTTCCCGATTTAGAATGAGCGATCACATGGAGGATTAATCCATATGTAATGATTATATCAATGGACGCTTATTATTATTCTCGTGAGGAGATAAATATAATCTTATAATCGGAGGAGTGCGATCACGGGATTATGGTGGCATATTCTCGTGATTGATTTATCGAATATAATTATTCTATAATTATTTATTTGATTTATCGGAGACGCCGATTATTAGTCATTTGCCCCCGACGCGCTTCCTAATATAAGATAAATTATTATTGTCCGGACGTCGAATCCTAATAATATTAATTTAGTTCTTGTTGGATTTTATTAAAACGATATGTGAATTAATTGTTTAGTGAACTATTAAATTAGTTGGGCTAAATAATTAAATACACTAAAAGACATTTTTAAATTGACTCGTCCCAAATTATTAGTGTGTTGACCTTTTTGACCTAATTGGTCAAATATGGTTTTAATGCGTGTGAACCTTTTAATAAAAGGTGGCGCCACTTTTGTAGTTAATAATTATTAGGAAATTAGTTTTCTTGGATAATTATTTAATGTGTGATTTATCTTTTATTTGTTAAATGATAATTCATGAAATATTAGATAATAATATGATTTATCCTAATTTGTTTGGGATAATTATTTTATTTATCTTTTATTTGGAAAAATGATTAATGTAATAATTATCTCTTAATTATTTAACTTGAGGTTAAGTTTTACTCTCCTATATAAAGAGAGTTCTCCCAAGCCTTAACACACACAATAATTTCGACCACTCTTACAAATTAGAGGGAAGAATTTCGGCCAAGGGTAGGGGAAAAATCTTGGAGATTTTTCCAGGAAGATATCGGAAGGGTTCGAGTGAGAATTCCTTGGCAGGAATCGCTTGGATCACACGTCACGGAAGATCGTGGTGCTCTTCACATCTTCTCACATTCATCCTTTTTGCGGTTCTTCAACTTGAATTTTGAGATTCAAGAGGTATGATCTACATCCCCCTTGTAGAATAGATCTAGTTATTTTATTACGTGTAATTTATAGATCTAGATCCTTAAATCGCTTCCGTTGCGGATGATATTACTAACAGTGACCACCTCCGATTCAGTGACCATTGTGATGCATTGACCAACACGATGCATTGACCACCCCCGATCTATTGACCACCGTGGTGCAATGGCCACCCCGATGCAGTGACCACCCCCGATGCAGAGACACCGCGATGCACTAACAACCGCGATGCATTGACCACCCCGGTGCATTGCGATGTCTCTTTAACGTCCAGAAAAAATGAACTTTTTAAGGCGTCCAGAAAAAATGAACTTTTTAAGGCGTCCAGAAAAAATAAATTTTTAAGTCGTCCAGAAAAAAGAAAAAAAAAACTTTTTTAGATTCCAAGAAAAAAAATTAAAGATAATTTTGTCTAATTACTAATTTTATGTCCTTATAAACAATAAGATTCCTTAGTGTCCTAAATGCCTATTAAATATTCAAACTAATCTTATAAACAAATATCCATAAAAATATATAGTCACATTAAAATCCAATAAAACAAAAACACCGTTATATATATATATATATATATATATATATATATATATATATATATATATATATATATATATATATCCCTTTTAGGCAATGTGTACTAATTGCATGCATCCTGATCCCTTTTAGTGGTGCACACATTTTATTCCAATGCATGTACATATTGTTAAAACAATTAATGTGTTGTATGTTAAATCTTAATGGACATATATACATTTATTTCATAATAAATGCTTGCTTTAGAATATGAAAAAAATATACAAAATTAATATATAATAGGCGTATTTTTGGGGGAAAAAATGTATTAAATGAATATACATTGATTTTTTAAATGAATATTTTTTATTGGATAATTTATTTTCATAAAGTATACACTTTTTATAGGACGAACGTAGTATATAGTGAAAGATCCCTTTGAGGGCAATGTTGGTGCATTCGCACGGATTGCATGCATCCTGATAGTGTATTAAAAAACCTTCCCATAAAAAAGAAACACTATCTATATAGATGGAAATTCATGTATGTATTTATTACACCAAATAATGTAAACACTATTTTTAGAATACTCATGTTTTTAGCACCTTCATTTATGGGGATTTTCTTGCTATCTTATCTCCTTGAAATAGAATTAAAATTGTTGATCATCGGCACCTTGTTTTACGGAGATCTGTTAAAACAAATTTGAACGGGTTTTCGCTGTACGTATACTCTGCAGTTTATATGAATAATACCGATTGTTTTACCAACTTATCAAGTCTATCCATCAATATATATATAGATATATATATATATATATATATATTATACTCAAGTAAATCAAAATTTCATCTCAAAGAATTAAATCAACGATAGCACCGCCATCAGAATCCTCCATGGAGGCCATGAATAGTGAAAACTACGGCAAATCTATGGAGGCCATAAATGGTGAACGCTACAGGAAGAGGCTTATGATATTTCATTCCATTGTAATTGTAGCGACATTGTTGATGAATATTTTCTTTTACGGTTTATCCATATATTTCCAGTTTATCTTTCGTTACAGCGGTTTTCGTAGCATAATAGGGATGGTGTTGGCGTGCTGTAGTATGGCATTTGTGGGGTTATGGGGTTCGATTTTCAGGGTGACTGCGGTTGCCCCTAATGAAATCCTTGATATACTTGGATCGTCATCTTGCGTGATTAACGTATTTGAGTTTTCCTATTTTACATTATACCTTTTCATACATGCCAAAGATGATGCCGTAGAAGCAAAGTTTGTGGTGTTGTGCGCCTTAGAGGTTATTGCATCTATTTTCACTGTTTATTCTGCGGTTTTTGCTATATGTTTTATACTGGAAATTTACCATCGTCCTCCTCTCATCAACAACATCAGCAAAGTTACCGATGAAACAGAGGAGATTTTCTTTGTCTGCAAAATTAATCAGGAAGGTTATATCGAAATGACACACGTTAGAAACACTTCTTATTTTTACTCTCTTTCAATTCATATATACGTTTTTATAGTATATGAGAGGTTAGAAATGAATTAGTGTAATGTATGTCAATTCGTACAACCTTCATACAACGGTTGTATAATAAAATTTTCCATGAAGCAGTCGAGTTGGGAGCAATAGTTTGATTTTTTTTGGGTGTATCTCTCTATATAATAATAATAAGATATAATAAGAAGACAAGAGTGAGTGAGGGAGTGACACATGTTTTTTTTATTGGTTCCTCCGTTTTTACTGTTCATCGGCCTAGAAGCCCACCCTTTTTTTTTTTTACTGTTCATCTCTTTTTCACTGTTCATCAACCCAGCTTTTTTAACTGTTCATCGGCCATGCATTTTACTGTTCATCGGATCTTTTTTTTTTGTTCTAATTTTTTTTAATCTACATATTAGCCTTAATTTAATCTTATTATGTGTGTTGTGCTTAAGATGTATCCGATTCCAATTTAATTACATATTATTTTGCTTTCCATCTAGATCTCTTCTCTCTTCTTTTTTTATGGGTCTTATCCTAATACGATACGACCACGTGATATTTCAATATACTATAGTTTGTTTGTGTGTGTGTTCTTTTCCTTTTTTGCGTATATATATTTTACATTGTGTGTCTATGTCGGGTTTTTTTAGGGGCATCGTTTTTGGTAAGCATTATCGATTGATTTTTTCCGTCTTCGCTTTTTTTTACTTCTATATATTGTGTGTGTCGGTTTTTTCTTTGGTCAATGGTTCAAAGAGTGTCGAAAGGTGTCGATTTTGTGTCGTGGAGTGTTGACAGTGTGTTAGATTTTAATTAAAATTTTAATTAATATTCATTTCATCAACCGACAACTGTTGGATATGGCGTCGGAGTGTATCGAAGCGTGTCGTGTCGTGTTTTTGGTAGAACACGTGTTGTTGCAAATAATGTCGAAGATAGCTTCATTTTTTCGGTTAAAATAGATTTAAGTAGAAATTGAAAAAAATTTATCAGTAGTGTCGAAAAATATCCATACGATGTCGGGAGATGTCGAAGATGTGTCAGATATTCATTTCAAACGCACTTATATTATTCTTCTATGAATATGTTTTGATGCCACCCTAAAAGGTGTGACCCACTGATTTTACCTTGGAATTAACTTTTTGCTACATGCACAATGATTATAGAAAATTAGTTTCATTGATCTACTGCGAATTGTGTATTAGTCCAAGTTTTGTCAATTCATATTTCAAATTATTATGCTTAGGTGTTTAGTTTGTTAATGAATTTTCATGCTTGTTTAACGTTTTCTACTGCCTTCTCTCCTCATGTGTATTACATTTTCCTCAAATTTAAGCATCAGATCAGTGTATGGCTTCAAATTTAATATCTCTCAATAAGAAACAACGTATAGCATGGGCACGCCGTGCTGATGACGTAGATCAAGTGATAATAAAATACTTGACCACCATAAACCAATACTAGCAAGAAGATAGGGTCCATCGTAGTATATTATAAGCGAATCGAGAGTCGATCCCACAGGGAACCAATTGTGGATCATTTATATACAAACAATTAATTAATCATGTCAAGAACACAGAAGCGGTCTATGACCAACAATTGACAAGAAAAGAAAGAAAAACTAACTCGACACAACACAAATAAAGACAACGTAATTAACCTCCCCAATTATTATGTTATCGTTTGGAATTAGTGAACTATATAATTAAACAATACTTCACAACTACTCACCCGATCCGTATTTCTCTTATATTGGCTACGGGAGTCATCCACTAAACTAGATCTAGCTCCGGGTAGGCCATCTAGATCACTATGCTACATCACGTGACTTCGCTTCGTAGGCCTCCATCTCATATGACTTGCACGCTTACAAAACTAGGGATGCCGATATGAACCGTATTCCTCACCTAGGCAACATTCCCGTGGCTAGCATACTTCTAAGCGATCGCATCGATCTGGCCCCAAGAACATTCACTTTTTAGGTCTCCCGTTAATCTACGATTTACGTATAACTAGGTGTCGACAAATCCCAAATACTGAGCAATGATCTAGATCTCATTTGAAAGTCCCGGAAGATCAATTCATGAGCCGACCTAGAGTACTATATTGGTATTTCCTAATAATACGCTAATTAAAGCAGACGAGCAACAACGTGGCCGTAGCCATAACTACTAAAATAAGAAATTCTAGGTGGGCAATCACACCATAAAGACGTGGCTAGATTGACGTGGCGAACAACTAAATCTTAGCGCTTTACATAACGTAACGGATAAAATAGAGATTCATAAAGCAATTATATAGATCTACTAGAAACACGATTGTCGATCATACCAAAGTCATCTATAGGTCACCGGATAACAGATCTGGGCGTGTGGATCCTTATAGAGAAGGAATCCCCACTGCCTCATATCGTATCCTTAGATTTACATCGTTCGGTGAAGAACGAACAACCTCAAACGATAAACAATAATTGGGGGCTTAATTATAAAGAACTAAGAAGAAATTAATACACGAACTTACATTATAGCAGAACTTGTATAAAAACCACTTTGAGGAAAACTGAGAACTTTATTATAATTCGATAGAAGTGTCTAAGGTGTGTTTTTGCTAATGAAATAGCACAAGTATATATAGGGGTAAAAATAGAGTTAGGATAAGCATTAACCGATCTAAAATAGGTTTCTAAATCCAAATGGAGTCTAAAAGCGCGTTGAGATAACTCCAAGTCGATCCTCGACGATTTGGCGAACTCGCGCCCAATGAGTCCCCTTTTGGGTTGGCTGCTTTGGCTCTTGTCATTCCTACTACCTCTTTTCGCTACGATCCGGTATTTATCTTCAATGCACTCGAATTTCCTTCGATTTATCTTGAGATTTAATTCATCCATTTGTAATTATCCTTCAATTTGTCTCAATCTACAAAAATAAACATTTATCCCAAAATAAATCATATTTAAATAATAAAAACGGATAAATACCAATTTATATTTTATAAATCACAAAACATTAAATAATCATTATACACATGTGATTTAACATAAAATATATATTATTTGGCTCGATTTAAGGATAATGTTGATGACTTCTACGGGTATAATTTGACCGTCATCACGTGCATTGCACGGCGTTCCATTTTACTAGTAGTGATATATGTTCTTACTCGATCCGTATTGTGGTTTGTTCAGATATCATACAAGAAACTTCTGAAAAGTTTCATATGCCCTGTCTGAAGTGAAATGGCAACAGACAACAGTGGCGGATCTGTGTGTACCAAAGGGGATCACGTGACCCTACTGAGATCCGAAGGAAATTTATTTAGTATTAAAATGATGTAGTTTTGTTGTTAAAAAGTGTCATTTTATTGATTAGAAATGTAGTTTGAAGCTCTCGTGACCCTACTGAAACATTTTTTCGGATTAAAAATGTAGTTTTACGGTCCGGTAACCACACTGAAAAAGATTTCTCGATCCGCCGTACTGACAAACAAACTACAATCATTACTGTTTGGAGTATATATATATTAAGCTCAAACCTTCAAAAGCAATCCCGGCCACCTGGCCCCATAAATATAGGTTTCCTCTAACCGAAATCGGCGTCGTGTATTGGCAATCGAACCCAGCTCGTAATCCCGAGGTTTGGGCATTTGAACGTATGTGCCCCACGAACCAGTGCATTCAAATCGGGCTATAATTCCAAGTAATCCAGTGCTGATCTCAAGTACTCGTTGTCCATTAATTCGGGCTGTATAATGTGTCGTGGATTTTTCTAGCGGCGTACCATGCGGGCTTTTATTGATTCGAGTTCACCTGCTACAGCGAGTGGTGTTGCGGTAAAGATCACATTGCCGAAAAAGCCTGATGGGCGCATAGGTTGAAGCCTGGTTGGTCCGTCTGTGGCGATGTAGAGTTTAGTTTCTTGATCGGATAATAAGCCCCGGGATTTGCATGCACATGCAAATATGCAATGCAACGCCAAACATGTCCGGCCGGCTAGCATTTTTTATGAGCTATAGCTTTATACATTTCCGGCTTCCTTTGACTTTCCCTTGAGAACCGTGACTTGTTCGCGGGTTAATTTGAATATCGAAACTGTGCTATGTTTGATACCTGTGATGTTGCATCGGAGCTTTCGGTTAGATTTAAACAGCTAAAAACTCGTGACTTGAAGAGGCTTAGATCTCCAATCCTCCCTTTTAAAAGCACCCCTAATCCTTCTATCCACTCAATAGACTATAGTTGAATATCGATAAAAGTGTTCTCAAGAGACGGCAAGACCGAATTAAACACCACGTTAATTATTCCTTTGGAGCCATAGAGTCTACTACACCGTTTTCAGTGGCGAACCTACATACAACTAGCAAAGGGGCTGATAGGTAAAAATAATTATGTGTATTGATATGTTAATTTACAATTGAGAGATCAACAATTATATAGGTACTAAAGGAATATTCTAGAGACTGAAAATCCGTGATTGTATTGAGCTAATTAAGGATACACATGTGGGACTATGAAAATCTGTGATTGTATCGAGCTAATTAAGGATACACATGTGGGACTACCATAAATGAGTATGTACACAATTAATGAAAAATATTTCCTATTACGCCCCCTCAAGCTGGAAGGTAGATTGAAGTCCAAGCTTGTACTTGAATTGCTGGAAAGAGGGCCTCAGCAACGGCTTGTTGAGGGCATCGGCAAGTTGGTCAGGACTAGAAACATGGGAAACACGAACCAAACCCTTTTGAACTTGATCCCGAATAAAGTGATAATCAATGGCAATGTGTTTCATACGGAAGTGAAAATCAATGGCAATGTGTTTCATACGAGAGTTGAGTAGCGCCAACGTTGTCACAGAAAATAACAGTTGTGATGGTGGAGGATAACCCAAGATCATGTAAAAGATAAGTAACCCAGTTGATTTCAGCAGTGGTGGCAGCAACCGCCCGATATTCAGCTTCGGTAGAGGAATGGGCAATGGATGATTGTTTCTTGGAGCTCCAGGAGACAAGGTTGCGGCCTAAGAAAATGAGGTAACCGCTGGTGGAAGAGTAGTCTTCTTTGTTGCCACCCCAATCAACATCAGAGAAAGATGGAGTTGAAGGGATGACGAGGCGAACAACTGCAAGCCTCGGCCATAGTACCAACCAGATAACGTAGTAGTCGTTTAACCAATGACCAATGCTTAACCGTGGGTGCAAGCATATATTGAGATAGTTTATTAACAGCATAGGAGAGATCCGGTTGAGTGAACAATAGATATTGTAAAGAGCCCAAAACTTGACGATATTTAGTGATGTCGGGGTGGGGTTCAGCTGAAGAAGTCATAAGAGTGATAGCATCCGGAGGAACGGGAGTTGACACAGGCTTAGCTTCCTGCATATTCGTTTTAAGCAAAATATCAAGGATGTACTTTTGCTGTATAAGAAGGAGACCATGAGAGTTATGATGCACTTCGACTCCCAGAAAACAAGTAAGCATGCCAAGGTCCTTTATAGAGAACCGAGCACTGAGAGCATCAATGACCTGCTGCACGTGGGTGGTGTTACTACGTCTCACAATAATGCCATCAACATAGACAAGCAAAATGGTGGTGAGAGAACCAGAGTGATACAGAAATAAAGAAGAATCCGCAGTGGAATTCATGAAACCAAGTGTGAGAATGAATGTTTTTAACTCCTGATACCAGGCACGGGGTGCCTGCTTAAGACCATAAATTGCTTTATTGAGCTTGCAAACATGCATGGGAAAACCAGCATCCTCAAAACCGGGGGGTTGAGCCATGAAAACATCCGCGGTGAGTGTACCCTACAGAAAAGCATTATTAACATCGAGTTGGCGAAGTGGCCAACCCGAGGATACTGCCAAACTGAGAACCAGCAGAACTGTGGAAGGCCTTACCACAGGACTAAACGTATCAAAGTAATCAATGCCAGGGCGTTGGGTAAAAGCCCTTAGCAACGTGCCGAGCTTTGTACCTGACTACCTGTCAATAGAACAATCGGGTTTTCGTTTGATTTTGTAGATCCATTTACAACCAACCACATTGAGAGATAGATCAAATGGGACCAAGTGCCATGTACCATTACGAACCAGAGCATCAAATTCTTCACACATGGCAGTACGCCATTGTGAACATTGCAGAGCTTGTTTTACTGTGGTGGGTTCAGTATCAGAGTATTTTGAATCAAGGCTGGCATGAAGGTTGAGGATAGTGCGAGGTTTGAAGATGTTGTTACGTGCCCGAGTGACCTGTTAGGAAATCTACGTGAGAACGCACCAGAATTCAAAAATTTATTTCCTTTTAACCAGAATCGACTTTGTTTAAGCAATAAACAAATAAGCTAAAGACGGTGGTTACCTTGCTTGATCTAAAAGATCGACGTTTTGACCGTCTAAGGAGAGTAGTTCTGCATGGAGCCGTCCAAGTGTGCGGCCTCTACCGGTGATCCACATGAACAGCCCGCCGGAATCCCATCATCGATTGCTACCAGAAAAATTCGGCTGCTAGACCGACTTTTTTTCTCTCTCTCAAAATATCTCCTAAGAAGCTCTATATTTTTCACAAGAACTATAAACTTTTGGAATTGTGTTGTACAAAAGAGCTAGCCAACCCCTTTCTTATATAGGTGTTGGGGCGCCCCTCATGTCTCCCAATCTGATTGGGATTAGCTTCCTAGTAGATTGAGGAGAAAGAAAACATTTTCCTAATAAAATAAGGAAAATATATTTGATTGATTTATCTCATTAATATTCAATATCTTATATTAAATATTTCCAATATATTGTCAATATATTATATTGACTATATTTATTTATTACCATAAATCTATTTACACATGTGTATATATCACATATAATATATATATTTTGGAAACAAGTGTGCACATGCATATCTAATATGCATCACACCTGAAGCACACACACACACACACACACACACACACACACACACACACACACACACACACACACACACACACACACACACATATATATATATATATATATATATATATATATATATATATATATATATATATATATATATAAATAATATTAATACTAGGTAATATAATACCATGATTAATTAATTTGCAAAATCCTTGTGTGTCATACACATATATATTTTCGACATTTATATACATCATATGTATATTTAATTAATCAACATAATTAATATCTTGTATTTAATTTATTCATAATAAATAAATACCACCATATTAATTTACCACTATAACCTTTATAGTCGAAATAAACTTTCCTTATTTGGTTATCAACTATAACCACATTTTAATCCGGCTAGATGTTCTTATGTGTGCGACCCGATAGGCTTCCGAATATGTTGGCCGTAGACACAAAGTGCAAATTACAAAAATGCCCTTCATGCCTAACGATCACGGGATATCGTCTAGCAACACACCGTGACCCCCAATCATCGGAAGAGTCAAATGCAATAACTACTACCTTAATTTCATGTGAAACAGTTACCGTGTAACTTACAATCCTATCGCTGTAACAATATCCATACGGTCGTTCGTCGAGTGTCAAACATCAACGACCGTATCTTATAATCTGGATATCATGCTCTCTCGAAGCAACACATTTACTTCCACTTTGCAAAGATTCACGAGAGTAAGACATTCCTTATAAGAAGACCCTTTCGGATATTCACCCCTACTGATAGGGTACGCGATTCCCAGACGACCAAACATGTATACTCCGTATGCTTCAGTATCACACCCAATCACTACCGCATGATCGCCCCATGGCTAAGGGAAACCTCAATAGTGTCAAAGCATGACCATCCACACCGTGATGCCATGAAGACTCCGGTCTTAAGGATAATTACACAACTGCCACATAGTGTGACACTTAGTGTAAGTGGGTCAGTCTCACGTACGCATTCTCTAATACACGTCCACGTACAGTCCAAGTGTCTCTACACTTCGATAGAAGAGATCTATCCCTGCCCTTAAAGATAGAAGACGTCTAATACATGCTAGTCTGTACGTACTATCAATGCCCTGTTTGATAGTACATCAGCCTAGAGAAATTTAAGTATCAAACTTATCAATGTGATTAGAGATCTTATCAACCATAATCTCTTATCATGGTTTCTCTATCACAGTTTAATACTAAGGACGTTATCATATAACAATTCATAATTGGTCCTTTAAAAGACGGATATATGACAACAGAAAATCCATTTAATACATGTATAAACATAAAGAAATAGTAGAAATGATCCGACCCGGTCGGATCCGGTCAAACCCGATTGGGTTAGGACACTATTTCAACATAACCATAGGGTGAGGAGTTGGAGTTTGGGAGGGAGAAGGATCAGCCGTAGGAGAGGATGAGTCGGGGAGGTGACTGCGCAGGTGGGGAGGAGAGATGGCCGAGGGGGAGGAATGTGGGTGTGGACTAGGAGGTGGGGAGGGGAGGGGAGGGGAACAGAGGGCGGAGGTGGTGGAAGAGTGAGGATAGGGACCCAAGAGTCAGTGGAAGCAGGAGGACTAGGGTCAGAACGAGACGCAAAGGGGAAAATATCTTCAACAAATCAAACGTCTCGGGAGACATACATGCGGTGGGAGGAGAGGTCGTAGCAATAATATGCACTTTGTGTGGTTGAGTAGCCAAGGAAAACACAAGGAACTGATGAGGGTTCGAGTTTGTGATGCGTGTAGGGTTTAAGCCATGGATAACATAGACATCCAAACACCCTAATTTTGTTGTAGTTTGGTGCAAGGGAGAAGAGTTTTTCATAAGGACTAAGCATGTTAATGGTTTTAGAGGGCATGCGGTTAATGAGATAAACTGTTGTAGCAACGGCATAGGACCAATATGAGGTAGGGATAGAGGCATGTTTAAGGAGAGTAAGGGCAGTTTCTATAATATGCAGATGACGTCTTTCAGCCATGCCATTATGGTTGGGAGTGTGAGGAGGAGTTGTGAGATGGGTGATACCGTGTTCAGAGAGAAAAGGACGAAGTTTGATAAATTCACCTCTATTATCAGAAAATAACACTTTAATAGTGGTTTGGAAGAAGTGTTCAACTAAGGACTTAAATTGTTGGAAAATCGAAAACACATCAGACTTGTGACATAGCGGATAAAGCCAAATATAATGAGTATAATGATCAACAAATAAGACATAGTACTTAAAGCCATCCACAGAATAAAGAAGAGCAGTCCACACATCAGAATAAATTAATTCAAGGGGTCGGGAAGAAGTCAACGTAGACTCTGAAAAAGATAAACGATGGCTTTTATTACTTAAACATGAATCACAATGCAAGAAAGAAGTGGAACTAAGGTCCAAACAGTTATTTTTAATAATTGAATGAATAACAGGTAAAGCAGGATGTCCACATCTAGAGTGCCAAACGGAGGTGGAAACTTTATTAGCAGAGAAGGCGAAAAGAGGGGCAGGTGACCAAACATAAACGCCATTTTTACTGGGACCCTGGTGAAGGCATTGACCCGTCCTCGGATCCTTCACAAAAAGCGAGTCACTTAAGAATTCAATAACAACATTATTATCAGCACTTAATTTGGAAACGGATAAAAGATTACGAGAAAGCTGTGGAACACTAAGTACATGAAATAACTGAAAGGAAGAATGAGAGGAAGGTAAAGAAGTAGAACCGGTGTGGGTGATGGGCAGGGCTCGGCCATCCCCTATGATGATGTCATCAGGACCATGGTAAGGCTCATGGAGTGCGAGTAGACTCAGTTCAGAAGTCATGTGGTGGGACGCTCAACTATCAAGAAACCAGGAATTTGGTGCGTCCTGCGCGGGATGAGCTTGAGGGCGAGGACGAAGTGCCGGGGAGTTCTGCATATGTTGAAAAAATGGATATGTGGGGCACTTCTTGGCAGAGTGACTCTGGACGCCGCAAAGTTGACACTTACCGAGGTAGGGTCTCGGTTGGTGGGGTGGACGGGTGGATGGGGGAAGTGTATTGTCCGAGGTAGGGTCTCCGTCCCAAAATATAAGTTCATTTAACTTTTTGGTTTTGTCCCAAAATGTAAGTCCATTTAGAAAACCAATAAAGCATTTATTCGAGTCGAGTCTATTTGATCTCGAGTCGTATCAAACTATTCGAGCGAAAATGCGGTCTGAATAAAAACGGCTTCATTAACCGCTTGGATAATTTATTTTACAACGTGATAAACTAGTACCCTGTCTGTAATAACCTTTGTTTTTCTTGAATAGTACCAAGGGACGTCCTGTTAAAATTGTCCTTCTTAAAAAAAATAACCAATTTTTTTTGCACCTAACATGGCTTGAACCTTAATCACTTAATTTGTAATATTATATTGCTCATCACTTGAGTAATATCTTGTTATTTGGTAAATTATTGAAACTTAATGTACAAATACAAAATTTATATATGCTATTGGATAAAAAATTGACGGGACCCTTAAATTCATCGATCTTGAGGGGGGACGTGGGTCATGGCCCCGTTGGCCACCCCCAAGGACCCCCTGCCAACTTCCTCCGTATTTATAAGTAATTCTAATATTTTTATTTTATCTCTTAATATAAGGTTTTTTTTAACCTTGTAATTTTAGTAGAATAAGAAGAAAAAGTACAAGTTTTTTGGGCCCCTCCCGGCCTCCAGAAAAAAGAAACATGTCTTCAATATACTTCCCCTACCTCCTTAAACCCTTAGTTCGAAAAACCCGATGTGGGGAAAACCGGGTGCTAAGGGAAGAGTGTGGGCCTCCGTACATTGGGATAAACAAAAAACGAAACCAAAGTAAAGCCAAGGAGATACAACTCCAGGCAATACAAAAGAGCAACTTAATGCTAAAAGCTAAACTAAAAAATCACTCTGTAAATTTGATGTAACCAAATCTTCATAGGAACGGGTGTCATGATAGCTTCCAACACGGGCCTGAAACAAAAGAACACACCAACAAAGCAAAACCAAGGCAAATTTGAGGAGCAAACAAAGGGTAGAAGAAGATACAACCTGTTTGCACTCTTCATATAAGATGAAGAGTGCGTCCAGGTGAATTAGCAGTACTAACAATATGATAAAACACGTACAATAGATAAAGTAGTTAAATAGTTGTCAAATCTTTATCTAATTCCCATGGTAACCAGATGGCCAGGATTATGTAGGAATTGGAGATTTTGAAGAAAAGCCATACATGCACACAATCCTTTATGGACTTTGAAGAAGTTTTATTTTATTTTTTTAAAATTAATTTTAAGGAAGAGCATTATACCCATTGAAATAATTTTAAGTTTTACATATGTCCTTAATTAATTTAAAATTTCAAAGTTAGACACCCTTTATAATAGATAGAAGCCTTCCTATACCCTTTTTCACAAATTTTTCCCTTATGATAAAAGCTGAAAATCAGCCCTTGACGTCAAAAACATAAAAGACATTGATAGTCTCCGTTGACAAAAGCATAAAAAAAACAACACAAATATGATGAACATAGATAATAACTCTAAATAAAAAAAACAACGGAGAATAGTTTTTTTTTTATCACAATAAAAACATAAAAAAAACATTTAAAAAAATTAAAAAGACATAGATATAATAACATAAAACACATTGATAAAAAAAAAAAACATAGATAATAACTTTATAGTCTCCGTCAACAAAAGCATAAAAACAACATAATTCTGGGGGAAAAAAAAAAGTGTTCAAAAACGTGACAGTGGCCTGTTGCTCATCATAGCACCGACCTGCAGGGGCGGATCTACGTGTATGATAGGGGGGTCTACGGACCCCGTTAAAAATACAAATACTCTATATTTTACTATAGAAAAATATTTCGGACCCCATGAAAAAAATTATTTAGTGTGTTAAATATTTACGGACCCCGCTGAAAATATATTCTGGGTCCGCCACTGACGACCTGTCCTACAAATATGAGGTGGCACGTGTTAATAGGAATAGTGGATGAGAGGCAATAGTATGCGCCATGTAGTAACAGACATGAATGAGATATAAAGAAAACAAAATTTTGTTATTTTGTTATTAAGCCGAATTGTACAGTTGAATAGGCTATCTCGGTGTAATTAATCTACAGTTAATACATACCTGAATTGGGATCTTTTCTTTAATTTTTGTAAAAATATATTTACCTTCGATTTTATTTTAGGGGTTTTTCTAGAAACAATTTATTCCTTCAGATCGTAGAGGTGAGGGAAGGATGTGAAGCTACCAGGGTGTGCAGAGGTAGTGTGTTTTTTACCAACAAATTAAAATATCTACAAAGTATAATGTTGTAAATGACTAACCCGTTGTAATAAGAAAGAATTGTCATATGATCGTAAACAAAAGTGAAATGATAAATGTGAGAAGAGATGAAAGTAAAATGATAAAACGCTGCAAATATATTGAGTAATGATAGACACAACCAAAAACATACACAACGGATGTCACAACGTGATTTCTCATCCTTGATTTTGATAGGTTCACATCACAATCAATTAATACTCATCAAAATCGAGGGTGGGAGATCACGCCACAAGATCCGTCAGATTGTGTAATTTTGGCCACGCTTTATCATTACTTCACATATATATGTACTTATTTTTCTTGTTATTTGTGTAGCGATGTTAGAACTTGTACTCCTCCGTCCCGTAATATGTCTTTTTGGCTTTTTTTAATAGGTCCCAAAATATGTCTTTTCACAAAACAATACAATATTAAATCGATTGTTTTCACTTTCACACTAAACAACGTAATATTATTAATTTAGTCTAAAAACAATATAATATTTTGCATTGAAATATTAAAAACAACTCATTCATTATATTTTCTTAAATTGTGTGAAATGGCCAAAATGCCTTATATTATGGGACGGAGGGAGTAGCTAATATCTACTAGGAGAATTTTGCACTCGTAGATAAGTTTCGTTCTCTAGATATATATTTCATTAACCACGCAACGAGATATTTTGTAGAATTACGAGTAAAGCTAATGGTCTTTATTACTTTTCAACAATAACGGTACATTTTAGGTGGCTTGGGCCCCATATTCAAACATTTACTATACACATCAACAACGTAACACAAACACAAATTAATATTCTTGATGCATATATCTTCCGTAATATGTGATATTTTTATTACTTTTCAACAATAAACGGTACATTTTAGGTGGCTTGGGCCCCATATCCAAACATGTACGATACACATCCACAACGTAACACAAATTAATATTCTTTGATGCATATATCTTCCATAATATGTGATATCTTTATTACTTTTCAACAATAAACGGTACATTAGGTGGCTTGGGCCCATCTTCAAACATGCACGATACACATCCACAACGTAACACAAATCACGATACACATCCACAACGTAACACATATTAATAAACGGTACATTTTAGGTGGCTTGGGCCCCATATCCAAACATGTACGATACACATCCACAACGTAACACAAATTAATATTCTTTGATACATATATCTTCCATAATATGTGATATCTCAATATGCTCGCAAACGACACCGATAAGAAACAAACACAAACATACTTTTGTCCTCTTGGGACTCAACCCGAACCTCCCTGCTAACAACCTCGCTGATTACCACTGACTAACGCCATGTTGGCGTTTCCACTAATCAGTTTATAAAGGTTTTATTTATAAACATATTCTCCATTACACATAAACAATTTATCAAGTTATATAATATGGGCTCACCATATATAAACATTTTAATAATAACATAAGAAATTTTTATCATACACATGACACTGATCAAATTTAATCAGATTTTCTCCATAAATGGGCTGCCAAAAGCCCAGCCCAATATTAGGCTTCATACATCAGATGACGTCAGTAAAGCTTGCCTTCATACAACGCCGGTTGCTCATATCATTAATAATTTTCTCGTCATGACGCTGGTCGTCCTCTGTCTTTTATGCTCAGTTCGACATAAGATGTCCACGGTAATATATTATCTACATGGTGTAGGTTCACATCGGCATCGGACTTTTAGCTCAATACAGTAACACTCCATCGGTTGGGCATTAATCCACGAACTTATAAATATTCCATGATTCTAAAATCAATGGTGAGTAAAAATTTCCTTTACATAATATCTATGAGTTGAGAATTCGCATCGAATTAATTGTGATTTTTAAGTTTCCACGTAAAATTAAATCAGTTTTATTCATAGATATTATCCATCGGTAACTATAAATTTTCGGGGAAAAAAGAAATTGTCAGTGGTCAAAAAGGAAAAGAAGGTATCTATGACAATGATAAGAAAAAAAGCTATTATGGCCACTTTCATGGAATCAAAGTCACATGTGAAGTGTGTGTTATTATTTTATGGAAACTTAAAAAAATATGTTTAAAAAGTTAATTATTTGTGTGATATGTCTTAAAATAATAACATTTGAAAAATATGTCTGAAAAGCAATTTTTAGCGATTACGTAGCTATTACGTAGCAAATTGATACCGAATACGCAACGAAATGCTTTTCAGACATATTTTTCAAATGTTATTATTTTGAAGCATATCATACAAATAATTAACTTCTTAAGCATATTTTTTCAAGTTTCCCTTATTTTATTTATTTATTTGCTAATAAGACATTGTCCTTTCCTAAATAAAAAAAAAGACATTGTCCTATGGGTTTTATAGTCTACAAATATAACTAAATAAAAACACTAAGTACACGACCTAATTATAAAGGCAACACGCTGTAATGACAATTCTTATTTGTATCTTTCGATCGCGATGTATGGCGCAATGAACCATCACGATCAAACGTATAAACGATAGTTGAAATCATCATTCGTCTCTCACAAGGTTGTGTTTCAGATCATTCATCAAATACTATTGATCAAACAAAGTATAATTTTAAAGGGTAGCTTGACACTTTTCTAGATTAATACTGGAATTCGTTTACTCAAATTAATCACATTCTAAATCCAACCTATACGACTAAATATCCAAAAGATAAATTATATAATAGATATATTATATTATCATCGTATGTGTTATATTAATTTATCTTTATAAGTAGGCTCGTGAATATAATCAGATGTTCGTGAGTAAACCCATGTTCATGCGTTCAGGAATCAAACTTATAATCTTGTTTAAGCATGTTTATTTAAACAATACAAATAAACAATCACAAATACTACATACAAGTCGAATACGAACTTTGTTCATAAGCAGTTATGTTCGTTTAATAATTCGAGTTGCTTTCAAAACAAAAGGAAAATAACAATTCATGTTATACCTAGTGACATGATTATAATTCATTATTTTGATATAACAATGTTAATGACTGCGTTAATATCTAACGTTTGGTATGCATAATATAATTGGAGGTAATAACTAAATAATATCCTTATGCGTGCGCCTCAAGTAAGAATGATATTCAACGAAAACATAAATATACAATTATGTTCGAATTTTTTAAATATGGTAGGTTAGTTTATGAAAAGATTTATGTTCAATATTACTATACCTTTAAATATAATATATGGTCAACATTTTACAATATTCCACTTCCACCCAATAAATATAATATATACTCCCCCTCACTACCATCTACTATTCTTTGCTTGCTTTAATTTGAAACAGTCAAAGAAATTGGACAAACCCCACTTTCTCTCTTTCTTTTCTCAAACCTCCATAATAATCTTCAGGAAGCCGATCGAGGGAAAAACTTCAAAGCAAATCTAGATTAAAGCCTAATAAGGTGGCATTGGCGGATCTACATGTATCATAGGGGGTGTGGACCACTTCGAACTGAGATAAAACTCTACATTTTACCTATAGAAAAATATTTCGGACACCGTAAAAATATTTACAGACACCCCTAAAAAAATTACGGACCCCCCTAAAAAACATTTCTGGATCCGCCACTGTAAGGTGGTGAGTGTACATATAATGTTTAGTTGTTTTAATTTATTTTGTTTATTCATTAGATGGGTTTTTACGTTCAGTGTTTTTATTTTATTTTAATTATCATTGTATGTGTTTACTAATCTGCAGATTCAAATATTGAGGTGATGTGGTTATATGATAAACGAGGATGGCATGCTATACCTTTCGTACAAAGAAAGCAATATGTGAATCGCCTAACACGATTTTCTCTGTATAATAAGGTATGTTTCATAAAAATAACAGAGTTTTGTTAAATATAAATAGTTTCAATAAATGCATATTTCTGTGTTTGATCATCAATGGGTATAAAACTCCACCTTGTCAAATTGATATTCAAATATATTAAGATGATTGTCATCATTTTGAAAAAGATTTGCTTAGGAAGCATTTCAGATTGTGAAATGATTTAGGCACTAACTTTATCCACACAAAAAATTACATAATCTTAATCTAAGGGTTGGGAATATTTTTTTTTTCTTTGTTCATTAAATATAGGTGGGTTCTATTTGGACCCCCCTTATTACTACTTACACCCATTTACTACTTGTACCACAAATTTTTGCTTTTGACACCACAAGATTATTTTGATTATTTTCATACTTCATACACCACAACTTTTAGAAAAATGCAATTGAGTCCTTTACAAATAAAAATAAAACAATCTAACCCAAACCCTAATTCTCTTTCACCAAACTCTTCTTCCTCACCCCCTCACCACCAGCCGCCACTACCATTCTCCTCCCCACCACCAGGTCCACCACCAACCACCGCTATCTCAATACCCACCACCAATCAACCATCATCAACCCACCACCATCATCAACCATCAAACCTTCATCACCATCATCTTCTTCCCTCGCCGCCCCCACAGCCACACCCTCCTCCCATCGCCGCCCCCACGGCCACACCTGCAAATTGGACAACCCATTTCCCTCCCTCTTCCCGTCCACCCTTTCCTACCATAAATCCTCCCATCCCATTGCTTATGTAAACCCAGCCCCCCCTTCTCCCTTGTTCGACCCTGTTTAAAAATAAAAAAAAATCCAAATCGCTGCTACAAGTGAAGAATAGAAGAAGAAGAGAGGAAGAAGAAGAAGAGAGCTGCGATTTTATTTTATTTTTTGGCAAATGAAGAATTGCGATTTGGATGCTTGAGGAGGAAGAAGGGGGCGGCGGTGGCTGAGGGAGGAGGAAGAAGGGGGGTGGCGGCTGAAAGGGGAGGAGGTGAAGATAAATTAGGGGCTACTATTTGGGGGTTTGATTTTGCTGCGATTTGGGGGCTCGATTCGCTGCGATTTGGGAAGAGGATTTTCGATTTGGGGTGGTTGAGGGAGGAAGAAGGGGGTGGCTGTTTAGGGTGGCGGGTTTGATGGAGGTTTGATGGTTGATGATGGTGGTGATGGAGAAGATGATGGTTGATGATAGTGTGAAAAGCGTAGAAGAGGGAATAGGGGCGGGTTTAGGGTGGCGGTTTGATGGTGGTTGGTGGTTTTGGGTGACGGGTGGATGGTGGTTGGTGGTGGGAAGAAGATGGTGGTGTTGGGAAGAAGATGATGTTGTTATTTAAGTTTAAAAAAGTCTAGGGACTAAAGTGTATTTTTTTATTTTTTTTATTTTTGTGTGGTGTAATAAGTAAATTAGGGGTGTGTAGAAGTAAAAAAAAAAAATCAAATAATGGGTGCAAATAGTAATAAGGGGGTCCAAATAGAACCCACCTAAATATATTGTATTGTTTTGATTATTTGTCGGCACACATTTCCTTTATACAAATTCTTCTCCTTCAGGAAATGAAGTGCTTGAAAAGCATTTCAGATGTTAATTAAGGGTTCAAGTCACCCACTCCCATAATTCATTTTCTCCTAATAGAATTCCCTTCAACTATTTTATTCACTATGCATTGTGCCCTTTTTATATCCATGTTTTGTGCCAGACCGTTATATGTCTGGTTTTGGTTACCGCACTCAAAATGGTAATTCTTTTTACTTCATTCTGGGAAGATTTCTAGCTGACTGTGCTTTGCTAGAAGGGGTGCCATATGTATTTTATCTTTAATTTTTCTTTACAATTCAAACTCAAACTACTTATTTCTCATTGATTTTTTTTTTTTTAACAGCCAAATTTTTTTCATTAATCAGCAAAATGCTAAAAAGTTTACAAAAATTGTTTAAGGTGCAAAAATACAATCTCTCAATTACCAAAATAAAATGTGACCAAAAGCATAGCTACCGCAACAGACTTCCTGCCGAAGCGTGCATGTTACCTCCCAAAATCAACAAATTTCACTACCATTTCCTAACTATGTAATAAGAAAGGACTTTTGGGGGATTGTGACACTTGTTTTTTTTTATTGGTCAGCCATTTTATTGTTCACTGGTGTGAAGTCGGCCCAATCTTTTTCTTTTTTATAATTATTTTATTGTTTCAAGCAAACAAGCAAGTAGAAAAGTTTTTTTTTTTTTTTTTTTTTTTTTTTAGAAGAATGGTTTGAGTTAAATTGTTCGTTTTAGATCTTTCAATGTAGATCACCTTTTAATATGTGAGTATATATAGCAAATGTATGACATCGAATGTTATATATAATATGTATGAGGAGCTAAATTGCATCATTAACGGAATGATACTTTAGTTACACATTATTTTACTTAATAATTCTTTCGGCACTTGATAAGTTGAAAAATTGAAGGAATCGTCGATTTGATTCTTCACTCCAATTTAGTAATCAATTGAGAAAATATTTTTTTTCGTTCATATATATCACGAATTACTAAATTTAGTAATCAATTTGTAACTTTTGCTTTCCGTGTTAGGTGCCTATTTAATTAAGGTAAAAAATTTAGCATTGTTTTGATTGTTAGGTTAAAACATTTATTTCTATTTAAAAATCAAATCAAATATCATGCGGTCACAAAAAAATTACAAAGTGGACTCTGGCAAAAGAATTTAATTTAATTTAATTTTTTTTATTTAATTTCTTTTAGTGTTAAAAGGCACCGGTTTATAGGCAAAAAAAAAAACGATTTAATGGCACGGAGTCCTGTTTTCTCTATCTCTATCTCTACTATGTAATAAGAAAGGAAAGAGTTTGCCACGTGGCATTCACTAATTTTTTTCCTCCGTTCAATTGCTACCAGAGTTAGAAGATGGACTTTTTTAAGGATAAAGCACACTATTTATTTATTATATGTGCACACCAAATGGTTTAACAAATAGTATAACACCATTAAGGCCCCAAATTGATATCGAATCTTATGTATAATAACTTTTGGGGCTGGCCATGGAAATTTAACACCATGTGCACTCGGGTTCTATTCTACTTTAACAAATAGTATTTAACTTCATAATTCATTTACACTTAATAGGTTAAATCATATATAAGATGCGCATGCGCCAATGACTTTGAGCGCGGTGCATGATCTTACTAGTCTTATAACAAAAAGCAACAGAAGCCAACCTTCGAAATTATGCTGCTGCCGACAACGGATTTGACTTCCATTCTTCCCACTCCAGCTTCCTGAGTCCCATGAAATTTGATAACCAAGAAAACGAAATCCTCTGAATATCTCTGAATATCATTTCCGGATTTAAAACATGGAACTGAAAAATGACTTTGTTCCTATGCAACCAAATTACTCAAGCCGTGACACCAACAATAGCCGACCATAAACAATATGCCAAATTCGAAGAGACACTCTGGTATTTGCTCTTTGCTGCTTTTTGTGAGTGATGGGGTGCTTTTAATTCGGTCACTGGTGTAAAGATGAAAGAAGAGGTTCTACTTTTAATCCAAAAGAAGTTGATATCTTTAACTTGTTTACCTTTAGCTCTGGTCTTTCAGATTTGAGAATTGGTGGTAGTAGTGGTAAAACAAGAATTGATCTAAAATGAGTAAGCTTGATAGGTTCTTAGTGTTCCAAATTTAGATGTTTCTCTGAACTTTAGGTTAGATAACTTTGTTTCCTTTAAGGGTAGGCAAATTTTTGGTTGTTGCAGTAGGATTGTATTTTGGGTCTTAGATTTTTTCATCAAGTTTCTTGCTTCATATTTCTCCTCCTGTTCAAAATAAAAAAAAAATTAAAAAAAACTTTGTTTCTGTTTATCTATGATCAAACAAAGGATAAGCTTTAATTAGACGTATTTAGTAGCAAATATTTTATCTACATTTGTTTATCTTCTTTATATATTTGAACTTGTTTCGTTTCTTTTTATTCTCACTTACTTTCTTGTTTTTTTTTCCAGTTTCGCGCTGTGTTTATACCCACAATGGCTCAAATTGTTAAATGCGGGACCAGTCGTGTGGTTGAGATTGAGAGAAAACTTGTGGGCTATTATTGTTATTGCAGCTGTGGTCATCAGTAGTGGTTTCGTTGCCTTGCTGGATGCTACCAACCCCTGTATAAAATAGGCCCATTTTATGTTGGTGCTATCTCGGATTGTTTTCTTTCAGGTGCCATTTTAGCTATAAGTTTTTGGGCTGCAGCTCAAAACAATGAATTGAATGATAAATGGACCGTAGCATCTCTTCTGTGTATATATGTTGTTGCCGGCATCAAAATACGGGTTTATGTTCTTTCATTCTTTGACAAATATAGACTAGACCAGAGGAGAGGAATGGAGTGGAGGCTGAAGAACGAGTTGAAACCACTAGAGATGCATCAAAGCCGCTGGATTTTAATTTAGAAAAATGTTAAAAAGGAACTTATGTGTATTATTAGGGGTTTTATCCAGTGACATTGTATTTATGTCATTAAGGACAAATTATGTTGTCCCTGGACCACTATACCTTTTATTTTATTCTATTTTTTTTTACGGTTGTCGCTGCAAAATCCATTGATATTCCTTCGTCCACTTCTTCTTCATAAATCCTGATTGAAGTGCTTGAAAAAAAGAAAAAAAAAGAAAAAAACCAATGCTGTACTAAAACAATTACACCACTGCCAAAAACATGTTCATGATTGCTGCTTTAAGGAAAAACAACATGATTAAAAATGGGGTTAATATTATCAACATCAGGATCAACGGGGAACAAAATCAGTGGAATTCCACTTCTTTTTAAATCTCTTTCCATTAAAGTTTAGTCACAATCTACAGAGTATTACTGTTTACCATACTCAGGCATGAAGCAGTGGAATTCTCAAGTTTTCGCACCAAACCAATTTCCACTGCTAGTCATCACCGTTTTCAGTATGTAAAGTAAAAAGTAGTGGATTAGTGCAGTGGATTAGGGCGGTATAACAAAGTGGATTAGTGAATTAGAGTAGTGCATGCTGTGAGTGGATTACTATAGGAACATTATCAGTGGAATTGCTGCTACATTTGAGTTTTTTGATTATGGCAAGATAAAGGAAACCCTTAAAAAAAAATTAAAAAAATAGACGAATTGCATTTAATGACCGCACTACTCCAATTCGGTAACTGCCGCAAAATTTTGGGGAGAAATGCTTTAAAACAACCGACTAGTTAGGGGTGTTTTAGTCTATTGTTATTCCACTTTGTCCTAATCCACATGTTTTTAACATCCACGAAAATTTTATTACGCTTCATAGATCAGTATGAGCATTGGTGATCCGTAGGCAAATAGGAAACAATAAAACACACAAGGATCCACCGTATAAAATATAAATGTCATTAATTTACATTTTTACCCTTCTTATAAAGATTTTCATTGGTGGACAAGTGTGACATGGTGATCTTGGACCACCATAAAATCACTGTACATCCATGTCCTTTTTGACATTTTTCTTCTCCAAATTGTCCTGCAAACCCACAGTCCCATTTTAATTTTTATCGTTGACCTCTTCTTCTTTTTTTTTTTTTTTTTTATCTTCATGTAATAATGACTTGGTCCTAAACGTTTTCTCGTTTCAGTAATCTAGGGTTTGAGCACTCTATTAGTATCTCTATTCTAAATTTCTAATATCGTTGCAGTAATCTATAGTTTGAGCAGTCTATTAGTATCTGTATTATAATGATAACTTGGTCCTAATAATCTTGAGTTTGTAGCAACTCTATTAGTATCTCTATTATGTGTGGTTGTATTTGTCGTTGATCGATCTACAAGAGACAATTTAATTGTGTGATGAATTTCATGTGTACTTGTAGTTTTTTTTTGGTATAAGTTGGCTGCTTCGTCTTTGCGGTCTCGCCTTTGATTCTGTTTGGTTTTGCATGCACATGTTGGCCGTGCTAGTGGTGGTTCTTGCCCGTTGATGGTGTTTGTTGTGTTTTCTTTCTTTTCTTTGTTTTTTTTTTGTCTTATGTTGGTTTGTTATTGATTCGGGTGGAGCTTGGATCTGTTTTGTTGTTTAGGTTTGTTGTGTCGTCGATGATGCACTCTTGCTCCCTACATCACCAATTAATTTATCAAAACATACATTTCGAAGTGCATGGTACGTACGCTGTTGACAAGTTGTTTTCTGTTTTTAGTCTTTTTTAGGTTTGTTTGTCCCTACGTCACCAATTTAATTATCAAAGCATACACTTGGGTTTGTTTTCAGTTTTTGTTTTAGTCCAGTGTATTACTGGGTTGTAGTCTAGCTTTGGCGCTGGGTGTGTTCGTTTTTCCAATTTGTTTTAATAAAAACTTCTGTCTTTTCAAAAGATACAAAAGTTACAAGCATCACCCTTAAATATATCTCCTAGCTACGTACTGGCTACAACATCCCCAATACAACAAATTCACAATCCACATAAACATATATGACCCAAGTCTCATGCTACAATCCTCAATAGGAAAACTGTTTCGCATTTCGCCTTATAATTATACGTTACCAAAACGAGCCTTGATCCCTCCAATGATTATCATACAGTAAAACAGTAAAAGGTTGAGGAACATCGTCCCAACGAAACATTTATCCAATTCTTTATATATATTTCTCAGGTTTCTTAGATATTTCTTCACTACGGTAGATTTTGAAAGCTTTGGACCTGAAGAATATATCTAAGGGATCGAAGAAAAATCATCAAAACCAATGTCACTAGACCAAACGATCACCAAATTTCAGTTAAAAACACTCATTTTTTTTACTTTCTCCAATCTAGTTGAAATTGCAAGTTTCTTGAGCAAATCCCAACTTGAATCCTTTAGTATCATATATAACCCTTGTGTTTCTTTGTTGATAATTCCCAATAATTCCAATCTCATCTTCATATGCAAGACTAGCAAGAGCCAAACAAACTTGAGAACCGTCTCGTTTCACAACATAAAACATTCCGCTCGAATCCACATTCAGCTCTGCTTCACCTTCGAATTGCAGATTAATGTTTGGAACTTTGACAGAATCATATGCAGATAGATTGAAACAAGTGTCCAAGATTGAAAAACCCGGTGCAGGCGGAAACCCAGAAAAATGTTTCAAGAACTGTTCTTTAACAGCCCTGTACATTGAAGGTAACAACCGTGTAATCACTGTCCCTGAATCGATAAGATACGGGTTTTTACCAAAGCTTGAATCTTGAACTTGTACACCTCCGATTGTGATTCCGGTGAGGTTAAGAAAATAGAATGTCGTCAATTCGGGATTTGGGACCATTCTTGTATATGAAATTGGGGAAAAATTCTGGTAAACTGTTAAATCATCCCCGAAAATTAATGATCCTGATGAATCCGATTCAGTAGATGGTAAGCAATAAGAGAAAACTCCGTTGAATTTATCAAACGTTTGATAAATAATGGAAAGATCACTTCTTCCAAGACCCATTAACCCGGAAGCTGAACCGAACAGCCCTTTATTATTCCGTCCACATCCGAACACAAAATCATCGATTTGAACAGAGCCCAGAACCAGTTTCTCTTTACCTAATTCACCTTGAGTGTATGATCCATCTCCATAGTTAACCATATAGTTACAATTTTCCAAATCCGGACCGCATTGACCCGAATTCCCCGTAGCAAGTTGAAGCGATTGACAAGAAGATGAATTACAAGGAATAGGTTTATACGATAAAGAATTCAACGGACTAAACAGAGGTTCGGGTTGATTGTAACATAAATTACAAGGTTGGCATTGAACCCATGTTAAATCACTGCCCGTATCGACGATTACTGATAAATTCTGATTTCCGAAGGTTGCTGTAATAATGTAGTTTAAAGTTTGAAGCTTTACGCCGGAGGTAATGGGGTTCTGGTTTCTGAGAGTGGTTGTTCGAATTGACCGCCGGAAAGTATGGTTTTGAAGTGGTTTTGTAGTGATTGAACTCGAAATTTGTCGGCGATTAACCGGTTTTGAAGGCGCTGTTTCAATCCATGGCCATTGGAGTAATCTCTGTGTTTCACTTCCAATATTGTTGCTTTTTTGTTCTCTGTTTAAGAAATCAAAGGTAACCAGGTCTACTAAAAATTTATGTCGGAGGAATTCAAATAAGAGATTCTTTACTTTGTATTTTGGCGGGAATAAAAAAAATAAAAATACTGTTTAATCCTTCGACCGATGAAACACATGCATACACTTTTTGTCACTAGTGAGACTCGAACCCGAAATCTCCGGATTAATAACCAACTTTTATTTTGTTTCGTGTCGGTTTATAATAAAAAACCAACGAGGCTTAGCTCGAGTGATTAAGCCTAGAACCTGACTTGTGCTATCAAGCCGACAAATGGCTGCTCTTTTCAATGACGAGAGGTATTCACGGAAATAACAAAGATTGAATAGTTCTAAACAGTTTCGCTAGTTGGGTAACGGCTTTTCCGTCGTTGCGCGCTAGCTTGTAGTTTAGGGGTGCCCCTTTCGAAAACTTTTTTATAATTTTAGGGAATGTCTTTTCACACAACTAAAAATCTTAATACACAATTTTTTTTCATTTTTACCCTTCAATTTTATGTATTTTTGCACTCGTTGATTCTAACAGAATTCCAGACAGAATGTTAAAAGTCTTTTTAACTCAATTTTAGTTAGAAAGTCTTTATGATCGGTATCGGGTACGGAAAATATTCAAAATTCTGACTCGAATTAAATCAGAATAATCATCGTTTTCTGAGTCTAATTGGGTCTGAATGATTTGCAAACTCGTTGATTCTAACCGACTATCAGACAGAATGTGAAAGTTTTCTTGACTCGATTTTTAGTCAGAAAGTCTTTCTGACGGTATTGAGCATGGAAAACATTCAAAATTCTGACTCAAACTAAATCAGAATAATCATCGTTTTCTAACTCGAATTGGGTCAGAATAATTTGTTGTGCGAAAAGATGTTTCCTATATTTATCTAGAAACTGGATTCGTTAATGAGGATGGCTATAATATCCGATATATCTGACAAAAAAGAATTTAATGTCATATATAAGTACGAAGAAAATTAAGTTAAGTGTGCCTCTGACACTAAATATGACTTGTTTTAATCTTAGAGAAAAGTTAATATACAACGGTGATCTTAATCCCACTCTATGATACACAAATTTTATCATTTGTTGTAAATTGCTTAATTATTTTGTCATAATTGATAAAGAGAAAAGCAATAAATGGTGATTTTATACTATAAGTGATACCGAATCCGATGAAAATGAGAAGAAAAAAAAATTGAAAATTAATTCAGTTAATAAATAACGCGAAAGGGTATTTAAATTACTCATCTCTTTATTAAGTAATTAAAGACAAATACTAGTAATATTTTGTCTTCTCGTATATATGTCATATATGTAACAGCAGTAATTTTATGGTGGTCCAGATGCAAGTTTTTGGACCACCAAGTCAGCACTTTCAAATGGATACATTGGTGGAAAGATTTACAGGTAGGATTCCATTGGTGGAAATTGAATTCCTATTGGTTGGACACACCAAGTAGGATTTGGTCCTGGACCATAGTAAAATTTGTGATGTAACAGTAACAGTCCGATACACACGAATACTCTTCTGATAAGACTCTCTATATTTTTCACCTTTTTTTCCCTTCCTAATTACTCCAATTAAACTTACTTTTTGGAATGATTAAGAACTAAAGTGAATTTTCTCTACCTAGCTAGCTCATGCAGATTAATTATTAACATGTATAATTATGCTGCTTACTTGATATGAGAGATGAGAAATTGAAAGGTTTCTCAATTTTGTGCTTCTGCCCAAATGTTCTTAATGAAAGCAATCCTTTCTCTGTATACACCAAACCAGATTCACTGTTGCTTCTGTTGCTGCTGTAAATGATGAAGATAATAACAAGAAAAATGTGCATCACAGGTGTTCGACGAAATGCCATATCCATGTATGTTTGTTTATGACACCTCCAAGTAAGATTACACACTTTGGGTGTGTGTGAGAGAGTAAAAAAAAGGGTAGTGAGGAAGAAGGTACTAGATAAGAGACAGGTATATGTGAAGCAAGAAGTGGGGGTGGGGTTGTATTGTATTGTATGTGAAAGTGGAGAGATTCTTGGGAGTTGTAATTTTGCATGAGAACAAAAGATGAAGCTGGCTTTAGGGCCCACCTTTGCATGAGAAATTATTGGCATTTCACGTGCATCTACTTAGCTGATTTGATTGGTACTTCCTCTATGTTTTCATTCCTTATAATTCATGTTGAATTTGGAAATGATGAACATATAATGATTGTTGCATAAAAATTGATACATCGTATTTTTGTATCATTGATTGATATAAATCACTGGCAAACGCACATGCAGCCAGAACGGAGGGGACTAACCCATTGAAATCCGAAAATTTCTTGTTTTTGTATTGATCTGTGGTTCTTACAAGATCCGATAATTTTCTTATTCACATTGAAACGACGTACTTTCGTTGTTAAAGAATATAAAAGTGTCAATTTGTATGCCTAGTGAATCATCGTCTTTGCTTTTCAATCGTATGTACAAGGACGGAGGCAAATCAGGCAATACAAAGGCTTAGGGGGCTAAGCCCACCAAAGCTTATGCATTTAACCCTTTGCCTATCATATCATCAAATAAAAAGCTCACATACCCATTAAATATTGATCATCAACTAAAAATTAAGCCCACCTACCCATTTAATATTTTATACATTTAGCCTATTTCTATCGGTACCGCGTATATATTTCAGCACCACATTTTATATGTGAATACGGTGTCGCAAGTATTTATGTGGTGTCAATAGAACTCAGCGACATTTATTCACTTAAACATTTCAATATGTATAACCCGTCAATATTAAAAAATAACATATTTACACACTTTTTTTTCAAGAAATCATATTTATACTCAAGATATCTAATTTCCCTCTCAAAATTCACCTTCACTGATATATATATATATATATATATATATATATATATATATATATATATATATATATATATATATATATCCCCTCCAGCCCTCTTTAAAATACAAGTGTAATAGTAGGTACTTAATAGACATGAGTTCGATGAGTCATCCGATTCTATTTTTATGAAATGAATGTCTTCCAAGTGTTATTGTTTTAGGGTTCATAGTGATGTTTTGTTAAACACTATAATCTAGAAAAATTCTTGTAATATCATAAAATAAAAAACTTATCTAGCCCACCCGGAAATAAAAATCCCGACTCCATCCTTGCGTATGTATATGCAAGTGGTGGTAGGTAGAGCTAGGTTAATGGATGGCAAATCATGTTCTTTTTCATATCTCTTCCATCGATTTCGACCGTCAAAAATAAACTCTCTTTTTTTTCTTCCATTTCAATCATGCACGAAATCATTTTTCATTTCTTTTCATTATTCTTTTGTGATTTTAATGATAATCTAATGTAATGAAGTGTCATTATAACAGAATAAAAGATTTTACTACTTCAAAATAAAATGTATGTAATGAGATGAAATTTATTCTGCCATACCATAACCCTTTATCCCTCCCACTACTATCCAATATCTCATCCTATCACCCTATCCTATCCTACTATGCCCTCCGTTAGTGACAGTTTCAGATATTTTGTTCAGCGAGGTCTGTAATATTTTTTAAAATAAATATAATTCTTTACACGGGCCGAAATTTTTTCTACAAGTAAAACGTAGAGTTTATGAAACACATTTTGCTCTCGTTGAGAGGCGAACTCAGGACCTTCGGATTCTTAGACATCAGGCAATGACAAGAGAAAATATAAATTTAGCCATCAGAATACTCTTTATTTCATTTCAGGTCGGATCAGACGCAGCATTTTTAGGTTCTTCGTGGAAATTTTCCTCGCTTACATGGAAATTTCACCAGTGGAAATTTTCACGTCTTTGGAGAAAATTCAACCGGATCGGAAATTTTGTGGTGGAGGAAATTTCCACGGGACGAGGGGGAAAATTTCCACGGGCAACTTAAAAAAGAATATCAGATCTGACACAACCTAAAATGAAATAAAGGGTGTTACAGTGACCTTAATTTATATTTTCTCGCAATGACAACCAATCTAAAATGAATAAATTATGTTGTGGATATGATTGGATTAGTTTTTATGAACTTTTGTGATAACTAATTTTTTTCAGTGGTTATAAGTTTGATAGGTTTTAAGGATAAGGATTCATTCATTCCTTCACGGACTAAAAAAAAGGAAATTTTGCCGATTGAAAGGGAGAGATCTGAATTTTAGTTCTTGTCCCTTTTCATTATTTTTGTATTCTTCTACTTATTATTATTGTACCCTTTAATTATATTTATCTATCATTGTCCTCAACTTGAATTATAGCCCAGATTTTGTATGCTTCATATTTACAGCTCTGCATTTTTTATACTTAGGGTTTATTGTTAAAAAAATAATTTAAACATAAAAATATATAAAAAAAGACAAAAAAAAATTGAGATAAAAGGGCGTATCGCTTATTTCATCGCTGATAATAAACATCATTGTAAGGCTGGTCGATTCTACTTGAATAAACGATGGATTTGGTGTTATGAACAATAGATTTGTCTTTATCAACCAATTTATATTTCTTCTGTCCTGATTCCCATTTTTCCCCTCTTTTTTATCCTTTTAAACCACTCTCCCTTATACTTATTGTACGTCGGTTTGGATGTAGCTACCTTTTTTACGGATGCACATTCTAAGAGACAACTTTACATCTTAAATGAAGAATATATGAAAAAAAAATAATATTTGGTTGCGAAGATGATGAAAAAAATAGATGTACACAAAAGCTTTAACGATAATGATAATGTTTTTTTTTTTTCTCACTGCAAATTCAGGAAATAAATCATTTAATGTCATTCCGTTTTTTTCTTCCTAAAAATAAAGCATTTAGAATCTGCAACTGAGATGCGAATTAACTCCCACCGGCTCACCGTTTTTTCTTCCTAAAAATAATGACAATTTTCTTCCAATACAGTCAAAAATTCAAGAAATGTTTTGTTAATTCCTTATGATCCGATTTTCGTTTTAGTGATATATTGGGCGGATCGGCTCGGCATTCTTAATAATTTGATTTAATTAGGGTTTTATCTTGAATCGAATTCTGCATATTTTGAATCGACTATACCCTACTTGGGAAGGAACTCCCGATAGGGATTTGTATACCTTAAGATCGTGCTTGCATTCATTAAAAAATGCCGAAGCGTTACTACATGTCCCTTAGAAAAAAATGCGAAACGTTACCAAACTAAACCTAATTGGGAAAGGAACCCAATAGGGTATTTGAGACCTTAAGATCGTGCTGGCGTTTGTGAAAAAATTGGGAGAAAATCGCGAACTAACTTGTCTTTCTCATCAAGCAATTCGAAAAATGTAGTAACATTACAAAAAATGTAGTAACATTACAAAATAATGTAGTTCCAATTCCAATTAGGAAAAATGTAGTAACATTACAAAAATACACAATGGTGTTACTTAAAAAAAAATGCATAGTGGGCACAGTGGTGTTACTACAAAAATGCATAGTGGTGTTACTACAAAAATGCATTGATAATTCTCAAGAACAAACAATTGATAATTCTTCAACAACAATTCTTCGAGAACAAAACTAAAGACGGTAGGATTCATACAACAACAATTGATAATTCCATGACAACAACAATTGATCATACATGCCAATTGATCAATGAAACAGTTATGAAATAGGACCACAATAATGATGCCTGACATATGAACATTTGCAATCCACCATAAATAAGCAGTTTTCTTCTTCCATAATAATCCACAAGCAAAATCGAAACAAACGTCGCACCACAATTCACCGAACCAGGTGATTAAGGCCGACATAAGCGAAGCATTAACTCCATACCCAATTGTCACGAACAAAACCGGAGCATAAAGCGTAATCAAATTCATACCCGTAAAGCTGGCTTTGAAATGCCGGAATCCCGATCGCGCGAAGTCAATTGCGGCCGGTTCGTCCGTTCGAAGATATTCGCCCATGGATGCTCCACTTTCTTCGATTCTTCACACGCGTAAATCGAGATCTCGAATTCCTCATCCACGTCTTCGATAATGAAGATTATACGAATGCGGCGGCGCCGCTTAAACAAATCCGCCACCCGTTTTCGGCCACCGTTTAGCGATGAAGTAGTTGATTAGGATTGCAATTAGGACAAGCGAAGGCGGTGGCGGAAAACGTTTTGGAGGAAGCTGGCGAGGAGGGGGTGGCGGCTGCAGAAGAACAAGCGAAGAATTTGGGTTTTTTTTTGGAGATCTTAATCAGCAAGATTTGAGAATTTTTTTTTTTTTTTTTTTTTTGGAGATCTTTGAAACGTGGGGGCATGAAATAAAAAGGAAATATTATTTAAGGGTATTTTTGGATATACATTACTTTCTGTCTTTTACAACCTGTGCATTTCTTTCTTGTCCTTTTTTTCCAAATAAGATGTAAATCCGTCCTTTACGACCAATTTATATTTCTTCTGTCCTGATTCCCATTTTTCCCCTCTTTTTTATCCTTTTAAACCACTCTCCCTTATACTTATTGTACGTCGGTTTGGATGTAGCTACCTTTTTTTTATTTCAAATATTTTCTCAGTTTACAATAAGCGAAGCGATTCTTAAAAATATTTTGTTTTATTTTATATGAGGGATTACAATTTCCAATGCAACATTTATTGTGTTTTTACTTGATTTACCCTTATTTATTACATTATGAGACATAAAAAACAAGGTCATATTAATTATATCCAAGGACATTCTAGTCATTTCATTCTAAAAGTTAATACATTAACTCACATCCTTAATATGCGTGATTTTGATAACTCGCTTGGATAAATTAGAGCGGAGGAGTAAGTAAATATATATATATATATATATATATATATATATATATATATATATATATATATATATATATATAGAGAGAGAGAGAGAGAGAGAGAGAGAGAGAGAGATATGATTGAGCATGATATCAGAGTGCAAAAGGTTCTAAGTTCAAAGATCGCTACAAGCATAGGCTACTAGAGGGAGCATGTTAATTGTCGAGTCGAGCTCAATCGAGCTCACCTTCTTCTTTACAATTACAACATCATCTGAGGATGTTCTTCGACTCCGCTTTCAAGTTGAAACGACTTGAGTTTCATGTTTGTTTTTTTTTATTATAAGTTTTTTAAAATTTTCTCTGTCTCAAAAGTTGGAATGAAATAACTTAATGCCAAAATGGCAATGTGCTACATAAAGTTAACTAGCCAAGTTTGTGTAGGCCATGTATCATGAGATTAAATGGGAATATAATTTAATAAGACAAGAATGTAAGTTGATGCAAATATTGTCATGAGGGGCCTCACTAATCAATTATATTATATGGTTAAATTAACAATAATGTAATAAGTTAATGTTTTATCTTTATAAAATGATACAGAATTAACAACTCTGGGTGGCGGCCTTTGGGCCACAAGTCCATGTAAGATGACTAATTTTATAGTAGAATAGTTATAACAAAGTTATATCATTTGATATAATATTATACAATTTATTTACTCTTATATAGGAAACCATCTAAGAGAATGTTGTTAAAGAATGTTTTAAAATAGTAGGAGATAGAAGTGGTGGCCTTAAATGATCTCTGAAGTATAAGTGTTTTTAGATATTATCAACAAACGACGTAGCATTTTCAAATTTTGAGTTGTTTATCGTAATAATGAAACATAGGGGTGTTTATCATAACAAGAACAAATACATTGAGGTGTTTCTCGTAACAATGAAAGATACATGTTAGTTTTGAGAAAATAAATAAACATGAGGGACTAAAAGTGTAATTATCCCACTATAACAATTTCAAAAAGTTGATTCTTGACCTTAGAATAGACTTTTTTACCAATCGATTGTCACAATCAACCAGCAGAACATCAAGTCTACGGTCTAGAGTCAAATGATAAAAAAAAGTCTAGTTAATTCTCAACTTCAAAATCGACTTTCACCCGGCCAATGTTGTTAGTGCCTTTTAAAAGTGGATTCTTGACCTTAAATTGAATTTCTACCAATTGATTGTCACGATCGGGCCAAAGAAAGTCAAGTCTAAGGTTTAGAATCCACGTTTAAAAAGTCGATTGTTGTCAGTGTGGTGCCACTAAACACATCCTAGATTATTACATTCTGACATTTATCAAAGGTTAAAGAACAAGACAAACAGATACTATATGAAAATCATAGTTATAGAACAGAGCCAAAGGCTTTTTAAGATTATTGCAGACTTTGTCATATTGCATTAGTAAAGAACACACAATGTAGTAGTAGTTAATCTACATAAACAACAAGATAAATAACATCATCCAAAATAGCAAAGAATTTCAATTCAATATTTGTCTATTCATCAAGCCAGGGTACCTAACCTACCTCAACTCATTGATATATATATATATATATATATATATATATATATATATATATATATATATATATACCATCATGGATACATACAACAAATTTCAACATCTGAACTCTTACTTCAGACACCAGCAGGAACTGTGAGATCTATGCAGCAGAAAATGGCAATGCTGGCAGAATAATAGCATGATCACATAGATATATATATATGTGTGTGTGTGTGTGTACACATACATACAACAAATGTTAACATGTGACTCTTAAGACTGGTGTTTGTAGACACTAACCGAAAACCGCTACGTAATACTTGATGAGAGCTGTGCAGCTGAAAATGGCAATGCTGGCTGAATAATAGCATGATCACACCCTACACCACCTTCCATGTGATGATCCTCTGCTATCAAATACGATGGAAACTCGTGTTCGCTTTCCACGTCATCCTCTTCTTCTTCTGACCAATGGCTACAACATTCATCATCTTCAGATCCAAAGCTCCATTCTTCCTCACTTTCAGACACTAAAATCGTACTTTCAAGTGGACTTAAACCGTCATCTTCATTCAATCCTTCAAGAAACGCATGTTGTAACAACATTTCAGCTGTAAACCTAAACATAGTCTTCCTCACAAAGCACCTTTTAAGAAAATCTTTAGCTTCTTTCGACAGTTCATTTGGAATTTTAGGTAATTCCTTTCCTTCCCCAATCTTTTTTATGACGTCTTCAGCACTCGTCTCTTCATTTCGTTCCCAAGGGGGCTTTCCTGTTAACATGGCTAAAACTATACACCCAAGTGCCCAAATATCAGACGGCCCCTGTTGCACACCGTCTGCAATCGTCTCAGGTGACAAATACATCGGCGTACCCCTCCAATAAGGGTCGATTTTCCTCTTCTTGGACAAGTTTACCCTCTTTGCCAACCCAAAATCTCCAATCTTAGCCATAAATTCATTTCTTCTTCCACTACTAGGCACAAGCAATATATTATCAGGCTTTAAATCACAATGAACATAGCCTCTTTCATGTATACAAATCAAACCTTTAAGAATAGACCTAGTATAACACTTGACCTCAAATTCAGGCAACCCTTTGAAACAAAATTTCTCAATTCTATCAGCTAGGGTGCCACCAGAACCATACTCTAATAAAAGATTATACACCATTGTACTATTCTTACCTCTTGTAATCTCCTCGGCATAACATCGAATAACATAAGGGCAATCATTGAAGTTGCTTAGCACTTCCCTTTCCTTCTGAATTGAACCCGAAACAGAAACCTCTGCAGATTTCACAGCCATTAATGATGGAAAACAACTATATTTCGATCGACGCTTCTTCAAAGTAGCTAAATAAACAGACCCGAAATTCCCTTTTCCAAGCATTTTACCTCTTGTCCATACAACCCCATCACCATAATTATTTTCCTCCTGCTCAAGCTCAATCATATCTTTAATTCTGTTCAACTTGAAATCTTTTTTCTCGAAATTGCACCAAGAAAGATGCTTTCTGAGTTACAATGCTTTGAAAATTGACAACATGGAGAAACTAAAGTGAAATGATGAATCCCTTTTATCATAAACGGATAATAATGCTGCTTTGAGAGTAATTGACAATAGGGTTATAAAGAAGGTGCTTTGTTTTATAGTTTTCTTTGAGGGGATGCAAAGTAAAGAAGAACAATTTAGGTTAACAGGAATAACGGCCACGTCCCTTTTCTATGTTTTTTTGTTTTTGCTTTTTGCAGAATTTAAGGATGGGATTAACGAAAAAATCAAAGGAAAAATATAAAGTTTCTGAGTTTGATTTCTTGAAGAGTTGGTCAGAAGCCTAAAAGGTAGAGCAAAACTTACACGACAGGTTATAAATCATTGCCTTCGGCAATTAGGAAAGGCTGTTCTTATCGGTGCACATCGAATATACTCTAAAGTCGAAATTTGTCTCAATTATGATGTCACGATAGATTTATTGTAGTGTCAATAGTAGTGTTTGTTAGGACTGTGGATGTAATTTTTGGATGTGTCACATCTGCGTAATATATGAGGCATTGTAACAACGTTACAGGCCATCGCAACAGCGTAGATTATTTGTACGTTTTATCTGTTTGATGTCGGTTTTATTTGAGTTGCAATGGCTTGTAACATTGTTGCGATGCCTCCCATACCACACGGTTGTGATAAGGATGTATAGGCATGCGATGCGTTACAACACCAACGTAATGCACTGCAACGATGTTGAGATGTCTTTAATACTATATTGTTGTTATACGGACAAAAGGCAATGCCGACGACACTGCAATGCTTCTCATGCTATGATGTGATGATACGGATGCAAATGCATGCAACGTTTTGCAATGCCAATGTAATGCATTGTGACTAGGGGAGGGCATATATAGGGTCGAAGGGGGCAGTTGTCCTCTTGAATCCGAAAAAACTTTGCACACATAAAGAATGTCGTCCCTTCTTATTGAAAGTCATGTGTCTAGCTCCCCACCACCCCGGTTTAATGTCATTTGCGCCCCTTACCGAATATCTTGGGTCGAAAATCTTGGATCCGCTCATGATTCTGAAGACGTTTTTTATGCCTACCATGCTACGATGTTGTGGTGCGTATGCAAAGGCATGGAATGCCTCCATGCAACACCTTGAAATGTTGATGTAATGCATTGCCACGACGTTACAATGCTTTGTGAAATTTATGTCTAACAAAACGACGTCGTTTTTTGAACAAACAAATCAAAAAGAAAAATAGACCAATTATCTCATTTCAATTTTAACTCCCCACATCTAAGATTTCATACGTATGTAAAGATCAATGGATGTGAGTTTTTGTTTTCTTTTAACGAGAATTTTTTCCCCTCCCGAAACGAAAGAGGTTTCATTAAAATAAAATAAAAGAATTGCACAACAAAACTGAAATTCTGTACCATATCAGAATTAAAGCAAAGGCAGGATGAATCTGACCAGTGTAGGTATTAATTCATACCAAGGACAAGCAAAAGACAAAAAGAAACTGTCTTAAACCATATATTTCTTCTAATTGTAATAATAATACGCATAAACTGCGTATTACCAAATCCAAATCGTTAAGTAAACCTTAATCAAAGATCTTGATGATATACCGAAAGAAATATTCACTGGACACAACTTCCAAATCCCTTCTTCTTTAATCTTCAAAATCTCTAGAATTTTCCAGAAGATAGTTAATCGCCAGCTCCTCGTTACGGTCACACGCCAAGAACGCTTCAACAACGAGCTCTCTAGCAAATCCCATCGCCTCAAGCTAACAAAAAGTTACTGAAAGTTAGCATAATTCTAAAACACTCGGTAATAAATAATAATGTATAGGTTGAAGAACATGATCTAAGCAAACACAAAGGACTAGAAATGTATATAGGTGTTGTGTTGTGAAATAATAAAGAGATTCACACTGAAGATGGATATGTGAATACATACATGCAGATACAAGATACACGGGTGTAAGATTTTTTGAAATATACAATACAGGTACACACAGGGGTACGGAGGGGATATGCATGAATATTAAACAAATGGGGACCAAATTGTATATGATAAAGGATCAAATTATAACTATTAAAAGCATAAAATAAAACATTTGTAGTGGTTTTTCTTCAATTTTCTGGCGGTTTCTCTTCAATTTTCAACCAGGTTCTTCCATTTACGTATATAGTCTACGGGTAAGCGTATTCAGATCAAGTATC
Organism: Gentiana macrophylla; assembly: GCA_026214975.1. Taxonomy (NCBI): domain Eukaryota; kingdom Viridiplantae; phylum Streptophyta; class Magnoliopsida; order Gentianales; family Gentianaceae; genus Gentiana; species Gentiana macrophylla. Next base: position 122,065,343 of record CM047809.1, on the reverse strand, counting down.
CAACTTTTAGAAAATGACAAATTAGCCCCGTACATGTGTCCAAAGTATCAGATGTGTATTTGTTTTGGATACAAGCTATCAAACCCGTGTTTTAATGTGTTTTCCACTCGTTTTTTTTTTTTTTTTTTTACCATTGAAATAGGGTCACTAGAGAAAACACTGCACCAATTTCACAGGGGATATGATTTCAGTTGGTTCATACCCGTTCGATGATTGCTTCATCTTCTGGTGTAACGCTAATGGCATGAGGCAAATCCAGATCATCCGTCTCCACCACATCCCTGATGACAAAAAGACAAAACATCAATCAAAAGCTTACGTAAAAAGACGCCCATTATATGCATTTGGCATTTGGCATTTGGAATACAGACGCTTTTGGTCCTTTTGTTTCACAATTTTCACAATTTTATCCCCTATATTTCATCTTTGGCACTTTTACCCCTCCTCTATGCATTTTTTTAACATTTTCAGTCCATTTTCGCCACACGTCAAGTATTTATTGGCTAGAGCATGTCGCACCTTCAATGCTAGGCACTTTGGACTGAGAATGTAAAGGATGCATAGATAAAGGGTGAAATTCCGAAGATGAAACATTGAGGATAGAAGTGCAAAATTCATGAGACAAAAGGGACCAATCTTTATCCATTTGGTATTTTGCTCAGGCCAATATACAAGGAAAACTTAATGTTTCCGGAAAATAATGCATGATTTACCCCTCCAGACCCTCCAGACCCTCTGCTACAGGTTCATTAATCAATTGAAGAAACTCTTGATGATGCTCCTGTATAACTCTTAAGAGTTCAGGGTTCTCTTGTCCAAGCTCTTGAAGCATAGGCTGTGTAGCATCCAAAACAATATTAGAGAAATTAATATTAATATACATATATACACACACACACAAGTCAACTAGTGACAAATAATTGGATTAATACAATATACCTGTAAGATTTCTGGGTCCGAATGAACCATTGCGCGTAGAGCTTGGAACTGAAATCAAACACACATCAGATTGCACACACAAAATCCACATGACATATACATTCAGATTGCACACACAAAATCAGTATTAAAACCATTTTGTAGCTTACTTATATTAGGGATAATGACATTTTGTGTCCCTTATCATTTTCTCTTTTTTTTTTTTTTTTTTTTTTTGAAAGGATTTCTCTTTGTTTCAAAACTAGCCTTTCTCTTTCATAACGACACTTCATCCCAAACTTCATAATTTTGTTACAGTTTTAGTACTTTTGACGGATCCGATCCGCTCTGACCCGTGCATCAGATCCATTCAGTGTTCTAAAAGTGCAAGTAGAATGTATAGTTAGAGGTGAAAACTGTCACCATATAAAAGTCCGGGGCTGGTTCAGAGACAATAAGAAAAGATAGGGGACCAAAAGTGTCATTATCCATTTTTTTATTGTTTTGCAACCAATAGTATGGTGACACGTGGAAGATACTGTAGTTGTTGATCGTCAGGCGTTGTTAGTCAACTCAGTGTTTCCATAAAAAGTCCTAAAAGTGTAATAAAAATGTATAGTTAAGTGGTGAAAAGGGTCATTATGAAAGGAAGGGGCTAATTTTGACATATGTGAAAAAGATAGCGGAGCAAAAATGTTATTATCCCTTTAAATTAAAAAAAGTTAATAAATAAATAAATAAAAAGCATAAAACACTACGTTATTTTCATCAGGAACATGTCATTAATATGTTTATAATTCCATTAAAACATAATTAGACAAGAGCATCACCTGTGGGTTAGTCCTGAGAAAATCAAGAGGCCCCTGACCAGCAACAGCATCACCAGGCACGTTATCCTGAAAAATTAGCTTTATATAAGATAAAATAACTTAATTACGGATAAATATATTCACGAAATTACTGATTAAAAGACCTGGGGAAACAAGTTTAGTGGTGGTGGATTCAGATTTGTTGAAGAGTCAATGCCAGTCTGAGCCACTGGAACCGCCACTTCAGCCATTACCGGAATCCCCTGTAATGAAGAAAACGGTTTAGGTATCGAAATTCGAAAAGAATGACAATTTTTGCAAAGCAAAAGAGATCAATAAATCATACAGAGTATAAGTAATCCACAGCTCGTTCAGGATTATTGTAAGCAGCACGAAGGGCACGCTCAACGGTTTCTTTGTTCCACATCCCACCGCCCATGTCCAGTATGTGCTGAACAGTTTGCTCAAGATTGGTTGGGGCAACTAAGGTGGAAGCAGCTTCACCGTATGTATTTGATGGTGTACTGCAATAAGGTAAAACCGGTTATCTCAATTGCTCAACAAAAATAGTCATCAGCATCGCTTACAGTATAAAAATGGGCATCCCGATGCATAAAACTATCCAGCCTATGCAATGTTTGAGGGAAAACGTGTGATTTAGGCTTATCGCATGCAGTATTACCTCATATTTCTATACGAGATTGTTTTTTGTGTCAAACACGTAACCTTTGGTCACACGACAAAGGGCTCTTATTGTCGTGTCAAGGCACATAGACTTCTGTCATATTACTATTGCAATACGTATTGGCACCACAATGAATCTGCCGTGGCACCACACTTTAGGTTAGGTTTGACTTTACATAGGTCAAAAATGGACATTCGGTCAAAAATGGACATTCGGTCGAATGTTGAGCGTACATTCGACTTTCTAGAGGTCGAATGTTGGTGTGGTGCCCCAAGAGCAGATTAGCTGTGGTGCCAATAACAACTGCGGACTGCCATTGGGATAAATATCGTAATGAGGCTAGCTATAGATACCTGACTGTTGCGGGGTTAGATGCAGCAACTACACTTTCAGGGCCCTACTGAAAAAAAAAAACAGTAGACACAAGCTCATACAAAAAAGAAACGTTAACAACAGACAAGTTTATAGCACAAAACTAAGACATCAACTTACGGTGCAGAAGGTGTTTCAGGTGCAGGAGTAGAAACACTACTCGGTGCAACACTCGATGCAGCCTGTTTAGAAAACCAATCATGGGGGGAAGAACATGATTAGAACAAAAAAATCCCGAGGCTAATAAGACTAATAAAGGCATTCACAGAACATACCGGCCCAGAAGATGTTGTACTTGACCCCGAGGCTTTGCTCTATACAAATTATAAGGCAACAAACAAGTAAATACACCAAGAGATTGATCGACAATTTGATAATGCTAAGATAACTATTTACCAACAGATATATGTGATATTATATGCTGTCTTGACGGCTTGACGACCAAAAACAGAAAACGCAACGGTTACACAATGCAAGAAAGTGAGTAATTAGACCTTGCTAAGCATCACTACAAGGAAAGCATCTTCAGAAATTGTGTTTTCTGTCAATGTGCTTTCGTCTTTGAGTACTTTCCCGTTATGAATCAATAACTGCTGGCCACAAGGATAACTATCTTTGCCTTGTAAATCTTCAATCTTTTTCTTCACAGCCATTATCTGCATCCAAATACAACGAGCCTCAAGTAGTTTGTACATAACAGAATTAGTACCTTATGAGGACTCTCCAACGTTGCTACAGAAATAACCATATACTGAGTTTCAAGTATATCAAAACATAAATGTAACTGAACTTGCTCTGCTGAAATTTTTGAACAACAGTAACTAAGAGAAATGCAAGCATCCTATGCTACATCATAGGCAATCAACAATTTATCGTCAAATATCTGGCTCAAATCTGTGAATTCTACTGCAGAGGGTTTTACTAGCTGATTCAGTTCAGCAACGACAAACCCATTCTATGAGAAAACTTTAAAATTGACAAACCCACATTATCCTTCAGAATATAATGCTGAATGCAAAACATTCTTAGACAATTTTCCCCACATATAACTCAAACCAGCGAAAATTATAATACATGAACTCAAACTGCAAAAGAATTACTCGATTCCATTCTTGTAAAGTAGAGGGGGAAAAGAGAGAGGAAAAAGACTAACGGTGTCAGAGGGCTGAACCCTAATTTCGAAGTGCCTGCCTTTGAGAGTCTTCACAGTGAGCTTCATCTTCTCGATTCGCTACAACAATTCTCTTTGCTTTCAGATCAAATTTACAACAGCTTCTCTGTTCTGGATGATCGAACTTGCAAAAGAAAGATGAACTTTAGATTCGATGAGTCGATTTCAAGTCTATGGAATAAAAAGTGAAAGGCAGCAAAATATAGCTATAGAGAGCACCGCATCAAAGTAAAAAATCTTTCTTGTACGAAAATTGTGGGAATTCGCTAGAAATTTGAATTTTATTTTAATATTGGATAATTTAGTCATCTGACGTTTGACTAAATTAGCTTTTAGTCTTCACATTTTTTTTTTTCGGGAAATTGTGGATATGTATGTTTTTTTTTTTTTTTACGAAGTGGATATATATTATAAAAAAAAATATTAGTGAAATATATATATTCGTTTGAGACGTAAGATAATTAGGGGCATTGAGTAAAGAAGGGTGTTTGACGCAAAAAGTTATGTAAAAAGGTTTTGTTGTAAAAAAATGAGTTAAAAGGGTGTTTTTAAAATACCTATTCTACCCCTCATTATCCTTATATCCATCTTATCCCATAATTAATCTCTGGTCATTATCTCTCTCCCAAATCCGATTCAATGTCGGGAAATTACTTTGTCCGTCGGAAAAGAGATAACCGCCAATCAACGCCGGAAAGAAGGCCTACCCGCCAAATCATTGCCGGAAAATCACGATTGACCCATCATCCAGTGGTTTTTCCTCTACTTCAACGTCTGGTTGTCCTCCGTTCTCCTCCACTTTCATTTGAGCTCGATTTTTGGTCATTCTCGCCTATTTGAGGACATATATTTTGGTGAGTTAACTTCTTGTTAAGTCCCCATTTGTGTGGTTTGATCCCATTTGTTTCTTGATTAAATGATATTGTTTAATTTGTATAGTGTTTAATGGAGTGTATCTTGATTGATTAAATTGCTTGCTATTGAAGAAATGGGATTGCCACAAGTTGTTTGATCTCGCTTGAAATAAATTGTGTTTGAAAGCAAATTACAGTTCGAAGGATTTAAATTTGCGATTGCGATTCATTTGGTTGACAAGTTGTGATTAGAAAGCAATAAAAAAGTAGAACTTTTGTTTGTTTTGATCATAAACACTGCACTACTTGTTTTTTGTTTGTTTTTTTTTTTGAAAACATAAACTTGTTTTTGTAGTATAAAGATACTTAGAACCTGTTTCTTAAATTCGAACTTATTGTTGCATCTCTTTATAATGGTTTTAGACACTCTTGGATATGACAAATTTAATGCTAATGATGAATCTTGATGACTATTAATTTGAATTATAGATGTGCCATGGTTGATGAAGATGAAGCTTGGTTTATTGTGTGTTATCCGGTTGGGTTTGAGGAGAATATGGATGGTGTTTGGTCATGGTCATTTGTGAATCATGAAGTAGAAAAGCGGTCGACGACCGTATTTGTGAAAAAAATATTTCATATGGTGAGTTGTGTGAAAAATTGAGAGTTGAATTGGGAATTGACACAAGTATTTATGATTTTGAGATGAAATGGATGGCCCCATAGGTAAAGCTTTGCCGATGGTAATTACTTGTGATAAGCGGTTGAGACATTTCTTGTTGGTTTATGATCCCGTGAAAGATGCTTTATTAGTATCTTTGAAAAGAAAAAGAAGGTGACATGTATATTGAAATTGAAGCAAGAAACCGTGATGATGTTATTGTGAATGAAGAAGAATATGTTGAAGAGGCACCTTTGAACATAGTAAGTCAAGATACATGGGAGGATAATAATGTTAGTCAAAGTGCCCTAACAAGTGTACCCATTGAAGAACCATATCTTGAAGAGATGCATTTAAAAGAACCATATATCGGAAGAGACGCATTTAAAAGCGGTAAGTCAATGCACATTCGATGATAATATTGTTAGTCAAAGTGTACTTTCAAGTGTACCCATTGAAGAGACATGTTTGAACAATTTTTGCAAGATCCTCTATTGGACATCTTGGGTGATGATTGTTTTGTAGAAACGGCCTCGCCACGTACATTGAATGTTGATGATGGTAATTTAAATGAGAAGGATGAAGGTTTGTCGGTCGATGATACTTTTACGGGTGATGATCGAGAATCCCCAAACATGGATACATTTATCGGAGTTGATTGTAACCGTAATGTAATCCAACATGATATTGGTCTTGATGAAGAAACAATAGTGAGCATTCCTGATAATGAAGACATTCTTGTGAATGACCGTTTTGCCAAAAAAGGTTTGTTGAAATATAAAGTTGAGATGTTGGCTGTGAAGTTCCATTTCGAGTTTGATGTTCAGACTACCAATACCATGGTTTATGTAGTGGTGTGTGCCTCGAAAGAATGTAATTGGCGTTTGAGGGCAACTAGGTCGATACATCTAAATGCTTTGAAGTGCAAAGGTATGCGAGTAAGCATACTTGCTTACCTATTGTCCATCGAAAGGATCATAGACATGCTTCGTACAAGCTAATTGGAAGGTATTATTCTCCGAACTATGTACGTGCCGAATGTGTTTTCACTGCAAATGATATCATCGCAAATTTTAATCGAGAGTTTAAATGCGAGATATCTTATCCCAAGGCTATCTCAGCTAGAAATTATGCAATTGGATTAATCTGGGGCGATCCACACAAAAGTTTCGGTAAGTTGCCAAAGTTTTTTCAAAGATTGAAGAAGACAAACCCCGACACAGTGACAGACATTCACACCGTTGGGGACCATAGATTCAAGTATTGTTTTATGGCACTTGGTGCAAGTATACATGGTTTTCAATCATCAATGCGCGATGTAATTTACGTGGACGATACGCATTTAAAATCTATTTACAAAGGGACTTTACTTATTGCAACATGTCAAGATGGTAATTATCAAATATTTCGCTTGCATGGGCTATTGTTGATTCGAAAACAATTTATCTTGGACATGGTTCTTTCAAAGATTAAAACGCATTACAGGTGACACCAAGGATTTAGTGATACTTTTACGATCGGGTGAAAGTATTACGCATGGATTTAAAGAAGTGTACAAGCAAGCGCATCATGGACATTGTATCTATCACATGCAAAAAAACTTGAGGACTCATTATCCAAGACGCGGTTTAACGGGTCTTTTTTATTAAAGTTGCACATGCATATACCCAACGATCATTTAAATTGAAGTTCAAGCGCTATGTAAGAAATGTAGGGATCTTTGAGAAGTCCGAGAATCTGATCCGACTAAGGATATTCTTTGTGTATTTGGATGAAGCATCGTTCCTTTATGGTGCAGAGCTCATTTTCCGGAGAACGTTATAATATAATGACAACGAACAATGCCGAGTCATTGAACAAGTAAGCTAAGGCGTGTGCGTGAGTTTTCTATAGTTGGGTTGCTTAAATATATTCGGGATGTATTGCAAATATGGTTTGCTAAAAGAAGTTCGGAAGCTGCGATGTGTTCAACTCCTCTCACTCCAAAAATTCAAGCATTAGTGAATAATAAATACAAGTTTGTTTCGAAGTTTACTGTTAGTCTAATTGTCCAAGAAAGATATGATGTACTTGACTTGGATGCGATGATGAATTACATTGTGGATTTAGTCAAACGGACATGTACATGTAAGAAATTTGATTTAGATCGGATTCCATGTGACCATGCAGTAGCTGTGACTAAGAACAAGAGTAGGCACGCATACGAGTATTGCAGTTGGTATTTTGGCACCGAATGTTGGAGACAGGCTTATTCCAAAAGTGTGTTACCCTTGCCAAATGTAGCGGATTGTGAATTTCCTGATGATGTGCTTGCCATGAAGGTGTTGCCGCCGTTGTTGGAGAAGCGACAAAGCGGGCGTCCTAAATCTAATAAGAGAATCCCATCTGCCGGAGATGCGCCAAAGACGGTGAAAGCAACAAAACGCAAGAAAAAAGATGCTACTCCTATTTTGACGTGATTCCCTTAGGTAAATGTATTTCTTTCTTTCTTTCTTTTGAAGGTTAAAAATTTATAGTGTGAAAGATGATGTTCAAGTGATTATGAAGGATGTTCTGTGAGCTATGCGATTGTTTTGCTTCAAAATGGAAGATGATGTCTTGTTAATGTGTATTGATGTACATGGCTTTTGGTTAGGCATTAAAATTATGACTTTTGTGTATTTATTATGTTCAAGTAATTAACTAAACGAGATTTGGCATTAAAATGTGTATGACTTTTGTGTATTTACTATGATCGAAGAATTAATTAAACGAACTTTGGTACTAATATGTGTAATCAACCTTGATCGAACCTCGTTCTATCATCTTATTATGTGTAATGTACCTTGATCACAGTAATCGCCTTGATCGGACCTCGATCTAACATCTTATTATGTGTAATCAACCACGATCACGATGAATCGCCTTGATCAAACCTCGATCTAACATCTTATTATGCGTAATCAACCTCGATCTGAGAATCGCCTTAATCGAACCTCGATCTAACATCTTATTATGCGTAATCAACCCTAATCACAAGAATCGCCTTGATCGAACCTCGATCTAACATCTTATTATGTTTAATGTACCTTGATCACGATGAATCGCCTTGATCGAACCTCGATCTAACATCTTATTATGTGTAATCAACCCTAATCACAAGAATCGCCTTGATCGAACCTCGATCTAACATCTTATTATGTGTAATGTACCTTGATCACGATGAATCGCCTTGATCGAACCTCGATCTAACATCTTATTATGCGTAATCAACCTTGATCACAAGAATCGCCTTGATCGGACCTCGATCTAACATCTTATTATTCGCGTAATCAACCTTGATCACAAGAATCGCCTTGATCGGACCTCGATCTAACATCTTATTATGCGTAATCAACTTTGATCACGATGAATCGATATGATCGGACCTCGATCTAACATCTTATTATGTCTAATCAACCCTAATCACAAGAATCGCCTTGATCGAACCTCGATCTAACATCTTATTATCGTAATCAACCTTGATCACAGTAATCGCCTTGATCGAACCTCGATCTAACATCTTATTATGCGTAATCAACCTTGATCACAGTAACCGCCTTGATCGAACCTCGATCTAACATCTTATTATGTGTAATGTACCTTGATCACAGTAATCGCCTTGATCGAACCTCGATCTAACATCTTATTATGCGTAATCAACTTGATGATCATGTCGCCTTGATCGGACCTCGATCTAACATCTTATTATGCGTAATCAACTTTGATCACAGTAATTGATATGATCGGACCTCGATCTAACATCTTATTATGTCTAATCAACCCTAATCACTGTAATCGCCTTGATCGAACCTCGATCTAACATCTTATTATACGTAATCAACCTTGATCACAGTAATCGCCTTGATCGAACCTCGATCTAACATCTTATTATGTGTAATGTACCTTGATCACGAGTCGCGCTTGATCGAACCTCGATCTAACATCTTATTATGCGTAATCAACTTTGATCACAAGAATCGCCTTGATCGAACCTCGATCTAACATCTTATTATGTCTAATCAACCCTAATCACAAGAATCGCCTTGATCGAACCTCGATCTAACATCTTATTATGCGTAATCAACCTTGATCACGATGAATCGCCTTGATCGAACCTTGATCTAACATCTTATTATGTGTAATCAACCCTAATCACAAGAATCGCCTTGATCGAACCTCGTTCTATCATCTTATTATGATTGATCAACTCGGATCACACTAATAAGACGATAGATCGAGGTTTGATCGAGGCTATTATCGTGTGATCTTGATTGATTAAGGCAATTACACTTCATCTCCCACGTTAAATCGGTGCTCGATTAAAGCGATTACGGTAATCCGAGTCAATCGAACGTGATATGATTCATTCATTTCGAGACGTTATGACAAGATCGAACTCGATTCGTCGATAATTGAGCTCGTTCTTGGCACTTATATAAAGCATCACACACCCCAAAAAAACCAAAACCCTAATTTTGTCGTTCTCTCTTCTTGGTAGCGCCAAAATCGGCCTCTCCCGCCTCCCAAACCAGCGCCAAAATCGGCCTCTCCTCCCCTCCCAACACGGCGCCCCCTAGGTGATTCTGCAGCTCTTAATTGATATTTGGGTATGTCTGGGTGTTTGTTCTCTGTCTTGGTGCGATTGTTCTGCTGCGTTTTACTCTTCGCTGTTTTTTTCTCTTCATTGTTTTTAACGGTATGTCTGGGTGTTTGTTCTTGTGGGAAATATGTGAAATATGTTGTTGGGCCATCTCTCTTTGGAATCAAAATCCTGTTTTTTATGGTAATTTTGTTTTTATGGAACTCAATAACTCATGCCTTCACTCATGGCACTAAAAGCTGGCAAAGATATTTGAGTCTTGTGAGTTTATGCCATCACATTCATAAGTACTTTTCTACAAAGGGAATTTTCCTCTTTAGTGCATATATTATCATGATTTGAACAAAGGCATTGTTGTAATTTGTAAATTATTATCCTATTTATGAACCTCAATTGTTATGGGGGTATTGATGTCATTTTTCATCTATTCTGCAAAATCTTAGGTTGTTGTAATCCTTGACTTGTGTATGAGTTGGAAATGAATAGATGATGGTTATTTCTTTCTTTTGTTATGTGCTAATTAATTTCTTAAGTGATATTTTTTTATTTTTTTATTTGTCGATAATTATAGTAATAGTATAATTGGTTTGGATGAAGGATTGGTGGCTAAGAATGATGAGAATGGTGTATTTGAGTATTGAGGAGATTGAAGATCTTCAACGACAAGAATATGAAGAGATGATGAAAGAGATTAAGGAACTTGAAGATATTCTTCGTAAACAATACTGAAAGGATTAAGGAAATGGAGGATTTTGAGAATCGATGAGAAAAATTGCAATTGAAATGGAAAGAGGAAGAAGAAAATTTGAAAGGCAAAGGCCCGCACAATATAGGTATTACTATGATTCGTGTGGAAATGAAGTCGACTCTTCGGACTCGAAGGTGTAATTATTTGCTAATGTGTAACGTAGACATGAATTTGAGTTATGGTCCGTATTCGTAAACTTATTATCCATGGGTTTTGTTGTAAACTTGTAATGGTTGATTTGTTTGTGTTTGTACGTAAACCTTGGATATGGTTACTTTTTGTTTTTTAAGCTAATCATTCACCAAATTTATAACTTTCTGTAACAAAAAACAAGTTGAAGTTAGTTTCACACTTAAAACACACTACTACTTGTTTTTACAGAGAACAATTTGTAGGATTGTAACATTCGTTGATACGTATGGTACCATGTTAATTAGCTTTAACATCCATCAAATTCAAGTTTAACACCCATCAAATTCAAGTACAATCAAATTCAAGTTTAACACCCATCAAATTCAAGTACAATCACATTCAAGTTTAAAAATGATCATGGATCGAAATCCCAAGCAAGGAGTTCACCGACCAACTTCTTCCTCCAATATTTCATCTTGTTAACTTGCATGAACATACATCCAATTTGCCCGTCAAGAACTCCACGTATTTTAGGACAAACATTCCACAATCATTCCTACCAAAAGTATCAAAAGAGAGTTAGTAATTAAATCAAACAATTTAACAAAATACTCAAACATAATAATAACCGATGCTTAGTATTTGGTAACAACATACCCGTTGTCTTGAATAGGCAAACCTTCCACCTTCTCAACAATAAAGCTTTAAAAGCTGTAGTTCTCGTACCCGACTACAAATCTCTTTAACATACTGAATAACAACTTGAAACGGTGTCAAGAACTTATTTAGCACTCCCTTTCGCACATGTGATGGCATGCTATCATACACCAAAATTTGTCCTTTTCGATATCAATTCGCAACAACATGAAATGATCACTCTCAATTGCGAGGCACATATAAAGTTTTAAGCACGGACCACGGTTTCCCATAACTAGGATTATCACCATTCAAATACTTCATCAACGCTTTTGAAAACTTATGATCCTTCAACTTCTTTGAGATTCCTTTTTCATACTCAAAGATGTATAAACTTTGTGAAATACGTATCAAGTACACCAAACACCTTCCTCAAATAAATGCGGATACACTATCATACGACGCGGATTTGACACAATGACGTATTCATTACCTGTATTAACATGCAAACAAATTGTTTGAAGCATTGAATAACTACACATTCATAAACCACGTAAGTGAAATCAAAGTGGACTTACACTTGATTGCAACCATCCACCTTCAACAACTTTTTTCAGTTCAAAAGCTTTTACTTCTTCATCAAGAAGCCTCACATCAACACTAAATCCAAAATGAGATTGTAAAAACTTATAGTTATTACGCAAAAATAAAATATATACAAAAATACTTGAACCATACGAATTTAATACCTGTCATCAACCGATTTTAGAACATTTTCCACGTAATCCATCACAACGGGATCTGCTTCTCGGTAAGGATCAAAACAATCCACATTTTCTAATTTTACGCCTTTCAAAGCAGATGGCTTCCTCTCACAACTTCCTTTTCGGTGATTTCTTTTTTCTCCTCCGAATTTTAAGAGGTAACGATCAGGAATGTAAACAACTTCTTCCCGTTCACTTTTCGAGATCTTTCCTTTATCCTTCATCGGCCTCCTACACAACAAATTGACAACGATATAATTAATAATAATTAACTTTAAAGTAAAAGCGAAAATATTGAATTTTTAAACAATATTTATACCTCACTCGGTTCTTCTTTCTTGCCATCCACCTCATCTAATTTTCTTTTTTGAAACAATCGTCTCTTCATCACACTCCTCCATCGTCACATCATTGCCTCCATCAGATTGTACAATCTCTTCATTTTCATCATTTCTTTGATTACTAGATTGAGCGACCAAGAAATCCAATTTACTATGAAGTTTTTCAATAGCAACAGTATATTTCTCGGTTCTCTTCTTTCACCACAACTCTTATCATTTCTTTGATCTTTTCATAATCTATTCCAACTTGGTCGGAGTTGTTTGGCTCATCAAACTCGAGTCATCATCCACAATGAAATCGGGTGAATCGTCCTCTTCTTCATTGAAATTGTGCACGATAATCGTTGTCTTTCAAGTTCGGTGGACGCAGTGACCGGATGTATCTCCAATCTGCATTGACATCACTTAATTAATTTTAAAACGTCAACCTACAATTTCAAAAAAATATAATGAAATAAATAAAACAAAAACCACTAAACCTTTCTTCCTTGCAATGTAAATTCCAAGTTGGACGATGAAAGACTCTTTTTCAATTCCCATTTTTGCATACGAGGATAGCTTTTTGTTTATTAACTTACAAAGCTTGCCCACGCATGGAATGGCTTCAAAAGCCCATACCTAAAGCAAATAAAACATAGTTTTTATATATATATTTCACATAAACTATAAACATCTAAGGACAAATACAATTATCTCAAATACAAATTAGAACAAACGAATGCATACCATTATAGCCAGTGGAAACCCATACAATGAATATTGTATTTTCTCCACGTCGTCACTAAACCATGCTGACATGTCCCGTTTGAAGATTCGTACTGTGCTATGATAAGCCAAACTCCCCCAAGGATATCGGTTGAATGATTTCAAATCATCCACCAACTCGAACCACCACCATTCCATTGTTCTGCACTCCTCCGCCCCCAACAAAACATATGCTAAAATAACTATCAAACCTAACTTATAACGATCCGTTTCATTGTCTACTCTACCAACAAATACATTCATCAACTCCTTCCTATTTATCGTCTTCATATTTGCAAAATATCGAGTCACAAGACGACTCTCTTTACCTTTCGTCTTGTCAGAATGACTATCACTACCGATCATAAATCCGAAGAATTCAGAGCAAATTCTTGATCCCAAATCTCAACGCCTTACCACCGACCTTAAACCAAACACCATCATCGATTAATTCATCATTTTCCGTTTCAATTACCTTTCCTTTTCCCTTCCCTTTTTCTTTTCCTTTTTCCTCTCATTTTCATTATCTTTGTAAATCAACACTCTCATCAACAAATGATGAACTAATTGCTTTGCTTGAATCTCTCTCACATCTAATAAGCTACCAAAGCACTCTGTTCAAATAATTCTTTATGAATGTCATCTAATTTTTGTAGACCGTTGAAACAATTTTCATGAGATCATGGTTGCAAATTTCACATTTTCTTGTACGGGCTTTTGGGGTGAGTTTATAAGCAAGCTCCATTATATATATTATTCAGCCGATAAACTACAACAATCAAAATGGTGAAACTCATCAATTGCAATAATAATAAACACACATTTAACAATAAAAATTCAAAATGCATCTACAATCCAACAAACAATCTACAACTAATTGAATACCCACAACCTCATCGTCCTTCAACTAATTGAATACCCACAACCTCATAAAACGAAAATGCCTATCTAAACAAGGCGCAAAAAAAGAGGTGATTTTAACGAATACAACAAAGAAGAATCACAGCCAAACACAGAAAGTGATGATAAATGAAAATCATGAACAAAGCACAAAACCATCAAACAAAAATCACAAGCATGAATGCCAATGAAAATGATAATTATGCGGGGAAATGCAAAAGATGAGAGAGTGATCAATCATATTTGGTGAATGTACCTTGTCGAGTAGTAAATCAGTTTGAAATTTGAATTCAAATTGGGCACAAAATTTTCAGTTTTCAGAATTAATGCGAACTTGTCTTCCCTTCTTCTTTCTTCTTTCAGTTTTCTTTCTTCTTCCCTTACCCAATTTCCGGCAAGATAAGCTATCACCTCTGATTGGGATTGGAAAGGGGTTGATTACTGTGAAATGGGTTGATAAAATTGATAAAGAAAGGGAAATCGTTTGTATGACTTCTTTCGGGTTTGGTAATCTCGGTGTGTGAATGAAAAATGAAGGGAGAAGGGCTTCAACGGCTATGAAGAAGAAGCGATTAAGGGGCTTGAGCAGGAAGAGGAAGAAGCGATTTTATGGAGAAGGTATGGAGAAGGGAAATCGGTCGGTTTATGAAGTCGGGATGGGAAGTTGGGGTGTTTGGTTAGGGATAAGGGATAATTAGGAAATCAACCACAAATGAAGGAATTAGGGAAAAGTTTGATTTAGGATTTCTTAAACAATTTTTTTTTTTTTAAATACAAAAATGTGGGAAATTGTAGTCAACCCTTTTTCACAACTCCATTTCCAAAACAGCCGTAATAACTGATTTCCCCAGATAATTAACATGTTTAACGGGTTTAAAGGTAAGAAAAACGATTAACTAATGACAACCGAGTAATACTCCCTCCGTTCCAATTTATCTGAGGCAATTGTCAAAATCACACATATTAATAAAATGACTAGAATGTCCTTAGTTATAATTAATTTGAATTTTTTTTATATCTTCTAGACTAATAATTAAAGGTAAATCAAGTAAAAAGACAATAAATGTTGCATTGGAAATTTTACTGCCTCACATAAAATGAAACAAAACTTTTTAGCAACTACCTCATTTATTGTGGAACGGAAGGAGTAAAACATAAAACATATTGATAAAAAAAGAGAATTAATGTCTAATGACGGTTTTGTTTTGAGTTAAGGCGTGAATGTTCGATTTCGTGAAGAGTCGATATTATTGTTAATTTCTGAAGATTCGGTTCCGTAAATAACTGACCTCAACTTTGAAAGGCATATGGTTTCTAACAATGCTGGACCTCGTCTGATAATAAATTCGGGTCATAATAACCTAGTAACAATCTATTCAAAACAAATATATATATAAAAAGATGAAAGCGGGGGTGGTGTTTTGTGATTTTAGAATGAGTCTGACTGTCTGAGATTATGAATCCTAAGTTGCCTACGTATCCTGTAATTATTCACGAATCAAGTCTCTAGTAGTTAATTGAGATCGTTTATATAGAAGGCATCTCGTTCAAGGCAAGTTTGTGCCGTATCCTTCAAATACTTTTTTTTTTTTTTTTTTTTTTTTTTTTTGCATTTTGAAATAGCATCCATGACCATTATTAGCTTCTCTCAAAAAAAAAAAACAGAAACAAAACGGTTGTGGATTTTACCAAGTTACTACAGACATTATGCATGATCATGTAAAAGATGGTTTAATTCTAGAAGAGCGGTGGATGAAATTTGAGCATTAATCTCTTAGAAAGTTCCTTCACAAATATTCATTCAAATATAAATTCTTAAAGTGCAGCTAATTCCAGACCCCCTTTGGGCGGCGGCGGGGCTGACAACCACCACCCTCTCCTACATTGTGTCCACCGCAAGTCGTCTTGGATCGAGAAACCTTGCCATGGTTCTTGAGACCAAAGGAATCGCCGCCGCTTGTCCCATCTCGGAGTCAACCAGAGTAAGGCCCCCCTTCTTCTCTTTCCTCTATCTCGCCGACAACCCCCAATTATGATAGCCGACGCCTCAATTGCACGTTGCTTTGAAGTCGCACTTTCAAATTCAACATAAGCAAAACACTTTCTCGTATTATTTATTAAAACTCGGATCCCGTCCCTCTTAATAGACCCAAATTTCTTCAATTCCTTCTCAAGTTGTCTAAAAGTGGCATGAGGCGGCAAATTTCTTACATAAATGGTGTGACCTTCTACCTTCTTCATCAGTATTGCTCTTTTCAGACGCAGAACCAACGCCAAGAGTTGATGCTTGGACTGGTTTTCCAACTTCAGGTTCCGGGTTGAAATCAGTTTTGTCTTTTTGTTTTG
This sequence comes from Gentiana macrophylla, assembly GCA_026214975.1. NCBI lineage: Eukaryota > Viridiplantae > Streptophyta > Magnoliopsida > Gentianales > Gentianaceae > Gentiana > Gentiana macrophylla. Next base: position 122,048,641 of record CM047809.1, on the reverse strand, counting down.
ACGCATAATCGCCAGACATAGGTTCCAAGTTGAAGACAAATCTTTCGCCTTCTTTTAAGGCAGTGGTCTTGCACTCAGGCAGAGAGAAGCAGATTCTAACTTCAAATTGCTTATCACGCTGAATTTCCACCTCATAGAGGCATATGTTCGTCACAGTCATTGAATCTTCTCCCTTACGATTTATACGGGTGAGTTGTATAGGTTGATATCTATTCAAACTATACATGTTATAGAAGCTACAACTCTGGACAAGACAAAATTCGTCTTTACCCAAATGAACCAGATGCCTGGTTCTCGAATCCTTCAAATACTCTATTTCGTATTGACCAAGGATTATATTGTGTCAATCCCTATTATTTATGAGATAATTATGGGTATTTTGAATACCAAGATCAGAGTCTTAATGACTTGAGATTCTTTCCATGTTGATCTCACATACTGCACGTGGGCGATATCAGATAAGTGAGGCTCAGGCTGACCTGCGTCGAGCCTCTCCAGACCGACTCGACCCGTACTGCGTAGACCCGAGCTCCCCAGCAACATAGCCGACCTGCGGTGGTGCTGTTCGGAAGAAATGGGTAAGACCTTTCACATGTGGTTCAGGTATGCCCTTAGGTATAAAGTGGGGCTCCTGACCTTTTAATGTTGCAGTTTCTCTGTCTTCATTTATTGTTTGATCAATTAGAAGATGACACGTGGTGATGCCCAGTTCGACCCTCGTCAATTTTCGTAATAAATTGAAAACCCAAGTGATACCATGTTTTACTTTTTACTTAAACCCTTTGGTATTCATGACCAACAGTCTCGACCAATTCGGAGTTCGGTTTGGATCGCACGATGCAAAGTCGACTTTACTCGCGAGTCGTGTCTACAAAGTCTGACTCTGAAACTCGAAGTGATAGCATTTTCTTTTTCTTAAAGCCCCGGGTGTCCGATATCAACTGACCCGTATAATCCGGAGCTCGGTCCAAATCGTGTCTGTAAAATCTGACTCTTACTTAGGGTCGTGACTGTAAATTCTTACTCTTATTCAGGGATAATGAATGACCAAGATATTTCAAAATGACACCTCAGAAGAAAATCGAACCGATAACTTCTATCCACATTATTAAGTGAGTTGCCACTTGGATCAAACTAGTTGGTATAGCATGGATCAAACTAGTTTACATTATCAAGTGAGTTGTTGGTATAGCATGCATTTTACATCCCATTAACGAAAGTGTAAAGACGATACTACATAGTCTTTATTTTATTTTATTTTTAAAGATAATCTTTTTAGGTATAAAAACAGAAAACGGGATTTTATGCATGCATTACGAAAGAAACAGATTTCTCCCTCTTTTTTGTTCGACCGCTTTTGCCGCGTTTCTCTCTCACAGGAAGATAGAGTCAATCTCCTTCTACTCTTCTTTGCCGCTGATTTCGTAAGGTTCTTTCGCATGATATATCTGCATAGAATATGCATATTAAGCCTCAATTTCTGGTTCAATTATTATCGATTTTTCCGATTTTATACAGTGAATTTCCATCCCTGAGAAGATTTAGTGGAATTCTGCTTGTCTTTTTGACTACGACAGTTGACTATACTGAATCTACGTTTTCAATATCTGTTTGGAATCTAATACTCTGATTTTATTAATTTCATATCTTGGAGGATTAGGATTTGAAGTATGTGGTGCTGAAATTTTGGCTGAATTAGTGTTTTATTCCACTCGAAATAGTTGAGGTTGGAATTGACGGTCATAATTTTTCCAGACGCTTTTGGAGAGGATGGAGAAGAAGAAGAAGTATCCAATAGGAGCGGAGCATTATACGCTGTATGAAGAGGTAGGGACAGGGGTGAGCGCATCTGTTTATCGTGCACTGTGTAATACTCTCAATGAGGTTGTTGCCATCAAAATCCTTGATTTTGAGCGTGAAAATTGTGATCTGGTAATTCCTAAACATCTCTGTTTTCCTACATATATTTGTTCCTCTGCCATTACTACGGGAAAATGCTATTGTCACAACAATTGATATCACACACTTTGAACCATTGATCATGATATAGGACTTATTGATTGATATAAGACCTATAATAATCAAGGCTAAATAAGTGTGTTGCGTTAATCGTCGTGGCGCGCTTGATGCGGTTGCTTTATGGATATCTGCTTTTATAAACAGGATTGTTATGTTTGTGCACATTGAACTAATTCATTTTGAATTTGATGATGTGTTGTATGAAGAGTTTTGAGGATGTGTGCCTGTTAAGTGTACGGTGCTTCTTGTTTATTGCTAATTAAGTATTGCTATTTGCTGGCGCCACACAAACAAAAAAAACACCATGTATTGCCAATGCTACTTCACTACAAAACTAAATAAACACTTAAGAACTTTATCAAATGGAGTGTGAGTTATCCTTTCCATAGCTTGTTCAGCTAAAACTAATCAGTATTTAAGAAAAGAATGGATTTCCTCTCTGCCCTTATTACAGACTGAGATTTTATACATAATTTTTTTAACTTTGCAGACAATAGAGATACATTATTATTCACTTACTGTCTGTAATGAGGTTTATAGGATGATACATAACATGAAAACTATATTATTTGTAGAAACAAGAGATAATATCATATTGTCCCAAAAGGTTATATTGCTATAAGTTTGTCTCCATCTCTTTTTCAATCTCCACTTAATTTTGTGGCCATATATCAGGTTCTATACATGAGTTATCCCTATTATTTTGAAAGAATGCAACTGTTTGTACTGTTTTGGTGGTTTCTGGGTCCAGTGGGGTTGCTAAAGATCTCAAAGTAAAATGATCATTCAGAATTATACGAGTATTTAGAGAAACTACCTCGTCCTTTTAATTATTTGACATCTGACCAATTTCAATGTTTTTGTTTTGTTTTGTTGCTGAACTAATTGGATGGTCCTATTTTCATCAGATATCAAAGTTAATTTTTATAATGACTTGTTCTTCCCTGGTTATCTGAATTACAGACTAAAATTTGTCGAGAAGCACAGACAATGATCCTGGTAGACCACCCTAATGTTCTTAAAGCACACTGCTCCTTTGTTAGCGATCACAGTTTGTGGGTTGTTATGCCTTACATGGCTGGAGGCTCTTGTTTCCACATTCTGAAGGCTGCTCATCCTGATGGATTCAAGGAGGCAATTATTGCAACCATATTGCGTGAAGCATTAAAAGGTTTGGAGTATCTTCACGGTCAGGGGCATATTCATCGTGATATCAAAGTGAGTATTGCAGTCTAGTTGTCCTGTATGCTTATAAGATTGGCTACTTACCTGATTTCTGATTACATGACCAAAGATTGTTTTTGGCAATATTGTTTTGTGTATCACATATACTATTTATGGGAATTGTCTTCAAAACCAAAGGGATTTTCTGATTAATTTTTGTTTATGCATAAAGGGTTTTCTTTTGCTTCACATGAATATGCTGTACGGTAGTCGCGTCAATTGGAAATGTTAAGTGTCAATGCTCAATAGGTGAATCTTATCTAGATGTAACAATGTTCACTTGTTATAGCATCTTTAGCTGCATCTCAGACGTTAAAGCTGTCTTTGTTCCATATCAACATATTAGCAAGTGCTCACCTAAAAATTAATGACTGGCTGCCATGCCGCTATTGTTCTTAATATGTTACTTTAGATGCCGTAGTAGGTTTTCGTGGGTCACCAACTTTTTGCTATGAGTTTTGCAGGCTGGGAATATCCTCATTGATTCCCGTGGTGCTGTCAAACTAGGAGACTTCGGTGTTTCTGCTTGCATGTTTGATTCATGTGACAGACAACGACATAGAAATTCTTTTGTTGGGACTCCTTGTTGGTATGCTTACTCCAAATAAATGCTTTAGGCAATTCTTCCTCTAATGAACAAAAAAATGTAATATGTATTGTTTGTTTTGATATATATAAAAACCCTAGTTTGTTTGTTCAGTTGGAGTAGATCTTATTTTTATCAGTATAATTATTTTCAAGCTTTCACGTTCCTCTCTAACAGTAGGCTCATTTGTTCGATAGGATGGCACCAGAGGTCATGGAGCAAGTGAATGGCCATGACTTGAAGTCTGTTACTATCTGATGCTTTTTTTTCTGTTGCTATATCACTTATAACAGTTGTGAATAATCTTTGTTTATTATTTTAATTTTTGAAATGCTATGTTATTGATTCTGAAGAGCTGATATCTGGTCATTTGGCATAACTGCTCTGGAGCTTGCACATGGCCATGCTCCATTTTCAAAATATCCTCCATTGAAGGTGTACTTAAGTTATCCATATACCTTCTTTTGAACATTTTTAAGCCATTTACTTTCCCATGATAAGTGTTTCTTCTCCTAGGTTTTTATTATGACCTTAAAAAATGCACCTCCTGGTCTTGATTACGAGAGGGACAAGAAGTTTTCAAAGGTATGATAAGTGTTTCTTCTCCCAGGTTTTTATTATAACTCACAGTTGTTTCCTTTTCTATATGTAGTCCTTTAGGCAGATGATTGGTAGCTGTTTGGTAAAAGACCCTTCACAACGCCCGACTGCAAAGAAGTTGTTAAAGCATTCTTTTTTCAAGCAAGCAAGGTCAAGTGATTACATATCAAGAACTCTTCTGGAAGGTCTTCCTGATCTGGGTAATCGACTTCAGGCTCTGAAGGTTAGTGAGTTAAAATATAATGGCTTACCCACTCAAAGATTTCATTTCAAACGTGTGAGGATATATGTATGCTGATGAGAGTTTCATGCCAAAAAAATAGAAAAGGAGGAAGATATGCTTGCACAAAAGGAAATTCCAGATGGGCGAAAAGAAGAAATATCACAGGTTTTGAATTTTCATTTATTTAAGAGAAGATGATACAACTTGTAGTCTTATTTTCATGCGCTTTGTGACTTATCCGATATTTGGTGATTGATTGTGTGTGGATGAGTAAAAAAACCTTGATTTGACTCACCACTTCAAGGTCTAGTCATCAAATATGACACTAGAAAGTGCAGAGCTTAGTGATTTGTAGTGAATATATTTAGACTGTGAAACATGCCTTTAACATGTTTTATCCAGAATCGAAGACTTAAGCATTCGTTCTATGTGTGCTATTCAATATCCAATAAGGAGAGTGGGGAGAAAACGACATACTTAATTCTTCAAAGTTTATCTTTCCTCCTTGAACTGTAGATACTTCTTTCTTTTAGTATATGCATTTCTTTTGGCCGGACATATGCTATATTTATTAATAATGTCTTGTTAAGGCTTTTTCCACTTGCCTGTTGCTCAAAGAAACTTATTGTCATGATATGCGAACTATTGCAGAATTTGTATAAACGGGGTATAAGCAATTGGAACTTTGACCTTGATGATTTGAAGGCTCAGGCTTCACTGGTATGATGACCACCTTCTGTTTCCGCCAGCTTAAATTTACTTGGAAAAAAAGAGGGAATAAATACACTTTTGGTCCCTTTTGTTTCCTCAATGTTTCATCTTTGCACTTTAACCCCTCACCTATGCGTTTTCTTTATACCTTTTCGGTCTATGTTTTACCACGTGTCAAATTTATATTGGTTGGAGTCTATAGTACCTTCTATGCTCGTTTCTTGACACTGGCCCTTTGGATTGAAAATGTAAAAAGAAAAAAAAAATAGATGAGGGGTATAAGTGCAATGATGAAACATTCAGGACAAAAGTGCAAATTTTGTGAAAGGAAAGGGACAAAAAGTGTTTTTATCCCTATAAATGTATGTGCTTATTTCCTTATATTCTTCCAGCTTTCGGACGAGGATAATGCTGCTGACAAGGACCAAAATGGAAGCTCAAGTTCAATTCTAGATCATGATACACATGGAACACAGCTACATCATCAGGCCCCTTCAGCCAGTCAATGTGCACAACTTCGCGAGAATCAGCATATTCTGGGAGCGGTGATTCGGTATTTCTTGGCTTTCAACTTTGTAGATGAGACAAACTTTAACTTTGCATTTTAAATTCCTAATGACACGATGCTTGCAGGATGACAATAATGTAGCTGCTCATTCTTCTTCTGCTGATTCCATGGCGGATAACAACACGTATGTCACAATGCATGTCGAGTTTGTATAACGATCATCTCTGTAGTATTACCATTGAGGATAAAGACATTGTCCCTTTTGTTTCACATTTTTTGCATTTCTATCTCGAATGCTTCATCTTGACACTTTTGCTATGATTTTCTTTACATGTTCTATCCATTTAGCCACGTGTCAAATTTTCATTTGTTGGAACATTTCGTACCTTCGATGGTTGATGTTGGACACGTGACACTACTCTATGAACTGAAAATATAAAAGAAATTCATAGATGTGAGGTTAAAGTGCTAAAATGAAACATCGGATAGAAGTGCAAAAATCGTAATACCCCTACACATTCCTAATAGTGCTCTCTACAAGATGGCCTTTCATATTCTTTCGAGTGTGCATTTCATCACATTACAGGAGTATGAATTCTGTGGACAACATAAGAACACCTCATTCAATGCATGAGAACTCCTTTTCGCACACTTGAGCTTAATGGGGAAATAAATTAAGCCTAACAAAACGAGCCTGAGGGAAATGGGAGACCATCAGAGAATTTGAAGTCATGTTTCTGTCAAGGGTAATGCTTATTTTCTTGAATAGTCCTCCAAAATCTTTTGTATAAAATACATTGATAGCGTAGAAACACATTTCAGTGCACGTATTGGCAACTTCTTCTGTGCTTTTTTCCGCGGATATTTTCCATCACTTCAACCCTCTTATTCAAATTTCGTGATTTTACAGTGATAAACCTGAAAGTCATCTCCAAAGTACATCTATGAACAATGGTGACATTGTCCCTTCAAAAAAGGGTGACATGCCATGTGAGACTAGTCCGAAAGCTTCCAAAACAGGCAAGTTATTACTATCTCCGTCCCAAAATATAAGGCTCTTTGTTTTCATCCTATAATATAAGTCATTTTAGAATACCAATAAAACATTTAATACCTTTTTCTTCATCTTACCCCCAATTTATTATCAATTATCATTACTTTACAACTATTTCATCAATGATATTCAAATGGTATTTTAGACTTTTGCTCTTAATACTGATGGCATTCATCGGTTCATATGAAAAACTATAAATTGACTTGTACACTGGGATGACGGAGGGAGTGTTTTATATTTGCTTCTTTGTTGAAGTTTTCCTTTGATTTGTCATGTTTGTATCATTGAATACTTATTCATTATTATGCAGTGAATAGTAATGAACAAGATGAAAAGGCAAAATGTCATGTTGTTCAGCAGAGAGGACGGTTCAAAGTTACTTCGGAGAATGTTGACATTGAAAAGGTAATTTTCAGTAGTCATGATCCATAGCGACATGTTACCAAATTTCACTTGCCATCCGTTTGCTTTTCCCTTATAATACTGTGGGTTCAATTCCCACTAGCAGCATTGGGACTATGTTGGTGGTTAATCTGTAGATAACCGAGCTCTTAAAGAGCTCTGGGGGGGCTATCTTGGCCAGAGACAGTGACTGGAGCCACGAAACAATCAAAACATTTTGTAGTTGATTTTTTTCTCTTATTTTATCTTATTTAGGGTAGTAAGGAGAAAGACCACTACAATTTTGATTTCATCTTCATTGATTTATTGGATGATGAAACTAAGTGTGCTGAAAATATGCATAAACATATGGCACAAAAATAGATATTTCGATAAAGCTGCTTTGTAACTGCTATTAACCTCTGCAGGTTATTTCTGAACATCCTGCTATGTCTCCACCAGTTACGCCGGTTGATCCTACTACGCCTCATATCCGTAACCATTCCCTTTATCCAATGTTGGAATCGTTGTTGCAAACAAACATTTCACAGAAGGTATAATTACTATAAGCTTAATACTCGCATTTTACGCTTTATACACATCTACATGTTGTTGCTTGTAACTTTTTCCACTTAATTTTTACAGGAAAGTATATTGAGCTTAATGAAGCAACTTTCCTCTGGGGAGACTGCAGGTTTGGGATTATTTTAACTTTGTCTCTTATCAAATAATCCTCTGATATTTGACATTTTAAGTTTCGGCGTATTTGCAAAACAAATGCAGTTGATGGTGGTGGAGACATATCTATAAACACTAGTATCATCAATGAGAAACCTCAGGTATATATGTTACTCTATATTGTAACTTGATGAATTGTTATTCAAGCAATCACATTTAACCAAATTTATTAATACTCTGTACAAGATTTGTTGATTCGCTTGTTGGATATATATATAGTTGGAAGCAGGCGGTGATCGGGAAAACGTACTACTTTATGAGATAGCGGATCTACAATGGAGGTATATAATTAATGTCATTTCAGTGTCTTTCTCTACGTATTCTGATTCTGAGTTTTCTTTAGATAGATAGTACTCGTCTTTTCATGTGTATTAAGGAACCGGCCGTTAATGTGTAATTTTGGCGTTTGTTTTAGGCTCATAAGTGCACAAAAGGAAATTTGTCGTTGTTATAGGATCATAAGTGCACAAGAGGAGGTTGAAAAACACAAAACACAAAGGACACAGTCGTCGTGTATTTGAACAACAAAAGGTGTTACGTGTTTTGTTTATATATTAATTAATTAATTCTTGAAACTGTATTTCATTAGTGGTTAGATTATTTTTTTTTAGCTTAACCAATTATTTACTAAGGTGCAGTTCAATCTTTTTTTTTTTTTATGTTTGTTTCTGCATATGTGACAAACTCTTTGTTAGTTATGTCCGTTCAAATGTATTTAATGCTTGCTTGTATTATATTGGGGGTATTTTACAATAATAAAAAAAAACTCTGCAATACTGGGTATTTTCAATAGTAGTTGCGATTTTGATTTAGAGAAACATTGGATTTGAATCTTTGAGAGAAAAAGGGGGTGTTGGGATTGGAATTGGGATCGTCTGCCGTGAAAGCCCCCTGCCGTGAATCTTTGTGGCGTGAAACGGCGTCGTTTCGACGCAAAACGACGCCCGTTTGCCGTGATGTTTTTATTTTATTTTATTTTTATTTTATAAGTTCGTGATCAAAACGGCGTCGCGTTGAGTCGAAACGACGCTGTTTTGACGTCACAACACCGAATGATGTTTTTAACCTACGGCAGAGGATCCGACCTCGTTGGGATTGGGGATTGAGACACTGAAAAAAAAAAAAAAAGGTATTTTTAATAGGTCGTAGTATTTACTTAGACACCGCGAAATTAGACATAGACACTTGTGTACAATTTTTAAACATAGACAGAGTCGGTGTGTATAACTGTCCAGTAAACCATAAATTACCTTTGGCTTGCCGGTGATGAGATATATGTTGAAATTGGAACGAATTTTTCTAAGTTACTAGAATTGTATAAACCAAAAATTGATACCTTATTATAACTTTACGTTCGTCTATATATATATTAAGAAAAAGTACAGTACAGCATAACGACAGAAAACGAAAGAAACACAGGTAATTTTATTTATATAATTATTTTGAGCAAGAAATTACACACATAAATAAAAAAGCAAAGAGGTTATAATAAATAGGGGTTATTCAAATAAATCATCAAAATGACTTTTGAAGAGCAGAAGGATCAACTTCAATTCTTGCAACACCTGTAGCAGCAACAGCAGGTGTCTCAACTTCACCAATCACCAGCCCACCAGAAACTTCATCCTTCTTCTGCCCCCTATTATTACTATCATCAACATCATCATCCACATCCACATAATTGGGGTCATTTTCATCCATGGCAGCCGGAACATGCTCGGATTCGGACTCTAAACCGTATGGACCTTCCCAAGAGAACTTACCACCATGACCTTTTTTTGGATCATGCTTTAAAGGGAGCCCATCTGCTGGGTGTCGTTCTAGTCGCCTCCCTACAACTTTCTCCACCCTCTGCTTTCTTTCCTTTTTCTCCTTGTCTTCTTTCTCCCTCTGTCCAATGCCCTTCATTTTTTTTCTTCTTGTTTTTTAAAATTCCAACTGTTTTTTTTATTTATTTATGAGATTTTATAAGGTCCTTCGAGTTGAGTTGCTGTAGAAGATAGGGATAGGGATAGGCATAGGAATATATATACCGAAGGGGTCTCCCCTTGTGAGTGATGATGAGTATACACGACGAAGGAATTCACTAGAATGTTTGAGATTAATCCAGGTTCGGACACGTGGCTACTTTTGCATGTGCCAAATATGCATATGCATACGACAGGGCAATGCTTGACATAATCAAATTTACATCATTAATCTTGATGTTGAAAATATTGATTACAATGTATTATACACATCATGATTAAAGATATAAAAATAAGCAGTATTATTCTTTTTTGTCTAAAGCGGTTGTGATTATATCATTACTGCTTACTTATATAGTATGTTGCTCTCCGTTCCATTTTAAGTGTTCATCTGAGTTTACTTGTAAATGTAATCAGGGCGGCCCTCCCTAGGCGCCGAGGCCAGGTCTTGGCGGTCTGTCGGGGCGGCGATGCAATGTTTATTAAACAAAAAAAAAAATCGTGTAGATTTAATCCGATCCAACCTAAAAAATATGTAAATTTTCTTTTTTTGGTAGAGCCAAATTGATTTTTATTCTAATTGATAAAGCCTAATAAAAAAATTTCTTGACCCAAAAAAAATAGATATATACAAACAAGTTTTATTAATTTTTTGCATATACGGATGTTAAAAATGCGATAAGTTGGAAAAAATGTAGATCTTAGGATTTGTGAGAGAATTAGAAACTCCAAGGCACGTTAATAACGTTGTCTTTTAAGAGATGTTTTGTCAACACGATTTGTCACTAAGGGATCAAATGAAAATCTCTTTCGAGGATCTGATAGGGGGTGTTTGATTCAAGCGAAATGATTTTTGAATCGGCCAGAAACACTCAAAGTTTTTTAATGATGTTGTCAAATTTATGGATTTTCGTCTTCATCTTTACGTTTTTTATAGGTTGCAATCTGCATAAAGCGAATGGATGTCTTTCTTGACCGGATGAAAGCATACAACCCTTACACAAAATGGTAGTAAGTACATATCGATTCGAAAATGCGTGTATCTGAAAATGCATATCCTTCATGAAGCGGTCGCATGCATTGATTTAGGTTTGGGCGTTGCCCCGAACCCCCATGAGTTAAGGCCGCCTCGACCCACCGCGACTGACCGAGCGCGAGTCGAACCCACGTTCGTTCGCGATAACATTAATTCGTCATTTTAACTCGTAGAAGTAACGATAAGCAAAATATTTATTTATGAAAAATATCTAACAATAAGTATGTTTAAAAAAAAAAAAAAAACGATTTAATTTAAAGCGATTTAGGAGAGCAGTGTGCTTAAATCTGGCGGGCGTCGCGAATGTAATTCACTTAACGAGAATTATTTTATAAAAAAAAAAAAATCGTATTAACTTACGATTACTCAATCCTTAAAAATACTCTTTAATTATTGATTAAGAAAAATCAATATCTCAAAAGCTACGCTATTTAATAAATACCGTAAAGTAAACAGTCTTTTGCATAATATCATAGAAAATATGATTGACGATGTCGATTATTCTTTTGTTTCTTCTACGTGTCGTAGAAAAAACGAGGTAAAAGTATTCTATGACTATGAATTCAGAATGAGATATTCTTGTTACTTATCTTTATAATTATTTTCCACTTAAAAAAAAACCAACAAAAAATTATACATTAAATCAAGAGAGCCCTGTCCGAAAAACAGGCCTGGAGCCATGATAGTGGCATCTTAAGACACAACCATACCAGAAATAACCAACAGCAAAAGCAATATATACACCATGTCACAGATAAGGGCTGCCTGCCTTAAAAACAAGTTAAAAATTATAACAGTTATATATAACTATATACATGCATCAACAGATGAAGAATTAATACATCACTTTAGTTAAAATTTTGATGGCTTAAAAATGGCATCTTTGTAGTATTTAAGTTCAGCAATACTCTCTTTAATATCATCCATTGCTCTGTGTTTCTTTTCCTTTCTAGGTCCATTTCTGTGCTCTGCACAAACAAATCTTACATATATCAATCACAGCATTCTTTTTTATATAGGTTGTCTGTATGCAGATATACACGTGTATATATCTGCATACGTTCCGGTTTTCAATGTGGTATCGATATAAATGCGATGATGAAGTAGGTTAAATGTGATTCGACTAAATAGTCCCTACTAAATCACTAAGAACATTAACTTGATGTACTTGAGGCTTTAGTTTTACCTCTCGTAAACCAACGAATGCAAAGGGCCTTGATGCTGCTAACATCAACAAGCACATGACCGAAAAGGCTAGCTAATTCCGGCATATATTTCTGCAAAGATGTCAACACCAATACGCAAACTCGTCAAACCGAAATCCATGGTCCAACCATACTTATATCATTCTAACATGGTTGCAGACGGTGCCAAGTTTTGTGTACCTTTAAAAAAAGAAGGTCTACGTAAACCGAATTCCCTGCAAGGAGAGGCCTATAATATGTGCCGCCTACATTTTTCTTCACAAATTCTATAACCTACACAATACACAGACAAAATGATTGAACCAAATAGACAAAGCATGAGTAAGTCCCTAATCAGCCTTTTAGTATCCTGTAAAACTCAGGAAGCGTCATCTGTTAGACTGCACGTGTACGGATACATGGATACGGGATTCTCCGAAAAATACAGGATATGGTAATGCGGAGGGCATATGCATAAATCATTACTAAAAGTTCAGGTACCTGCTTTTCGGCTTCTCTTTCAGTCACTAAACTCCTTGTAACCTTTTCCGTCAAACCTAATGCAGACACCAAGAATCATAATTTTTTCCTTGAAACCAGAAAAGCCCCCCTTTAAGTTATTAAAGGGGTGTAAAATAATCCAATGACATTGATAAACAAGAAACAAGGCCAAGCTTCTTACCACTTGCTGCATGATGCTTTTGGCACCACTCTCCCATCTTGTCCAGGCATTCCTTCTTTTGATGAATGACAATATCCGGACCCTATACATATAAGACCATTTGTAAACACATGACCATACTTTTTTCAGGGGTGGGGTGGGGACCAGATTAAATTAGGAGCTTAACAAAGCCATGCAGATATATTCTCTGCTGTGTCCAATTAATATCAATGACAAGCGTTACTATGAGCGTTAATTAACAAATGCTGTGTCCACTTGCAACCAATTAACACCTGACATGTGACATGCTTTTAGCGTGTTTGTGGTGGCCTACTTTGTTAATAAGCTTGTTTGTAGTGTGTTTTTGATGCCATGTGTCATGTTTTGATTAGATTCAAGTGGAACTCCTCAAAGGATACTCCAAAGTACACGTGAGTTAAAAAATATAGCAGATATAGCAGGTAATCAAGTTTGGACATCCATTAACTAATTTGCGTTTTCAGGGGTTGGTTTCCCTATACTGATTAGCATATATAAACAAAAATCTTTTTTGATCCTCTTGAAAATAAATGTCTTGGGAGTAGAGTTGTGCTCCGATATAAAGATTTGATCGTTAATTTTCCAGCCCCGACAACTCCATCATGTGCATATGCATCCCCTATTCGAGTCAAATTACACACAAAGAAAAAAGATGGGATCTGTACCTCAATCGATTTGGTCAAACTACCATCAGTAATAATGCAAGCAATCTCTAGTATTCTGTCAGTTTCAAAATCCAGACCTACACACACAATCAAAGTAGCAGGTGACTATAAAGTTATCATTCCTTTTTTTTTTTTCCAGCTATTTTTCTTTAATACATGTTCACAAATAAGACAAGTTACCATACTGTATAAGTCCACTACGATAAAAGCGAACAATAAACCATACACACAGCCAGTGAAGTACTTACCAGTCATTTCCAAGTCGATCCAAGCGAGAGGAAATCTGTAATTGCTTGAAACCACGTCTGAGTCTTTCATGAGTCCATTCTCCACTATAGGGTCAGAAGCTATGTCCTTCTTCTTTATAGCTGCACCCAGTGATACATGGTAGTGTGAATAATATGGTCCAATCATTCGTATCTTGGTCTAAAGAAAACTGGGGGGGCACGAAAGCATTCACATGTGCAAGGCCAAGAGGGCTGAACATATCTCACGATTGTATTTGAGCTCATTTAACATACCAACAAGTTTGCGTTTGTTCATTTTAACAAACTAGCTGAAATATGTGCCCTACATATCTAAAACCGCCCTACATATTTCCAGTAATAAGTTCAAGAAAGAAAAAAAAAAAAAAAACCTTTGGTATCTGCCATTATAGTCTGCTCTATATCCCCATTAGTATAAACATCAAGTAAAGAAAATGAATTTGAGAGTTGATCCATTTGCCCTGCAAAAAAAGTGAGTCTTTATATCGAGCGATGAAATATTCTATCACTACAAGACTCAAGGTGTCACAAACTCAAATCAAGTACTAGTATAAACCCTAAAATTAACATCTAAAGGATTAACACTAACAAAGATACACGAAGTTGATAAGCGTTCAAAGTGTCAAACCACCACAATATCATCTTTAGAGTCGAAAAAAGGTATATCAAAACTAAGAGCATTAGCACATGTACCTTTAAGTGGTGGTATCACCTCGGGAAGTGATGTTGGAGCTTGACTTCCATAGAGAGCAGTTTTTGGCTCATAAAAATCATTTTTGGGGGCTTTATCACCAATTATTGCCAGTATTTTATCCTGCAAAGTTGGTTGTGAACTTGTTACCCCTGCCTCCCACTGCGAAAATTGGTTTTGCTCCCAAGATGGTTGCCCTTGCCACTGTCTTTGATATTGGTAATCGGTTCGCGTTGGTTTTGCTCCCACGATGGTTGGCCTTGCCCCGGATTTTGATATTGCAAACTGGGTTCGGCTCGGTTTTGCTCCCACGATGGTTGGCCTTGCCACTGATTTTGATATTGCAAATTGGGTTCGCCTCGGTTTTGCTCCAACGATGGTTGCCCTTGCCACTGACTTTGATAATGACCATTCAAATAGTTCTCCCACCCATGCTTATAATATGTTGAGGGTATGAGTCATGTTGATAACGATTTTGTGCTTCAAACCTCGTATCACCTTGACGGTTATCATCACATGAGTAGGGATAATGAATTCCCGAGTTAAACTCTCTGTTTCCAACAAATTGTTGTTGGTAAGATGAAGCGTCTTGAGAGTTTCTCCAACCGTTACTACACATATATGAAGGTGGTCCTAACCCTCCAGAGGTTCCAACATATGGCTCAAAACGATTTGTTTTTGGTGTCTCTTGAATTCTCTTTAACTTGTTCACAATCTCAGACATAGTTTCATCTAGCCCCTTAATCTTGGAGAGGATGCATTCTTTTGGCTCCATGCCCCTGCAATTCTCAACAAGAAACAATAACAACATAATCAAACGACCTTTAAGTCGTTCATTCTTAATTCTACATTTAAGAAGGGCTAAATACCACAGCAAGTCAACCTATCATATTATTAGTTTCAATCTTGGATTCAACTATTGTTACCTTTCATCTATTTCCCTCAAAAGGTCATGAAATTATAATAAGAAACCAAGAACAACTTCCACAAAGATAAACAAGATGATTAAGTCAATTAAATTAATCAATTTAGCTCAAAAACCTTGTATTCTCAGGAAATCACAACCAAGTCACTGAACTTCCAAAGGCAAATATCCGTAAAGGTCATCAAATATAATATATACCACCAAAGTGATCTACATCAAACACCCCATAAAACCGTACAACAGCAGCAACAACAAAAGAAAAACAAAACAAGCAAACTTTACTGGACTCAAAATATAAGCAAAGCTTAAGAAATAAGGAGCTTCCATTGGCACCCCTGTTTTTTTCAACCACCACAATCTTTAATTGATTCTTTGATTACTTCGTCATGTACAAGGAACTGAGTACGTTTTGCGTGATGATCATGTAAGGCAGGAACATTGACGTTCCAAAAGGTAAGAAAGCCAATAGCATTGGCATTCCTTTTAGTTCGTGATGGTGAAAGCAGCCATGGTGCTTGAAGAAAAACAGGATTCCAACAAGAGCCCAAGAAATATCATTCAAATTAACATTAGCACACAATTCGTCAACAAAGAACGGTTCTTGAAATATGTAGCACAACATTAATTGAAAATTTTCAAACCCAAATATTAAAAAACCTTCAACATGAAACTTCAAGATATACCCACAAACAATTTCTTGTTAACTAAACACGTCCAAAATCATTCGAGTATAGTATAGTATAGTATAGGCCATAGTAGTACCTTGATTAAAAATCACAGCTTTTTCTTCTTTACGCTCGCGCCCCTGCTCAACGAACTTGTGGATGGATACTCGAATTTCAACCCCAAGTCTACGGCTTTTTACGCTGCTCAAGCTGAGCTTCTCGTTAAATATCGAAAGTATAAATATTGTATCGCCCTTGTTTTTTGAGTGATGATTTGTGTATATATATAACCCACCCTTTTGGCGTGTTCTTGTAAAGTGGAGACTGTTTCCTTATAGGTGTCAAGAAATTGTACCATCCCACAAGTTTATAAACCGTCGATTTAATTTTATAATGTATGTAGGGCATAATTACACATTTAGTCCTTAATATTTCTTTATTTTGTTAAAAATTACTTATCTATCTTTCATTGTTACGATAGACGCTTCCATGTATTTGATTTTGTTACGATAATGTAACGTCTCCGCACTTGTAATTCTGGCAGTAGGCTTAAATGATTCATAAATGATGCGGTCATTTCTTGAAGCCAAGTCGTCGTTATCGCTTGATCTAAAAGAAAACTTAGAGTTTCTAAGATATTTATGTCTCACCGTTATATGGGGTGAGCATTCTACTACTTTACCGATGTGAGACTTTACAGATAAACATTCTTATGTTTTGTTGACATTTTCTGATATAGAGAAACGTTATCTATGGGGGACGAATGACGATAGTGACTAATGTTAGACTTGGAGACGTAATTTATACATATATAAAAAGTGTTATTGTCGGTGATTGCTCGGGTTTAGACTCAAACGATCCCTACGTATTAAATAGTTGGTCAGGGTTTTCAGATTAGACGTTACATTCTATTTTCGGTTCATAAAAATCACAAAATATCGTTAAATCAAACACTAAGCAAAAGATCGCAGTACATCCGTCACAGCGGTTCTTTAGGTTATACATTGGCGCGAAGGCAGGGTTGGCCTGCTTCGCAGTTATAATTAGGAATGTGTAAGCTTGCAGAATCTGTCAGAAAAAAAAGAACAAAAAAAAAAAAACAATATAAATATCACACTGACTCACAGCCCCACACATCAACCCCTCAACCTACACATATAACTTGGGTTGTAAATGAGCTGAACTACTCGTGACCTATTCAACTCAAATCGTAAAAAAGTTTAACTCGATTTGATTTTTTTCGAGTTAGAACTCGAGTCAATTTCTTTCGAATAATCAACCAAACCAACTTTGAATTTTAAAATATAGTAGTCGAGTAGCTCGCGAGTTAATCGAGCTATTTTTAACAATTATTTAACTGGGCATATTTATAAAGTTTATTATTAAATAATATTTTATGAAATTAATTATGAGTCGAGTATTAAACGAGTCAAGCTCGATCTCGACCAATTTTAATGAAAATTAAAATATAATCGAACTTACGAGTTGAATCGAGTTACATCGAATATGGAACGGGTTGAATTCAATTTTGTCCATTTTGTGACTCGATCGAGTTCGAGCCTGATTTTTTAATCGAGCCGAGCTCAAACCCTAAAAAGCTTGAATAACCTCGATTCAACTTGGTTCGATTATTGAAGTGGAATCGACTCGACTCGATTCGATCCCAAATGAGAGATAAAAACACATGCAGACTTTTTCCACCTTATGGCAATTATTATAGTGTACGGTTTTAAACCAAAAAAGAAACATTGCTCTCTCACCACCACTACTCAATTTCCTTCCCAAAAACCAAGCAATTTTTCTCCATAAAATCAGGCAAAAAAAATGACTTCTTCCCCCTTCAAATTCTCTTTCCTCTCTACATGTTATTCCACTCATTTCCATCACTTTTTACATATAAATCCCTCATCTTTTACCCTCCTTATTCCATTAACTAAAACATTTTTACCTTTTCTGTAAATGTTTCTTGATTCCTAACAAAATGAGTTTCTTCAAGAAAATCCATTTCTTGTTTACTTTCTTCCTTTTTTTCTTCTTCAATAATGTATATGCTTTTAACATCACTGAGATCCTAAACAAGTATCCAGATTACTCCACTTTCAATGACTACCTCACTCAAACGAAAGTCGCCTCAGCCATCAATTCCCAGGGTACCATCACGGTTTTAGCGGTTAGCAACGCCAATGTGGGCTCGTTAGCGGGTAAAACAAATGATGATCTAGCGGCTATATTGAGTGTCCATGGGATTCTTGACTATTTGGACATGAAGAAGTTGCAAAATATGAAAAATAGCAGTATGCTTACCACAGTGTATCAACAAACTGGCAAGGCTAAAGGGAAACGGGGCTTTCTGAATGTCACTATTTCGAGTAATGGTAATGTTTTCTTCGGTTCGTCTGTTCCGGGTTCGAATCTCGGGGCGAAATTGGTTGATCCGGTTTTTGCACAGCCGTATACTATCTCTGTATTGCAAGTTGATGGTGTTATTACGCCAGGTACTGCCAGCTCAGCAACGAATGCATCCACGTCACCTCCTTCTTCATCGCCTCCTACACCTGCACCGGCATCTAGCCCAGGTAAAACCCTATTCCAATCCCGACACCTGGAAAATCTCCGTCCAAGTCACCATCCACGTCACCTCCATCTCCACCTGCACCGACCCCAGCCACCCCACCCGGAGCAGCACCGAGCAATGCAACTTCTCCTCCAAGTGAAGCACCAGCTCCCTCAACTGCCCCAGCTCCATCTAATGCAACCACTCCCAGTCCGAGTCCGAGCCTGAGTCCGACCCTAGCTCCTGCAGCAGCTGATAATCCTCCTAGCCTTGGTACACATCTAGGACACAATCTAGGTGCCATGTCAGCAGTGATTCTAACAAATGTGTGGCTCTTCGCGATGTTTTGACGTGGCTCTGCATGGATTTTTTTTCCGGCATAGGTCTATTAGTTGTGAAAAAATGGATTTGGATCATGAATTGTATACTGTATCATGGGCACTGTTAATGGCCCCACAATAAATCTACCCTGCACCACACTTCAGATTAAGTGAAAATGGACGTTCGGCCTCTACAAAGTCGAATCTTTGAGAACTTACATTCGGCTTTCAGGAAGTCGAATGTCGATGTAATATCTTGAAAGTAGAATCACCTGATGCCATGAATAACTCACATTCTGTCTACTTCTGGATCACTGAGTGTATTCTGCATTCCCATTCTGTATTCCCAATAAGATTTGTGTTCACTATGTATCATTCACTAACGGAAAACGATAGGGTCACTACATAAGTCCCTTACAATCATCTACTGCATACTTGTTAGGTACCGATGATGGTGGGACCCATTGATTCACGTGGGCCCTACTTATTAATCAACGGTTCACAAATACGTAATGGATGCTTGTAGTGGACCTATATACTGACCCTACCATCTACTACAGTGTTATGGCATCTCTGATATATACAATAAAGTTTCTTTCCTTAAAACGTATGCTACATTACAAAGGCGAAGTACAGACATATATCTGTTTGTTTAGGTTCAAATGAAAGGGGAAATACTTATTCGTACTCTCCATTATACACTGAACCGTTAGATGCATTACATATGTACAAAAGGACATATACTATTTCATCTTTTTTGTACACGTGTCATATAAGTAACGGCTCGGGGCATATGAAGACTCTTTTTTGGGTAAGAATCTCCCAAATGAAAGAAGACATGTTCAAAATTTACATTGAAACCTGTACAAGCTAAGTGCTAAGCTGAAGAAATCTCCGTGCCATAGGATGCTCAGCCTCGTAAAGTCTATTCGGTTTTAGGACTTCAACGATCTCACCGTCAACAAGAAGGCAGACGAAATCAGCAATCCTTTGAATTTGTTGTATGCTGTGTGAGACTATCACTATAGTCATTCCATTTTCCTCAGACAATTTTATAAGGCAATCTTCGATGTTTTGTGTTGATATAGGATCCAATGCACTTGTCGGCTCATCCAAGAGTAAAACCTTTTTAAAGAAACCAAAAACATAGTTGATTGCTACCCAAATAAACTAGAATAACTTTGATTCAAATGATTCATATTACCTCGGGTTCATTGGCTAAAGTACGAGCAAGTGCAACTCGTTGAGCTTGACCTACGGATAAATCTCGACCAGGTTTGTTGGAGAAAGATGAATCTAAGTCTGCAAGAGCAAGCAATTTGTGTACTTCAGCATCAGTCAACTTCTTCCCTCTTAGTTGTGGTCCGTATCGTATGTTATCAGCAACCGTGCCTGCATAATCAGTTGAGACCCTTCAACCCTTTACATGATCTAGCTAGTTTCTATTGTAGGAATACAGAAACAGAACAACCTACGGTGCTTTCTCTAGACGCTACATTCCCATATTTCATCTTTCGGATAATTAACAAATGATAACTGGGAATTTTTTTCAATAATAGGTTCAGGTTGAAGAAACCATGTGATGCAGTTTCTATTCCTGACGAAATCCGCTATCAAATATGGTCTTCAGATTAACAAGTAGCAAAGTTTCAACCTTTTCAGGGCACTTGAAAAATAGAAATATAAATATATAGTGGGTGGAGGAAAACAAATGTTCTTTCTGAATAAAGATCCTTTTTTTTTCTCTTTCTAAAACGATAATGAGCCGATAGAAGAAAGACCAACATTTGTGATACTAGACACTGATTGCACAATTCTAACCACTACCATTTGAAGAAAAAAAGAACAGCATAAGATTGCTTAAAGCCTTTAGCAGAAGATAAGCATAGACAAAATTAGTCATCTGTTGTAATTAGGTACAAGATTGAACCACTAATGATTTCTTTTCTCCTTTTCTAATGGGCCTTTAGTACTCCCCTCTCCTATGCCCAAACACACACACACTGACACACACACAGAGTTAAAAAGCAAGATTTTATGATCAATTCAGGCAGGTGGGCTTCAGCCATGAAAACAAAGCTAATCTCCAAAACTTTGTCCATGATTGGAATTGAGAAACCATACCTTCAAAGAGAGCAGGAAGCTGAAACAGCATGCCAACTCGTCTGCGAAGACTAATCACATCAAGATCACAAATGTCTTTACCATCCAAAAACACAGTACCAGATGGAGGCTCCCATAATCTGTTAAGGGCTCTCAAGAATGTAGACTTCCCACTTCCACTAGGCCCTATGACTCCCATAATCATACCTCCAGGTATATCAATACCCACCCCTCTCAAAATGGAATCCCCATTGTCTGCCTCCTTAATCAGTTCACTAATATGAAGCTTAGCCTTTGATGTTGTATCTCCATTTTCATTCACGTCCACCACCAACATAAGCTCTGTTTCATTACCTACACAAACAACACGGCAATTAGCTATAACCAAAGATTCTTGCAGTCATTTAGGACTTTTATCAAACACTTGGCACTATGATTGAAATAAACATCACAACAATGAAAGAAACAACATCAGAGAGCAAGAAAATAACCTTGGTTAGGACCCATTGCCCAAAATTCACAAACAAGCAGCAACTTACAGAATTAGAGATTGATGGGGGTGGTAATACAGTTGCATTCTTTCTATAAGTAGGCATTTGTTTCCTGTAAAAGACAGCAAGTAAGATGAACAGGCTCTAAAATTTGTGTGGCTGCCAATAATGCAAGGACAAAATCTGTATAAATACCCCTCAGAAAAAAGAAAAAAATATATATGCTGCGGAAACTTCAATATATAGGAAAATGATATATCCGAATTATATGCAAGGACAAAATCTGTATAAATGCTTATGCAGGGAAGCTTTAAGTACATGACATATATATATATATATATATATATATATATATATATATATATATATCCGAATTATTTATTTGATTGATTTACAACCGGAAACAATTGCTTTACTTAATTTACACATTATTTACGACTTAGGCTTAATTTATAAGCAAAAATTAATAATTACTCGATATATCACAAAGTACCGTTATTTTGGTCGATTAATTTAAAGCTATATTTCGTGTAGTGCCTTATGATTATTTGAGTCGAGACATGTATGAGCTTCGTTACGAGAATCTTTATGAATGACATTTTGTGTGTTCGAAAGCTTGGATAGACCGAAAGGAGAAAATGACTAACTTCTGGTCAAGAGTTCCACGACCCAATGCATCTTTCATACTAGACACGTGATAGGTCTTAGGCTCGGGATGCGTTCTGTAAGAGGTACAAAAGCACCCTCAAAGATAATATACAAGTCTCTACATTACCTTACATTTGGTAAACATCCTGGATCAAGCTTCGGGGCCACGTGCGGGCGTTGTTACGAGGCAAGCATTTAGTACACACGAACTTATCGTTTCATTTTAGAGAAGGGGTTTTCACTCCTTTGCTTATCCGATTTGTCCACTATATATATAAACCTCAAATGTTCAAAATAAGTTCGTTTCATTTTAGAGAAGGGGTTTTCACTCCTTTGCTTATCCGATTTGTCCACTATATATATAAACCTCAAATGTTCAAAATTGCAAGATACGCTAATGTCTACATGATTGAAGAACTCTTAAACTCCGTGAATGTTCACGAGTTTAAGCATTGGAAGTGCTTCACATGAAGGATTTTCTATGTCTTGAAAACCTATTTACGATGTTTGAGGGCCGGAAAATGCATCGTATCAACTTTAGTAACACTTTATTTCTCAAGTATCACCAAGAAGTGATGTTATGTGTTATATTGCATTTTTTTGGCCAATGGTAAATCTATATTTATGATTCAAACATCACTTACATTATGAAGCTAAATAGACATGTTACAACCACCATTTTTTTTCAATGTAACACCAAGTTCAAAAACAAAACTTATTTAATATGTAAGTGTATATAATAATGAGCCAAATATTACACCAAACCGATCTATTAAAGGCTCCACTTTGATTTACCCCAACTCAATACTTTGGTCGTAGGTTCGACTTTACAAAGGTCAAACACGAACATTCGATCTCGCAAAATCGTATGTTGAACCTATATTATTCACTCTCTAAAGATCAAATATCATTTGTAATGTCCCGAAAGTAGATCATATAGGTGTCTCTGAAGAACTGTTTTACACAAATCATGTGTCCTTAAACTTAACTACTAAGTTGAAGAAACCTATTAGCCATAGGATGTTTAGCCTCATATAGATGATCAGGTTTCAAGACTTCAACAATTTCACCATCAACAAGAAGGCAAACTACATCTGCAATCCTCCTTATTTGTTGTATGCTATGTGACACCATTATTATAGTCATTCCCTCTCCTTTGTTAGCTTTACTAGACAATCTTCAATATTCTCTGTTGATATGGGATCCAATGCACTTGTTGGCTCATCCAATAGTAGCACCTTTACAACAAGAAGAATAATAAAACATAGTGATTACTTGGTCCCAACCACTAGTAAAAGAGTAAAGGAGATTTTCCTACTACCACGCACAACGTGTGTGCGACATATTAATGAATGTTTGATTATGAGGTCTACATATTGATTGATATGTTCTCGCTTGAGATCAATGATGTAAAATTATGATGTGCCATGGAATTCGTGACACAACCTTAATTTGTAGTGGTAGCATTTCCCAAAGAGTAATGCTTTTCTCCCACCCACTTAGACTCAACAAGTGTCATCACAACTGACCACATCATGAAAGATCTTATCGATACACATCGAGTTGTGACACTTTTTATACACCTGTCATGCATCTAATTACGATAACCCGAACTAAACACTCGGGGGGGTTATCGTGTAAATCCAGCTCACCTCGGGTTCATTGGCTAAAGTACGAGCAAGTGCAACTCTTTGAGCTTGACCCACAGACAACTCCCCAGCAGGTTTACCAAAGAAAGATGTATCCAAGTCTGCTAGTGCAAGCAATTTGTGTACTTCATTATCACTCAATTTTTTCCCTTTTAGTTGTGGTCCATATCTTACATTATCAGCTACTGTCCCTGCATAAATTGAATTAGATTCCATTAGTCTCACATTTATACTTGCCCTTGTCTTTGTGATTGAAGTTAAAACTCTCAAACAAGCCGACGCGATTCTATCATAGGTTACACGTATAAGGATAAGTAAGCATGAATACACGGATGCAAGATTTTTAAAAGATATATGATACGGATACAAATGCCAGACTAAAAAATAAACACAAAATGATTAGTTTATCGAAAAAGCATGTCGATCGTGCACAGAATACACGGTATTCTATGCACAATCGAGTGCATTTTTCGATGAATATATCACTCTTAAAAGCCTAACATGTACCTTAAAAGACATACCTTCAAAGAGAGCAGGAAGCTGAAAAAGCATACCAACACGCCGGCGAAGACTAAGAACATCCAATTCACAGATATCTTCACCATCCAAAAACACAGTACCAGATGGAGGTTCCCATAATCGATTAAGTGCCCTTAAAAACGTTGATTTTCCACTACCACTTGGCCCTATGATCCCTATGATCTTACCTTTAGGTATTTCAACATTAATCCCTTTCAAAATCAGAACCTCCTTTTCTGCTTCCTTTTTCAGTTCCTTAATCTGAAACTTAGTACTTTGTCCGATGCCATTTTCATTGATTGCATCTACCACCAGCAAATGCTCTCTTACATCATTATCTGCAACAAATACAACAATGGCACACACACACAAACAAAATCACATTATATAAGGTGCTTTATTTACCCCAAGAATTCGCCCCGGAGCAAAATTGATGATCCATCACATTTATTAACCGTAAATCTACATCGTTTCAATACAAAATCAAAAAATTACGTGAATCCCTCATGCTGTGATTCTGCCCCTGAACACAAGGGATCGTTCATTTATTTTTCACCATTGCATATTTACTAATACCGATACATCATATTAATAACATATCATGTCGAATTGATTTTCTAAAAATCGATTCTTGAACAAAAAGATTGAAACTTTGATGAACCTAACCAACCTTGGGATGAGCCCATTTAAAGAAAATGAAATTTGGAGACGAAATGTTGAAGAATTAGTAGAGAACGGTGATGTAGTAGTGGTGATGAGGGGCAGTTAGTATCGTATATGTAAAGCAAAAAGGAGGGTTAGAAGTTGCCTGCACCAGAAGCTGCAAAAACACAAGAACCAACATTTTTTCCGTACCGGGTAGGATGTACCCGGACAGATTTTTCTGATTCCTACTAATTTGACAAAGTAAAAGCAAAAATGTAACGTACTAGTAGTAGTACTATACTAATATGCTATAGTGGAAGTCCAATTCATTTCTTTGTCGTCATCGTATCTGATGCTTCTGGGCAGATAGAATAATGTTCTACCCTCACAAACGGGGAATTTTTATCCGCGTTTTTCTTGTGTGTATTGTTCTGTTGTACACACAATATGTACGCAAGAAGACAATTAATATATGTATACGCATACGCGTATCGTCAGATTCAACTGGCACAGACATCTGAAACTTAGGGTAAAATTTCGTCACAAACACTGAGGCAGAACATATTATGATCACTAGTGTAACGACCAGACCGGCAGGCCCAAACCAAAGCAAATTTCCAGATCACGGATGGTTCGTGGCCATGACCGAGAATCTTATTAGTTTTTTCTCGAACTACGAAACCTTCTATGATGCGCTAAATCATGAAATGCTGAAGTTGAACATAAAAAGCCTCAGATTACTACAACCATCAAAATTACATACTAATTCGTTTGATACATATCTTCTACGATTACATATGCAATTGAGTGACATCTTACATAAACTACATCACTTAATTGCTAGAATTAATTTAATGTCCTCATAGAAAACCATCACCGTAATGATATCATCTTCAAGTATGTAGACATTAATTATGTTGTCATGTCAATTAATTTAACATGCATCATATATAATACCTTGCAACTCACCTAAATGAAAAGTAAGTGGCTATGCATGAAGCTCGATGAAGGAACGCGTCATCAAAGAGAACTAGACCACCCACCGGAGTCATGGTAAAGTTTCAAGTTCTCATTCTCAAATATGGAATGCATAAGTAACAATAAGTGAGAGGCGGATCTATGTTGTTCATAACGAGGTCAACGGACTCTGCTAAAACAAAGAAAATGTTAAGTTTTAGCTATAGAAAAAATTTATGGACACCATTGAATTTTTTTGTACTCTAAAATGTATTTTTGGACCCCGCTGAACAACTTTCTAAGATCCACCATTGACAATAACAAATATAAGACATGATATTCAAAGTATTGAATTACTGTTACTTGTCCATATAACGGATAAGTGTACAACATACATGAAATGAAAGTACTGAACTAAAATACTTGATTCACATAACATCTTTGAAATCAGTACTGAAATTATGTTACTTCTTCTTGTTAACATATCATATATGTTTCATTATTTCTATTGTTTTTCATGAATACTACCGTGCCTAGTGATATGCACCGTTACGTATCGCCATAACACTCCGTGTACCGTTACATATCGTCATGCATATTTCATCATACTACTCTTTACTTAGTGATATGCACAGTTACGTACTGCAGTCATACATTACACAATTTGTACCGTTACGTATCGCGTCAATACACACCTAACATGCATGAATAAATTCATTTTTTCTAAAAGTTCATGGTACAATTTGACATTTGAACATGTATAACTCATGTGATGATCATTACAACATGTGAACATCTTATAAACTGTACATTTAGATATTTTAATCATCTTTTCGCATATAAACCTTGAATTTACAATTAAGTTGCACTAACCTTGAACCAGGGACTAAATTGCGATTTAGAGTAGATACTATTTCCTCTCCAACCTGAAACTCTTTCCCTACATGTTACCATCTTTCATCTTTCTTTATTTATAGATTCAAGAATAAAAACCTAGCCTTTATGATTAAGAATGCTTGAATTCTAATAAACGAGTCGGTATTTTATGATTCAATATTAACCCGTTCAATTTGAACTCGAACTGAAGCTTGGGTCATTTACATCAAACAAACGAACGAACATTAGTTCAAACTTGTCGTGTCTAACTAGCTTCAAGTTAGTAGTATATTAAATATATATTTGTTTGTGAACCTAACCGAGCATTTGTGATCATAACTTGTTTGATTGTTTTTTTATCCGAGCTTAATAAAGTGTTTTAAAAAAAGGGTTAATTACTTAAAAGTATAGTTTTTTATACTTATTAGTCCCATGGGACATAAAGGAATCTGTTGACTTATAAAGGCATAATATATCTACTACGTATCAAAATACCCCTAATCTAATTTATTCTTTCTCCTCCTCCTCCTTCCTCCCCCGTTCCAATCCTTTGCAACTCTACAGATGACGGAAGTTCATCATAAAAAACACAAGCAGCAGATAAAAGTTTCCGTTCATATGTTTGGGATTCTTGCAACAATGTACCAATCCTAGATTCTCCATTTGCACCTTCATTACAAAACACGGTTGGATCGACTCAAAACGCTACCTTTTCCAAGCTCAATGATCTCTGGCAATCAAAACCCGAGTTCTGCAATGCATTTGGTGGTTCATCTAAATCAAATTCGGTTTGTTTCAATGGTAAACCAACTGTTCTTGATGAAACCAAACCTCCACTTCCAGCGCCCGGAATGTGTTTGGAGAAAGTCTCCAATGGAACATACCTCAACATGGTTGCTCATCCTGATGGATCTAACCGGGCTTTCTTTTCTGATCAGCCCGGTAAAATTTGGTTGGCTACTATTCCTCAACAAGACTCAGGAGATGCTTTAGGACTCGATGAATCTAGTCCGTTTGTCGATCTATCGGATCAAGTCTATTTCGAAATAAATATGGGATGGGGTTAGCATTTCATCCTAATTTTCTTGAGAATGGTCGTTTCTTGGCGTCATTATAATTGCGATAAAGAGAAGTCTTCTTCAGGATGTGTGGCATTGGGAAGGTGTGCTTGTAATTCCCCAGTCAATTGTGATCCCTCTAAGATAGTTTCCACAGATGCAATTCAGCCATGTCAAATTTACAGTGTTGTTGCAGAGTTTAGTGCTAATGGGACTGCATCAACTCCTTCAATGGTAGATTCTACACCTTTTTTTCCATCATTTTGGGTCCCATCTACTTGTTGCAAAGAACATATTCGCTAGAAAGGGCAATTTTTGTGTGTGCTAGTCAAGTCTGTTATGATCAAACAGCTGGTGATTTTCTGTTGTTCGAACATGGACAAATGGTTGCTGCATATTTTATGCCATGATGTAAATTTGAGCAGCACATTAACCTAATCAGGTCTGTCATAGCTAGGACCGTTTGTTGATTCGAACATCCGGAAATTAAGAAAGGAACGATAAACATGACATTTGATGATGTTTTTCGCATTGGAGTACTCCAAAAGGTAGGTGTTCTTTTGATAGGTAGGTATACACTTGTGTGTTCTTCGTTATTCAATTTTGGAACACCCGTTCTTTGTGTATTGAGTCCGCTAGTCTTTCGCAAATCTCGCCTATTCTCACGATCTCGTTTTGCTTTGAGTGAACTTCTTTGACGCACGTTACCCGCCTTGTTTGTTTTCTGCGTCAGAATCGAGTTGAACACCTCTACAGTAAAGTACGCAATTTGAAGTTTGTAGGTTTTGGTGAACTTGTATTAACAAAGATTTGTGACTCAAGCCTTGATAATTCGATTTCTTGGACCAAATTATCGATTCCGGAGTTAACTGTTGTTCAGTCCTTTGCTTTCTGTTTCTTGTTGAATGATACGGTTTGCTAAATCTATAGTAGAGTAGTTTTTTTTTTGCTGTACTCATAATTTGGATATTTCTTTGAACATTGTAATCTGGTTGTTGAATTGTGCTTTTGATAAACTTGTTGTGTATTAATAATATAGATATATATATTGCAAGTAGCTTGATGAAGTACATTCATTGTTTAATAGTAATCGAACCTTTGAACAAAGATTTCGTGTATATAGCATAATTTATTATTTTTAGTTCAAAGATTATTTGTGTATATACATATATTTATATCACGAATTGAATTGATTTTTGCATCTCACCTTAATCAAGTGTTGTTTGGTGCTTAAGTGTTTTTATCAAACTGTTTTTAAACTGATCTAGGTATAATAGGTAATACATATAACTTAGATTTAAGTCACGCTTCAGATTATTTCGATGTCGCTGCATAAATTGTCGATGTCATCTGCATGATGTCACTGCATAAACAAGTCACTGCATAAATTGTCGATGTCATCGCATAAATTGTTGATGTCACTTTGATAAATACGGTGTCACTTCATCGCTGTGTCTCTGCGATCGGGGTGGTCATCGTGATCGCGGTGTCCGGTGTCACTTCATCGCGTGTGTCTCTGCAATGCGGTGTCACTTCATCGCGGTGTCTCTGCAATGCGGTGTCACTTCATCGCGGTGTCTCTCAGATCGGGGTGGTCATCGTGCATCGTGGTGAAGTGCGTGTCGCGCATTGATGTCACCTGCATAAATCGATATAATAACGCGCCATCGCATAAATCGATACAATAAGGCGTCATCTGATAAATCGATATAATAAGACGTCATTGTAAGACGTCACCGCGATAAATCGATACCATAAGACGTCACGGCATAAATTGATACATATATTATGATGTCATGGCATAAATCCATACAATATGCCGTACGTCATCGAGGTGTCTCTCGCGAATCGCGGCGTCTCTCAGATCGGGGTGCTCACTGCATGGCGGTGTCTTTGCATCGCGATGTCTCTGCATCGCGGTGTCACTTCATTGCGGTGTCTCTGCATCGCGGTGTCGCTTCATCGCCGTGTCTCTACGTCGCGATGTCGCTTCATCGCCGTGTCTCTACGTCGCGGTGTCGCTTCATCGCGATGTCTCTGCATCGAGATGGTCATCGCATCGGGCGTCGCGGTGTCTCTGCATCGCGATGTCTCTGCATCGCGGTGTCACTTCATTACGGTGTCTCTGCATCACGGTGTCGTTTCATCGTCGTGTCCCTACATCGCGGTGCATCGGGGGTGGTCATTGTATTGCAATGGCCAATACATCGGTTCAAAAAAAAAAAAAAAAAAAACCTGAACGCCTGAGACAATGGTCAATACATCGGTTAAAAAAAAAAAAAAAAAACCCTGAACGCTTGGGCTGAAAAAAAAAAAAAAAAAAAAAAAAAAAACAAAAAAAAACATAGCAGCGCCTCCTCCCTTTTTTTTTATTTTATTTTTTTCTTCATTAAAAGATTTGAGTCTATCTATCTAATTTGTGTCCTATATGTTCAACAGATTCTTTTTTATCCTATATGTTCAATAAGTCAGTTTTTGTATCTTACTTTTGCTTTGTACTGTTAAAAAAATAAAGTGCTTATAAAAAAGTGTTTAAGTGCGCCTCCTCATTTATTTATTATAAACCCCCAAAAAAAAAAAAAAAATCTCACTAAAAAAGAAAAATATAATTCTACGAGCCGAGCTAAAGCTTTTATACGAACATGTTCGTTATTTTCTGCCAATTTTCCGGGAAAAAAAAGAAAAGAAAAAGAAAAACCACGTCGTTTAATTGGAAAAAAAAAAGAAAGGAAAAAAAGAGGAAATTTTCGAAGAGGAGAGCGATCAAAGAGAAGGGTCTTCGATTTTCTGATTGAAGAAAGCTCGTCAAAGTGCAGAATTTACGGAGATTTCAAAAGAGGAATTGGAAAGCAAATCAATTTATGAAATAGTATCGATTGGGGCAGAGTATACAAGGTGAACCCATGATTTTTTTTGTCATCTCATGAACTGCTACCTCGAGTATTTGTTGTTTGATAGATTCGCGTTGTGAAGATTTGAACTTGAAGTGCGAAGCTTCCAGCTTGAATATTTCTGAAAAAGGTGGCACTTTGTGTTTGTCTGGTGGTTTGTTGTTGTTCATTACTCCTTTGAATTGATTGAATTTTGTGAATGAAGTACTGGGTTTACTTAGAATTTTGAAGTTATTGCTGGTTTGGTTAAAAATATGATTACTGGGGTCAGTTTTGATTGTTGGGTGATCGGAATTTGAAAATTGGTGGGACTGGAGTTTTGGAGGGAGAATTTGTTGAGAACTGGGATCTCAGATTATCAAATTTTAGTTAATGTTCGGAATTCGGGGTCGTGTTTTCGCTTGGGCATTGATACATATAGTTGAAATGCAGTTAAATATTGATTTGAAGATGGGGTTTTGGAAATGGACCAAAACCCTAATTTGCTAGGCTCTGTCAGATTTGGTACTGTGTGGAAATTGATATATACAGAGGGTTTCTTTTATATTTTGGGTTCTGTTGTTAGAAATGCTACTGCCACAGCATTCACGCATCAATCTTGCTGAATTGAAAACTCGAATAGTGAAAAAGCTGGGGCCATACCGGGCCAAGCAGTACTTTCATTTTCTGGATAGGTTTTTAAGTTTGAAGATACGCAACGTCGAGTTCAATAAGCTCTGTCGTAGTGTTTTAGGCAGAGAGAACATTCCGCTACATAATCATTTTATTCGTTCGATTGTGAAGAATGCTACTACTGCAAAACATCCACCACCAAATCATGCACATGATGTGATCAAGTCCAATAATGTACTCGGGAGCAAAGAGACGTTGACAGATGGTTATGTACCAAATGGGTTCCATAGTACAGCGGCCCAGTGTTCAAGTCCACAAGGTCTGGCAAATGGGGATTTACTGCCTTTGTCACCAAAGAAGGCCCGGACTGTACACCGTGGTCGGAAATCCGGGGACACTCGTACTGTTTTCGGACCAAATGGCAAGACAAATGGTGTGTCTCAACATTTGAGTGGTAAAGACCCAAACTTTTTATTAGAAAACGGGATTTCCATCCCGAATGATGTCCTTGGATCGAAGCAGCACCATCAAGAACCTATGTTACCTGCAGAAAACAAAAGGAATACTCCAGATCAAACGCTTTCGAGATTTTCACCGAGATCACTGGATTGTCCTGTTTCTGTACCCATAAAGGATCAGATTGAAGTATCGGTTGGAGGAGACGGGAAATTTAAGCATGCTCGAAATCAGGTACAAGCTCCTCTTGGTGTTCCATTTTGCCCAGTAAGTGTAGGTGGGGCATGCCGAGCAACGACAATTGCAAGCACCGAAAGATGCGTTAGTACTTTGAACTCTGGCTTTTTGCTAGACGTTGCAACATTGAAAGAACGAATGGACCAGATAGCGTCTTCTCATGGTCTTGAAGGGTTGTCAATGGATTGTGCTAATCTGTTAAATAACGGTTTAGATGCTCACTTAAAGCGCTTGATTTCCTCATGTAAGGATCTCGTCACTGCAAGGTCAAATCACGAGTCAATAAAGAACAAGAAGCAACAGATAATTTCAAAGTTGGTCAACGGTATTAGGTCTTCAGAAGTGATGTCAGAAGAGCATAGATCACGTTCCACAGTTTCTTTGCAAGATTTTCGAGTTGCCATGGAACTTAACCCTAAGCAACTCGGTGAAGACTGGCCATTGCTGCTGGAAAAAATATGTACACGTGCATACGAAGAATAAGAAAAACATTGACCTGAGCTTTATATCAACGAAATTGGGATCCCATTAGTCCCTTCTTTATCAAAGATTGCTCTCTTCGTCAAAGCTTTATCGCGTACCGTGCCAGCTGAAAATGTTAAGAACCAGAGCTTGGCCTCATTTTCTCAACCGCAAATGCAGCATGCAGTCAAGCGGCACCCCATTTTGTCAGTGATTTTCTTATATTCACTTATTTTTTTCCCAGTAATTTACAGTGAGTAAATTCAGAACAGATTTGTAGAATAACAAGTTTAATTTAAGCACTTAAGGACAAAAGGTCAAAGTGCATCATATGTATGTATCTTCAGCATAGTATTGATTTGGACTTGGTAACACAACAGTTTCCACTTTCAACTTTAAATTGTTCATTATATATATAATATTTATATTTCGAAGCATACTTCTGGCCTTATTTACTGTAGAAGCTTCTCTAGTTTAACACATGTTTCATGGATTAAATCATAGTATAACGAGCTTTTTAGAACAGTGAATTTAATGATTATTTGTAGTTGATTCATCCTTCGTGATTATGGCATACAAACATTTTTAATGCAGAGGTTTATGTTAAGTACTTGTTCTGGTTCGAAATGTACTTAAAACATAGAGGAAAAGAACTGGGATTTGTGCTTATTGAAGTTTTAATTAATATGTTTACATGCTGTCCAGAACTACTTGTAATCAGAATCTGCAGAATGAAATTATCCAGAAAATAAGATTTTAACATGTATTTATAAAACAGATGTTAAATCCAGAACCAGGTGGCATGCCACCTTATGATAGGTTGGGGCAACCGACCCACCAAAAAGAATTCAAGAATAGGTAAATTGATGCAGTGAGGATTTAATATGAGGGTTATTTTAGTCTATTTACTTTATTTATGTAATGACGGGCATTTTTGTCTCTCAATTGAAGTAAACATTAGAGTATTTATCCCCAAAACCCTTTCCCGAACGAGGTAGCATTGGATATTTTGACAATTGTAATCGACTGCCGAGGGTTTTCAGCTTTTCTGTGTTATCCAAATTCATAGCTTTACATCATAAATTCCCTTATATAGACATATATATATATATATATACGTGAGACTGACATGCTATTTTTATTTACCGACTCATAACGTGGTATTGAAAACTGAATATACAGCTTAAGTTTACAAGATAAAATTAAAGTTGAACAAATATCTGACCTGGATTCCGAAATTTCTAGAGCCGTCTCTTCCCAGAACTTCTCAGTCCCAGGGCATTAGCTAGCTATACCGCTTTGGTAGGCTTCATTGGCTCCAAAGCTGCATCTATCACCTTTGTGGTTTCGACATTGTGTGAATTCTGATGATGCATGCTGTAGTGTCTACCAACAGCATACTGATATCATTCTACCATGGAAAACATTTGATCTGATGGATATATATATATATAGCTGCAGCTAGGCATGAAGAGAACATATCTGAGTTGATTCGAGTTTATCTGTTGTTTTGAATCTGTCACCCATGAGTCTTCACTTTCTTGAAGAATCTATCGCGCTGTAGAAAACTCGAATTCTGTTCTTCTGATCATAATCTGCACATCTTCATAACAAAGCCCAGATCCTCAACGATACGTTTTTTTTTTTCTTCGTTAAGCTTGCGAAAAGTAGCATCTAAATATGATGATTATGAAATAATAGCATGATGTATGATAATATATTATGCAGCGATGTATACTGGTATGTAGAGAATAATAGTGTAAGGTGAGAGAAAGAAATCAATATAGTAGATCCTGAAATGTGGGGATGATTCTTTGACTATGTAAAGATTGAACCTTTTTGTTTCAAGATATTTGTACTTATATTTCCAATGTCATTTTTATCCCTCGTCTACGATTTTTTTTTCCAGTCCAGTTTTGCCCTTTGTCTAGTTTTTATTGGTTGCATCATGTCGAACTTTCAATGTTGAATGTCTGACCTGTGGTTTGGACCACGAGCGAATTCGATCTAGTGGGGATATCAAAGCAAAATTGAAGATCCATTTGGTCTCGAGGAGGTATGTGCCGCCTCGGCCCCTAATTAAGATAATACATGTCGAGATGAAACATTAAGAATAAAAACATAAATCACATCAAAAAGAAAAGGGGAAAAAAAGAGTGTGTCAAATTGAGGAATCGGGATCTTGAATTGTAGACATAAAAAACTCCACTAAATAAAGTTTTTATTCCCCTTGTCCTTCTCTATACGAGATGTACAGAAGGGTCGTGAAAATGAAGTTAAAATAAAACAAGTATTTTTTTCTTCCCCTTTTTCTTGAAGGAGAATGAAGTTAAAATCCCAACTTTATCTAAGATCTAAGAATTTTTTTATACCGAATTCTCCTAATATGAATATCTACGGATTCATGAATGTCCAATTCCATTTATAACTAAACATCACAATTTCTTGTATTATCAATGAAAACCAAATCGTAAACTGAAACAATTGACATAGACGACACTATATCTTTCAAAATCCGCCACATATCATACTTTATTTGCGGCAGATTTTGAAAAAATCGAGCATATACCCTGTCTACCCATACAAATATCATAACTTAAGGGGTATGGTACAATGAATATCCATTGAGCGATCAAAATTGTCATCTCTAACTACAAGCTTTTGGTGGAG
Organism: Gentiana macrophylla; assembly: GCA_026214975.1. NCBI lineage: Eukaryota > Viridiplantae > Streptophyta > Magnoliopsida > Gentianales > Gentianaceae > Gentiana > Gentiana macrophylla. The sequence continues at coordinate 122,013,350 of CM047809.1, read as the reverse complement.
TTTTTAGCAGGTTTTATTGAATTATGATGTTTCTTAAAACTTACTAATTATTATGAAATATATACCATAAGCAATTGTTAAAACCCTAAGGAAAGGTGCCCTCGCCTCTATCTCGCAAGTGAGTGCGATGAGACGTTAATCGAGGGACCACAGAAATTTCGAGGAAGAGGCTTGATGTTTTTTCCGCTTACACCGAAAGGGGCCGACCCTTTACGGGACTCGAACCCACACACTCCGGCTTTCGGTCCAGCGTGACATTATATCATCCCAACCGCTACCACTGCGAAGTATATCCAAGGGATAAATATATACCATAAGCAAAACATTATTATTCAAGGAGAAAAGAGAAAACTAGTGAACAAGCGGTTATTGAGAAGAAATTGCATAAGGAACTAAAATAAGAAAACATAGAAAAGAAAAAAAAACTATTAGAGTGTCATTATTTTCTATTACCAGTTAATAATCATGGATTATCCATGCAATTTTTAAATAATGACACCATTTTTAAAGGTTTAGAGTGATTATCTATGATTATCGCTCTAAACCTTTAAAAATGGTGTCATTATTTTTTATTACCAGTTAGTGGTTAGCATAGTGTCATTTATCAAACCAAGTGAAAGAATTTAAGAAATTTCGACTATTTCTCTTTTTTATTTTTTCCGGTGTATGCCATAGCATGTAGACGCCATAAAAACATGAGATGAAGATCATGATGACGAAGTTCAACATGGTATCGATCTCCAAATACACTTACCGTATATACTAATATATTAGATTCCCTATCTATATTATTTGGATACGGATACTATCATATTCGATTCTCTCAAATCTCTCTATTATTTCCATAGAACAAATAGAATGATTCCAATTTCCAACACAAAACAAATACAAAACAAATTAGAGATTTTTTTTTTTTTTTTTCCTTCTTTAAGATAGGAAGATGGAGTAAGCAGAATCATGATCATACGCCGTGACTGTAGAAGAGAATGACATCTGATTATAACGATTGTATTAATAACAAGAAAGATGGCGGTGGTTTATCAGACTGCTAATCATAATGAATTTATATCTCGATCAATAATATATATATCATGATTGCGTACAACAGTTGTCTTTGTAATTGGTCAACCATAGGCTAGTATAAAAGCATGGGAACATGCTATGAAATATATTAAACCATATATGATCCCTATTGGATTGGAAAGGTAAGCATTCATTCAATTCCCTAAGCACGCCAATCTTTTTTCTTCAACTTTTTTTTTTTCTTTCTTTTTTTTTTTTTGCTTGGCATAGAATCATGATCCCACGCTCTTAAAACAAAACATCATTCTTTCCAGCCTTTGCCACCAAAGAAGATTACCTAAAAGGTAAGCAACATGCATTATATTCAATCCATACAAATTCAAACATGTATGGTTTCTTTTTTTTACTTTGTGTTTATTCAACTTTATTTTTGTACTTGCCTTTATGACAATTATTCCTTTAATCCTTTAAATTCTCAACAGAAATCTTTATAATGAGAACATTTTAGGTTAAGATTATATTCACTCTTTAAAAAAATTTAAAAACACATATACATTTAATTTTGATATAACACTAAACAGCTATGTCATTGATACCACAATTACTTTAAAGTAATAAAGATAACGTTTCTTTAAAATAAAAATAAGAAAAACACATATATTTTTATATATAACTAAGAATCTCATGTAGAAATAATGAGTTATTTTAAGTAGAACATAAATTTCTACGGTAGAATTTACTTCCAAACTATTTGAGCAAAAACATCAAATCAAACTCAAACTACTACATAAAGTGCTTGGTTCATTTACATTGCCATAATCAATGGAAAACTTTCGCTAAGATTCCATACGATTGAAACGACGAGATGAATAATCTGCAGACCACAGAATAAAATTAATGACCACTTTGCAATCCCAAACATTCTTCATGTGGATCAACCCAATATTTCATATTTTTTCAACTTCATGTTAACTAAACATTAAAGTCGCTTTTGCAGAACAACACCAAAGTTGGAGTACTCATTTTAATCACTTCTTTTTTAGATTCAAATTCTGTAGAAAAATAAAAACCAGACTAAATCATAGCAATCCCCACTACACACAAATAATCCTCATTTTCAAGAATCTTTCTTCAAATGGCCTTCTCTTTCCTTCTCTCTTTGATCCTATTCCTCTGCATTTCATCTCCAAATTTCTTGAAATCTCAATCCCAAACAATAAATTCACCTACCCTTCTTGACACTGTTATCAAAGATTACACTTTTCAATCATATGGCCATAAATTTGGAACTGGTAAACTACACGAAGTTTACTTGCCGGCAAACTTTTCCGGTATTAAAGTTTACACAGGAAGGTTCCGGTGCGGTAGTCTCCGGCGATACGGTGCCAAAATTCAAAACTTTGATTTGAAGAAAGGAGTTGTCCTTAATCCATGTATCAAAAGAGTATTGATAATCACCCAAAATCTAGGATCCAATTGGTCGTCTATATATTACAACAGTTTTAAACTATCCGGGTACCAGTTAATTTCGCCGGTGTTGGGTATTCTTGCTTATAACGCCGGCGACAATATAAATTTCAGTGCCCCATTTCAAATTTCAATCAATGCGATCAAACAGCCGATCAAAATCGATTTTCGGAACACTACAGACAAAAATCCATCTGGGCTTTCGCCAATTTGTGCTAGCTTTGAGCAAAATGGGACAGTTACATTATCAAAGCAAGAATCTTTAAACATTTGTGTTTCAAGAAAACAGGGGCATTTTGGGTTGGTTATTGAATCGCCATTGATTCCGACGAAGAAGAAAGTGATTAGCAAGTCGAAAGTTGCTATGGGGAGCTCAATTGGAGCTGCAATTGGTGCGTTTTGCTTACGCTTTTGGTGATTGCATTGTTTGTGAAGGTAAAGAAGAAAGCAAGAATGGATGAATTGGAGAGAAGGGCTTATGAAGAAGAAGCCTTGCAGGTATCCATGGTTGGACATGTCAGAGCTCAAACTGCAGCTGGTACTCGTACTGTCCCTGTACTTGAACATGAGTATAGGAAAATTTAGTATACAGTTGATAGAAATAAATGTCAGATCCCAGCGTGTGTATCGTATTCTTCGTATATTTTTACGATAAAAGCGAATGAAAAAAAAGTAGTACGTGTGTCACTTAATACAGTCTTAGTCTTCTCATGACACTCATAGCATAAAATTTCTTGTGTAAACCTCCTCGTTGGGTAACATCATTTTAATGCTAACATCACTTCATCATGTCACGAACGTTGTATTAATGCATATTTGTAAATTATTAACATGATGAGATTGATTGATTGATTGATAAGTCTGATATTAATTGATATAGAAATGTTGCTTTCGTAATAGAATGGTCACCATAAACTAATAAAACATATTTTTACATAATTGATAACTCGATAGTTATATATCGATCAATCAATAATGTAAATATGTAATGTGACCGTTTAGTGTAGAAGTAACACTATTCTAATTAAATGTAGGGTTTACAAGTGTTTATAGACACATTGTATTGTTGGAGGATAGTTCCATGGGGAAATTTGAGTGCTAGCTTCATTTATGGAGTTATCCCGTGTGGATAAATCTAAACCATGTAGATTTAAAATTATCGTGAATTTGTGTGTTTTGATTTATCCACGCTGGAATGACAACATAAATGGATTTAGGACTCAAGACTTACCTAAATTCATGTGACCATTGACATACATTTCCGTGTATGGAAATCTAAGGTGTATTTTTTAGGTACCTATATACATATCTCCATGAATTAGGCTATATGAGGCGAAGATATGTATATACGTACATTTCACTATATGAAAAGGTTTTATATTCTACGGGCATATCTACGTATTAGCTTAAACCAAAATATAAATTTATCTAATTTCTTTGGTTTTGTCTCATATTATAAGTCAATTTAGAAAACCAATAAAACATTTAGTATATTTTCTCTTTTTACCTCTCATTTATTATATACGTAACCATCCATTTTTCGCTACTTTGCATTAATAACAATGAAAATGTCATTTTAGATTTTTTTTTATCAACATTAATGACACATAATAAATTTAACCAACATTTTTACTCTGTGTGAAAAAATTCAAATAGACCTATATTTTTGGACGGAGGTAGTACGTACATTTGCCTCACCGAAGATACATGCATCTTTCGTGGTTAGAAAAATATGTATAATGTTTATAAAATGTAGAAAATATGTAAGATATTTGAGATTGTCTATAGTATTCTAGCTATAACATCGTATACATCAAATTGTATGTTAATTAAATCATAAAATGTCACTTTTACATTGTTTATAAATTACACAAAGCTCAAACAGCTATGGGTGACACATAGAAACATGTTGCTTTTACTTTCTCTCCAAGTTGTTACGAACACATACATTTCGTGGCATGTAAGAAGTTTCAAGGACAATGAAAATGCATCGTTTAATGTACTATTATAAAAGACGATACCTTTATTGTAAGAGAAAATCCAACAATATGTTATCAACCCAAAATAATTTTACGCAAATAATATTGACTCGAGGCAAATTATCCTCCTCCTTATTTTATTTCTTATAATTACATATAACTTTCCGATTACTTTAATCAATTCACCTATGTATATGGTAGAACATAAGCACATTCAAGTTCAATTAGGATGGCCTAACAGCTTCAGTTGTAATGTACCGAAATTAATCTTTTCCTAATATATCAATCCATATCATACATCATGTATTTTTCCTATCACTTGTTGCTTCTAACACAGTAAAATAGTGCTGAAAATTTTAAGGTCGAGATCGAAAATAAATATCATTTCTCAGAATCGAGCAATTTAACATCAAATCCATCAACATTAATATCAAAAATAAGAAAACATATTATGAAACAAACAGATTCTAACAGAAATTAAATAAACGATATCAATAAATTGGAAACATATGATTTTTGATTATCAGCAAGGTGTGATTATCACATCATTTTTACTGCAGAAACATTAAAAAACCCAAAAAGAAACTCTAAAGGTCATGTAGACTACTATGGAGAGATTCACACATACCGTAAAATGCAAAGATTTGGACGAAGTGAGAGCGCTCGTATGTATGTGTAAGGCCACTAGGACTAGAAAGAAAGAAGGTAAAGGAGGACCCACTGGAGAAGGAAGAGTCACCCAAAAGAGTGGATGGAGTAAATGAGGAGGGTAAAGGAGAAGGAGAAAATGAGGAGGGTAAAGGAGATCCTTTTTGGAAGAAAAAGAAAGATGAGTTTTCTAAACAATCATTCTCACACAAAAAGTCCTGCAAATATTCATCATACAACAATAGAAGTTGTTGTTTAAAGGAGAATTTTTTTTTATGAAAGACCAATCAAATAAAGATTTCGCACCAACCAAAAGTGACATTATTGGTATATTGTTTTTTATTACTCAATACATACATACATGCATATCTTATGTTCATCATTATAGACACATGATTCAGATTATCAGCTACAAAGAACCTAGGTGTGCCCTCTGATAGTTGTTCGCTCAGAGAAATGAAAGATTGTGCTAGTTGTGAAGGCCTAGAGGTTCAAAAGAGTATCCTACCCAGAATATGAGGAACAGCTTCAGAAACTGCAGTAAGAAAATAGGCTCTGGATCTTCAACAGCATGAATTCGATCACTGGACTTCCAAGAAAGGGCATAAGTATTTAAAAGAATATGGTTTGAGCATATGTACAGGCTCTCTTTCTGAAACTTCTCTTTTAATCTTCTTGAGTGTAAATAAACGGAGACTTCTGCATGAAAAAAAATAAAATAGAATCAGTCTTTTTTTACAAAAGCATCCACAATGACAATACTCAATAACACTATGCAAATATTTGAATCGGTCTTTTTCTTTTTTCAAAACATCCACAATGACAATACTCAATAACATTATGCAAATATTTTTTTCTTCTTGTCATTCTAAAAAAGCATCTTATATATCACCCTACATCTATGTATTGGAGAGAAAAAACTTAAATAATAGTTTGTCATAATAAAATGGGAAAATTGTTCATATAGTATATTTTTCAAAGTTTTTCTACTATGTAGTGCTCCACAAAGCGGAGAAATTCAAAAAAATAATGCAAAAAGATTATTAATTGGAAAAGACAAAAATACCCTTCAGAAGAATCATTACAATTTTGAAAATTCAAACACGAGGCTACAGGAAAAGGAGGGAATAATTGCATACATCAGAATCGAAGGGACACGTGTCGGCCATGTAAGAAAACCAGAGTAATATTATATGGTTTTTGTGTGGCGAAATGAATGCACGCAGATTACATTAGTGGCTCACACTCAGGACCATATAAGTCCCTGAGGTCCTCACCAAAAACCATAGTAAGATCCAAGTTGAGAACCCAAAAATTTTCCTCTCTAAAAAATACGCCTAAACCCAATAATACCCAAATAATTTCCTGAAGGTAAATTATTAATTTAAACTGGGTTAACCCAAATAAATAAAATATTAAATTTAATTGCTCCCGCCCACCTCTTTTATAAATTAACAAGTAAATTTAAAATTTTCAATAATGAAATGTTCTTCTGGTATTAATTCAAATATCATGGAACTATTTGAAAATATTCATTCATTAATTTAGAGTGTTGGATCTATGAATCTGGTACACGTTTATGAGAACGAGATAAAATGAAAGCTTATTAGAATGGAGAGTGAAATCATATAATAACCCTCCTTAAAACCCTGAATCTGTCTGTCATATCTTCCTTAATCATTGCCTTAAAACATTAATCCCTGAAATAAACCCTTCTTAAAACCCTGAATCTATCTGTCATATCTTCCTTAATCATTGCCTTAAAACATTAATCCCTTAAATATGATTAACTTAACGTTTCCCATTAATGTTAATTTAACTGGGTTTAGGACAACGTTTCCCATTAATGTTAATTTAACTGGGTTTAGGACAACGTTTCCCATTAATGTTAATTTAACAAATGTTAACATCATGAACTAAGGCTTGAATCTGAACCTATAATCTGATTAATAACATTCAACAATGCAGGAGAATGCAATTTGTTGAATGGTCATTTATACATGAATTTATTAAATATCTATCGTAAAAACAAAAATAACCCATTTTTTTTTACGATTTATGGGCTATTTAGGAAATATTAATTTATTTTGGATAAGATTGTGTTCACGATACTATATACACAAGAACTCTTGTAGAAATACTATTTAAACAAAAATCTTTTCAGAAAGTAGTAAATAAACAATTGTCCCTAATAAAATTCATGAAATAGTCTGCTCATATATGTTTCAGGTCCTCGGGAAGTAACATAAAAATCATTTCCTCCTCAAGAAATTGAGGTATCAAATAATGAAGAGATGAGACAGTGTTGATGAAATTAGCACATAAAAAACATCAATTAAGATTTAAAACTTGAGGCAACTTGATCCTCATAAAATCAACAAAGCTTTAAGCTCTACATAATCTTGAATACGATTACAATGGATTATGCATTTTATGATTGAGACAATTGGGTATTGAGGGATATATGGACCACTATCCTGAATTGTGTCCAATGTTTTCACTAAAACTACGTTTTCTGATTGGTTGCGAACGGTTCAAGGTTTATACCATCACATGTGTATAACCCTGAGGCCTGTTCCCCCGAGTTTCAGTACGTTTTATCGACTTCCACGTATTCCTCGTATGGATTGATATGATGTCTGCTTTTAGAAAGTATTGTAAGAGTAATAACAGCATGCAATAACAAAATATGCACAATACATTTTTACATAATTGATTAAGATATGTGACATATCGATCAATATGAGTATCATACAGAGAAGATAAAAATTAATGGTATAAAAACGTTTTGTGACATTCTCTTGTGCATATTTTATTATGCCACAAACATTTCTCTTTAGACATAAACCAAAATATGAGAAATAAAAAAAACGGATTTTTTTTTCTAACGAGGCTCCATATCAAAGGAGAAATTTTCTAAATATCATAATGCATGTCATTTAGTATATATACATAATCATCGTACAATACAGTTTAACACTATATTTAGACAATACATTTTTACACGATCGATTTTACGCAACAATCAATAAGATGTACTCACGCCATGATGGGTAATGGAAAAAAAGTGTTATATAATTTTATTTTACCACTCTTTTCTAAAATTAGTCGATATGGAAACATGTTTACTAGCCAAATATACTTCTCTAGCTAGTCCTCAAATAAACAAAAGGAATCCACAAGAATTTTAGAATTTTGGAATTCATAACTACTAGTTTTCTAAGCCTCCATTTGGGGGTTTTTTTTTTTCCCCTTAGAGACTCCTGTAAGGTGTAGTGCTCGAAAGACAATTATATAATTGTTTTAGGACATAATTAATAATTCATCTTATTATATGCATGTATGCTTATAATTAAGACACTCTTCAAAACCCTAAGACCGTTTATGTAATCACATAACTCAGGTGTATGGCTATACACAAGAGGATTGAGTTAGTGAGATGTACTTAAAATTAACTCGATCAGTAGCGTTTATTAATCGAGTACAGTCTCAAGATTAATTTGCTAATAATGCGCCCGAACACTTTAGGTGTGATGATCTTATCCGCTTTGTCGGTAATAGGGTACCTAGTGGGGCATTTATATATGATGATAATCATATAGTATTTGGACCGATTTGATTTGAGTTCTCGATATAATTCCGTGATCGAGAAGTCTTATCGAATCACAAGATGATCATATATGGATTAATCTTAATCTGAGGTGATCTGAGGCATTTAACTTAGCTACTAGATGAGAGTTTGATGTGTTAGTAAGGATCACTGAAGTATGTGGTCCAACACTTCGTTGGCCCTATTCGGGATGAGTGAGTAGTACATGCTATCACAGATATGGAATCCATTCCTTCCTCGGAAGTAGACAGACGATTCCTCTTATTTGTTAACCCTAAAGCGATCGATCGGCCGAGTTCATATTATATTGGATATGAACTAATTGATCACTAGGGGTTAATGATAAATAAAGATAATATGTTTTGAGAAGGGTTTACGGAAATATCCCGAATCAAAGTGAGCGATCTATGGAAGATTTATCCGTATGTAATGATTATATCGGTGGACGCTTTCGACTCATAAATTGAGTGTAAGTTATCTATATTCGATAGAGTTCGATTTCGGGTTTATGGTGGTGTAATCCCGGAATTAATAGGTTGGATATAATTATTACATCGATGAATAATTTTATTCGATTTATTGTATTTATCGAATACGGGCCCATTGGCCCCGACGTGGCTCCTAATATAAGATATAGGTTTTCGTCATTGCACCTCAATTATAATTAAATAGTTGGATTGGGCTATTTAATTTGATATGTGGATTAATTGTTTAGTTGGACTAAATAATTAAATACACTGGAAAAGACATTTTTAAGTGACTCTACCAAATTAGTGTGTTGACCTTTTGACCTAATTGGTCAAGTATATAAATGTGCGTGGACCTTATTTGATTAAGGTTGGGGCGCATGACATATTAATTATTTATCAAGGAATTAGTTTTCTTGGATAATTATTTAATGTGTGATTTATCTTTTATTTGTTAAATGACAATTCATGGAATATTAGATAATAATATGATTTATCCTAATTTGTTTGGGATAATCATTTTATTTATCTTTTATTTGGAAAAAGGATTAATGTAATAATTATCTCTTAATTATTAAATCCTTGGAGGACAATGATTACTCTCTTATATAAAGAGAGTTCTTCATAGCCTTTTGACATACATTAAACACGCCATTATCATAAGAATATAGCTTGGAATTTTCGGCTATAGTTCTTCGGGTTTCGAGTTGGAATAATCTATGGGATTATTCCGGTAGCATATCAAGGAGGTCCGGCGGCGGGAAACACCATCCACTTGGTGTTGCTGGGAGACACACGTTGGAAGACGGTAGCTGCTCAATCGCGTGTTCTTGGAGCCTTTTTGTTCTTGGAGTTAAGCACCATAAAAATGTAGGCTCCTATACCCCCTTGTAGATTTAGATCTTTATTTATGTTCTTTGTTTCGTTTAGATCTAGATCTGATGCATTCCGTTGCGTAATCGGGTCAATCTATGATTGATCCAACGATATTACATCCAACGACTCCGATATCCGAACTCACCGATCCGACTAATCCGGAATTCGCCGGGTTGTGCCTGTTTCAACATGCTATTTCATGGCCAGACTCTTCGACATGCTATTTCATGGCGAGTCGAATTCGCCCGAATCCGACTATTCCAACATGCTATTTCATGGCCAGACTCTTCAAATCTTGATTCATAATAACACATGCATCGTGAATCAATGTATCTTGAATATATATAACACGTGTCGGTGGCATTTCGTATCCTTAAATTTTGAAATTAGCCGTGTCGTAGGTCGTCGCGCGGCGTGTCCGTGCCCGCATTTTCATGGGTCTCTGCTGATCTGAGATATATAACACGTGTCGGTGGCGTGTCGTATCCTTAAAATTTGAAATTAGCCGTGTCGGTAATAAATGCGCGTGTCGTGTCCGTGTCAGTATTTCATGGGTCTCTGCAGATGCGGAGACTCACAACAGAATATATATATATATATATATATATATATATATATATATATATATATATATATATATATATATATATATATATATGAATCCAGATCCACTACCTGCACATGATCCGTTAACATTTCGGGTTGGACTCAAACTCGGCTTCAACGTGAAAAGAGGTTCAAAGCTTTGGAAAAATTAGCCCAAGTAATAATGCAAGAGTCTAAGTCCAATGATGAAGATTGTGAAATAACCAAGTCCAACATTTATACTTGTGGGCTGCCTCAATAAATGGCCCAGCATTAAGGCCTTTATTATGGTATTATATTATATATTTTATTATGCAATATTAGCTAAATAAATGACAAAAACTTGGCCGAATTTGGAGGAGAAAATAGGTGCCACTTTTTGCTAGCTTGGAAGGTGAGAAGACAAGTTTTGGAAAAGCAAAATACATTGAATCAAGATGCATGAATCAAGATTTGAAGAGTTCAAGCATTTATTCAAGATACATTGATTCAAGAGGCCATGAAACTAATAAATTTGGGGCGCCACTTTTTGAGTGATTTTACAAAAACTTTTCATCTTATTTTTCTATCCTTATTTAGTCCTATAAATAGCCAAGACTATTGTAACTTGTAATTCAGCTTTTGATCAATATACAATTATCTTTCACTTTTAAAGTGTTGTGTTGAGTTACTCTGGAAAGAGAATTCTAAGTTTTAGGATTTATCAAGGACTTAAGCAATCCTTGTGGGTATCCCAAAATACCAAGGTGCTTAGAAACAGGTTTTCTAAGTGTTGAGGTAATTCCAAGGTGCTTTCACACAAGTTGTGACTGTGTCAAGGAGCTTATTGATTCCAAGGTGCTTCCACACAGGTTGTGGTTGTGTCAAGGACCTATCTCAAATACCTTCAAATCCACGATCCAAACTTAAATCAAGTCGACCATTCCCGGTTCACTTCAGTTGGTATCAGAGCACAGCGGATTGACGGTATTATATCCTACTTTACTTTTTCTTCTTAGTAAAAAAAAAAAGAAATTCAAAAAAAAGAGATTTCGTGAATATATATAAAGTTATTCACACCATTAAATATATATAAAGAGATTTCGTGAATATATATAAAAAAGAGATTGACGGTATTATATCCTCAACCTTATAAATTACAATGGCTGAATGACTGTGGTTCTATTAAAGTTACTAAACAAGAATATGTGACTTTTAGTCTATCAAAGTATGAAGATAAAGTTCTTTGTGACGTGGTTCCAATGCATGTCGCCCATATATTGCTTGGCCGTCCATGGCAGTTTGACAAACGTGTCACCTATGATGGTTACTCTAATAAATATTGTCTGTGCATAAGAGTAAGCGCATCACCTTGGCCCCGTTAAAACCATAAGAGGCTCACTCCGATCAGGTCAAGTTTGCTAAGAAAAGAGAAACGAGCCGCAATACACCGGCACGCACGGATTCTGAATCTACGAAAAGCAAAGCCCCAACGAGATTCTCAAAGTGGATTCGCACATTCGTGACAAAAAGGGAAGTTACATGACTATTCAGTCTCCTTTCCTTTTCATATACAAGGATTCATCCCCATTGATTCCCTATTTGGTTTCTACCGAGCACTTTCCTACTCCATTTCCATGTTTTATGCTTATATCTGGTCTTACCGGAACTCTTCCTAGTGTTGTCTTATCTCTTTTGCAGGAATTTAAAGACGTTTTTTCTGAAGAAGAACCAAGTGGTTTACCACCATTACGAGGGTTGGAGCACCACATTTCATCCCGGGAGCGGTTCTACCAAATCGTCCAGCCTACAGGGAAAATCCTGAGGAAACTGAGGAAATTTCAGAGTCAAGTTCAGGAGTTGATGGAAAAAGGAAAGATTCGAGAATCAATGAGTCCATACGCGGTTCCCGTCATAGTTGTGCCCAAGAAGAATGGAGAATGTGTACCGACTGCCGTGCCATCAATTAAATCACAGTAAAGTATCGTTATCCTATTCCCCGTCATCATGATATGTTAGATGAATTGCATGGTGCCAAATTGTTTACAAAAATAAATTTAAAGAGTGGATACCACAAAGTCCGAATTCGTCAAGGGGATGAGTGGAAAACAGCATTTAAGACTAAATTTGGGTTGTATGAGTGGCTTGTTATGCCTTTTGGAATTACCAATGCACCAAGCACATTTATGAGGTTAATGAAAGAGGCACTTCGAGAGTTTATTGGAAAATTTGTCGTGGTCTACTTTGATGACATTTTAATCAACAGCCATGATTTATACTCACATGTGTCACACTTAAAGACTGTTTTGGAAACACTTTGAAAAGCACACCTGTTTGCTAATCTTAAAAAATGTTCTTTTTGCTTGGAATGTGTTGTCTTCCTTGGTTTTGTTGTGTGTGGACAGGGTATCCAAGTTGATGAGGAGAAGGTAAAGGCAGTGGCTGAATGGCCTTCACCCACAAATACAATGGAGGCCCGAAGTTTTCATGGCCTAGCAAGTTTCTACCGGCGTTTTATCTAAAATTTCAGCAGCATAGCCGCCCCATTGAACGATTTGGTCAAAAGGAACACACCATTCCATTGGGGTGCTGCTCAAAGAGAAGCATTCGAAACTCTTAAATCTCGTTTGATATCTGCACCTATACTTGCTTTACCTGATTTTTCTAAAATGTTTGAGATTGAGTGCGATGCATCCGGGGTGGGTATTGGTGGTGTTTTAATACAAGAGGGACGTCCTATTGCATATTTGAGTGAGAAGTTGAAAGGCCTGAATTTAAATTATGCCACGTATGATAAGGAATTATATGCACTTGTTCAGTGTTTACGTGTGTGGCAACATTATCTGCGTCGTAAAGAATTTGTCATTCATTCCGATCACGAGTCTTTAAAATACTTGAAAGGGCAATTTAAATTTCACTTACGTCACATTAGATGGATGGAATTCATTGAATCATTTCTGTATGTGATCAAGTATAAAAAGGGAAAAGAGAACGCCGTTGCTGATGCATTATCTAGACTCTACACTCTAATCACACACATGCAAACCAAACTACTCGATTTTGAGCACATTAAAGAGTTGTATGCATCTGATATTGATTTTTCTGAGTTGTATAAAGCTAATGAGTTTACATCATGAGAATTTTTATAGACACGAGGGATTTATGTTCAAAGAAAATAAGTTATGCATTCCTCGAGGGTCCATACGCGAGTATTTGGTGAGAGAAGCACATGTCAGAGGTCTTATAAGTCATTTGGCATTGGTAAAACCTTAGACGTACTTCATTCGCATTTTTATTGGCCACAGATGGTTCGTGATGTTCATCGTATTTGTGAGTCATGTATTACTTGTCGTAAAGCAAAATCGAAGTCACATCCTCATGGTTTGTACAGTCCGCTACCTATTCCCCTGGGTTGACTTATCTATGGACTTTATGTTGGGTTTACCGCGTTCTCGGACGGGTAAAGATTCTATTTTTGTGGTGGTTGATCGTTTTTCTAAGATACCACATTTTATCGCATGTAACAAAACAAATGATGCTTCGCATATTGCTGAAATAGTCTTCAAAGAAATTGTGCTTCTGCACGGTGTCCCTAAATCAATTGTCAGTGATCGTGATGTAAAGTTTGTAAGCCATTTTTGGCGTGTGCTATGGATGCGATTAGGCACTACACTGTTATATTCCACCGCATATCACCCACAAACCGATGGTCAAACGGAAGTTGTTAACCGAACTTTGGGTCAATTGTTACGCACAGTCGTACAAAAGAAGTTAAAGAATTGGGAGTCTTGTTTGCCATATATTGAATTTGCTTACAACCGTGCTACTCATTCTGCTACTAAACACTCACCATTTGAAATTGTTTATGGTTTTAATCCTATCACCCCTATTGATCTTGCTCCTCTTCCCCCAAGTATGCACACAAGTCTCGAGGGAGAAAAGAAAGCTGAAATGGTACGAGAATTGCATGCAAAGGCAAGGCTGAATGTGGAGGCTCAAACAGCTTGCTATGAAAAACAAGCGAACAAGCACAGGAAAGAAGTAATCTTTGAACCCGGAGATTGGGTATGGTTGCATTTTCGCAAAGAAAGATTTCCCACAAAACGCAAGACCAAGCTACACCCACGCGGAGATGGCCCGTTCCAAGTTTTGGAGCGCATCAACAATAACTCATACAAGCTTGACATTCCACCCGATTGGGGAGTTTCAAACTCCTTCAATGTCTGATTTGCACCCATTTGACAACCCTGATGATCTGAGGACAGATCCTTCGCAACCGGGAGAGTCTGATATGAATCCGGATTCACTACCTGCACATGATCCGTTAACATTTCGGGTTGGACCTGAAATTCGGCTTCAACGTAAAAAGAGGCTCAAAGCTTTGGAAAAATTAGCCCAAGTAATAATGAAAGAGTCCAAGTCCAATGATGAAGATTGTGAAATAACCAAGTCCATCATTTATACTTGTGGGCTGCCTCAATAAATGGCCCAGCATTAAGGCCTTTATTATGGTATTATATTATATATTTTATTATGCAATATTAGCTAAATAAATTACAAAAACTTGGCTGAATTTGGAGGAGAAAATAGGCGCCACTTTTTGCAAGCTTGGAAGGTGAGAAGACAAGTTTTGGAAAAGCAAAATACATTGAATCAAGATGCACGAATCAAGATTTGAAGAGTTTAAGCATCTATTCAAGATTCATTGATTCAAGATGCCATGAAACTAGTAAATTTGGGGCGCCACTTTTTGAGTGATTTTAGAAAGACTTTTTATCTTATTTTTCTATTCTTATTTAGTCCTATAAATAGCCAAGACTATTGTAACTTGTAATTCAGTTTTTGATCAATATACAATTATCTTTCACTTTTAAAGTGTTGTATTGAGTTACTCTGGAAAGAGAATTTTAAATGTTAGGATTTATCAATGACTTAAGCAATCCTTGTGGATATCCCAAAATACCAAGGTGCTTAGAAACATGTTTTCTAAGTGTTGAGGTAATTCCAAGGTGCTTTCACACAAGTTGTGACTGTGTCAATGGGCTTATTGATTCCAAGGTGCTTCCCCACATGGTGTGGTTGTGTCAAATACCTATCCCAAATACCTTCAAATCCACGATCCAAACTTAAATCAAGTCGACCATTCCCGGTTCACTTCATAGATATATACTAGTGAACGTGAGTCGTGCAAGGCACGACGGGCCCACCATAAATCGTTACCAACGATGATATCGAAGAATAGACCCCCAACGTGAAATAAATCGCATAAGTTTAAACCGCAAATTCAAGACACAAGACAAAGAGAGCAACATAAACATATCACATTCTCTGCAAGAAGTAGCTCTTTCTTAGAGATGTGAAAATTGTGAATCACTTCTCTTTCATCCCTATTAGGATTTTCCACCTACAAAATAAACCACAATATGATGTAGCGAAGAAGAATGTCATAAAGTCGATCCCTTTAGCTTCGAATTTACGTAATTAAACATTATAGAAAAACAATAAGCGGACCATAACTACACGGTCAAATCTCCCGGGATGCCTTAGCTTCCAGATCATTAATATACTTGAAAATGTGTTTCACTCATTTTCTATATGGCATTTCTCTTTATCATCATTAATGAATACGTCATTGATTTCGTGTTCATTCATTTGGTGGAAAAAAACACGTGTTAAACGGTCTGAAAAATATAAAAAGTAATTTGGTATTCCAACGTCAATTTTAGTGACGCTCGTACTGCACACGGCCGTCGGTTCCACCGACATTATGTTGTTCAAAATAAAAACATTTAATGTGGTGTCCACGTGGCCACACCTTCTTGGCGCATATATTTGTTTGGCCATATTTTTTTGTTGTTGTATTTTATAGCTAAATTTGAGTCATCTTCAATCGTACACTACACGGTAGAACTTCATATCCGTCGGTCTTTCCTTTTTTTATCCCTTTTATGCACAAACTACTAACGGTACACGTTTGCGTGTTGATGTATTTTATAGCTAAACTTGGTCCATCTTCCATAGTACACAACACAGTAGAACTTCAAATTCGTCGGTTTTTCCATTTTTATTCCCTTTTCTGCACAAACTACTAACGGTACGCGTTTGATAAAGAAAAAAAAGGTACACGTGTTGATGTATTATATAGCTAAACTTGGCCCATCTTCCATCATACACCACACAGTAGAACTTCAAATCTGTCGGTCTTTCCTTTTTTCCCCTTTTCTGCACAAACTACTAACGGTACACGTTTGATTAAAAAAAAGTACACGTGTTGATGTATTTTATAGCTAAACTTGGTTCATCATCCATCGTACACTACACAGTAGAATTTCAAATCCGTCGGTCTTTCCTTTTTTTCTCCCTTTTCTACACAAACTACTAACCGTACACGTTTGATAAAGAAAAAAAATACACGTGTTGATGTATTTTATAGCTAAAATTGGTCCATCTTCCATCGTACACTAAACAGTAGAACTTCAAATCCATCGGTCTTCCCTTTTTTCCCCCATTTTCTGCACAAACTACTAAAACTGAAACCGCACTGTCTGTTGGAGGTAATAAAAAAATGAACCGTATCGAAATATACACTTTGGTTCGGTTTATGTAACGGAGAATCGAACAAAAAAATTTAGTTTCTATATAACGCTAACCGAATTTCCGGTTTCATTTGTTTGCCCTTATTTTGTTGCCCTTATTTTTTCGTTATTGTATTTTATAGCTAAACTTGATTAATATTTCATCGTACACTACACAGTAGAACTTCAAATCCGGCAGTCTTTTTTTTTTCTTTCCCTTTTCTGCAAAAACTACTAACGGTACACGTTTGATAAAAACAAGTACACAGTTTTATTCAATTGTTGTGCCGAAATCGAATCGAAAATTTTCGATTAATTGAAACTTAAAACTAAAACCGTACTGTCTGTTGGAGGTAATAAAATTGAACCATATCGAAATACACTTTGATTCGGTTTATGTAACGGAGAATAAAAAAAATCGGTTACTATATAACGCTAACCGATGGGAAAAAAATCTGCTGTTTTTTCCAAAAAAAAATTTAATTTTTTTTGCCACATGTCATGCTAAGAAGATGGCCACGTGGCAACATGTGGGCACACCTTCTTAGCATTTTATAGAGATAAGAGAAGAGAAGAGAAAAGAAGATAAAACCGTACTGTCTGTTGGAGGTAATAAAATTGAACCGTATCGAAATATACACTTTGGTTCGGTTTATATAACGGAGAATAAAAAAAAAATCGGTTTCTATATAAGGCTAACCGAAATTCCTGTTTTTTCCGAATGAAAAAACAAATCTACTGGTTTTTTTAAAAAAAATAAATTAATTGATAAGACTGAAATTGTTTATCTGATAAATCAATTGATACAATGCTAGTTCTTTATATTGGAGAGAAATCTGATACTATTATTTATTAGCAATATTCACACATTAATTGTAGATATTACGTATTAATTACAGAATAATTATATATTCTGTAATTAATGTGTGTATATTGTTAATATTATTTATTTGAATAATATTGTCTTCTATCACATGTCAAGCTAAGAAGGTGGCCACATGGCAACATGTGAGCACACCTTCATAGCATTTTATAGATATACTAGTGGCAAAGACTGTGCAATGCACAGTCAATGCCCATTCCAGGGACAGTTAAAGCAGGAAATGTATTTTAAGTAGGGAAGGAAGGTGGTAATACATAACATACATGGATATGATACAATGGTTAAGTTGTTATTTTGGTACAAACATCCACTATAAGGACATAGAGAACGCAGCACAATGTGTAATGCAGGTCTTTCCAAAATACTTAGCCCAAAGTTCAAGTAGTTAAGTACAAATCAAAAGAAGCTACATATTATTATTCATTAAGATTCATTGGACATTGATTCTTAATGATGTAATATGTTGCTGTTAGCCATAGTAGAGTAGTTCATTATCTATAGATATCTTCCAAAGTTTCTTTGCATTTGGTAGTTAGAATCAGAGATGTTAGAGCTTTTTGTCTTTGCTCTTAGCCTTCTTTGTTGGTGTGGTTTCTGTTGGATTGGTGCTCTGTTTTTCGGAAGTAGAAACAGTTGTTGATGGAGGAGGCAGGTCATGTGCATCCTGGGTTGTTGGTGGGTTTGTGTCCTCATTAGTTTCAGGTGCTTCAAAGGTTAGTGGTCGTTTGGCTTTGACTTGTTCATGCAGGTGTGTGGATGCAGATGCAGCCACCTGGTCAACTTCTTCAAGTACTGTTTTTACAGTTGGTGTGAAGAGTTGTTTTTCAGGAACAGGCTGGGGTGTAGACAATGACGATTCAATGCGAGCAGCAGGTGTAAGCTCTTCAGAAAGATTTGGAGCAAGTGTAGCTGCTTGTTGCGGTTTTCCAGGCACATGCTGGGCTGCAGACGATGACGATCCAATGTGAGCAGTAGGTGGAAGCTCTTCAGAAAGACTTGCAGCAAGTGCACTTGCCTGTTACGCCAATTCGTATTCATGTACTTCAGTTTCAGTATAAATCTTCACCAAGGGGTAACAACGTTGCCCGAGGCCGCGATAGTCCTGATCATAGTACTTCATAAAGCAGATAACATGTTTTTTTTCGGGGGCAGCATCCACTTGCCTTGTCAACGGTTTACCCTGAATGGGGTACAATAAGTAAATGAGTTGTGAAATGAGTAAAACAGTATTATGTAAATGTGTAGTAAAGTATTAAGTGTAAACAAACCTCTGCGGCAGCAAGTCTTAGATTATTGCCTGTGAAGGGTAGCAGCTTGTCAATTTCAGGTGATCTGATGTTTGACTCAATAGTTGTAATTCCATGGGTCAAGAAAACAGAGATGTCAGAGCTGCAGAGGTGTTGGTACGCATGTTAGAGGGAGGTGTTAATTTCAGCAACAATGGTAATCATGTAATTAAGTCTAAATAAAGACTGAGGGATACAAATTTATTATCTTACCAGACGGTGACTTTGGTATATTCTTTACAGTACGAGCACATAATTTTCCAGTCGCTGTCCACATCCAATTCTGTCAGGCATTTTTCACAAGCCTCGAACCAAAGGTGCTTTTTGCCAGGCAAGTAAGCCAATGTTCCCTCTGTCCAGACTGTCTTAACCTGTTTTGCGTGCACGCTGTTAGCAAAATTGGAAACAGTAGTAGTAGAAAGTTTAAAGAAATTGTTGAAGTAAGTACATTTTCAATAGCTGAGAGTGCAAAAGTCAATGGTTGTATTTTAGCAGCGCGCGGTGGGTGGAAAAGATAAGCTGGATTTCTGTATGCCTGATTTTCGATCAGGGTGGTTATCTCCGCGGCATGAGCAGTGTACCTGTTGCATGGGTGTAGTAGATGTTATAAATAGCAACAATGTAGAGAAGCAAGCAGTGCACGAGCAGGCTTACCAGTCTTTCAAAGGAAAGGCTTCATTTAGTGGGGGATTCTCCATGATGTAGGCGCTTGCCTTTGTGCGGAGTGAGAGGCCTGCAATATAGCATAGTCAGGGGAAAAGTGGTATGTTTCACGGTTGCTGGTTAGGTAGGTCGGTTAATGGTGTGCTATTAAGCGCGGAGCAAGCATTTTTTTTGTTGACAGCGACTGGGGCAAATTACATATGGACGATGTAAAATAAAGGAAAACATAAGAGAAAAAAAGATAATGACATATATAGTGAAAGTGGAAGGCATTGCATACTGTGGTGTGTTGTAACTTTCAAGCCATACGCGATAATCAGTGTTGGGACTGTGTAGCGTGCATAGACATTCACATCAGTGTCGAAACGGACATCCTCCCAAATGTGCATGATCATGGGGATCTTCCTGGTCAAGTGTAAGATGGAGTAACCTCTTAGTACCCAAACAGTTAACAAACTCAGTGGAATATGTTCTATGTAAAAGAGAGAAAACGGTGGCACATACTCTTCATTAATCACGATACAATCACGGTAAGAAGATGTGTGCTCATGTTCTTGTATTGGCAAAGTGTGAACAACCAATGCTTTTATACCTGTGTGAATATGAAGTTAGAAATGCAATAGTGAAGAAGTATGGCTGGCATGGGGGGTTACGTGTATTGCATGTGATACGTGGAATTTAATACTTACAGATTGGTCGCTCTTGATCAATGCCGATACAGTCAAGAAGGTTGTTATAGGGAAGTGCAAGGCAGTGGAGGTGGAATTGGTTCCAGATATGGCTTCACAAGGTTCTTACGGTGCAGAGTCCAGGTGTATGGGTATTCGAGAGTTTTGTAGTTTTCTGGAGTTTCTTTCACGATTGCAATGGACACGTAATAACGTTTGTACGAGTGAAGGGTGTGGTTGAAGAAGTCCACATTTTTATCGTACACCATAATACACACTTTGGTTCCCTTTAGGAGAAAGGAGAACAGTAAGAACAAATGTCAGCAATGCAAAATAACAAAGAGAGTAGAAAAAGTAAAGGTACATGTGTATCAGTGACCACATGGCTTCTGTTCAGCGGGCCATTTCCCTTTTTTTTAGGGTTGCGGCGTTCAATCACTTGCACAAGAAGGCACCATTTTGTTATGCGTGAAGGGGTAACTTGGTTGGCATGACTTGTAGGTCTTTCCATGGCCTAGAGGAAAAAACATGTGAACAGTTGTGGAATGATGATAGCAAATTCTAGTAAAATACAGATAGTAGTAGAACTATGGTTGCCAGTTTGTGGATGAACAGTCAGAGTTTTCTTTTGTTTTCAATTGAAACATGGTGCATTTTTTCCTGAACCAACAAAGATGGGAAAACTAAAATGAGTGGCACGGTGGATAATGTTGACTGGTACTTGGTAGTTTGAGAAACAAAAGCGTAGTAGCTAGCTTGATGGAGCAAAAGCGACTGTGTGTTATGCGTAAAGATTGCAGATCATAGAAATAAAAGTGGAAAGGCAGCGGTTACTGTACAGCACCGTATTTGTTTGAAAGTGCAGGGGGTCTATGTACATAGGTGAAAGAATGTACATGGTGAAAGTTATCTAACGGCGCAAGACTTCTTTGTAAACGACATTTTGTGTTTCTGTCTGTTTGGAGATAATGGACATGTTGTTGTTGATGAAAACTTTCACGTGGGAAGCAGTACGTGAACGGGATAGTGCCACATACAGTTGGCCATGTGAGAAGACGTGTTCTTTAAGGTACACGCCTACAAAGTCCAAAGTTTGTCATTGTGATTTGTTTATTGTCATTGCAAAACACAGGCGGACTGGAAATTGTGTTCTTTTAAAAGGGACGGGGCAAAATTCTCCTTTAGTCGGTTGCAATGGTATTCTAGGTATGAAGACCTGCTTACCTGCAAAATCTCCTGTGACAATTTCAGCGTGAAGGACATTTTTGGAGAAGTTCTTGCAAAGCAAGCGTGTGCCATTGCAAAGGCCTTCGCTTGGGTCTATAATTCACAGCAAAATAATAGGTGCATTATGTTTTAGAATAAGTTTGTGTGGGGGCAAGCCATTGGGAGACAGGTTGTTTATCATGTCTTCGTACACGCCTTGGTCAGATGGGTCCATGGTTTCATCGAAACCAATGTACTCAACCTGGGGGCCCGGGAATTTGTCTATAATGATTCCGTTGATGTCATCGACAAATGAGTTTTTTGTTGTCGAGATTGCTTTGTTGAGGAACGGGGTTGTAATGCTTGCTGTTTCGTGAATATTGGGGTAGATAAGAGAGATGAAATCTTCCAAACCAGTGGAAGGACAAGTTTGAGTGTAGCAAATGTGATCAGGCAGTGCAGCAATGTCAATGTCCTTGGACTGATTAGCACCATCTCCGATAGCTAGGAGGAATTCAGTGAATTGTGGATCTAAGCGCGCACGCTTATTTATGGTAAGGCGTAGTTGCACAAGCTCTACACACAACGGAGACCTAATCAATGACGCATTGATGGTTTCTGTCTTGGTGCCCTTAGCAACAATTGGTAATGTTTGGCGAAAATCGCCACCTAAGATAACAACTTTCCCACCAAACGGTAAGTTAGACTCTATGAGGTCTTTTAGCAAAGCATCTAGAGCTTCAACGGCAGATCTTTTTGCCATTGGAGCTTCATCCCATAGAATCAACTTTGACACTTTAATGAGCATAGCCAAAGAGGACTGCTTGCTAATCCTGCACGATGCAGTATTTTCAAGGTCTATTGGTATTTTAAATCTTGAATGAGCAAAGGCGTTCCCGAGGCGTAAGGCAAAGAACTATACGATGTGGGCAAGAGCTAACGCTATGTGGCCTTTCGATCTTACGTGAGCAAGAAGAGCACGGTAAAGAAAAGTGTTCCCAATACCGCCTGTACCATCAACGAAAAAAGCTTGTGGTTTGTTCTGGTAGATAGATGCAATTTTGGAGTTGAAGGAGTGTTTTTGTTCATCGTTGAGCAGGAGTTCAGAAGCTAGGTTGGAAGCTGAGATTGGAACAACCTTCTCTAATGTCAGCTCTCTTGTGCCATCGTCGGAGTCAATGGAGATTTCTGGAAATGAGGCATGGCATATGTTGTAATGCCGAAGGTCTTTACCCATACCAACTAAGTAGGAGTTTATATGGTGAAGCACTTTTGATGTAGGACATCTAAATTAATTAATAGTATTTTCATTTATGTTATATTAAGTGGTTAGTTATTTGGGCTTAGGTTATCTAAATGGGCTTATTACTTTATAAATAGTTGAGTTTCTAGTTTCTTTCGGTCATATTATGTAATCATGAAATATTGAATCTTTCTCTTTGAGATTGAATTTATCTTTGAGCTTGGATTAGCTCGTGTTTTTATCCGTTTATTGTAGGTCTTCTACATAATTTGGTAGCAGAGCTAAGGTTTTCCCCTGCGCTTGTCGACTGCCAAAATGAGTTGTTGGGAAGATAGCCGAATTCACGACGGTGTTCGGGATTCGAAGATCCTCCGGGATGCTCCGTCAAAATTCAGTCACAAATCTGATCCATTCATGGCAGAATCGCATCAGGCTTTGACAGGATCGAGACACCATTTGCAGTATGATGACCACCGGATGCAACGAGATTTACCTCGCGTTTCTGCGGTTGGAATCGACGACAAGTTCCATCATCACCTTAGCCGTTTAAAGGAGTCAAACAAACAATGGATTAGATCAAGCCTTCCGATCTACAGTGGTACATCATATATCGAGGACCTCTATGAATGGATTGATGCTGTTGAGACTTTTTTTTTTGAAGAAATGAAGACACCCGAAAGATTACGATGCAAAATAGCATCGTATGCTCTTGATGGAAAAGCAGATGATTGGTGGCATCAATTGCAGATCTATCGGGTTGATAAAAGGAAAACAGAGGTCCCTTCATGGTCACAGATGAAGCACCTATTGTTCAATGATTTTCTGCCCACCACCTGTTTCATAAAAATCTCCAACCAATTAAGTAAGCAGGAAATGGAAGAAGCAGAGAAACACACAAATGCTGAAAGATTATCATGTACTAAGTGCTTGATACGATCTGTTAGCGGCAAGCAAGAACCGAAAGAACTCCGCCCTTATGGACCCGAGCATATCAATCCTAAAAGTGAAAATGATGATTCAAGTGATAACAAACAAAAAATTAGCAACAAAGATGTGGAGTGTTCAAAGGAAATGACTGATTGTCATGGTACAGATGTTCCCACGGCTGAATGTGTCATCTCGAAAGGGCCATATTCAGGTTTCAAAGCTCAGCTGGCAGGAGGAGTGGAAATGGGTAAGCACCTAAAGGTTGATATACCATCGTCTGCCACATGTTTGACAAAATGTCCCTCACAAGTATACAAGTACATGCATGATGGACACTACCACACCAAAGAAATGACTGCTACAGATGCAATTGAAAGTAATGTTGAGCAAATTGAAAAGGTAGAGAATCGTGTGGGCAACCAAACTTCTGATTCTCCGCAACGGAAAGTCGGATATACGGGGGGAGAGCATATTTCAACAAACTATCAACTTGATGCTGTAATGTCAAGAAAATGTGTTTGGGGTGTTGCTGTACCTTTGGATTCATCAACATGTGGTGTTCAACATTCTCCTAAAGTTGTCCCGAAAATTCATGCCACAAAGTTCAGGGACGCAATGCAGCAAGAATTTGAGAGTGCAATTCCAAAGGTTGATACATTGTGTCGTTCAAAAAAACTGAATCTAAGCTACATGTGCTTAAGCAAGCACCTTTTCGCAAGATATACCAACCATTTTGCTACACATGAAGGAAGACATGAAGTTAACAGGGCAAAGTTTTTGATTGAATCTACAATGGGTTCGAATCTCTTCCAAAGTAGCAACAAGAACCACATGAACCTAATTGATGGTGAGTATATGGCTTATACTAATTCCATTGCTGAGTTTGCTACATTCCTATTTGACCCGGGTGGAGTTCCACGTCTTGCGACAAAGGGAAACTTCGGTAATTATCTTTTTGTTAGCTTCTGCATATTGTTGGATTGCACCGTTTTGCTAATTGTTGTGGGAACTGAACTCTTGCTGTTTAGAATCTGTGGTGTTTTGGATTCTTGAATGATGTTGAGAGACGAAATTTCTAAGAGAAATGTATTATGTTGGTGTTTATGGCCTGGTAATGCACTTGATAGTTTGGTGCACTTTGTGAAGGGGCTTTCTTTGCAGTCAAGTGACCGAATCAATGGCAGAATCCTCACTAATTATTCATTTTGTTGTCCAATCTATAAGGGATCCTCGTGGTTGCATGGTGAGTCATTTATGTTTCAGATGCAAGTTGTTGGAGATGAATGCATAATGGATATGATTGATGCTCAATGTGAAAATGGTCTAGTTGGTATGTTTGTATGGAAAACAACTCATTCTACCATTTTATCACCTAAATTGACTCATCGTAAGAACAGTAGCAGAAGACAACAAAGTTTTACACTTTGGCGACTCCACGAAGAACCATCCAATGTAATTGTCCATGCATTTGTATCATTCGATCCGGGCGGAATTACTAATTCTTTAAAAACTTGGAACTTTGTGAGCCACTTTTGTCCAAATACTTGCATATTGTTTGTGATTATTAACTGCAAGTGGATTGGTGAATACATTGAAGAGCTAGAATACAGTACAAAGTTGGATTTTGAAAACTGCTTTGAAGTAGCCAAGAAGAACTATGAGAAGGAGCTTCTCAAACAATGGTCTGCACACACGCAAGAGGGGAAAAGAATGACAAGTTCGGTGTTGCGGATCTTACATTTTACACTCGGAATCAATATAACTCGTGGACGAGTTATTCCATGGGACGGTTGGAATGATATAGAAGCAAAATGCATCATGATTCACCTAAGGATTGTTGCAACTGCGTCATGCTCGCGTCAAGTTGTTACTTTGAAATTGTTTCACAAAATGGTGAATGGACTTGATCCACCAATGGATCTTGATGGCGGTAAGTGATGAGAGACAAATTAATGATCATTATTACGACATTTTACCCCAATATTGATACCACTTTGAGCATTATTGTACCAATTTAAGTCAATAATTACTTAATTTTATCCAAATATATAAATAGTTGTTATTATATAAATTATCGTATTTTTATAAGTTTTATAAGTTTTGTCCGGTTTAAGTACCGAGGTGTGTAAATGTCGGTTACGTTTGGTATTTTGGTGGTTTATTGCAGAATTATAGGTTGACCAAAATCCCGAGTAATGACACGCTTTGAGGCCTAAAAGAGGTATTTTTAGGGATATAAGAGCGCCACCAGCTATGCCAGTGGTCAGTAATTTCGATGGTTAGTAGATCACTAACGAATTATATCTTCGACGAACAAATGGCTCATTAAAACGGCATTTTTCGAAGAAGTGTCCTTAATGAAAGTTGTAGATTTTGAAAGAGCTTTCCAACGCATTTTGAATCACGTCAATCTGAACTACAACTCAAGTATCATTAAGTCAAGTGGTGAGTGGTCAATCGATTCGATTTAGTGGAAATCGAGAAATATCTTCGACGAACGAATGGCCCATCAAAAGACATTTTCGAAGAAGAGTCCTGCATGAAAGTTGTAGATCATTCAACGATCTTTCCAATGCCTCTTAAATCATGTCATTTGGAGATCAGAAACTCAAGAGATATGAATTTTGTAAGTTTTATTCCAAAATATAAATTTTTTAGAAAATTGGATAATTAAGGATGAATGTAATGATTAGCTGGCCCTGGTCCGGCTTACCGCGCTTGGCCCGCCCCTTACCCGCCCGGTCCGCCCCTTTTTGCAGCCTATATATACATGTCTAATTAGAATAAAGGAGCTGCCCCTTTTTCTTCCTTCTCTCGTTCTTTCTTTCTTTCCTTTTTATTTTGTACACACTTTTTATATATATAGATACTAGATAGGTGAGGCCTCGCATCGCGAGGCCCGCGCGAGGCCCTTGCATTGTAGTATGTTGGTATTGTGTTGTTGTAACGTATTGGTTGAAGCTCAATGTGGTATAAACTGTGGGAATGGTGCAATTTGATTGGGAATGAGAGAAGTGGAAGATAATAATCTATACGTAAATAGAATACATAGAAAACAAAGTTGGGTTGCAGAATTTTTATTAGGAATGCTTATGGTACCCAAAACAAAGCATTCAGCAAAAGAGCAAGTTATTTATCCGATAATCAGTAGAGCGTGATTATCAGATTGCCATCCACACCTTTAGCAGAAAGCTGTGATGGATACAAAATATAAAAGACAAGAAAGGTGAAGCATGTCTTGTTGCACAATAATTTACATTAGATAGTAGTTCAGGGTTTAATGACTAAGTAGGTTAAACTTGCTTATCTTCGCCTTTGTTCTTTTTCTGTGGTGATTGCGTAACCTCAGTAGCTTGTGAATCCAGCCCTTCTAAATCTGCAGCAGTGATTGAGCCAAAGGTGATTGTCCTCTTGACATTAGAAGTTTGTGTGGTGCTTGATTCCCCTAGGCCATGTTTCTGGGCTGTTTCCTCAAGAACTTTTCTAGTTGGAGGCGTAGACAATTCATTTTTTCCGGCGAGTTTGCTTGTGCGAGTTTGGCGGAAGTCTTTCATTGCGCAAAGCAATGATAAGCGGCGATTGTAGATTCAAGGTTGACCGGGGTTTCCAATGTTGATGATTCACCAAGAGTCTGTGTTTCCAATTCAGCAGGCTTGTATGTCTTAAGTATGACATACCTACGGACCAGCTCGCCGGCTATGTTTTTATCATAGTATTTGACAAAGCAGACGACCTCTGTGTAGTCCATTGCAATGATGAGATCGTGCGTGGGAGACATGCCCTGCAAATGATGAGCAGTTAACAGCTACTAATCATGTGTGGAGTTTTTTTTTTGGAGCATAGTCTTTTTTTTCTGATGGTATAACTGCTGTAGATTTGAAGTTATTACCTGACTTTCTTGCTTTCTGAATTCAGCAGCACTGTATGGGGCAAGCTTTTCAGCATCTGGTGTTTTAAGTGTGCTTTTGATGTTCATGTCTTCGTCATTCAAAGTGACAGCTATGTTATACCTGTCCAATAAATGAAGCATGTTGTAAACATATAATTTGTTTGGTCTGTTTCATCACTTTAAATAGCAGCAAGTACTAAGGAAAAAGCTAGTTTGAACATATATTCAGCAAAGTATTTGACTAAGTACATCTCCCCTAGGCCTAAATATTTAACTTACAACTTCAACAGACTGTCCAAAGTCATTGAGCTTCAAGATTCAAAACTGGAGAAGCAGAAAGACGATTCTCGACTCCGATCAGTTAGTCTTTTGGCTTTACAGCAAGAATACAACATCAGTGTAAATGCGGAAAATTCAGATGCAGATGAAGAATGTTTTTTTTTGGTTAGTAGATTCTGGATATTATTCTGATTTCTTTAAAAAGCTAAGAATTAAACATTCAAGAGAAGCTAAAAATTATTTGAATCATGCTGCTGAAATCAGTTTCTACAAACTTTTTATGATAGCAGGATAATAAAAGCTTCCTGATTTCTAATTTGTCTAGAATTTTCTATCGGCCTTACAGGAAAAATATTATCGAATAAGGTTGACACATGGCATGCAATTCCAAAAAACTGAACCAGAAAAAGGAGGTGCCAAATAGAACATCTTGCTAGAATCATGCTTAACAAATATGTTGATTTCACTGGAAATGAGCGCATACAGAACATGGAATTCCAAAAAATATGCTTCATAAGGAAAATGATGTACCTAACTTCCATTGGAGAATTTACAGTACAGCCCGAGCATTCCACGTTCCAATCTATGTCAGCATCTACAGCCATTTGACAATTTGCACAAATGATTTCGTACATAGCAAAACGTGTCATGCACACGTGCAACTTTGCTTTTATCCAACATGTTTTAGCCTGAACATGAATCACCGGAATGACAGTAAGTGTATGGATTTTTAAGAGGATGAAGAAGTTTGTATTGGAAGCTTACAGTTTTGAAAGCCTCCATAGCTTGCTTTAGAGTCAAGAGCTGTTCTTCGTATGGGTGGGGAAAAAATTGTGGATTATTTTCATAAGCTTTGTTTTCCAACAACTGAGTTACCCTTGCCTTATTTTTAGCGTACCTGTTTCAAATAGCACAGTAAGCAGTCGAACCAATAATATCTAGAGAGTAGAGGTCAGGTTGTAATGTTGAACAGCTTACCAATTTTTCAGATCAAGACCTTCAGCTAGCGGGGGATTTTCAATCAAGTATGCATTGCGTCGCGTTGCTAAGGACAGCCCTGTAGTCGAGTTTTCAATAACCAGCAGCAGTTGGACTAAACAAAAAAATGTACAGTTTTAAAGTGTAAAAATAACTGACCATGGAAGGTTTTTACTTCAAGGTTCGATGCAATTATGGTTACAGGTGCTTTCCTAAAACTGTCAATGCTCGGATCATAGTCTGCGAGGAGATCTTGCCAGAGCCGCATGACCATGGGAATCTCTCTGCGTTGTATAAAAAGGGTTATAAGCAGAATCGGAAATTTAAAGGTTGAAGAAGTGAATATCAAGGTAGAGAGTAACTGTTCATCAATGACCACATAGTCATGGGCAGATTTCGTCGGGCTGATGTCAACAACTGGGAAGGATTGGACAACCAATGCTTTAATAGCTGAGGTCAAAAAAAAAAACAACAGTGGGAATCAGGGCATTCAGCCAATTTGTTAAGAAAGATAGTAATGGTAATGCTGCAATGGAAAGGATATTTGTAGGACAAGCACATAACTTAAATGACAGTAGAGTTGTATGTTTACCTATGTTTGTTTCTGCTTCTGCATGTTTATGCAAATCTGTAAAGGCGCAAACATCAAAGGTGCATGGCAAAGTGTACGGCTTATCGTCAACAATTAGCTCTACTGGTGTTTTTTGGTTAATTGTCCAAGATAACCCGTAGATAGGTAGCCTAAACTGTTCAGGTCCCAAGGAGACGTAAGCGTTAGAGATCTTGTATCTCTTAAACGGTACCAATGAACGGTGGAAGAAATCGATGTCTTTGTCGAACATGACAGCCTTAATTTTAGTTCCCTGAGTAATTGTTGAAAATTAGTAAAGACAGGTTTGTGCATAGCCGAGCACGTATAAGGTTGACAAAACACAATAAACAGACTAACCTGCATATCAGTGAGCAAGTAGTTTCTGTATCGCTTTTGAAATGGGTAATATGTCAACTCCTTATACAGCACTGGGTGGCGCTCGACAACTTGGACAATGCAGGTCCAGCCTCTTTGCCCTTCTCCAATGTCAAGTGCATTCAGCATTTGCCTCGGCATTTTTCTGTGGGGAACACACAAAGAGTAACAGCTTTTATCTAACGATGTGGTAAAAAAATAAGTTTGTAAGTATAGCTGTACATCGAGTATCATACGTTGACCCAACAAAGGTGGCAGACATGTTTGCTGGCAGAACACATTTTACCCAAAAAATCACTACACTATGTATACCTATCCAATAACCATGCACTGTATATCATAAGGCATGCATAATGCATACACAATAACGGCTAAACAGTGAAGCAATACAAAGAAATTACAAAACACTAAGGGGAAAACACAAATCAATCAGAACTCCGATTTCTTCCATACAGCAGTAGGCAAGCTACAGATGCCTAATGTTCGTCTAAGCGCATAAACAGAGCAGGGAAAACACAAATTAATCAGAACTCCGATTTCTTCTATACAGCGGTAGGTATGCTACAGATCCCTAATGTTTGGTTGAGTGCATAAACAGAGCAGCAATGACAACGCAGCGAAATAAGCGCAATGCGGAAAGCATGGAAAAAATCTCGTAATGTTTTTAAGCTATCTGAATTTATGGAAGTGGAATGAGGTAATTAGGTAAAAATTTAGGTAAAAATCTAACACTATCTAGTAGGTGTTTTACTTTTCTGTAATCATTAGATATCAATCATGTCATTTCATTTGATTCTTATACAATTTCTCATACACTTCATAGAACCACATTTAATATTGTATTCATAGAGCATGCAAAGGTTTTAGGACACCCTTGGTCACCAGGTTGGACATGTTCTGCACAAGTCTATGCCTGTTTAGACATGCCCTGGACAAGTTTAGGCCAGTCTAGACATGTCTTGAACATGTCCAGACATGTCTTGGATAGACTTGAGACAAACCATAACAAGGTTTAGGAAATGGCAAGACTTTAACCTCAAAACCAAAAACTGAACTAAAAGCATATGGAAGACCAAGACTATGATGAAGAACTTGGACCAAGACTATGATAAAGAACTTGGACCCCTTGGACTCAAGCTAGAACATTATTGATCAAACCTTAATTGTTGCAACTGACGCTACTGACCAAAAAAGACCAGGATGGTTGTAAGACACAGTTGATACCATGCAGACTGTTGTAGCACGTAGCAGATATAACCGTAAGTGTCTTGAAACAAAGACGAAGACTTAAGGACATATATTAAGTAAGATTGAATATCCAAAAAAACCTGATACATGACATACACAGATTCACAATATGCACTCAAACTCTGATGAATTGATACTCAAAACCTGAACCTAATATAGAGAGACGCTAAACAACAGAGATGGAATGAAGCAGTGAGACATATGTTGCTGTAAAAAGGACTCAAAACTAAATAAACAAAACTGCATGATTGGTTTAAAACAGAGAAGTCAAATGCACCCCAAATTCACCAAACACACATGCAAGAGTACCAGACTCACCAAACACACATTCAAAGTTACAAAACTCATGAAATCAACAAATTGTGCTCATTCATAACATGCAATTCCAGAAAAAATGATTGATGAGAAAGGAGAAGTCAAATGCACTTGTTAAACACACATGTAAAGCACACAATTAACAGTAAAGAGGACAAGAGACCTGGACTGTCTGACTCTAACAATTCAAGTGAAAGAAAACACATTTGACAAGAAATGTAAATTGCAGAAATTCAGATGCATATGAATGCTGTATTTGTGGTTATCAAATTTTGGACAGCAAACTAATTTGTTTAAACATCCAAGAATTAAAAATTCAAGACATGAAAAGTCAGGTTGCTGAATCTACACCTATTGAGCATACTTAATTGGGCTACCACACAATATGCAATTCTAAAAAAACTTGAAACAGAAAAAGGGGATGGCAAAAGCATCATCTTGCTGGAATAAAGCTTTACAAACATGGTAGATATCAACGAATTAGGCTCATCCACAACATTCAATTCCAGAAACATGTTTGGTAATGTCTAGGGAAGCAGTTTGTAAGTTTTCAGGTAGAACAAGTGCATGAAGGTCACAAAGCAGAGTGAATGCTATAAATGAAAGTTTTGCGGCTACCTAAACAGAAGTAACACGATGAGAGGTATGAACCCTGCTTGTTATGATTTCAGCGTTCGTAAGAACTTGTTTGTACACAACATTTTTGGTTTGCTCGTTATTTGTTGGATCGTAGAACGGAGCCTTAATTACAACGTGAGCACAAGCAGAGGTTCTAGCCCTAGAAAGTGCTACATACAGCTGGCCATGGCCAAACACAGGCTCTTTTAAATAAACACCTACAGAGTCTAATGTTTGTCCTTGGGCTTTGTTGATTGTCATTGCAAAGCAGAGCCTAATGGGAAATTGGGTCCGTTTGAACGGAACAGGATAGTGGTCATCTTTGGGAGGCTGTAAGGGTATTCTATTGATAAACACATGTTTCCCTGAGTAATCACCGAAGACTATTTCAGCATGGATGATGTTTTTTCGCAGTGCTTTGCAAACCAAACGTGTTCCGTTGCACAGCCCTTCTGAAGGATCAAGGTTTCTAAGGAGTATGATTGGTGCGTTAACCTTTAGAGTAAGATGATGAGGAGGTAAGCCAGTTGGAGTTATGCTATTAATTATATCTATGTAATGCCCTTGATCGTTTGGATTAAGGGTTTCATCAAAACTGAAATAATCAGCTTCTTTTCCAGGGAATTTAGCTATAATTATATGGTTTATTTCATCCACAAATGAATTCTTAGTTGTTAAAATTGCTCGGTTCATAGTTTCAGAAGTTTCAGCCAATGGATTGCTAATGTTTGGGTAGACCTTGGCAACTAAGTCATTAAGAGCCTCCTCGTCAGTCAAGGATGACAGTATGATTGATTGTGGAAGCCTTACATCAGCTATGGTTTCAGTTTGCAGTTTCCCATTTCCGAGTTCCAATAAGAAATCAGTGTAGGCGGGGTCACGTAAAGCTCTCATATTTTGGGTTAAATTTATCTTCTCAAGTTGTGGCCAAATGTGTGAGCTGATAAGTGTTGAAGCAACAATGTCGTTTATTGTGCCTAGCTTAACAACTGGCAAGGTTTGCCTGAAATCGCCCCCGAGAACGACAACCTTACCTCCAAAAAGTTCAGTACATTCCATTACATCCTGCAGTAATGCATCCAATGCCTCGATGGCAAGTCGTTTAGCCATAGGTGCTTCATCCCAAATTATTAACTTGCTTTCTCTGATTAGCATGGCTAGACCACTTTGCTTAGAAACCCTACATGTCGACCCTTCAGTTTCATCGATTGGAATCTTAAACCTTGAATGTGCCGTGCGGCCTCCAGGTAGAATAGACGCTGCAATCCCTGATGTAGCTGTGGCCAACGCTATATAGCCCTTGGAACGCATTTCTGCGAGCAATGATCGTATATAGAATGTCTTGCCAGTCCCCCCAGGACCATCTACAAAGAACGCACCTTTTTGTTTTTCGGAGATTCTGCTAACTATTAAATTAAAAGCTTGTTTCTGTATTGCATTCAGGATGCCGATTGACTGAAGGTCAATGTTTGAAACAGGTATATTTCGTTCCGTTTCTGTCTCTTTAGTTAAGTCTGTTATGTATTCATAGTTCATTGGTTCTTCGTTTATGCCAAATGTGTTTAAACTTTTGCCCATTGACTGTAGGAAGTTATTAATTTGCTGGAGAACCTTTCCCTTAACGGTAGATGGAGACAGATTTGGGTCTCTATCATAGTCTTCTGATAGTTGACGCTGGAACAGCAGCCAAAGCTGTTTCGGATCGTTCGGGCAAGAGTAGACTAATATGTTAGCAAACAATCTCCTCAACTCATATGGCATGTGAAATAGCGCAGCCTCTTCTAAGCAAAGCTGCTGACTGTTATCGTCTTGCAACAGGCCACGTGCTAGTGCTGCTTCCCTAAAAGTGGTTGTTCTAACTCCATTGTAAATTTTAAGATCATCATACGACAGCGGACACCTAACATTAACCAACAATATTCGCATGTAATATCGCTCTCCTTCAGAAGGGTGAGCGCTTACAATCCGGCCTACAGAGTCACCTCGTTCCCGAAGCTTCCAACGCCTATCAGTTGCTAGCCAAACAAAATGGTCTGGGAATTCTGCATAGGTACAGTTTAATCTCTTAGCATCCAAAGAGGATCTGTTCATGTAGAAAAACTCTGTAAGCATCGTTTTGCGTTGGGCAGGATTGCTCAAAACATTAGGAAGCGCTTGTTTCTTCTTAAAGGTAAGAGGCTGATAATTTTCTAAATGAAGGGGCAGCCTCACCACAGGTGGTTTCATTTCACCCATAGAAAACCTATAGATCCGCCATAATGCTTACGAGTGATATCCATCTTCCAGAAACAAATTGTTCAATCTCATCTATTGTTTCTGTTGTACAGTCACCACTAACCCGGTATAAAATTTTGTCGTTTCCTTTGCAAACGTACTTGTAAATATACTTAACTGCTTTGACAGTAGAGCAAATTTCAAGGTTGATATGACAGTCTAGCTTGGCAACCAAGTATGGAGGGTAAGAGACGACCCATCTATTGTCTAGGAAAACACCTCTAACTTTGACTTTCCTACCGTTGTCTCGCCGCCTATATTTAGGGTAAGCATCATTGCTGTCTGTAGTTTCCTCACAGAATTGCTTAGGAATGTTACTCCTGCAACCATCTTGTGCTTGCATACACACATTTGTAGGGTTAAGAACACCACATGGCCCATGCATCATATGCTGAACAACCAGGTTATATAAGTGAGGGTGTGTATCTTTGTCCGGTAGCTCAGCCGACACAAGTCTATCATACTCTTCAGGCCTAAACAATTTAGCATGAGGCTTTAAAATAATGAGGAAGTGTGCATGTGGTAAGCCTCTTTTTTGGTATTCCACTACATAAGTATATGCAGCCACTTCTCCAAAAATTTGCTTCTTCACGATTTCATGTATTAATTCTTGTAGCTTTGCATGGAAAACCCGAACGGTGAGGTCAGGTCTGTTTTGGGCTTCCTCCGAAGGCATTAAGTGTTCCTTTATTTCTTTCCAATTTGGGTTACAAGTCATTGTTAGAAACAAGTCTGGTTTCCCAAATTTCTGGACTAAGGACATGGCATCTATATATTTGCGCCTCATGTTCCGTGGACTATTTGTGAATCCAGCTGGTAGGATTATGCGGTGGCCTATTTTCCCAGAATCAGTTTCACCTGATGCAATGGCATCAGCAACTCCTTGCAAGTATTCCTGCCTAATTTCATTCTGTGTTGATCGGTAGTAATCTAATCTTTGTGTTTCTAGCTTCACATACATATCCACCACAAATTGCTGTAACAATCTTCCGAAGTGCAGTATGAATGAGGCATCGCAGTCCCTAATTTGAAATCTGTAGGAATAATATTCCTTAACCGAGACATATTGCTCTGGCTCCAGATTCGCATTTAAAGCTGCAACAGCAGACCAGGCTCTTGTTAGTAGCATTTTAGTTCTTGTATAGGTAAAAACTCAAGTATGCATCTGTGAGCCTACCTTCTTCTTCGTTTGTTAGTAAATCTTCTCTTGATTTGCACATTCGAAGGGTTTAGAAGTGTGTCGTGAAGCCTTTTTCTTTTTTCATTTTCTTCATCTTTTTCAAGCCATTTTTTTCTATTCCTTGATGCCATCCTAGCTCCCCATACGGAAAAATTAGAGGATACTGCAAGGGGTCATAACATGCGTAATAGTAATTGATACTCTTTGAGTTTCCCCCTTGAACGTAAACCCTAATGTTTTTTTGTATGACTCTTCATTTTGTTCAGCCGATTCAATATCAAGCTTACATTGCTCAACGGTTGGTTTATTGTATACTTTTTGATCAAAGGCGGGGTTGAGTACGGAGGAAAATAAATTTATCCTCTATGGTAGGTATATCTCGGAGAGCTTTAAAAAAACGAGTGTACGGGTTGGCCTTAAGTATTTCAAGTAAACTTTGTAGGACTGGTTCAGAAAGTCTAGAGCATGCTTGTATCCTAGCAGCCACTTCATAATCGGTATCGTAAAAGTAGAGCTGTAGGTTTCTTAGGGAACCAGCGGGAGGGATCAAATCATCTAAGAAGTGGTAAACCTGCCCTTGTATTCTAAATGTGTAAACACCTCTATTCCTTCGCGATAGTTCTTTATCATACCTAACACCTAGAGATGTAAAGGCTAGATGGTTGTTGTAAGTCCGGATAGAAGCACGGAACATTTTGGCATCAGGTGTATTAGCTGTAAGCAGTGTTTTCATTAAGGGGGGTATGGCATTAAAAGCCAGTGTAACATCTCCGTCGAACAAAGACATATATTCTTTGTTTCGTGGATAAATTTCTTAGCCCCACAGTGAAAACAATCCATTTATTTTTTTAGCTCAACTACGGAAGTAGCAATATGCTGTAGCAAATCTCTACCGTCCTTTTTGTGTTTAGGGGCAACACGCTGCGTGATTTTTCTGGCTTTTGCTGTTTTATGTTTCCAGCGTAAAATAGCGGCTTGCCTATAACCAGCAGTTTCACTATTCTGGGTTGAAGAGTATTTTGTTTGGGGCATAGCTCATTGATCCAAATGAATGGCCCCATGTGGATCACCAGGTGAATGTGCTAATTTTAATATTTTGTTTGTCAGAAGCTTGAGTCTAGATCAAGCAGTAGAAGTTTGTGTTGGCAAGCCAACAGACAAACCTGTAAAGCATGGGTTTCTCAAAGTAGTTTGACTGGCATGAGGGTCAACAGATTTATGGTTAGTATTTCTGTCGGGCAAAGACCCAGGTCTAGGCTTTGTGATCCCTTTAAATACGCATGTCTTTTGCAAGGAAAAAGCTGTCTTAAATAAATTTTTCCTAACAAGGCTCTATGAATTATGTAAGCAGACAATTGCTTTTGCACTATACAACCCCAACAGGTAGGAAAACAACACATAAAAGCTAATACAACTAATAGCATTAGCTAATAAATAAATGAAAAGCTTTTGTATTCTTAAGAATTCACAAAGATACATAGTAACATGTGTAAGTACACTAACCTTAAACAAATTCGCTTGTCCGTGGCGAGCAACGACAAAATCTTCTTCTTAAATCTGTAAAAAACAAGCCAAGTAAGTGAAGTTCTAAAGCGGAGGAACTATATTCGTAGTGTATATATTTAAAGTTCAGATGAAATGCAAAGAATAAAGTTTTAATCCATAAGAGACAGCAAACCACAGAATTAGATTTGAAACAGAAACAGCTACTCTAGACATTCAAGATTCTGTAAATCCATAATCGAGTATTATATTTTGCAAACAACAAGAACTGATTTTCTTAAAATTAGAGGCATAAACTACTACTGTTAAGTCATACTGAGTAGCGAGGAAATCAGGGAGAAGCTGATCCTTAGAATAGAAAATTTGTTTGGACTGATTGATATATAAGTCTTAGAGATAAGGCTGTGCGAGATCATTGGAAAAGGAAAGCAGAGGAGAAACAATATGCCTAAAGATGCTAACTATATACTTGATGACAGAAATGATTTATTTTCATCAGATTTAGAAGCTAATCATCTTATTCATCTTGTTTTATTGCCAGTTTTTCCTTATTGTATCTAGTGCAAGGGCAAAACAAGACTGAATGTGCATCATCATGTAAAAAAGAATAAGCCTCAACAAACAATTGCACCATGATCAATTCTCAACTGCTAAACATGAGTATAACAGGTAAAAAAAACCAAATGGCCAGAGTAAAACAATTGTACTATGATCAATTCTCAACTGCTAAACATGAGCATAACAACTAAAAAACCAAATGCAGCAGCTAAACCTGGCTCAAACATATTCACAGCAGCTAAACAAAAGCAAAAGAGCACTCATATGTATGGCTACCAAGAAATTTCAAAATAGTAAAAGAATCTCAGCCTTTAAACAAACAATTCCCCAAAAAAACTTGCTGCCTCCTAAGGGCCAAATAAATCAGGTTTTTAAACAATTAAGGAACAATCTGTTTTCAGGTGAAATGCAAGGAATAAAGCCTTAATGCATAAGAGACAGCAAATCACAGAATTAGATTTAAAATAGAAATAGCTACTCTAGACTGTTGGAAAGGTGTCCTAAACCCAATCGGGTCGGACCGGATCCGACCGGGTCGGGTCATTTACAGTCTATTTAGTTCATGTAATAACTTTATTATGATTAATAAAAGCACTTATGTTATTATATATATTGTTTGTCTTCATATCATTTGTTGTATATATATATAGTAACGTCCCTAGTATCAATCTGTGATAGAGAAACCATGATAGTGATCATGGTTGATGAGATCTCTAATCACTATAACAAGGTTGGTACTTAAATGTCTCTAGTCTTACATATTATCAAATGGGACATTGATAGTATAAGCGGACTAGCACGTATTGGATGTCTTCTATCTTTTAGAAGGTAGGGATAGATCTCGCTCATCGAAGTGTAGGGACACTTGGACCGTGACGTGGACGTGTATTAGAGAATGCGACGTTAGGATCGACCCACTTACATTAAGTGTCACACTATGTGGCGGTTGTGTAATTATCCTTTGACCGAGTCTTCATGGCATCACGGTGTGGATTGTCATGCTTTGACACTATTGAGATTTCTCCCAACCACGGGCGATCATGCGGTAGTGATTGGGTATGATATTGAAGCACGCGGAGTATACATGATTGGTCGTCCGGGAATCGCGTATCCTATGATTGGGATTGAATATCCGAAATGGCCTTCTTATAAGGAATGTCTAGCTCTCGAGAATCTTTGCAAAGTGGGAGTAAATGTGTTATTCCGAGAGAGCATGATATCCAGATTATAAGATACGATCGTCAATGTATTGACACTCGAGATATGATCGTATGGATATTATTATAGCGATAGGATTGTAAGTTACACGGTAACTGCTTCACATGAAAGGTAGTAGTCATTGCTTTTGACTCTTCCGATAATTGGGGTCACGGTGTGTTGCTAGACGCTATCCCGTGATCGTTAGGTATGAAGGGCATTTTGGTAAATTGCACTTTGTGTCTACGGCCAACATATTCGAAGCCTATCGGGTCACACACATATGAACATCGAAGTCGGATTAAAATGCGGTTATAGATGATAACCAAATAAGGAAAGTTTATCTCGGACTATAAAGGTTATAGTGGTAAATTAATATGGTGGTATTTATTTATTATGAATAAATAAAATACAAGATATTAATTATATATAAATTATATTACTTAAAGAATATTCCGGAAGTCAATTCATTGACTAAAGGGCGCCACTTTTGGGTGTATGAGATACACTTGGATTGTGCACTTTAATTAATAAATATTGCCATAATATTAATATAGGATATTAATTGATTTTAGTAAAATAGATTTATGGTAATAAGATAATTATAATCAATATATGATATTGACAAAATATTATAATTAAAGAGATAAATCAATCTAATTGATTTTCCTTATTTGATTGGAAAAGGTTTTCTTCTCCTCCACACTCAATTTGGGGCGCCACCTCCTCTATAAAAGGAAGTGGGTGTCAAGCTCTTTTTGTACAACACAATTGCAAGAGTTCATAATTCTTGTGTAAAATAGAGAGCTCTCCATAGTGAGTTTGTGAGGAAGAAAAGGTCCCGCCCAAAGCGACCGGAGTTTTTCTCGATAGCAATCCACGAGGATTCCGGAGCAGGGTTCGTGTGGATTAGCGATAGAGGCCGGACGCGTGGACGGTTTGCGCATTGAACTACTCTCCGTTGGCGGTCAAAGCGACGATCTTGTAGATCATCTAAGGTATAACCGTCAAACTACTTAACGTGTTTATTGCATTAAACGAAGAACGATCTAAAAGGAAATCAAATTTTAAATTCATTGCGTTAAACTAGTGATTTCTAACGGTGGTAGCAGAGCCGGACTTCGAGCTTAAGCAATAAGCATAATTTAAATGCGTAGTATTTAATCGATAGATGCAAGATTTAAATCACGTAAACGTTAAAACAAAAAAAAAAAAAAAAAAATAGGGTTCTTGGGGTCGGCCGATCGGGCGCGCCTCTCCTCTGGGCGGGCGGCGGCGGCGGCGTGTAGCCCTAGGGTTGCCGTCCGTCGGCTATCCTCTTCCAATGGGGAGATCAACCTTTTCGCTTGTGATATTTTATTGTGCATAGATATCTCGTTTGTTTAGTTGTTATATATGGCCAACCAATGGTTCAAATAGTTTGGACCATTGGGAACCATATGGGACATTGGCCTTTCCAAATTTTGATTTGGAATAAGCTCAGGCCCTTTCCAAATATTTGATTTGGAATAGGCTTAAGCTAAGCCACTTCCAAAATTTTGATTTTGGAAAGTGGCTGTGCCTAAACTAAAATTATTTGGCCTTTCCAAATATTTGATTTGGAATAGCCAGGCCTTTCCAAATATTTGATTTGGAATAGGCGTTTGCAGCCACTTCCAAAATTTTGATTTTGGAAAGTGGCTGTGCCTCAGACTAAAATAATTTGGCCTTTCCAAATATTTGATTTGGAAGAGTTTCAGCCTTTCCAAATATTTGATTTGGACAGCTTGCAGTTTGCAAGCCACTTCCAAAATTTTGATTTTGGAAAGTCATGTGCCTAAGCTAAATTTAGTTTTGGAAAGGAAACAAATAGAGACTTTATAATTTTAATTTTATTTTGAATAGTTCAAATTTAATTAAAATTGAAATCGATTTAAAATTAAATGTTAATTTTAATTTTCGGTTAAGTCATATAATTAATTAAAAGTTATTTAATTATTTGACGTGATAAAATAAAGACGCATGAGTAGTAGTAGTTAAAATTAGAATTTAATCTTTTTCATAAGATAAAATTGTATGGATTAGATGTGTAGATATAATGTGATTATATGGACCCGATCGATCGTGGACTCTCACCAATAGGATAGATGGGAATGTTTTCTTTATGTTGTTTTTTTGAAAATTGTCCTAGGCCGTTATGAAGAACGTGACCTAGTTTACTTTTTGCATTTATCCCATTCCTCGAGTCCCCTGCAAAGCGGCGGGTGTAATTAAATATTATGTAACAAGAATGGAGCAAGAAGTTCAAGACCAAGGAGAAATAAAGAACCCATTGGCGCACAAAGAATAAAGATCCTATTGGCGGTTGCGAGATACCCTTAGTTTGTGACCCGCGGTTTCATCGGGTTTGTATTCAAACCGCACTCTAGGAAAAGTCCATGATCATACCGGTTATTTTATGCGCGGAATGTTGTGTATGTTTTACTTTATATGATATCGTAGTAATATGCACATAGTAGATGAGACCATAATTAAACCAAATT
Organism: Gentiana macrophylla; assembly: GCA_026214975.1. Taxonomy (NCBI): domain Eukaryota; kingdom Viridiplantae; phylum Streptophyta; class Magnoliopsida; order Gentianales; family Gentianaceae; genus Gentiana; species Gentiana macrophylla. The sequence continues at coordinate 121,971,737 of CM047809.1, read as the reverse complement.
AATTAAGTGAATTAATTTAAAATTATTCCCACACCAAAAATCGAGCCAAAATTGTCTCCCAATATTATAATGACGGTGAAGAGCCTTTGTTCGGATCCAACCTGATCGCCCACGCGGGAGTTGACCTACCACGGGTATATCGTCATTATCGAGATATGATCGTTACGAGATCTCATGAATATTTGGGTTACGACTTCGACTAAGAATCTTGCGGTGATTGGCCCACGCCGGGACCGTCTGATTTTAGAGACAAGGGTGGCTATCACATAGAGATGTGAATTGTCAAAGAGTTGACTAGTCAACCAATGGAAATCGAATAAGATTCGATCGGTAAATAGTACCCACCTTCGAAATTGACCCGGTCGATCGCCCACGCCGGGATCGAGTCAACTAGATAGGATTCCATCCACTAAAGAATTAATTAAATTCTTGAAAGCCAATAGGAATAGTTGGTTAGTGGGAGTAAAAACCTTATAAATTTCTTAGTGCAAATTTAGGTTTTTATACATGAGCTTTACTTATTCTATCTTTTATTTATTGTTGTAGAAAATGTCAAACAAATTGAACCTTCGCTTTATCATCGATAACAAGCTTGACGAAACTAATTTTCTCGATTGGGAAAGAAACCTCAAAATCGTTTTGAGGCACGAGAAGATTGGCTATGTCTTGGGACGAGGCCCTACCGGAAAAGCCCGCCGAGGGTTCGGCCGCAGATGTTGTCGAAAAGTACAACAAGCAATCGCTCGACAAGATCGATGCTACATGTATCATGCTTGCTTCTATGACACTGAATCGCAGAAACAAAGATGAGTCCATGGACGCCTACTCTATTATGGTCCACCTGAAGGAGCTTTATGCTTCGCCTCGTGACCGAGAGGTACGAGGTCTCAAGGCCCCTGTTTAGTTGTAAGATGGCATCCGGGATCGTGGGGTCACACGTGCTTAAAATGATCGGGTACATAGAGAGGCTTGGGAAGCCGGGCCACAAGTTGGAACGAGTTGAGTATTGACTTGATTCTCGCACTCTACCGACTCATTCTCGCAGTTTGTGATGAACTATCACATGAACAAGATAGATTGCTCTCAGCGGAGTTATTGAACATGTTGAAAAATCGCCGAAGGCACCGTAGGGAAGGGAAAGCAAGTGTTCTTTGGTCACTTCAAGCAAGGGCAAGGCAAAAGCCAGTGAAAAAGTCCAAGAAGGCGAAGGCTGCACCTAAGCCAACGCCTAAGATAGCAAAAGACAAATCCAAGGATGCTTGCTTTCATCATTGCGGTGAGACCGGACATTGGAGGAGAAACTCGCAAGTGGCTTCTTGAGTACCAAGAAGAAGCATTCGATGCTTCGACTTCGTGTATATTTATGATTGAGATCAACATTACTTCTTCTAAGTCTAACCACCGGGTATTAGATCATCGTTGTGGTTCTCATATTTGTACGAATATGCAGGCACTAAGAAGAGCTAGAGATCCGAGGAAAGGAGAGGTGGACCTACGCTGGAAATGGAGCAAGTGTCGCTACGCCGGCCGTAGGAGTTTATTTTCTTTCATTGCCCAGTGGGCTAGTACTAGAACTCAATAATCGTTATTTTGTTTCTCGCTCTTACGAAGAGCATTATTTCTATTTCTGCATTAGATGTTGATGGATTTTCTTTTACGCTTGAGAATAAATGTTGTTTCTTTTCACGTGATGGAATCTTTTATGGTAATCGCATACTTAGCAATGGTCTTTACATATTAGATATGAATGTTGATTTACTTAATATAAATAACAAGAAAGCCAAAACAAATGACTTGAATGAATCCTACTTATGGCATTGTAGACTTGGCCATATAAATAAGAATCGCATATCCAAACTCCATAAAGATGGAATGTTGGATCAATTCGACACGAATCATTTGATACATGCGAAGCTTGTTTACTTGGCAAGATGACAAAGTCACCTTTTAGTGGCAAAAGGATAAGATCCAATGAATTGCTTGAGCTTATACATACCGATGTGTGTGGCCCAATGTCAATTCAAGCCAAAGGAGGATACTCTTATTTTATCACTTTCACCGATGACCATTCTCGCTATGGTTATATATACTTAATGAAGTATAAATCAAGCCTTCAAAAGTTCAAAGAATTCGTAAGTGAAGTGGAGAAACAACTAGGTAAGGAAATCAAAACACTTCGATCCGATCGAGGCGGAGAATACCTAGATGGAGAGTTTCAAGATTATTTGAAGGAGAATGGGATTCTACTCGAATGGACTCCTCCCGAACGCCACAGATGAATGGCGTGTTCGAGAGGAGGAACCGCACCTTGTTAGACATGGTGCGATCCATGATGAGCTATGCAGTTCTTCCAAAATCGTTTTGGGGGTATGCTCTAGAAACCGCATCCTATACACTGAACCGAGTTCCATCAAAGACGGTTGATTCTACACCATACGAGGTATGGGCCAAGAAGAAACAAATCGCATATCTTAAACTCTTGGGGTTGTCCAAATTATGTGAAGCGGATGATGCCCGACAAATTAGAGGCCAGATCCGACAAATGTCTGTTTGTGGGATATCCTAGAGAAACTAGAGGATACCAATTTTACCACCCTGAGGAACAAAAGGTGTTTGTTGCCAGGACTGGCCACTTTCTGGAGAAAGAGTTTATTCTGGATAGGGTCAGTGGGAGTAAGATTGATCTTGAAGAAATTCGAGAACCACTTACGGATAACAGTCCGTTGATGGAAGTAGAGGAGACACCACATACAAATGTGGCGCCATCCCCTACCGTAGACACAATAACACCTCGAAGATCCACCAGGGAACGCCGTGGACCCGATAGGTACACTGGCGTGTATCTCATGGAAGATGAGGACCCTAGAACTTATGAGGAGGTGCTATTAAGGCACGACAAAGAGAAATGGCTTGAGGCCATGAATTCTGAGATGGAATCCATGAAGGACAACCAAGTTTGGAACTTAGTTGATCCGCCTGAGGGAATAGTTCCCATAGGGTGTAAATGGGTCTTTAAGAGAAAGACCGACATGGACGGTAACGTGACCACCTACAAGGCTAGGTTGGTGGCAAAAGGTTATAAGCAAAGACAAGGAGTTGACTATGATGAAACCTTCTCGCCTGTTGCCATGTTAAAATCCATTAGAATTTTGCTTGCTATTGCAAAGATACCATGATTACGTAAATCGCAGATGGATGTGAAAACAAATTTTCCTTAACGGGAACTCCGTCTGAGGAAGTGTATATGACACACCTGAGGGTTTCACAACCAATGACGCCAGATGGTGTGTAAACCGCAAAGATCCATTTATGGATTAAAGCAAGCTTCTCGAGTTGGAATCTTCGCTTGATGAGATAATCAAACGCTTTGATTTCATCAAGAACGAAGATGAGCCTGTGTTTACAAGAAGGTTAGTGGAGTGCCATTGTGTTCCTAGTGCTTTATGTGGATGACATATCGCTTCATAGGGAATGATGTGCCTATGTTACAATCGATCCAAAGCTTGGTTATCCAAGAACTTTCTATGAAGGACTTGGGTGAGGCAACTTATATATTCGGGAATAAAGATCTATAGAGATAGATCTAAAAGGTTGCTTGGTCTCATCACAATCCACCTACATAGACAAGATGTCAAGAGATTCAGCATGGAGCGACCCAAGAAAGGGTTGTCGCCCATGTCACATGGGGTCTACTGCCCAAGGAATGAGTCCTAAGACAGAGGAGGAAAGGGCACAAATGAGTAAAGTCCCTTATGCTTCGGCAATCGGGTCTATCATGTATGCCATGTTATGCACAAGACCGCACGCCTCTGCACCCTCTTAGTATGACTAGTAGGTATCACCAATCCAGGTGATGGTCACCTGGATTGTCATCAAAAATATCCTTAAGTACTTGAGACGTCACTAGGGATATGTTCCTGGTTTTCGGAACGATGATTTAGTATTACGAGGTTACACGGATGCCGCTTCAAATCGACAAGGATGACTTTAAGTCACAATCTGGATTTGTTTTCACGCTTAACGGCGGAACAGTGAGCTGGAAGAGTTCCAAGCAGGAGACTACTGCAGATTCTACAACGGAAGCCGAATACATAGCAGCCTCGGAGGCGGCAAAGGAAGCGATTTGGATGAAGAAGTTCATTCGAACTTGGTGTGGTTTCTTCCATTGAAGGTCCAAAGGCCTCAGACATCGTGATAATAATGGAGCGATATCTCGCCCAAAGGAACCAAGGTCTCATCGAAGTCCAAACATGTGCTACGGCGCTATCACTTGATTAGAGAGATAGTAGATAGAGGAGATGTAAAGATAGAGAAAGTCCACACGGATGATAACATAGCCGATCCGTTAACCAAGGCATTGTCTCAAGCTAAGCATGAGAAACATGTTCACTTGCACGGGCTTAGGCATATGGGTGATTGGCTTTAGGCCAAGTGGGAGATTGTTGAAAGGTGTCCTAAACCCAATCGGTCGGACCGGATCCGACCGGTCGGGTCATTTACGCCTATTTAGTTCATGTAATAACTTTATTATGATTAATAAAAGCACTTATGTTATTATATATATTGTTTGTCTTCATATCATTTGTTGTATATATATATAGTAACGCCCCTAGTATCAATCATGATAGAGAAACCATGATAGTGATCATGGTTGATGAGATCTCTAATCACTATAACAAGGTTGGTACTTAAATGTCTCTAGTCTTACATATTATCAAATGGGACATTGATAGTATAAGCGGACTAAGACGTATTGGATGTCTTCTATCTTTTAGAAGGTAGGGATAGATCTCGCTCTATCGAAGTGTAGGGACACTTGACCGCACGTGGACGTGTATTAGAGAATGCGACGTTAGACCGACTCCACTTACATTAAGTGTCACACTATGTGGCGGTTGTGTAATTATCCTTTGACCGAGTCTTCATGGCATCACGGTGTGGATTGTCATGCTTTGACACTATTGAGATTTCTCCTAACCACGGGCGATCATGCGGTAGTGATTGGGTATGATATTGAAGCATGCGGAGTATACATGATTGGTCGTCCGGGAATCGCAGATCCTATGATTGGGATTGAATATCCGAAATGGCCTTCTTATAAGGAATGTCTAGCTCTCGAGAATCTTTGCAAAGTGGGAGTAAATGTGTTATTCCGAGAGAGCATGATATCCAGATTATAAGATACGATCGTCAATGTATTGACACTTTCGAGATACGATCGTATGGATATTATTATAGCGATAGGATTGTAAGTTACACGGTAATCGCTTCACATGAAAGGTAGTAGTCATTGCTTTTGACTCTTCCGATAATGGGGGTCACGGTGTGTTGCTAGACGCTATCCCGTGATCGTTAGGTATGAAGGGCATTTTGGTAAATTGCACTTTGTGTCTACGGCCAACATATTCGAAGCCTATCGGGTCACACACATATGAACATCGAGTCGGATTAAAATGCGGTTATAGATGATAACCAAATAAGGAAAGTTTATCTCCGGACTATAAAGGTTATAGTGGTAAATTAATATGGTGGTATTTATTTATTATGAATAAATAAAATACAAGATATTAATTATATATAAATTATATTAATTAAAGAATATTCCGAAGTCAATTCATTGACTAAAGGGCGCCACTTTTGGGTGTATGAGATACACTTGGATTGTGCACTTTAATTAATAAATATTGCCATAATATTAATATAGATATTAATTGATTTTAGTAAAATAGATTTATGGTAATAAGATAATTATAATCAATATATGATATTGACAAAATATTATAATTAAAGAGATAAATCAATCTAATTGATTTTCCTTATTTGATTGGAAAAGGTTTTCTTCTCCTCCACACTCAATTTGGGGCGCCACCTCCTCTATAAAAGGAAGTGGTGTGTCAAGCTCTTTTGTACAACACAATTGCAAGAGTTCATAATTCTTGTGTAAAATAGAGAGCTCTCCATAGTGAGTTTGTGAGGAAGAAAAGGTCCGGTCTAGCGAACCGGAGTTTTTCCTCGATAGCAATCCAGGAGGATTCCGCGAGGGGTTCGTGTGGATTAGCGATAGAGGCCGGACGCGTGGGACGGCTTTGCGATTGAACTACTCTCCGTTGGCGGTCAAAGCGACGATCTTGTAGATCATCTAAGGTATAAAATCACAAACTACTTAACGTGTTTATTGCATTAAACGAAGAACGATCTAGAAAAGGAAATCAAATTTTAAATTCCGCTGCGTTAAACTAGTGATTTCCTAACATAGACATTCAAAAATATGTAAATCCATAATTGAGTTTTATATTTTGTAAATAACAAGAACTCATTTTGCTAAAATCAGAGTCATAAACTACTACTATTAAGTTATACTGAGCAGCAAGAAATTGTACTCAACCCCTTAAAGCACCCCTAGAAAATTCCGTGGCGGAAAGATCAATCATCATGCAAAAATCATTTCACCATCTTCAAAAAGCGTTTTCTACATGCAAAAATCATTTCACCATCTTCAAAAAGCGTTTGTTTAGAAAGCTTGTTTGGGAACTGCCCGAATTACATGGCGGATACGCAGTCGTTTAAGGCGAAATTGAGGTCACAAAGTGCACCAAAACAAAGACATGAGACAAAAAGGAGGCAATCAATCCATGAAATGATGGGGTCTAGGAATAGCTTGAGATGTGTTAGATCTTCTTGTTCACATGTTGGAGAAGCTTTGAATTTTAAGAATGCAGTTATGAGTAAGCTAGGAAGCTCCACCGAATTTGTTAGGGAACAATGTAGGCATTGCCATATGCAACAATAATTAACTTTTAACTTTAAATATGCATATCGTCTTTGTTTTAATTTCTGTACAACATTACTCTAACAAATTAGAACACTTGCTATAGATACTAAAATCATTCAGATCATATATATGCAGTAGAATCATTTCTATAATCAGTTAGACACAACAAATATTACAGTGTGATATGAAATGGTAAGTGTTATCAAATGCACCATCTAAACTCGGGCCGAACATATTTACAAAGACTTAAACAAAAGCAAAAGAAGACTCATATGATAAAGGGATAATGGATAATGGCCAGTTTTTTCTTATTGTATAAATGCAAGGGTAAAACAAGACTGAGTGTGCATTATCATGTAAAAAGAATAGTCCTCAACAAGGGACTGCACCATGATCAATTCTCAACTGCTAAACATGAGCATAACAGCTAAAAAACTAAATTCAGCAGGTCAAACAATTATACCATGATCAATTCTCAACTGCTAAACATGAGCATAACTGCTAAAAAACAAGATGGAGCAGCTAAACCTGGCCCGAACATATTCACAGCAGCTAAACAAAAGCAAAAGAGCATTCATATGTACAGTAAGCAGCTCAAATAGCAGAAAAGCATATCAGCCTTTAAAGAAATAGTTCCTCAAAAAAAACTTGCTGGCTCTTAAGGGCCAAATAAATCAGGTTTGTACATAGCTAAAAAACAATCTGTCGAATGAAAACTCACCAAACACACATGCAAAACAACAAAAATCATCAAATCAACGAATTGAACTCATTAATAACATACAATTCCAGAAAAAACAACAAAAATCATCAAATCAAATAATTGAACTCACTCATAAATTGCAATTCCAGAAAAAATGATTCAGTTAAAGAAAAATCTGTTAAAAGAAAACTGACCAAACAGAAAGCAATGAACTGGAAACTACATTATGGTCAAACATTTTGTTTATATACAGAATTAGGCTCCACAAAGACAATAGCTATAAGCATCAAATTGCCTAAACACACATGCAAAGCAAGAAGACCCATGAAATCAACTAATTGCGATCATTTATAACATGCAATTCTGGGAAAAACTATTGATTAGAAAGTAGAAGACAAATACACTCATCAAACACACATGCAAAGCACACACTAAACAGATGAAAAAGGAGAAGCCAATGTACTCATCAAACACACATGCAAAGCACCCAGTAAACAGTAAAGAGGATAAAAGACTTGGCGCACCTTAAAAACAATCAACAAGCTGAAACACAACAGATAAGCTCCAATCCAAGTAACAAACCTGCAGCATCAGGATTAACACAGTGTTGTTATCAAAACAACTATCCCAGAACAACTATTAATAAAGCAACCCAAATGATGGAAAAGCAACTATTAATTAACAGAGGAATAAACGGTTGAACAAGAACAACTATTACTACACAGAAACAGGGGAAAGAAACGGCAAGAAGGAGAAGAAGAGTTGCGCATGTAAAACGAAGAAGAGTCGCAATGGAAACCGAACAACAATGTAATATTCTAGTTGAAGAAATTGTATTTACACCAAAGCAAATCAAGGCGGTGATTGAAAGTGAGTGGGAAAAATACGTGTAAAGAAAGGAGAAAGCGGCCGACACCTTGAAATAAAACAAAATGGACAAAATGAATAAAATGAATCTGGGCCTCTGGGCCTCTGGGCCTCTGGGCCTTACAATAGCCAGCCCAATGTAAGATTCTAGGGCCGAAATAAAAAAAAAAGGGCCATCAGCCAATAGGAAAAATACACTTGTCACCACATTGTAAATCCTTCTCTTTGTATAAAGATTCTGGGAAAAACTATTGATTAGAAAGTAGAAGACAAATACACTCATCAAACACACATGCAAAGCACACACTAAACAGATGAAAAAGGAGAAGCCAATGTACTCATCAAACACACATGCAAAGCACCCAGTAAACAGTAAAGAGGATAAAAGACTTGGCGCACCTTAAAAACAATCAACAAGCTGAAACACAACAGATAAGCTCCAATCCAAGTAACAAACCTGCAGCATCAGGATTAACACAGTGTTGTTATCAAAACAACTATCACAGAACAACTATTAATAAAGCAACCCAAATGATGGAAAAGCAACTATTAATTAACAGAGGAATAAACGGTTGAACAAGAACAACTATTACTACACAGAAACAGGGGAAAGAAACGGCAAGAAGGAGAAGAAGAGTTGCGTACAGAAACAGAAGAAGAGCTGCAATGGAAACCGAACAACAATGTAATATTCTAGTTGAAGAAATTGTATTTACACCAAAGCAACTGAAGGCGGTGATTGAAAGTGAGTGGGAAAAAATACGTGTAAAGAAAGGAGAAGCGGCGGCTGACACCTTGAAATAAAACAAAATGGACAAAATGAATAAAATGAATCTGGGCCTCTGGGCCTCTGGGCCTTACAATAGCCAGCCCAATGTAAGATTCTAGGGCCGAAATAAAAAAAAAAGGGCCATCAGCCAATAGGAAAAATACACTTGTCACCACATTGTAAATCCTTCTCTTTGTATAAAGAGGTAGATATCTATATATATACACACACACACGTCCCAAAATATATATATACATCCATATATATATATATTTCATCTATCTTTTTTTATTTTTAGTTTGGGTCCGTATGTATACATATGTCTATGTATGTATATATATGTTTTTATAAATAAAGTAGTACCGTTGTAATGCTCGAGAGGATTATCCGAGAAAGTTATAGTGAAGAAGTTGTTATTTTCAGAGGATACGGCTTTGATCTGCAATAATCGGGTAATTTTATCAAGTTAGTACTTTTGTTGTTTATTTATATATCATATATGTTAATTATGTTAAGCTAAAAATATATCTAGCCAAGATATGAATCTGAATTAGTTAATCTTTTTGGTAAAATGAATGATTGACTCTGGTAATAATGATTAAAACCAATTATAATGAATCTCTTTCTATTTGCACTTAATGAAAGTAAAAATTGAATTAGCCACTCGATTTTTACTAGAAACGTAATCTAATGAATTGACAACTCGCGATTAGAATACGAGATCGTAATAGAAAGACCGGAGGTAAAATTGGCGAGTGAAAATGTGACAACGGAATCCGATTTCCTACCCCAAGGTGATTTGTCTTGGGAGAGATGAATCTTATTAAAATTGTGCTCACGATATTATTACGTTAAATTACCTGCTTAATTGATATCTAAAACCGGCCGTATGACAAAACGGGAGTGACCCATGCTTAAGATGACATTGACAGAGGACTAGACATATGACAATTTCATACGCCGTGTAAGGAGGAGTTGTCTAGCTTAGGAGTACACCGGTTCATACATAATTGACCTCCTTGCATCAAGGAAAAGATCTGTCTCATTCAATTCTACTAAAAAAAGATATTGATTCAGTAAAATATTCTTGGCTAGATCCAAAAATATATATATTATCTATTTTTATATTTATATATTTATTTACTGTTTTACTAACAATCTAACTAATCTAACTATCTAACTCGAGGAAAATGGTAAAAGCTGCGACTTAGATCGAGTTAATAATAGCTTCTTGGTGTTTAACCACACTTTGAATTATGCCTTCATTTCCTCGAGGATACGACCGACTCACCGGACTAGAACTACAATTTGACCCGGTACAATCGCCGGTAAGGATTGATAGCCCAGAACAAATCCGTCACTTTTTGGCGCCGTTGCCGGGGAAACGACGCTAATTCATTGTGTCTATGGTTACTACTTGTATTAGCTCAAAATTCTCGAGGATAAGTCAACACTCTTCTTATCACATTTCTATTTTTATTTTCCGTTGGTATCTACCTTCTTTTAGTTACCAATTTTCTTCTTCTACCAATTTCGAGTTATTTTCTATTTTCGATAGTAGAAAGTAAACGCGGTTCGTTTATTGGTACCTACCTATTGGTAAGATACCAATTTTAAAATTTTAAAAAAAAAAAAAAATTACACTCGGTAAATACCGAGGTGACTCGGTAATTACCAAGAGAAAAAAAAATGTGGTTTTTTTTATCGATTTCGTGTTATTTTCTATTCGATATTTTCTATTCCACAAGAATTGTCAAATCGAGTTACTTAAAATGGTCGAAACCGTTGGTGAAACACTGAACAAGGGATTGCTCATGCTCAAGGGCATGGCCAAAACCTTAATCGAATTTACCTCAACCTAATAACCGTAATCGTAATAATGAAATAATCGAATCGAATAAGCATACTCGCTTCGAAACCAAACCTAACCCGAGACCTATATGTGATCGGACCGTAAGAAGGTACCAGATTAATAATCCAATTCTTTTACCCAATAAAGGAGCAATTAATTTGAAATAAAATCTCATCTTTTTGGTTTAATTGACACAAGAGCCCAATTTTTAGGAGAGGATGATGAGGATCCACATCATCACCTCTATCTTTTCGAAGAATTGTGTAATACAGCCAAAAGTCAAGGTGCTCTTTATGAATTAACGAGGATGTCTTTGTTTCCCTTTTCTTTAAAAGGAAGAGCACGAGATTGGTTTCTGTCACTTCCACATCATTCATTGACTAGTTGGGAGAAGATTCAAACCGAGTTCTTAAAGCAGTATTTTACTCCTGGTAGAAAATTGGAATTAATAGTCGAGATTGCTAATTTTAGACAAGGATCTGAAGAAACGTTTGGAAATGCTTGGGAAAGATTTAAAAAGTTATTACGAGCTTGTCCCGATCATGGTTATTCCTTAGATATGCAAATCCAACTTTTCTGTCGTAAATTAAGGAGAGACTCACGTGCAGATGTTGATCATGCATGTGGTGGTTCGTTAATGATGAGTGAAGCTCAGATAGTTTACGATGCTATTGAAAAGATTTCCAAAAATAACAGAATGTGGGAAACCGGTTCTAGCACAAGAAAAGTAGCATTTGCAGGAGAAAGTACATCGAATACAGAAGTCCTATCACACTTGGAGAATTTGAGTAGGAAATTTGACGGCTTATTAGCCAGTAAAACGATAAACTCAGAAAATATCATAACAAATGAATACTCGTCTCATGATAATGTGTCATTAGGGATGGAAGAACCAGAAGGATATTCAAGGGAAAAGGTGAGTTTTTTGCAATAGCATAGGAATTTGAACGATGCATATTCAAACTCTTTTAATGCTATTAGAAGAAATCACCCTACTTTTTGTTGGTCTGAAACCCCTAGTAAGCAAGGACAACCACCGTATCCAATCCAGTATGAGAATCCATATAATAATCAAGTTTATCAAGGAGATACCTCGAATCAGAACCTACAATCATTACCTAGACCATATCCACAACATACCACTCAAAGCATACCACCACCCAAAGTTCAACTCAACCTTGAAGGAGTTAACAAACGGAGAAATTAATGGAAAATCTGATAGGTATGATATCTACTCAAGCTCAGAATATGGAAACTATGATAACTTCTATAGGTACAGTCACTAAGGATATGAGTACGTTGAAAACATCTATAAGTGGACATGATACCAGAATGAGAATTGTAGAAGCTTCATTACGGAATGTGGAATATCATTTGAGTAGAGAAGAGGAACGTAAAAACAGTAAACCTCTAGGAGAGCTGCCAAGTAATACTGAAAGAAACCCGAAAGAGGTAACTGCTGTTATTACTAGAAGTGGAAGGATCTGTGGAAGTAATGGATTAGAAAACTTCGGAAATAATGAAGTAGAGGATGATTTAGATGGTAGATTTGAAAAGAATGTGGAATCTAAAGATGAACCTGAATTCACCAAAGAGGAAGATGACATTATTGAAGATTTCCTAAGACAAAACAGATATATTGAACCTGAAAGTAAGGATGAGGAATGGGTCAAGGTTCCTAGAATATTGAAAAATCTAAGAATGAGTAGGACCTCGACCAATGATCATGTTGAGAATGAATCAAGTTTGGAAAGGCCAATTCAAACCGAACCTTATCCGGCTCAACCCAAATTCACCTCGATTCAATCGATAGGGCAAAGCACCATATCCAAAGGCATATTTTGAAGAAAAAGTATTGAATGATGACACACAAAGTGTCCTCAAAAGGCACAATCATTCCAGGAAGCTTTACCATCTTCGTTTAACGACAAGGGTAAGGGAGGTATACATTCTAACCCTACTTTAATTGATCTTGAATTACTCCCCCATTCCCCGAAAAAGGAAATCAAAGAGATGAAGTTGGATAAGAAGTATGCACATTTTCTTGACACTTTTCGGCACTTAACAATTAATAGCCCTTTCATCGATGTTTATAAGGGAGAGCTTAGTTTGGGAATTAATGATGAGCGCGTTATCTTCAACATTTACAATTCAATGAAATATCCATACACTACACTAGAATCTTGTTCTTGTGTGGACCCTTTGTGTCCTTTTTGTCGTGGATCGTATTTAACACGCAGGTAATTGAAGAAGATGACTTCAAAGAATAATGTGAAAGCTCGCAAACCCAAAGCTCGAAAATCAAAGGAAAAGGTCAAGAATCGCTTGGATTGGTGGAAATTGTCTGCTCTATGTTGGAGACCGGTATTAAAGACGGATGCGGTGCGTGAGGATGACCCACCACCTGTGCATTAAAAACTGAAGCAAGGAAAAGTCTAGCTATAGACTATAAATATAGTGTAATCACGGGTACTATACTTCCTATTTACTCATTAAGCATTTATTTCTAGTTGATTCGTGTGCTTAATTGTTACATGCTTTGGTGAGTAATTGTTAGAAGTATCCCATTTAGTTTAGTATATTATATTAGTTGCTTAAGTTTGTCGAGCAAACGACGTTAACCAAAAGCGCTACCGGGAGGCAGCCCGTAAAAATGTTAAATATAATAATTACTCATACTTTGGATGATACTTTGCGAATACTTCGGATTGATTTTCATTTTGTTTTACCAAGTCTCAGGATGAATGTTTGAATGTCATTAAAAAGGGAATGATTAGGTGGTTATCCGAAAATCCCGATGGAGAAAAAGAGAAAATTCAAATGCGTCATTTCTTGGACTTAGGTTATTCGAACGATTTGAAATAACCTCGAGGATCTGGGTATAAAAGACTCAGAGTTAATACTTTGCCATACGTTACATTTCATGATCTAGTCTGTTTTAAATTTCAAATAACGTGTGACATATATTAGTTCAAATACTATGGAATTGAGGAGGTCATAACTTTAACCCACCCACCCACCCTTTAATATCATCCGAGTATTTGTTTTGACTTGTTTTACAGCACCATTGCTTTCCCAACAACTTATTTACACTCACTTTACATTGAGGACAATGTAAGTTCGTAAGTGGGGAGTGGAGTCGTTGGTCTAGCAATGAAATTAATGTTTATTTTGTATCAATAAATCCCTTAGTTTTCGATTTTTTTCGAGTATTATTTAGTTGATTAAAATAAATTGTATAAGGTATATATTTCATGGATTTGAAGATGTAATGATCAATTTGGATGTGTATAACCAACGTGAACCGTAAGTGCATTGTAATTCCAAATATATTTGTGTAACATGAATTCCTTCACGTAAAGCCTTTGATATTGAAGCGGAAAATTTTAAATCAGATCCATTCAAGATCCTAGTGGTTATTCTGTAGAGATTTGCAAGAACTTAGTACCTAACTTTTGAACGATAATCGTGAATATCTCAAGGTTTGAATGTGATAGAAAGGATATAAGTTAAGTGGAATGAAAGGAAGAATAAAAAATAAAAAAAAAAATAAAATAAAGATGAACTATCTATATGTCGGTTGTAGCTACCAATGATTTGAGTGCAAGAGGCGTTATCATAAACGCCCTATATCACTATGAGGTTTAAAAGCTCCCGATCGCTCGATGATAGTAGTCTAGCTAGGGTGTTATCACTAAACGCCCTATTGCTGGGAATGAAGGCATATGCTACAAAAAAAAAAGACAATATGGAAATATGGTTGAAAACTTAGTTATCTTCTGACTATCCCCACTATAAACTGAATGATATGCTTTAGGGATTATCCTAATAAGTACACGGAAGGACTTTGTGTGGAAATGTTACTGCCTATACCTAGGAAAGTCATTAGGACTGTCTGAATGGATATTTGTGCGTTTGCTTGAATTATTCAAGAGAGGATAGTGGAAATTGAAAAGGCTTGTCACACACACACTGCTATACATTTATATTGAGGTTAACGCCTGGTTGTAATTCTAATGGTTGCTAAGAGATCGGTTGTCCCTTATATCTTATATCTTCATGAATTTATCTCTCATTCATTTTGTTTTATCATTTTGTTTTGCTCGAGGACGACCAAAAGCTAAGTGGGGAGTTGTGATGAGAGACAAATTAATGATCATTATTACGACATTTTACCTCAATATTGATACCACTTTGAGCATTATTGTACCAATTTAAGTCAATAATTACTTAATTTTATCCAAATATATAAATAGTGGTTATTATATAAATTATCGTATTTTTATAAGTTTTTATAAGTTTTGTACCGGTTTAGTAACCGGAGTGTCGTGGTCGGATTTACGCTTGGTATTTTGGTGGTTTATTGCGTAATTATAGGTTGACCAAAATCCCGAGTAATGACACGTTTTGAGGCCTAAAAGAGGTATTTTTAGGGATATAAGAGTGTGCCACTAACTTAAGTGGTCAAGTGGCTCAGTGGTTAGTGGTACCACTAACGAATTATATCTTCGACGAACAAATGGCTCATTAAAACGGCATTTTATGAAGAAGTGTCCTTAATGAAAGTTGTAAATCTTTGAAAGAGCTTTCCAACGCATTTTGAATCACGTCAATCGGACTTCTACAACTCAAGTATCATTAAGTCAAGTGGTCAAGTGGTCAATCGATTCGATTTAGTGGAAATCAAGAAATATCTTCGACGAACGAATGGCCCATCAAAAAGACATTTTCTGAAGAAGAGTCCTTCATGAAAGTTGTAGATCATTCAACGAGCTTTCCAATGCCTCTTAAATCATGTCATTTGGAGATCTAGAACTCAAGATATGAATTTTAGAAGTTTTATTCCAAAATATAAATTTTTATCCGAAAATTGGATAATTAAGGGGATGAATGTAATGATTAGCCCGGCCCGGTGTTTGGAGTATTTTTGCACTAATCAAAGAAACTAAATTTATAAACCGATACTTACAATGCAACCAACTCCTAACCGACCGAATATCGGGTAGTTGGTAGTACAGTAGGGTAAGTAAGGGTGTCGATCCGCAGGGAGATGGTTTGATGAGAACGTTTTATGTTTTAGATTTAAAAGCTAGCAGTTGCATAGACAGAGAACCGAAGTTGATTCAAAGCTATGGAAGGATTTTTCGGACTGAAAGTTAAAAGTGCAGAGAAACTAAAATTAATAAAACAGGAACGTAACTAAAACTTAATCTATGAAATTCGATTAACAAGCAATTTAGAGAAAAGCGGCAACATTGGATCAACAATTTACTCAAGAATTAAGGATTCTCTTATAATGGATTCACTGTGTTTCTAAAACAGAGGCGGGTCCACCTATTCAAAAGCAAAACGATCTAATCTCTCAAATCGTTCAATTCGATTAACAAGCAAGGTGTAACTCTTTCGATTTAACGACCTAAACAACAACAACCGAGCAACTTTCGTTCTAGCTAACAGTCAATTGTTCAATCAAATAGCAAGGAGATCTTAGTTCATAGAATTTTCATTCAATGAAGCAATCATGCAATCACCATCTTTCGATATTAATGAATTTAAACAATAAAACAAGCTAAAGATCCGACCTCAATAGAAGAACACAAGAAATCGTAATAAGAAACCCAAAAATCAATAAGAAAATTGCATCCCCAATGCTGCCAAGAGCTGTTTAGCTATCCATGGAGTGATTGATTACAATGCTTGAAAAGAAATCCATAAAATCTAAGCTACAAAGTGAATTGAATCTACTTTTGTGATCGCTTGAGCTCGAGAAATCTCGGACTTTCGATCCGGGAAGAAATGAAATCTAATAATCAGATGCCCCCTCATGTGATTACAAATGAGGCCTATTTATAGAAAAACAAGATGTCTGCAGACCGAACGCTGGTTTCACCTCCGAACGCCTGCTTCGGTGATGGAACGCCTGTTTCAAGCCTTGAACGTGCGCTTGAACCGCTTTTCTTCATTTCGAGCTTCATGCTGGACTTTGAACGCTGGTTTCCTTCATGGAACGCCTGCTCTATATATCTCAAGAATCGAATTCGTTGAGATGTAACGCTCTCTCCACTTGTTGATGCACATTTGCTTCTCTCCTCTAACAAACTTGAGCTTATCTACAATCCACCTCATCCCTTTGATATTATCTTCATCTATATCATAATTAAGAAAATGCAAAAACATAATATAGCCCAAAATGATATAAAATTTATAGTAAAGCTCAATTTTAAAGCCCATTTTGCACTTGATTAATTTAAAAACAGCTTTACTCATTATATTAATTATAAAGCCCAAATTCAATGCAAAATATTACTAATGTGGGGAAATTCATAGGAAAAGTATCATAAAATTTCATATAAAATAGCCCTTAACAACTCCCCCACACTTGGCTTTTTGTTCGTCCCGAACAAAACAATACATAAACATCGCTCGAGATACATATGCATCTTAGCAATTATAAAATATATTCAATACTTTAGAGACTCACCCAAGTGTATGTGTGGACTGCCATAGTAAATTCCACTAATTCCACACTTGAAATCCATTCAAGCAAAACTAGCTAACATCCCAGTTAAATTAGAAATATAAAAACGATTATAACAAGCACTTCACAAAACATACATATTTGAGAAATAGTAACAGGGAGTATTCAAAGATATTTCCGACATACTTAGAGGATGATCCCTTCAACATATCTTCAGTTTTTACTGGGGATAAAGTACATGGTAACTAAGCCCTTAACTTACTCATAATAACATTTTTCGATTTTTATATCACTTTTTCCATTTTTTCTTTTCTCTGTAACACACATCAGATAAGCTTTTGCCCGTCATAGTAGAGTAGGACATTTCGAGATAATCCCCTATCTACTCAAATCATAAAGCAGCTTTTTCTGACTGTCGTAAGCTCTTGGTCATCATAGTGGAATAGGACATACGAGGTATACCCTACCGCACTCAAATCATAAACCAGCTCCGACACACACAACTAATTTCATTGATCGAGATTTTTGGCCGGGCAAAGTGGTTAACATGCTAAAAGCAATTCAAACCTCATCGAGCATAACACCTCAATCAATGATTTATTCATTAATCAATACGCAAGGACATTAGTTACCATTCACTTATCACTTTCAAACTTACGGATATTCACTGTATGACATACTTTACTTCTGGATACAAACTATTAAAATTTTCCAAACTTGTATGCAAGCAAAGAATCATGCAATAATCATTAAAATTTTCTAATCAAATTGGGCATAGCTTAAAATTATAGCTCATCATCTACTATGGCATGTGATAAATAGTGAGGTGAAACATCTAAATATACTAAATATGTAAAATAACGCTTCAATGATATAAACTCAAAACAAGATATGCATTCGCTTATTCGGGACAAAAAGTTTCAAAATTGGCTCATTCCGCATGGAATTAAGAAATTATGAGTAAAGATGATATAGATTAAAATTGAATATTCCCCTCCCCCACACTTAATTGACAACGTGTCCTCAAGTTGGCCAAAAGAAAATAGATAAGAGTACTTAGCTCCCTTTTATCGAGATTGGATATCGGTGGCAGGCAAGAGGATGAAAAACATAACAACGATGTCCATATAGAAAGAAAAACGTAAAGGGTACCTGTAACACTTGAGAAAAGCATGGAGCATCGTCGTAGTAAAATAGTGCTAGATAAGTTCACATACAAGTATCCAAGATAACGAATGGAAGAAAGAAGTGGAAAAGGTATATATTTCTGTCCTGGAGAAACTGAACGCGCGGTTAGGTAATCAAACGCCCGTCCTGACGACAGAACGCCCGTTCAGAATTCTGAACGTCCGTTCAAACAGCAGAAATTAGAACAGAGACTAAAATCATTGAAAAGAGTAGGCAGGACGCCCGTTTGACACCTAGAACGGGCGTTCAAACAGCAGAAATAGCAGCAGGACAAGAAAAACAAAACAGAGTATGCCCATTATCATCACAAGCCGCCAACAAAAGAAACAACGAGTCAAAAGGCCTTCCAAAACCAGGCCAAAACTAGTTCAACTGAAAAAGAAGCTCAAGTAGTAGTAGAAAAACAAAGGAAACAGAAATAAAGTGTGGAGGAAGTTATTACAACATCAAAATTTGAAAAAACAAACAACCAAAAAGCAAAGATATCACTCATCGATCATCACCACTGCACTCTCTCAGAGCATCAAGATCGTCATCCTCATCATCCTCGGCCTCAGCAGCCCCTTCATCTCTAGATGGTGCAGATATTCCGGGTATGACACGAGCAATGGTGCTCTCCACCTCGTCTTCAAACAGGAATTCAACGGTGTTTGGAGCGAACCTTGATTCTTTTGTGATTTTGTTGCCCCGATTCAGCTCCAATTGGTTTGCCAAAATATCATTTTGAGTGCAACAAAGCATACGCATCCACTTTCGTAAACTGTATGCAATGCTCAGCTGCAGCTTGTCAGAAGGAGATAGAGCAGAAAGTGGTGCGGAAGACGATGATCCGGCGGAGCAAAGATTAGCCGAGGTTTTCGGGTAACTTTTTCGTTTCTTTCGAATGCCCCGAGGATTCTTAGGCTCGTGATCGGATTTGTATTCAGGGACCCCGCGCTCAGGCAAAGGTGTGGATAAGGTGAGGGCAAATGATACAACGGTTAGGATTCTTCAAATGCTTAAAGACTTCATCATAAATAATTTCCCCAACATTCACCTCGATCCCCCATTCTATAGCATACAACAAACCGAGATCTTCGAGGCCGAAATGGGTGATGTTATCCGTAGGACGCAACCGGTTTTGGATGAACTTGCATTTTACCCTCCAATCCTCGGGCCAATGCGTAGTGGTTATGTCCTTACGTTCATCCCTCTTCCCGTGTTTATAAGTCCACGGAATATCCTTATCAACCAACAACCGTAAATCCTCCAACGGGTCGCATCCACTCGCCTACTAATTCCTTAATCTCAACACGATGGTCTACGCCATCCAAATCCTCAAGCTCGCATTTAGCATTAATAGCCTTAGGGAAAACGGGACTTTAACTTTCCTAACCATGACAAAGCCCGACTTTCTAAATGTTTGGTATCGAGGTTAGCAAAGAACTCCCGCACAAGAGTGTCATTTACGAGAGTTTCGGAATGACCATTAAAATGTCCCACCCCGATCTCTAAGCGTCGTCAAAAGGCGGGTCTACCTTATCCTCAACTATCTCTCTCTCAATCAAGATTTTTCGGGACACATACTCTGGGTGAACAAGTTCATAGCCTTTGGACTTATGAAGCTAATCGAGAAAACGGGAGAGGATTTGGTCTCGAGTGGGGCCCCTAGGGCTTCCTATTCTAACCCCGCCTGTAGATCGCCGGGGACCACCATAGTCATCACCTTTACGCTTTTCCGCCTATGGGGTTCAACCATGGGCTCTTACCCGCCTACGAGACATATTCGCTACAAACTGTAAGAAATGTGATTCAACCGAATCAATCCCCGCCACCAAACAAACACCACAACACCCCATCCAACACCAAACGCAAAACCGAAACCACCATTCATCAAACAAACACACGTAAAAAAAAAACAAAAAAAAACAAATTAGACAAATAAACATGACTAGAGCGTGAGTGGTGAAATGTTGAAATCCAATTTCTGTGAGTGAATGAAAGTAAAAACGATGATGGCTTACCTAATTAAGTGTGGGACGAGTGGAAACGGTGATTAGAAGGCTTCAAACTCCCGAATGCGTGCAAAATCGTGGATTTTTGAACCAAAAAGTCGACATATTGCACCTCAATGCGTGTTAACTGGTGTAAGGAACAGAGGAAAAGCTTGGAGATTGGAAAAGAGGGGATTAAGGGCGTTCTTTTGAGCTAAAGAGCGCTCAATTTGGTGAAGATTTGAGGAATTTAGGGTAGAATGGGGAGAGAAACCGTTTTTTGAGAGGAAGGGGCGGATGAAAATGACGAAGGGTTCTTCAATTTTTGCTTTTATAAACAGGTGGAACGCCCGTTTGGGATTCAGAACGGGCGTTCAAAACACAAAAATTGATACAGAGAGTGCCAGAGGATTCCGAACGGGCGTTCTACCATTTGAAACGGGCGTTCAGATGAAAAAAATGCAAAGCAACAGAAAAAGTTTAAATTTCGAACCAACGTTAATATCAACTTCAACATAAAACGTTACAATACATACCAGAGAAAGAAATATAAAGAAACGGTGGGTTGCCTCCCACCAAGCGCTTTTGTTTAACGTCGATGGCTCGACGATTAAAACTAGAAACAGACACTAACTAAAAACTAATCATAGAGCGAGGACCAATCGATCAGACGAATGAGACGGCGAAGCAGGTCAATGGCAGGCCAGAGATCAAAATCATACTGAAGGTTCCAATCTTCTCCAGCTCGCGCAATCCCACGGGCATGCTCCTCCTCAAACACTAAGACGAGATCAGCGAGGAAAGGATCGTTGAGGATTGTGAATGGCCGATCAAGTTCATCCTCAAGCTCCTCGATGGTCCACTCCCCATCCCCGCCAGACAGAAATGGAGGCAAGATGACGACAAAAGTGAAAGTCTGGACTCGGGTGAGGATGTCGATATCTGCATCCAGAACCCTCAAGCCGCCAGGGCCCTCCTATAGGGAAATGGCATGAATCCTACTGACAAACTCGAACTCAGGCTCGGACATCCCAAAGAACTCATGCGTAGGTATGCCAAAAGGGTATCGCTCATCCTCCTCAGCCATCTCAACCGGTAGACTGAAACAGGCAACCCTCGTCAAAAGCTAGATAAAAACGGAACAGAAAGCAAACAACGCAAATAGAAAGAAAAAGATATCTAGGGTGCCTCCTAGTAGCGCTTCAGTTATTGTCGTTAGCTCGACAAATCGTTGAAACTCAACCCGGATCGGGCCATTTCACTGTTCCATTCGCCACATTATGCAAAGCGTGATTGTCAGGGTGACGGTAGACATAATGCATACCAGGAGTGAGTTTACGAAAAAACTGCCAAAAACGCTGAAATGTCCTCGTGGTAGACTCCTTCTTCTTTTGTCTCTTCTTTGATATCATTTCTCGACGCAACTCCTCCATATCCCAACTTCCGGCAAGGACCTCCTCCATGGTCTCAGGGCTACCTCCCTCGGAGAATAACTCGGGCGAGAATTCATCAAAGTCCTCAGTTTCTGGACTACAACATCCGAAAACATCGAGGAATTTAACAATCAAAGGTGTTTCTTTCGGTTGACCGATGTAGTGCTTACACCTTTGACCATTAACTTTGAAGGGTTGATCGCCGTAGCCTTTAAGCTCTAGCACACCTCCGGGATAGATGTTGAGAATTTCAAAAGGACCGGACCATCGAGTCCGTAACTTTCCAGGAAAGAGATGTAGACGAGAGTTATATAAGAGAACCAACTCTCCCACCGAAAATTCTCTCTTTTTATCTTCGCATCGTGAAAGAGTTTCATCCTATCTTTGCTTATCCGGGAGCTTTCATACGCTCGGAGTCCGAATTCGTCCAATTCATGCAATCGCCAGAGCCGATGCTCTCCACAAGCTCGGGAATCAAAGTTCAGGAACCTCGTTGCCCAAGAAGCTTTATGTTCCGGCTCGATTGGCAAGTGGCATGGTTTACCATAAACCATTTGGAAAGGCGATGTACCCATCGGTGTTTTGTAAGTCGCGGCGACACGCCCAAAGTACATCGTCGATTTGGACTCCAATCTTTCCTGTGACTATTGACCGCCTTTTCCGAATGTTTTTCGACTCTGGTTGCTCCGCTCAACCTCGACCGCTTGTCATAGGGTGGTATGGTGTACCAACTTTGTGGTGAACCCCATACTTTCTAAAACTTTGTCCAGGGTCGGTTACAAAAATGTGTTCCTTCGTCACTAATTAGAGCGCGGACACCCAAACCTCGCAAAGATGTTCTTTTTAAGAAACTTCATAACTTTTTTATGATCGTTGTGAGAGTGAGTGGCGATGGCCTCGACCCATTTAGACACGTAGTTCACGCAAACCGTAATGTATTTGTTTCCGCAAGATGAAGGAAAAGGACCCATAAAGTCAATCCCCCATACGTCGAAAACTTCACATTCCAAGATGGGTGTTAATGGCATGTCGTAACGTCGAGTTAGAGTTCCGGTTCTTTGGCATCCGTCGCAGCCTTTACAAAAGGCTTCGTATCTTTAAAGATGGATGGCCAATAGAACTCAGATCGAAAAATCTTCGCAACCGCCTTCCAAGTACCAAAATGGCCACCTGTGGGTCCACTATGGCATTGTTCGATTATAGCATGTTGCTCAGATTCAGAACACACTGCGCGAAGCAAACCGCCCTTACAAATTCGAATAAATACGGTTCATCCCGGATGTAGTACTTAAGATCGATAAAACTTTTTTTCTCTTGGTAAGAAAACTCAGATTCAAATAATTGGAGTGAAGGTAGTTGACGAAGGTAGAGTACCACGGAGTTTCAGATTGATGATTATCGACAAGCATAACACTTTCAAGAGGAAAGTACAGATCAATATCGTCGAGGACATCCTCTTCTCATTCAACAATCGCGAAACATGATCCGCCATCATCGCTTTCACTACCCTTTATATCTTTTATTTCCACATCAAACTCCTATAGGGTGAGAATCCAACGTAGTAAGCGCGGGTTTAGCGTCTGGCTTCTTCAACAAATAGCGTAGAAGCAAAGATGATCTCGTCTGCACTATAACTCTAGCTCCCAATAAGTAATCATGAATTTATCCATAGAAAATACAACCGCCAGCAGATTCTTTTTTCCGTTGTAGTGTAGTTAACTTGTGCGGGGTTTAGAGTATGACTCGCATAATAGATCGGTTTGAATTTCCTTGCACCCGTTGGCCTAAAATCGCACCGACCATCACAGAGTTAGATGCATCGCACATGAGTTCAAAAGGAAGATTCCAATCTGGCGAGATCAAGATAGAGCAGATATTAACTGACACTTAAGCATTTCAAATGCTTGCTTGCACTCGTCATCAAAATGAAATTCAACGTCACTACGAAGCAGGTTGGATAAAGGTTTAGCAATTTTGGAAAAGTCTTTGATAAATCGTCTGTAGAAACCCATATGACCAAGAAAACCGCGTATCTCACGCACATTAGTTGGAAAGCTCATTTTCTCAATAGTTTCCACTTTCGCTTTATCCACCTCGATACCTTTGGATGAAATTTTATGGCCAAGAACGATACCTCCTCAACCATGAAATGACATTTCTCCCAATTGAGGATGAGGTTCTTTCCACACATCTTTTCAAAGACTGATCAAGGTTCAGAAGACAGTCATCGAAAGTTTGACCGAAAACCGAGAAATCGTCCATAAAAATTTCCATACATTTCTCCACGAGTCCGTCAAATATCGCCAACATACATCTTTGAAATGTAGCTGGGGCATTACAGAGACCAAATGGCATTTACTCAGAAGCGAAAGTACCATAGGGGCACGTGAAGGTGGTCTTCTCTTGGTCTTTCGGGTCAATGGGAATTTGAAAATAACCAGAATAGCCATCTAGAAAACAGTAGAAAGCATGGCCGGCCAAACGCTCAAGCATTTGGTCAATGAAAGGAAGAGGAAAGTGATCTTTCATCGTGACTTCGTTAAGCTTTCTATAATCAATGCAAACTCGATAACCAGTCACAAGTCTTATAGCGACCTCTTCTCCCTTTTCATTTCTCTCAATTGTAATTCCCCCTTTTTTGGGAACTACTTGAGTTGGCGACACCCAATCGCTGTCTGCGATGGCATATATGATTCCCATATCCAACAACTTGATAATTTCTTTCTTGACAACCTCCTCGCATATGATGATTCAGACTCCTCGCTGCGGTTGTCTCACTTTTTTAGCTCCTCTTCTGCCTTGATTTTATGCATACAGATGTCCGGAGATATCCCCTTGATATCCCCGACTTGCCACCCAAAAGCATGCGCATTTGCTTTCAAGACGTTGATTAATTGTAATTCCTCGATCCGGGATAGTTTGGATGAAATGATGAGAGGGAGCTTGTTACCATCTTGTAAGAAGATATACTTTAAATGCTTCGGTAACGGTTTCAACTCAAGGTCAATCGGAGGTTCTTCCAAACTAGATTTTAAAATTTTACTTTGCAAATCGTCAGAGGAAAGCAACATCGCTTCTAGTAAATCTACTTCCTCTGAAGGTGAAAGATTTTTATGCCTCGCAACTTCATCTTCGGGCCTCGACTCCAAGCTCATTCAAATCTATCCTACCATATTGATTTAGATTATCGACAAGCGTTCAGATTCGAGAATCACCGCAAGGACTTGCTCATCTAGAAAATTACTAAAGTCATCAAATGATTCTCGATAGAGTAACCGGTTGGACATTCGAAGGTCTTTTGATAGCTTTAGATACACTATAGCTCACTTCTTCATTTCCAACACATAAAGTCACTTTAGCCCCATCATCACAATCGATAAGGGCTCTAGTGATGAGAGCAGAAATGGTCGCCCAAGAATCGTGGGGTGTATTGGGTTGTTGGATATCTAAGACATACCAATCCACGGAAAGGTAAATCGATCGACTGAACCAACAAATCCTTTAAGATCCCTGTTGCTTTCTTGGATGATCTGTCTGCGAACTGAATACTCATGGTGGTAGGTTCCAAAAGATGGTCTAATTGGAGTTGTTGACACACATACAGAGGCATAAGACTAATTGAAGCTCCTAAATCACATAAAGAATTAGGGAAAACAAGACCTCCAATCTGCAAAGTAAGGACAAATCGTCCAGGATCACCTTTCTTAATGTGTACATCTTCATAACTCAAAGATGGAACATTCTTCACCAACCACCCTTTCCATGCCCTCTAACTTCTTCTTAGACGAGACCACATCCTTTATAAATTTAGTATACTTGGGCATCTCAACCAACACGTCAGATAATGGCAAGTTAACTTGGGTGTTTTTCAGGAGGTTGAGTACCTTCTCATATTTCTTGTCTTCACATAAAGGAATACTAGTCTTTCTCGGAGGGAACGGGAGCTTCTTCAAATCATCTTCCGAAAAGACTTTCTTAAGAGAGGGGCTCACGGCTTGGTCCTCAAGATCTTTCCATCTTGAGACTTTTCAACTCCTGTCCTCACGGGCTCAGACGCTTTCTCAATAGAGTTCTCACGCGCCATGGGCGTGTCCGCTTTAGATCCTTCCTCCTTATCCTCGGAGAGTTAGTCTCCGAGTGCTCTTTATCGGATTGGGGAAATAGGCCTTTCAACTCCCCTCCCGCACTTCCACTGGCAGGAGGGGCTAGTGGTTTCCCTGGTTCTGTGGACCAGGGAGTTGAGTACCGGATCTCAAGCTGATGGCATTAGTATCTTCTTGACTGTAGGAAGGAGATGGAACAAGAGCAGTACATTGACTCAGATTAGCTTGATTGACTTGACCACTTCCACTGGGGTTTTTTCTCAAGTAAAACTTGGCAAATGTCGGGTGGTCTCGGAAGCAAGTTGTTTCAGCCAATCTGTCCCAATTGTCTCTCGAGGTTCTTGATCATCTTTGTTTGCTCTTCCAACCTCGTAACAATTTCATTTGGGATAGGAAATCCAGGGGGATTTTGAGAACTCTGACTAACAGATTGACTGGGCCTATTGCCAGAAGCAGGAGTAGAATTGTTAGGCCAGTTTTGATTGAATCTTTGAGTAGACGTAGGAAAACCCGAAGATTGATTCTGATAGTTATTTGGGTTCCTATTGACGTTCTGAGAACCTGGGTTATACCCCTGATTTTGGAAATTGCTTGGACCAGAATATTGATTCGGGAATCTTTGATTGGATTGGCCATAAAATGCATTGACTTCAGGATTTTGCCCATTCCTAGGACAAGCAGGAGATGTATGTCCCTCTACAGCACAAGTTTGGCAGACTATCGGCGATATCGCCGCATGTTGGATAGCATTGACTTGATAGTTAGGTGGAAATTGACATTGACCAAACGCATGGCCAACTTGATTGCAATTATCGCAAAACAGAACTTGGGCGTTTTGTTGAGCCTGATTCATAGACTGAGAATTTGAATTTGTGGAAAGATTAGCAACCTGTTGTTGAAGTAAGGAAATCAATTGATTCTGCATATTTACTTCTTCGATTTTTGGTGCAGGTGCTTGGATAGCTTGGTAAGAAGGAGCATAGTTATACTTTGCTATATCCTCAAACAACGCCCATCCTTCTTGTAGGGTCTTCGTAAATGTCCCACCACTCAGAGTCGTTGACCATGCCTTTGGTCAACTCGGTCAAACCATCAGAAACGTATTAGCTTGTCTTTGCAAGTCTAATCCGTGATGGGGCATTTTCGAGTAAAGATTTAAATCTCTTAAAAGCTTCAAGAAAGATTAGTTGAAATAATTTCTTGAGTGAAAGTATAAATATCACTAAGACATCGAAAGCGGTCTTAGATGGAGGAAAGTATTGACTTAGAAATTCCTTCTCCAATTCTTCCCATGTTGTGATAGACTCAACGGGTAAAGAGTTGTACCATTCCTTGGCTTCAACTTTCAAGGAGAATGGAAACAGCTTGAGTTTAATGACATCCTCGCCAACACCTTGTAACTTTGTAGTACCACAGATTTCAAGAAATGTGTGGATATGGGTGTGAGGATTTTCCGATTGGCAACCATGAAAAATAGATGCATGTTGCATCATTTGAATCAAAGCAGGTTTAAGCTCAAATGTTGGAGCTGCAATGGCTGGTATGATAACTCCAGGATTAACTCTGACCACGCCCGGTCTGGCATAATCAGCTAGGGTCCTTGTATCGTCAGCCATCTCGAAGACAAACTCTTCAATTTCTTTCCGGAATTTCTCTTCCAAATTTTCCTCAAAAATTTGGGTGCGAGAACGGATTTGTCTACGATTTGGACGAACAATGGATCTTTCAATCTCAGGATCAAAAACAAGAGTGCCTTGCTTGCTCCGAGTTAACATAAACCGGAGTCAAACGGAAGAAGGGATCCAAGAATGACGAAAAACAGAAAACAAAGCAGGAGAATCGAACGGGCGCTCAAAAGACCGCCAGTTCAAGTACAAACGCTCGTTCAACAAGTTAAACGGCCGTTCAGATTATAAAACGGGCGTTCAAGGTCCAGAACGTGCGTTTGGTCAGAACAGAGAGCAAAATCAGCAGAAACAGAGCAGAAGAAGCTTAGAAAAAACCAACTTCAAAACACCGATTTGCTTTCTTATCACCTAAAACAATAAAAACACAATCAAAAACAGCACCTCCCCGGCAACGGCGCCATTTTGTTTGGAGTATTTTTGCACTAATCAAACAAACTAAATTTATAAACCGATACTTACAATGCAACCAACTCCTAACCGACCGAATATCGGGTAGTTGGTAGTACAAGAGGTAAGTAAGTGGTGTCGATCCGCAGAGGAGATGGTTTGATGAGAACGTTTTATGTTTTAGATTTAAAAGCTAGCGATTGCATGCATGCAGAGAACCGAAGTTGATTCAAAGCTATGGAAGGATTTTTCGGATGAAAGTTAAAAGTGCAGAGAAACTAAAATTAATAAAACAGAACGTAACTAAAACTTAATCTATGAAATTCGATTAACAAGCAATTTAGAAAAGCGGCAATATTGGATCAACAATTTACTCAAGAATTAAGGATTCTCTTATAATGGATTCATTTGTGTTTCTAAAACAGAGGCGGGTCCACCTATTCAAAAGCAAAACGATCTAATCTCTCAAATCGTTCAATTCGATTAACAAGCAAGGTGTAACTCTTTCGATTTAACGACCTAAACAACAACCGAGCAACTTTCGTTTCTAGCTAACAATCAATTGTTCAATCAAATAGCAAGGAGATCTTAGTTCATAGAATTTTCATTCAATGAAGCAATCATGCAATCACCATCTTTCGATATTAATGAATTTAAACAATAAAACAAGCTAAAAGATCGACCTCAATAGAAGAACACAAGAAATCGTAATAAGAAACCCAAAAATCAATAAGAAAATTGCATCCCCAATGTCGCCAAGAAGTGTTTAGCTATCCATGGAGTGATTGATTACAATGCTTGAAAAGAAATCCATAAAATCTAAGCTACAAAGTGAATTGAATCTACTTTTGTGGATCGTTTGAGCTCGAGAAATCTCGGACTTTTGATCCGGGAAGAAATGAAATCTAATAATCTGTATGCCCCCTCATGTGATTACAAATGAGGCCTATTTATAGAAAAACAAGATGTCTGGCAGACCGAACGCTGGTTTCACCTCCGAACGCCTGTTTCGGTGATGGAACGCCCGTTTCAAGCCTTGAACGGCGTTTGAGCGCTTTTCTTCATTTCAGAGCTTCATGCCGACTTTGAACGCTGGTTTCCTTCATGGAACGCCTGTTCTATATCTCAAGAATCAATTCTGTTGAGATGTAACGGCTCTCTCCACTTGTTGATGCACATTTGCTTCTCTCCTCTAACAAACTTGAGCTTATCTACAATCCACCTCATCCCTTTGATATTATCTTCATCTATATCATAATTAAGAAAATGCAAAAACATAATATAGCCCAAAATGATATAAAATTTATAGTAAAGCTCAATTTTAAAGCCCATTTTGCACTTGATTAATTTAAAAACAAAGCTTTACTCATTATATTAATTATAAAGCCCAAATTCAATGCAAAATATTACTAATGGGAAATTCATAGGAAAAGTATCATAAAATTTCATATAAAATAGCCCTTAACACCCGGTCCGGCCCTTACCCTGCCCAGTCCGCCCCTTTTGCAGCCTATATATACATGTCTAATTAGAATAAAGGAGCTGCCCCTTTTTCTTCCTTTCTCTCGTTCTTTCTTTCTTTCCTTTTTATTTTGTACACACTTTTTATATATATAGATATATCTATATATATACACACACACACGTCCCAAAATATATATATATACATCCATATATATATATTTCATCTATCTTCTTTTATTTTTAGTTTGGGCCCGTATTTATACATATGTCTATGTATGTATATATATGTTTTTATAAATAAAGTAGTACCGTTGTAATGCTCGAGAGGATTATCCGAGAAAGTTATAGTGAAGAAGTTGTTATTTTCAGAGGATACGGCTTTGATCTGCAATAATCGGGTAATTTTATCAAGTTAGTACTTTTGTTGTTTATTTATATATTATATATGTTAATTATGTTAAGCTAAAAATATATCTAGCCAAGATATGAATCTGAATTAGTTAATCTTTTTGGTAAAATGAATGATTGACTCTGGTAATAATGATTAAAACCAATTATAATGAATCTCTTTCTATTTTTACTTAATGAAAGTAAAAATTGAATTAGCCACTCGATTTTTACTAGAAACGTAATCTAATGAATTGACAACTCGCGATTAGAATACGAGATCGTAATAGAAAGACCGGAGGGTAAAATTAGCCGAGTGAAAATGTGACAACGAAATCCGATTTTCTACCCGGGGGCAGATTTGTCTTGGGAGAGATGAATCTTATTAAAATTGTGCTCACGATATTATTACGTTAAATCACCTGTTTAATTGATATCTTAAAAGCGGCCGTATGACAAAACGGGAGTGACCCATGCTTAAGATGACATTGGACGAGAGGACTAGACATATGACAATTTCATACGCTCGTGTAAGGAGGAGTTGTCTAGCAGAGAGTACACCGGTTCATACATAATTGACCTCCTTGCATCAAGGAAAGATGCATCTCATTCAATTCTACTAAAAAAAGATATTGATTCAGTAAAATATTCTTGGCTAGATCCAAAAATATATATATTATCTATTTTTATATTTATATATTTATTTACTGTTTTACTAACAATCTAACTAATCTAACTATCTAACCCGAGGAAAATGGTAAAAACTGCGACTTAGATCGAGTTAATAATAGCTTCTTGGTGTTTAACCACACTTTGAATTATGCCTTCATTTCCCTGAGGATACGACCTGACTCACCAGACTAAAACTACAATTTGACCCGGTACACTGCCGATAAGGATTGATAGCCTAGGAACAGTCCGTCAGTAAGCTCGTGAGGTCTTGATGTGGTTCCTATGAGTTCGCTCGTGGACGATGTAGAGGGATGGAGATGATGTAGGACATCTAAATTAATTAATAGTATTTTCATTTATGTTATATTAAGTGGTTAGTTATTTGGGCTTAGGTTATCTAAATGGGCTTATTAGCTTATAAATAGTTGTGTTTCCTAGTTGCTCGGTCATATTATGTAATCATGAAATATTGAATCTTTCTCTTTGAGATTGAATTTATCTTTGAGCTTGGATTAGCTCGTGTTTTTATCCGTTTATTGTAGGTCTTCTACATCAACTTTTCTCCTTATTAAGTGGGGTGGTATGTTTGATTGCAACCCGAAGTCTGTGGACATTGCGGGTTCAAATTTAGACCACAGGGCTGAAGGGTTACTTGGGCACGAGTGGATCAAGAATCTGCAAAAAATTTTCCCAAGAGCACAAGGCATGTTGTAAAGCGCAGCCTCGGCCATACATTGTTCCTGGCTGTTATTTTGTTCTAACAGGGCGTGCTCTAAGGCTGCCTCACGGTATGTGGGGTAAACACAACCATGCACAATTCTAAGGGAGGTGTATGATGTTGGGCAGAGCACTTTGGACAGAAGTAAGCGCAAAAAATAGCGTTCTCCCTCGCCGGGCTGAACTGTGACCACTCTACCGACTGAGTTACCCCGAGAACGAAGCTTCCGTTTTTTTGTTTACCAGCCAGAAAAAGTGGCCTGGAAACTCGGAGTAGAGACAATTCTTTGCTTTTGCATTAGAATCTGTCAAATTCAAGAAGAAAAATTCAGTAAGCATTGTGTGCTTGTTTGTCGGATTGGAAAGAACAGTGGATAGTAGTTCTCGGTGTTTGAAGGTGACAGGCTGATAGCCTTCGAGATGAAGGTGTATCTGGATGACGGGAGGTTTCATTTCAGTTAGTGGAAATCGGAATATGCGCCATAAAGATTCAGGCGCTGAAATCCATCGTCCACTTCTGTATTGGTCTATCTCATTCACCTGGTTATCATTGGCAGGAGGTTGGTCACCATGGTTTTAAGCGGACATGCTGAATAGAATACAATCACTGCCTTTGCATATGTATTTATATATGTACTTAACAGCTTTGATTGTGGAACAGATCTAAACGTTCATATGACAATCAAATTTAGCTAGCAAGTAAGGGTTGTACGGCACAACCCAACGGTTGTCTAGCCAAACACCTCTGACTTTTTCTCTCACACCATTATTGCGGCTGCGGTAGTTTGGGTATGCATCATCAGTTGTGTTGGTTTCACTGTAAAAAGGCTTCGGGTAGAAGTCTTTGCATGTACCATTTTTCTTCATGCATACATTCGCAGGATTCTGAACACCAGAAGGTCCATGAAGCATGTGCTTCAGAACCAACTTATGCAAGTGAGGATATTTGATTTTGTTAGGGATTTCGGCAGATACAAATGCATCAAATTCCTCAGGTCTATGCACTTTCAATTGTGGTTTAAGGATAAGGAGAAAATGTGCTTGGGGCAGGCCTCTTTTCTGGAATTCAACAACATATGTGTATGCTGCTATTTTCCCAAAGACATTCTTTTTGAACAGTTCATTCTTCAATTCCTCTAACTTAGCTCTAAATACTCTGCAAGCAATGTCTGGCCTATCCTGAGTTAGTTCACCATATTTTAGGTGTTGTTTGATCTCAAGCCAGTTAGGATTGCATGTTATAGTCAGGAAAATATCGGGTTTCCCAAATTTCCTGACTAAAGACATAATGTCCAGGTATTTTTTCCGCATGTGACGCGGGCCACCTATGAAAGTAGCAGGTAGCACAACACGCTGACCCACCTTATCGCATGTTGTTTCGCCTGTGGAGAAGGCATCTGCAACACCTTGCAGCAATTCATGCCTGATGTTATCCTGTTGGTACCTAAAGTAGTCAAGTCTTTGGGTTTCTAACTTGACAAACATGTCTCACGGCGCATCTTGTTGAAAGAGCATGCGAAATGGAGTAAGTATGGTGGGACGGATTCACTAATTTGGAATCAGAATGAGTACTCACGTCACGGAGATAAAATTAGGATCCTGTACAGATGCATTCATTGCATGTTCTTCATGATCCAACAAGGACTGAGCATCTGACACGTACGCAGGATCCAATTCTGTGTTTGTGTATTCAGATCTGCTCCTTTTTTTTACCTCTTTTTGTTAGACCTTGTTTTGGTGTACCTTGGTGCCAACCAAGCTGACCATAGGGAAGAGCGTTAGGTACCAAGAGGATCGAAGCGACCCGTAGTAATATCAGTATATTGTGAGCCTGGCCATTAAGACTGTATATCTTAATACTTCTATGATGGTTTTCAGTGCCATCGACTAAGATGCCTGCAACCTGGCTGACAGAAGGTTTGTTGTGTGTGTGTTGGTCGACACCTGGGTTACAATACAAGAAGATATCGTGGTCTTCAAGGTTAGTTTCGTTCTTTAAGCTTCGAAAAACCGTGCATAGGGATTTTGCTCACAGGGCGGTAAGGATTTTCTCTCGAGAGACATCTCAGTAAAGTCTCAGGGCAGGTGTGATAGCCTATTCATGACCTCATGTTCGATGATCGTGAAGGTGAAAGCGCAAGTTCTTAGCAAACAGCGTCACCTTCACTTAACAACGGAGGCATGAAGTGGTACACCTGTCCTTGAACTCTGAAAGTGTAGATGCCTTTATTCCTGCGAGACAAATCGTGGTCATAGTTTTCCCCTAAGGAAGTAAAAGCTAGGTGATTATTGTAGGTTCTTATGCAAGATCTGAATTTTTTGATTCATGAGATTCTGAAAGCAACAAATCAGCAAGAACACATGTAAGGGGAGTATTTATGAGGACAATATCGCCGCCATTGCAGCAAGAGGTAGGAGGTTTGTGGGCAAACCTAACTGCCCCACATGAGCCGCAATTGGCTAGGGAATGTAGTTTGTCCGCCACAGACGGTACGTTGGAAAACGCATCTTCTGGGGGAAGGGCAGTAGAAGGTGGGTTTTTTTTTTCTTCTTATGGGTTTTTTTCGCTGGTGTTGTCACACGAGGATGTAAAATCTCAGAAGTGGACGGAATCACTGTAGGAACATCACTGATGATGTTCATGGAACTTAATATAATTGGATCGGAAGGTAAAGCAGGCATAAAACTGTCAGGTGCAGCGTGCAAAGGTAAGGCAGTGACTGCATAAGCATGTTCAGCGCTATGTGTATCATGTAAGTAGGCTAATGAGGAGCATGGGGAAACAAGGGCAGGCAGAAGATGCGGAAGCAACGATGATGAGGGAAGAGCTGGGTAGTGACACTCAGCTGGATGTTCAGCTGGTAAAGTGGACAAATGATTGTGTATCACACCCAGCACAACATTTGGTTCTACAACCTGAGAGCTATGCGGTCGAACAAAGGAGGCAGTGGTATGGGCAGAAAGAACTGATATAGACAGTGTTTTTTTGGGTATGATAATCGGTGGACGCCCTCTTTTAGGTTTATTTGTCGCAGGCGGGGGATTAGCAGGTGCACAAATGCCGATATGTTCGTGCGTTAAGGCTCGTGTTTTAAGCATGACTTTTTTGATTCGCTGTTTTTTTTCCCGCCATCTAAGTATGACCAGTTGTCTGTAAGCGTGGGTCAGTGACATTTCACCAGATGCAATATTTGGTGGCATGGCGAAGCCACAAGCTACTATGTGCACAGAAGCTTAAAGCGTAGAGAAATTGTAAGAGTAAGGCACACAGAGAAACAAGGCACAGAAGGTCGAAATACAAAGAGTAGCAGTGGGAAGCACAGTGAACAGGGAGCACAAGCTATATGACCACTACATCAACTGATATAAGGATAACTAAACACTATACCTATCTAATTGTAAGCTATGGAGACAACCTAGAAGCATGTGTTTCAACGATAGCATGTAGTGAAACACTCATACACAACACATTTGATTTGTTTAAAAATCTGGAAATAATTGTGGAGTGATTGTGCGAAGCAGTGCTCAATGCTCAATGTATTTAACAATAAATAAAGTGGGATTTTCTATAGATCCCTTAACTACGGGGTTTGCCGTAGATCCCCTAACTACGGGGTTTGCCATAGATTCTCTAGCTACGGGGTTTGCAGTAGTACCCCTAACTACAGCGACCTGAAGCAATTTTGTTGCCTGTGTACCGCAGGAACTGTAAACGCCTTGAACCGCAACAGCTGTCAAAAGCACAATGTAGGTAAGCACGGGAAGAAATCGATGTCATATACTGGACAAACAAAGGGGGCAAATATCTCAGCCTAACAACAAGACACAGGTACATAAAAAACCAAAGAACGCAAAATTCCTGACTTCTTTCTGTCATTTGTCTGAAGATAAGAGTATGAAATCCTAATCAGTGGAAACAGAAGAAGGAAAACATAAAGTAAAATAACAAATATCAATTAAGCAATAATGATTGAAGCTTGTACGTACAAAGAAGGTGAATCATAATGTATGAACTAAGAAGTCCTAATGCATGATCTAAGGTTTTTCAACTGCTAAGCAGCAGAAGTTAATAGCTCAAGTAAAACACTGAATAAAGGGATATTGACAAAAATTATATGATCACCAATATAATAGCACCACATGTAGCACAATGCTCAATAGGAGTCAAAAGATTATGGATTAATGAAATTTTAGTAAAGGGATTGTGTACAGTGGGTTGGCTGATGAATTTTTGTTTGTGATTTTTTTCCCCTTGTCTTTTCAGATGATTAGACAGGAAAACCATGCAAAGAAGCTGGAAGACCATTTATACATATAGGAAGCATAGAATGTGATGGAAGAACTTTAGAAACAAGGCACAATTCAAGTTGTCTAGATGTTTTTCTACTGTACAATTGTGGTTGAGTCTTTTTATTGGTACTACCAACTTTAAGATGACTACTCATTTTGGTGGCCACAGGGTTTGGGCAAAGTTTAAACCCTGCAGCAGAACTAATAAGGATCAGACTTTTGGCAGGTATACCTTGGGATTTTGATTCCTTTCTTTAACCCCATTTTTCTATTGTTAACGTCTATATCCTTTATGATTGGTTATTAAATTAATCACAAACCTGGGTAACCTAAGTATTGAAGGCTTTATTCATCCATAATCTATTGGCATAATTTGTAAACCTCATGTACTGATTGTTATAAAACAAAGCATAGTAGTCATCATCTCAAATCTAAAATCCAAACTTGGACCCTAAAGTAGGTGAATTATATAGCTTCTAAACAAACTACAGAAAGCACATGTACCATGAGCAAATCAAGTTGTTAAGATATATTACAAATTATAGTGATTACAGGCCAAGAAAACAAATTGGATATCAGGACACCAAATAAGACACATATGTAAGTCTTCATTTCTAGAGTTTAAAAGTTAACAAAGTAGAAGAATTTATACCTTAAACTTTGTGATGTTTTGACATGCAGAGGCCAAATGAAACAATTATCAAGCCTGATAAGAAAACACATAAACCATTATTAATGAATGTATCGACTAAAATTTCCAGAAATTTACAAAATGCATCTCTTCATTAACCTCTAATTCATCAAACACTCCAATTAAAAGACAAACGATGAAGTGAAAGTTCATGAAAGTAGTTTGAGCAGCAAACCTGAAGGACAGGAAGAGTTTTTTTTGTGTCCACTTTTTCCTGTCTGCAAGAAAGTCCAATTCGAGATATGCAGACCAAAAAAAATAAAGACAAATTAGAGCCTTTTACCACAAGCGAGTTAATGTTTAGATTGGAAGCGAAAAAAAATTGGGAGCAAAATAGAGAGGAAAATACCTACTGTCAAAGGTCCACCGTAAAACTGAATGAAAGGTGCTTCTTTTTCTTATAGCACCAGCGAAAAGCAGACAATACGTGTACACAATCAAGAGTAGAGAACGGAATGATTTGGATCTGAGGATAGGGGCTGATAGGTAAGCTTCGTGGATCTATTTCCATCATGCCACAGAAGCCTTTCGAAGATTGACAACAATCCATGGATCAGTCGGACGGATTTTTTGTGCAGAAGGTAGGTGGTAGCAGGTTTGGTACTGGGGGTAGCAGCAACCGGCGGTAAGGGTGGGGGAGAGAAGCAGGGGAGAACGATGGAGGTGGGTGGATCGGTTAATGTTTGTATTGAAAGCTATACTAACAAATTGAAAGTATGTACCCCCTTCGGCCCCTCCCCAATATTACCCTACTAACCTAATCCCACCTAACATTTAACCTAATAAAAGTGTTCTATCTTTTCCATTTGTTAAATAATATCATGTGTGTACAATTTACTTAATTAGTTAAAAGGACAACATTTAATCTAGAACCGAAAAATCATAGTCATATAAAATTACGTATTGTATCCTTCAAAGCCGATGTAATTCTAATCCCAAAGTATAAGTAAACCACGTAAAAGGCACGGTAGGAAATTAGAGGGAAAAGATACGAAAATGTTAAGAAATCGAAAAACGGAAAAGGGTACGAAAAAATACACACAAGACAGGCGGTAGCGTATAACACGTAAAAACCGTTGAGAGGCCATAGGCCGAGGAGCACATAAAAAGGGAAAAATTGGGAACAATCACACAAAAATCGTAAACCTTTTTTTCCAACGCGCAAAACATTGTTCGAATCGCCAAACAACAATATATATGAAGAGTAGGTAGAATGGAAAGCGTAAAAATTATATGACAACTTAAAAATGAGTGATTTATTAAATTGGAGATGATGAAATCGACAAACACATAAGAACAATATATCGCGAAGTACTAAAGGAGAAAGTCCAAAAAAAAAAAATATATATTTATATAAAGTTACGCAATGCATCTTTAAAAATAAACATAATTGTAACCGTAAACTTCCGTCCATAAAACGAAATCCAAAGCGGTATCAAACGAATACGTAAAATACAAAAGCATAACAAACGAAAGGTATATCAAAATCGATACAAAACGAACAGCCGGCTTCTTCGATATCGGTTTCGTTTTTAATGCGCTTTGTTTTTAATTATATTGTAAAAAGGCACCCAAAAAAAAAACATCATGAAAGTGCCAAAAAAATATATGTAAAAAGGCAAAAAAAAAAAAAAAAAACAATCATGAATGCAATAAAACAAAATAAAGGACATACATGGAAAGTGCAATAACCCCTGGGAAAAAAAATGCAATAAAAAAAGGAAAGGGTGTGGGAAAAAAAACCACACACAATATCATCTAATAATAATGTTAACATAGCGGAAAACGGGAAAGGGTATAAAGAAAGACGCACAACATAGACGATAACGTATAACACGTAAAAACCGGTGAGCATACATAACTTAAAAAGAACATAAAAATGGGAAAAAGCAAAAAGAAAGCGGAACAACGATTTTTTTCTCTACGCGAAACATTGGTAAAATAATTAGGAAAGGAACAAATAGTAAAGCAAAAATCATACGATTAATAACAAAGAGTAGAACAACATTAATAATTTTATAGAGGAGAGGAAAAGGGGAAAAGCGAAATCAATAGTGAATACATTTTCGTGATAGCAAAAAGACGATAAAAAAAATTTGTTACATAAATCGTTAAAGAATTTGTTAAAAAAATGTTAAAGAAAAAAGGGAAAAGGGTAAAAAGCCAGCGGGCAGGAGCAGATGGGAAAAAGGAAAAAGGAAAAAGGGAAAAGAGGAAAAGTGTGGGGAAAAAAAAAAGAAGAGTGTGGGAAGGAAAAAAAAAAAAGAAAGAGAAAAGCCTCAACCAATAAGGAGGGGCCACGTGTCAGCTCCACAAAATCCTCCATTCTCTTTGTATTAAGTAGAAGGGACATATATATATACTAGTATCTATACACCGTGCATAATGCACGGTGCATGCCCATTCCAGATTGGTATCTATCATAACACTTATTTTTATTGCACTTATGTAAATTATATTATTACACTACATATAGTATCTTATATAAAAGTAGTAGTAATTATAATAAAACTATGTACAGGTCACTATATGTATGGGCTGTATCTATATCTAATAACTACTATTAAGCATTGGCCTTTATTTTAAGGGATCGACTTGGGAATGGACAGTGGCAGTTTAGGGCTGATTCAAAACCTGAACAGAATACAGTAAAACTGAATGTCATGTAATATAACAGTATACGCTAGTAAGTTCATCTAACTGGAAATTGTGTACTATACACAACATGCATTAGAATTTATGGTTGTAACATGCCCAGACGGTAAAAGTAGGAAAGCAGTGGAGGGGAAGGGATTGGATCCGCAAAAAGTAGCCATAATGTGCAACACCTATACATACCTTCATGTGTTGTCATCCTCAAACCACATGTAAAAACAAAAGAAACCATAATACCATAACTTTAACAATCACCACATCAAACTAATACCACATAAACTCTAATTAATGATACTTATAAAAACTTAAGACTTCGAGTTAAATATGACAAACATAATAAGGGAAATATCACTAAGAACCGGAATTGAGAAGAAAACAACAAATAGCATAACCAAAAGGCTGTTGCAGGGTATTCATACCAGAGTAAATGTCCATCATGCTATAGAAAAAGAAAAAGAAAAAGAAAAACAATGGAATCAATCGATAGTAACAAACTTTGGTTTAGCTTCACCAGAAAAGACCAAAGAAACCAAAGAAATAACGTTCATATGAATCTGATAGCAAACAAAAAATACCACACCAGCTGCACGAAGCAAGAAGTTCACAAACCATCAGGGTATTGTCTCGCCAT
Source organism: Gentiana macrophylla (assembly GCA_026214975.1). Lineage (NCBI taxonomy): Eukaryota > Viridiplantae > Streptophyta > Magnoliopsida > Gentianales > Gentianaceae > Gentiana > Gentiana macrophylla. The sequence continues at coordinate 121,932,017 of CM047809.1, read as the reverse complement.
ATATTGAGTCACATATTTTCAATTGCTTAGATCCATCAGCTATTGAGAAATCAATATGATCATAGCCTCTTAATGGTCACATATACCAATCGGTCTGAAAAGGAAAAATAATAGGTTGAAGAAAGCAACAGGGTGCATTTGTCAACGGCATAACAAACTTTTGATGTGAACAATTACCTCTAATTTCTTACTTAAAACTTCCATTCTATATGCATCAAGAAATGTCATGTATTAATGGAAGGGTACAACCATGCACAGTACATGCAAATTGCAAACCACAAGAAGATAATTAATGGTTTAGAACAATAAGCAGCTGTTAATTGGAAAAAACCATAGCATAGAAAGTAAAGTAATGGTGTCTACCTTTGAGAATAGCAATGCTAGAAAGAGAGGGAGAGCTCAACAAACGAAACTGACGAGGGCCCTGAGCTCGCGTTCACGACAGATGATACATTAAGTAATCCCTATCACAACATTCTCCAAAACAATAGCGATTGATAACTCCAATACCAAACAAAAATGGGGGCATTTCTAGGAGAATCCATACCTTTAAAGATGCAAGCGTGTATCCAGGCGTAGACAAAACGAATATGAAGAATACAACCAGAGACAAACTAAAAAACCATAGATGATAACAAAAGCGTGCAAAATCTGAGAACCAGACAAAAATCAGAATCCACAAACGAAACCCAGAATAAAATTAATTAGAACTGAAAACGGAAAACGCAACATAAATCCACAAATGAAACCCAAAATGAAATTTTTCAAAGGAACGCTGTAAAATATTCAGGGAAAAAACCACACCTGATAGCACAGCAATTCGTGGTGCAACTTGTGGTAAGCCAGAATTGAGTAAAAGGTGGAAGTATATCACAACAATTCATCGTAAAGATGTCCACCATTCACAACATAATCGTCCTAAATTGGCCAGAAGGTTTAAAGCCTTTAATTTTCAGGAAAATCGATAGAAAGAACTGTTAGACATAATGAAAAAAAAAAAAAGATTTGCCTCTCCACAACATGGTAATTCAACACATCATGGCTACAAAAGGATAGACCAACTTTTGGGAGTTAAAACACCTGCTTGGGGTAATTCAACATATCATGCCCTTAATTTTTTGTTTGTCTGAAGAAGGATAGACCACAATAACATTTTCTACAAACCTACTATGACTTCTCAGGTTTTATCCTCGTGGGAGTACATCATAACAAGATCCATCTTTGAGGATCAGATATAGCATACATATCCAATCGCTAATGAAGAAAAAAGCTTCGTCACGGCTGCACCAGGTGAAGATCCAAGAGGCCAAAAAAGAAAATTCACCATCATCTACCTGCGCCTAATACCTCACAAAGCATCAATATATTGTGCAAGAATAAAATCAAGTACCACACTATAGTTTCAATGAATCAACTTTTCAGGAGCTTAATATCTGAATGCAACGTTTTGTTTGTTGTTTAACCAACCACACCATTGAATAGAAAATTAGATTGCTAATTAAAATTAACTGAATAACGCATTATTATTAAATAAGAAATAAATAACCGGAACCATGGAACGCAGACAATGATGAAAAATCTAACCTTTGGAGCACCCATATTTTATATCATAACCTGCAAAAAAAGAATTAGCCAAAAACATTCATAAATAATAGTCACCTCTTACAAAAGGACTGAAGATTTCACTTAGATGTGGAATGGTCAAAAATAATGAAAAGTCTAACCTTTGAAACATCCCGATTCTATTATATCAACCACCTGCCAAAAAAATTAGGCCAAAACAAATGTAATGAATAATAATTTCTAACAAAAATAAGAAGATTTTACTTACACCCAATTAAATACGTTAAATGGGGTTTACACCAATTTTATACTACCTGAAGAACATCGAATACACTCAAAGGGAAGAAAAAAAAATCCACCATAAATCTTTCAAAAAAAGGCAGGTCAGCAGCAAATGGAAGAATAAATGATTCTTTTTTTCTTTAAAGAAAATATTCATATATAAAACATCATTTGCAAGTTGAAATGAGTTGCTGCATAAATGTAACCTTTTCAGAAATGTGTTGGAGTGATGTCTTTAGAGAAGCATATGTACACCATTGGCCCGGATAATTAGTAAATGCAGTAAAAGTAGAAGTAAAACATAGCCTATTAGTTAAAATGTACTAAGAAAACATATACAAACAACTAAACAGTAAATAAACAAATCCAATAAAATGCGATTTAATGATTGTACAAAACAAATAAAGGCTTACCAAACAATACAGATGGGAGGAGACAATTATATCACCGGAGCAACCCACCATGAATATGATGAGTACAAAGGAAAACACATCCTGAAGGCGAAACTCAAATTCATAGTAAACAAAAGGCAACACATCAGCTCTTACGTTATAAGAAATGTTAGAGATCTGATTTACTATGGTTGTTTGAGCAATGACTATATCCAACTGGGCATTGTATTGATTTCATGTAGATAGGAGGTAAAAAGAATATTAAGAATCATGTAAAGCCGTACTTAAGTAAACACTGATATATAGTGGTTTTCTATTATTTAAAAAGTGACTCGAAAGAGGCATAGAATAGACTCATATTATATTAACATAATATATGTATGAAGTGAAACTGGAAATCATAACATTATGTGACAAAACCAGATGCATTATAATCTGACAGTAGCATAGCATATTACAGCTGTTCTTTATCATTTCATCTAGTGACATAAGCAATGAAGCCATTCCATTTGGAGGCAAATTGTAAAACCAAATATAAAGAAAACCTGCAGATAAGAGAGCATAAGTAAGATAAAGGTGTATACCAGTAAGCCCAAATTATTGATTCCATAACAAGCTGCAGTTTTTAACACCAAAAAAGGCATTCATCAGCTAAAGAAACAGAATAAGAAGAAAACACATATTAATTGTAATCGATTGAATAAAGAAACCCCCTACTTAATAGATTACACTTACACACCAACAGAAAAATCCATCAGCACCGATGGATGAAAGGGCTCAATCGTAGCTGTAAACATCAAAGAAATATAGGGGAGTGATACGTATTATCGTGAGAAATATCTACAAAAATAAGGAGAAATGATCTCTTACCATAGGGACAATTTGAAAGCAAGATCTGCTCATAACCACTTCAATTTTCACCTGAAAACACCAAAGATGTTAACTTTCAAATATCCAGAACACCATGTAGGAATTAACATAAGTTATCTTCTCTGTAATTAAGGCTCAGATATGCGATAGCGGTACCTGAATCCTGAAAATTAAAGAAAGGTAGAGAAATCAGCAACGTTCTTTTTGCACTTAGGTACCTACACATATTCTCCAGATCTCCAGACAACAAACCCGTTAGAAAACCATTTTCGGCAGCTGTAGCAAGAGGCTTGCGACTCAAAACCTAGCTATCGTCTCTAAGGCTCAGATAGGTGAGCACCATTAACCAAAAATCAATTGCATTCAACCATCACTCCATGGCTGCGAACCTTGTAGCAAAACCCGTCAGGGCTTCACCATTCAAGGTTGCCTTGCCAAGATAATGATGCTTTTCTTCAAGAAAGTAGATCTTACGTTATCATCACAGCCTTGCAATCGATATAGAAAGTGACTGACCTACAGATTTCGTTGTTTGTAGTCATAAACACAGAGGCTGATGTGCTGAAAATCGACGGAGAAGCAATGAAATGCAGATATGTGTGGCTAGGAAGGTGTTGGGAAGGTCGGTTGAGTTAATGTGAAAAGAGTTGAAAGGACGTAAAAGGTAGTACCATTAATTGAAACGCGTTCGGTAGCTGGCACCCCAAAAAAAAAAAAAAAAACGTCGGGCCAATCAGTGCCCGACACGTGGCAGCACCAAAAGCATCCTCAAAGCGCCCCTTGCTCCTTTATTATATATAAAGATGGGAAATTTTATTATGGTCCCGGGCCAAATGATGATTGAGTCGGGATCAAATAGAAAAACGACAAATAATAATATCTACCACCGTGTAAAATATAAATTCCATGATTGAGCGTTTTACCCTTCTTATAAGACATTTCATTGGTGGACAAGTATGACATGGTGGTCCTGGACCACCATAAAACCACTGATATAAAGATATATAGAGAGAGAGAGGGGCATCCATGGGCGGCTTCAGGTCGGGGATCGAGAATGACATATCATATATTAGATTATAAGTATTAATTTTAAAAATCCAAGTAGGATTATGGTTCAATAGACAATTTAAAAAAAATTAATGGGTCAACTAACAATCGTGAGACATTAGACATGAAACAGCATTGACATGCAAATCAAAAGACATCAAAAGCTCATAAAATATTACTCATCCGTTCTAAAATAACTGATACAGTTGTCAAAATGATTTGTTCCATTTTATTTGAGAAATATCATTCCCAAGGCAATGTTTATTGTCTTTTACTTCTTAATCATTATTTATTACAATATAAGATATAAAAAAAAGAGGAGGTTACAATAGCTAAGTAGTAATGTAATAATAAGAAAAATTGTTCAAATCATAGAGATCAATATAGATCATTTTTAGCCATACAAGTATCAATATGTGCACTAAATAGGGATTAATCTGTTACATAAATAAACTTTGTCTAAGTGTCACATTGTCAAAAATAAATGTTATACTATCAAAATTTAAGGATCATCATATTATAGCGAGAAGAATCAAAATACGAAATATTAATAAAAGTCGTTTTCCAAATCCAACGTGGATGGCTTAAATTTCTCGAGTATCACATGTTGTTGTGACACTTTTGGTCGTGGATATATCATTTTCCTAATTTTGAGTAGTGATACATCCACTGTTTATATCCACCACTCAGCAATTTTATGGTGGTCCTGAATCACCATGTCATAGTTGTTCCTCCAATAAAAATTCTTAAAAGATGGGTAAAATTTAAAATTATGACATATATATTTTACACGATCAGACCCCGCATGTTATTCTAAATTTTTATTGTTCTTTGATCACCAAGTCATACTCACTTGGTCCAGGATCAGGATAAAATTTGCGTCCACTGCATCTTCCACTACACACTTATCACCAAGTCATACTGACTTGGTCTAGGACCAGAATAAAATTTGCGTCCATTATATCTTCCACTACATACTTTTAACACCACTGTTGATTATGATGACCTCACATACAATTAACAGTAATGATACATCCATTACTCTTTCAACCACAATATCTTACACAACACAATCAATACCATATATTAAGGGCTCAGCAGAGGACTTATACAAGACCTCAACAGGGACCTCAGCAGACTCCATACTACAGGGCTGTCCCTAACAGACAGCAAACTAATGGTTATACTAATGCTTCTAACAACAAAAATCACTTCAAACAGCATTATAAACCAAAAGGCCAGAAAACATATGTGAATCCTACACAACCAACTGTTAGAACTTATGGATGTGTGGAATACATGTATGAACCAAAGTATGAAACTTTTAGGAGAAGACCTTATGGAAACATCCCAGGGGTCATGCTTACCACTGACCATTATGGACCCAAACAGGTTTGGGTACCTAAAATGTATTAACTTTGTTTTGTAGGGTGTGCAGTACTTTGACAATGGATGTTAGGACATATGACAAAGAATAAGACTTTGTTTGTCAAATTTTGTGACAAAGGATGGTCGAGGTGAATTTTGGCAACAAAAATACACACTGGTTACACAAGAGGATATGGCACACTTGTGAGGAATGGACTTACAATCAAGAATGTTGCATATGTTGAAGGATTTGACTACAACTTCACTGAAGACTCCAGACAATTCATGGCATGGGATCTGAGTCACTTTTGACAAAAACAATTTGTATTGTCATTAGTTAAAGAGGTGATCAAGTTGTACTGGCTGATAGAAGACAACAAAACATGTACATTGTTGGGATCCATTACAAAAAATCATTGATCACTTTAACAAGAGCTATCAATAACGTAATGTTTTGTACAATTTTGTATAGTGCAGATATAATTATTCTACGATTAATTACTCCTACACACGACACACGACACACTACCCCACGTCAAACAATGCACAACTATTTCTTCCCCCATTCAGCGATGTTTTGTCCTCATCCATCAAAATTTCCAATAGGTTTTCCATATAGAGATGTAGACTTGACTTTTTGACTAGAGTAGACTTGACTTCGATTTTGATTTTTTATCCCGTAGTGAAGTTGGTCAACTAACTTGAATAGAGAAAACGTAAATATACACTACTTGGTGAAGATTTTCCTCATCAACTTGGGTAGTTGTTGGGTACTTGGGTATTCTTTACTATATTAATTAGCATGAAAACCATATATCAACTATATATTCGGTTCACGTATCACTTTACGTTTTATCATCATTTGATACAATCCTTATCTATCAACGATGATAAGAGTGTATCATGAAATATAGGGTACAAATGTGTACTAACTTCTAAGATCAATATCTTCTATATATTGTGATGCAATATTAAAAAGGCGATGGCCATAATTACAACTCATCCAAACACAAGATTATACAAAAAGGGCCATTAACACTCTTTTACATATGAGAGACTTTTTTATAGTGCAGCGGTTGTAAGAATGTTATGCAAGTGGCAAGCATACATTAAGGCTCTCTCATTTTTACTCTCTTCACATAATACACTTTTATCGTGTGTGAGAGGTTATAAATGAATGGTTGTAATGTATGCCACTTGGTACAACCTTACTACAACGATTGTATTATAAAATTTGTCTTTACATATTTGATTGTCATGAGTCTAAAGTATGATCAGTAAGACATATATCATGGGTCTAAATAATGATTAACAAGGCCTAAATCGAAATCAAGAATACAAAAGCTTATCCTATCACTTGTGGTAACAGTCTATCACATACAACAAACATATCACACAAGCACACCATTGTCATCCAATCACATTGCTAAGTACAAAAACTTTACACACATCCAATTGAGATAATAAGAGCAAATAAACTGACAAGAAACAGAAAACACTAGTAATTTTGACATTTATTCAAGTGCATGAGAACATGGAGATACATTGAGAAATGAAATACTACAATGGAGATGCATACATTCTAGTGGAAAACCAGATTATTGGAACAAGAACATACTGAACACATCAAAAGTATTCACAAGAAATGGTAGACAGAGAAAGTAATCTGTAGAAATAAACTGCAGCTAAAACCCCTAATATCAGAAATCTTCAAAAAAAAAAAAGGAACCCAAATCCCAGATAAACTTCAAATCAACAAAATAATACTGCACATTACCATGAACATGTTCATCAAGTCAAGACTCTGCTTTTGCACAGATTGTATGTACGAATTTCTTGCATCATGAACTATTCAAGGAAGATTCTGGGAATCAAGAAATTCCCAATCAGAAATGGATTCACCCCTTGAATCCAAAGAGTGTTGAAGCATCAGAGCAACGCAGTGATCGGATTCGATTTGGTTGGAGCAAGTCTCAGCTGGGCATTTGATGTAACACTGTTCAGAACCCAATTCGGTGGAAGTATACCATTCAAAGCAGTAATTGCAGAAGTAATGTCCACACCCAGAAACCCTGATTAACCTTCTCAGCTTATCTTCTACAGTGCATAGCTCGCAAAATTCATTCAAGAACGCCCAGTTTTGATTCTTTGGAGTGAAATCATCGGGGAGAGGTTTTGGCCATGATTTGGCGGCGGCGTCGTTCTTGACTTTACCAGTGACGGCGGAATCAGTGATCTTTAGTGATTTAAGTCGAGACTTTTCCACGAAGGGCCTATTCTCATCCTGTGCAGCAGAGTGATCAGGAATCAAAGCAGTTTGCGGCGGTGATTTAGCGGCGGAATTCTTGCCCTCGCCGGTGTTATCGGAATCAGTAATCTTCAATGAAGCAAGTTGAGACTTTTCCACGAATGACCAATTCTCCTCCTCTGCAGCAGTGTGATCAGGAATCAAAGCAGTTTCCGGCGACGATTTGGGGGCGGAATTCTTGACCTCGCCGGTGCAATCGGAATCACCGATCTTGAATGATGTAATTCGAGACTTTTCCAGGAATGAACAATTCTTCTCCTCTGCCGCAGAATCATCAATAAGTGACGCAGTATCTGCCGACGATTTTGCGGCGGCGATAATTTCCTCATCAGTGTCGCCGGAATCAGTGACCTTCAATGATGAATGTAGAGCCTTTTCCATGAACGCACGATTCTCCGCAGAATCAGCAGAAAATATTGCGGTTTCTAGCGCCGATTTCCCAGCGGAATTCTCGTCCTCATCAGTACTGTCGTCCGAATACCAGAATATCAATGGTGGATCCTTTTCCAGGAACGAACGAATCTCCTCCCCTGCCGCAGAATCATCAAGAATTGACGCAGATTCAGGTGACAATTTCTCGTCGGAATTCTCGTCCTCATCAATTTCGTCGGGATCAAACACCATCAACGACGAAGCTAGGGCTTTCTGCAACTGCAATCCTTCAGTAATCACATTGACTTGATCATCTTGAATTTCATCAGAAAGCAATGTCAAGAATTGAAGATCTCGCTTATCGTCAAAGATGAATGAATCGCCCGTATGAACTCTGATCACTGCTCGATTGGCCGCCATGTTTCCTCTTCCTTTTCGTTTTCCCATTTTCGGATTTGTTTTTTTTTTTTCCCTTTTTTCAATATTATTATTGTTTTTTTCTTTGGGCAAAACCTCTTATTTATATGTCTATGAAGCTGAGCGCCCCGTAAAGAAATTAAGAAAATGACAAATGTTATGAAACGTGTAAAACACGCCATATATATATATATATATTAAAATATGTGGTATATATCATAATCACGAGTCATAGAATACATTTTATACAGTTGATTAAGTCGTAAAAATATAGATCAAGAGTGTCCTAACTTATTGAAAAGATTTGTAGAGGGTTAAAAAAAAAACCTTATAAATATTAGATTTTCGAATAATTATTGAATAATTATTGCGTATGATCAATGATGCTTTTCAACGAATAATGTAATTAACCTTTATTATGATAAAAAAGAAATTCACCTTTATTGTTTCAAACATCCTCCCAAACAAAAAATTATTTCATATTTTTATATAATTTTATAGGAATAATTGCAATAGAATGAGCAAATAAGAACTTGATCCATGTTAAGGCAGAAAATAATTGATGAGCGTAATTCAAGCATTGTGTTTATCCTTGTAATTACTACTACAAAATATTGTAGATTGGTGATAGCATAATTATTGAGATATTTGTTTGCAATGATAGGCGTGATTTTAGAAACACATTATTGTATTTTTTTTTCTGCTATAAATTTATACAGAACTTTTACCTCGTTTTTTTTGACATGTAACAGAGGGAGATTAAAAGCTAATTTTCTCTATAAATCTACACGGTGATTACATGGTATACTATTTTGTGTAATTTAAATTCTCAAAAAAAAGCCGGGAGTCATGAATGACGACATGACAATAATTAACACAATTATACTTGAATTACGCTAATCAATTATTTCATGTCTTAACAATCCAGCGTTTAATCATCATAAATAATTTATAAGAAAATGATATATATTGTTGAGAATAGTTATGGTATATGGATGTGTTATAACAAGTGGAAGGTTATGATAATTGTAAGGAAGATTAAACTAATGCTATAATCACAAAATTAGTAATTCACAATAACACATTTGATTTGCTCGAATTAATTATCTTATTTTATTTGGAAAATAGTGCTATTGTTTGAATCAAAAACTTTGTAGGTATTTGAATTTCTCGAACGAAATGTTTTTTTTTTTTCGTTTGGTTGTGAGGGATTTAAACATCCTACTGTACATGGAAGATTTTTTTTTCCTTTTCCAAAACACAACTTCATTAAGATAAAATGTCTGCTTCAATATCTAGAACGAGCATTCGTTAGACTAAAACCTCAATATCTAGAACGATTTGACTTTGGGAGGAGCTTCTATGTACCAAAAATTGGACCAGAAGGTGGGTTCGGCCGACGTGTTGGAAGAGCTGGGATGCTGCTGTTGGCGATGGAGCTTTTCCTCCAGTTTATAACCTTTTTTACGGTATAGAAACCTTTGTTGTGGTAGTGCCAAATAAGAGCGTCTTGGGTATTAAAGTTTCCCAAGGGAATTTTTAGAACATCATCTACTTCGAAGGGAAGGAGAGTATTGTTTAGTAGGTCTATTGTCGCGTTCTGACGGAAGAAAAGATCAGCAACTTGTCTCGCAGGGAAATTCGGCGTGTTTTGTTGTAGGGGCTTGAAACTTGGTTCGATGGGAATCCACAATTCCTTCCAAATTTGCCTTTTGACCATGTCTGATTCGGTAGCGAAGGCCCTTGATTAATAAATCCTTTCCATTTAAGAGGCTCCTCCAAAGATACATGGTCTCGATCCAAGCTTTGCATCGAGGAAAGACGATTTTGGGTGGTATTTAGCTTTGAGCACTCAAGCCATTAATGAGCACGGGTTCTGCATAATTTGTTGAAAAAAACTAGTACTTAGGATTTGATAGATAAGTAGAAATTTCAAAGCACGTTAAGAACGTTGTCCTTTAAGAGATATTTCGTCTCACTCGAATATCATTTAGGGATCAATCGAAAATCTCTATCAGGATACAGTGGAGGGTGTTTGATTCAAACAATGGCTGTTTGAATCAAACCCGAGGACGCTATGCAAAAATTTGATGATGCTGTGTATTGTGTGTTTTTCGTTTGCATATGTTGTGCCTTTTATAGGCTGCAAGTACACAATAAACGAATGAAGGTACTCATTGCACGAAAAGATAGGGTTGTCACTGTTGGATGAATGCACTCACATAAAGGTGCATCAGTTCGGAATTGATGCAAGAATCCGAAAAAATACATGAATCCGATCTGAAAATGCATAAAACCTTTCATGAACGTACAACAACTCGTATGCAAAGGATTATAAAATATTTACTTTATTAAAAAATATCTAACATAATTTTCCAACATTGTTTGCCGAGGAGAGCGAGATTAAAACTCTCCAGATCGATTTCTAAACTCGAGTCCTCCTTGCGTTTTTGGCTTACAGAGATCCATCCAAGCTTTCCAATGAATGGGCCGGGTATCATTAGATGTAGTCCACCAAAACACCTTTTTTAAAATTCCTTTCCACAAAATAAATCTGATGCTTCCTTTCTTAAAAGGGCCGAGAATCCTTCCGCACAAATTATTGTTGGTAATTTAAGTGTTACCGTGTCAATTTATGTAATCGGGGTTTGGTACAAAGATGGGTGAACTCGGAATGCTATAAAACGGGTTTGGAGGTGCGGAGTGCACACTCATATAAGTATTTGCGAGTTTACGGATATAAATTATCGATTAGAGGTCGGAAAACCACTTAAAGGACACAAAATCCGTTTTGGGAAAACAGAGGGAAAGCGGCCTTTGTCACCCACAGCGCCGCTGTCAGTCGACTCAAGGCAAAAATTTGATCGAGAGAGTTTCACGCTTTTCGGCTCGCACACAGCGCCCTTTGTGACTCTTTCTGCGGTGTTGTTGTGTCTTTTCACTTTGGTTTTCAACTGATTCTTCCATATAACACCTTTCCAAAAGGGTGTACATAGGAAAGAACATTATATCACTAAGATATTAGATCATTTTTATGCAGATTGAATAAGATAATTCAATTGTTTTCATCTTTGAGAGTCAACAACTTCCCAATAAAACTCCTTAAGTATTCTTCTCTTTTAGTGCCAAAAAGTGAAGGGAAACGTAGTCTTATCTCACAGAAGTATTTGTGTAACCCAAGGCATTTTATAAGGGTCAAATAACTTTTGTAGGAAAATGTTTATCACGATTCTACGTTATATCAAGCATTCGTTTTTCTGCGTTTCTGTATTTTAGTTTGACATTGTTGTTCCCTTGAAATCCACATATATACAACAATCTACAAAAGTTATTTGAGAATTTCGCAATGTCAATTGTCAAGGAGATATTTGCAAACTTTGGTAAGTTGGAAAAGTTTGAAGGTGTTAATTTTAGAAGATGGCAAAGGAAGATGCATTTTTGCTAACAACATTGAAAGTGGTGTATGTGTTGGGTACACCAATGCGAAGTGTTGGATGATGGACCTTTGGAGGAGGCGAGGAGGAAGAACAAATGGGAGAATGATGACTACATCTGTAGAGGTCACATTCTAAAGCGGTATGTCGATTCTTTGTTTGACATTTATCAAAATGTTGAGTCTGCTGAAAGAACTTTGGGATTCACTAGAGTTTAAATACATGAATGAAGATGCCTCACAGTAAAAAGTTTTTGGTTGGTAATTTCATGAAATATAACATGGTAGATTCAAGGTCGGTAATGGAACAATATAATGAATTACTCACATGCATTTTGGGTCAATTTGCACAACATAAAATGGAAATGGGCGAGTCTATTTCGGTGTCAAGCATTATAGATAAGTTGCCTCCTACATGGAAAGATTTTAAACACATGTTAAAGCACAAAAAGGAAGAATTATCTCTGGTAGAACTTGGTAGTCACTTGCGTATAGAGGAGTCTCTAAGGGTGCAAGAGGGCATTAAAACCAAGGGTAAAGAGGTAATGCATTCGACCTCTATCAATATGATGGAAGCCGGTGAGTGTTCGTATAAGAACAAGGGGAAAGATAAGAAAAAATCTTCCAAAAACAATGGCAAAGATACCAACAAAAAACCCAAAGGTGCTTGTTGGAATTATGTAAAGCTGGACATTTCAGAGTTGATTGTCGAGTAAGGAAGAAAGGACCAAACAACGATTCGGGGCAAGGGTCTAAGGACCAAGGTGCTCCAAACATCAAGGTCGAATGTTACTCGTGGATTTAATTCGAGTATGAATTATGTACCACTAATTTACGAAGCATTTTATATGCAGGATGATGATGTTGCTTGGTGGATTGACTCGGGTGCAACGAGGCACGTTTGCAAGGATCGGGTGGTTTAAAAACTATGAACCTGTGATCGATGGATCCATGCTATTTATGGGAAACGAGTCAAAGGTCGCCATAGTTGGAGTTGGAAGTGTTGTTTTATCTTTTAGTTCTGGAAAATGTATTATTTTAAAACAAGTGTTGCATGCTCCGTGTATACGGAAAAACTTGGTTTCTGGTAGTATTTTATGTAAAGAATGTTACAAACAAGTCTATGAGTCAGATAAGTACATTTTATGTAAGTGTGGTGTATTTATTAGATTTGGTTACTTATGTAATGGTATGTTTATGTTAAATACTCAGCATGATGTTGTAAACAATGTTGTTGCAGTTCATGATGTTAATAATTATGTTTTGTGGCATGCTCGGTTGGGATATGTTCATTATAAACGTATGTTGGTAATGTCTAAAAATGAGTTAATTCCATCTTTTGACATGAAAGTGAATAAGTGTAATACTTGTATGTTAAACAAAATTGTTAGACAACCTTTTCAAAGTGTTGAAAGGTCGTCTTCCGTTTTAGAACTCATTCATAGTGATTTATGTGAATTTTGTGCTACGCCTTCTCTTGGTAATAAAAAATATGTAGTAACTTTTATAGACGATTGCACACGGTTTTGTTATGCGTTTTTACTTCATTCTAAAGATGAGGCAATCGATAAATTTAAAATCTATAAAAATGAAGTTGAGTTGCAATTAACCTCTAAAATTAAAAGGTTGCGTACCGATCGAGGTGGTGAATACTTTGATCCAACCTTTTTCGGGTCATGTGGGATTATACATGAGGTTACGGCACCTTACACACCACAGCAAAACGGTATAGCGGAAAGGAAAAACCGTACTCTTAAAGAGATGGTTAATTCCATCTTTGTCTTACTCTGGTTTGAGTGAGGGATTTTGGGAGAAGCCATGTTAACGGCTTGTTATTTCTTTGAATAGAATTCCTAATAAAAGGAATCCTATTACCCCATATGAACTTTGGTTCAAAAAGAAACCAAACTTGAATTATCTACGAGTTTGGGGTGTGTGAGAGAAATTTGTTGTAAGGCTCACTTTGTGCCTAAGATTAAAACCTTGGGTGAAAGAGGCATTGATTATATCTTTATTGGATATGCTTTGCATTCCAAAGCATATAGGTTCTATGTTATAGAGCCTAATGATTGATTCTTTGTTCATTCGGTGATTGAGTCAAGGGATGCCATCTTTGATGAACATCGGTTTACTCTATACCGAGGCCAAAGGATATAACTCCTACTATTGTTGGAGTAGAGAACAACAATAGTGTTGATTCTCGGGATGAGCCTTTCGAGCCAGTAAAAGCAAAAAGGCAAGGAAACCAAAATCTTTTGGTCCCGACTATCAAACTTATTTGGTGGAAGGAACAAGAGATGAAGTAGGATTTCAATACTCATATTGTTATAATATTGATGAGGATCTAAGGCGTTTAAAGAGGCTATGGAGTCTCGAGACGTGTCATTTTGGAAAGAAGCCGTCAATGATGAGATGGATTCCATAATGGGAAATAACACGTGGATCCTTGCGGACCTTCCTCGTGGTTGCAAACCTTTGGGTTGCAAGTGGATCTTTAAAAGAAAGATGAAAGTTGACGGCACTGTCGACAGGTATAAAGCCAGGTTGGTAATTCAAGGCTTTAGACAAAAGGAAGGTATTGATTATTTTGATACCTATGCACCGGTTGCTAGAATCTCCACAATTAGATTGTTGATTGCCCTAGCTTCTATTAACAATCTGGTGATCCATCAAATGGATGTTAAAACAGCCTTCTTAAATGGAGATTTAGAAGAAGAAATTTATATGAAACAACCGGAAGGGTTTGTTATGCCTGGAAATGAGCATAAGGTATGTAAGCTTGTTAAATCATTGTACGGGCTTAAACAAGCACCTAAACAATGGCATCATAAATTTGATGAAGTTGTCTTGTCTAATGGTTTTAAGCTTAACCAATCAGACAAGTGTTTATATAGCAAATTTGACAATACCGGTAACGGTGTGATAATTTGTTTATATGTTGATGACATGTTAATATTTGGAACTAACCAAGAACAAGTTGACCTTTGTAAGGCCTTTTTGTCATCAAGTTTCTCTATGAAAGACATGGGGGAGGCGGATGTGATTCTTGGAATCAAGATCAAGCGGAGTGACAAAGGGATCTCTCGACACAATCTCATTATATTGAGAAAGTGTTGAAGAAATTCAATTGTGAAAATTCTACTCCAACCCAATACTCCCATGGATCCTAATGAGAAACTCATGCCTAATACGGAAATCCGATATTACAACTTGAGTATTCTCGGGTGATAGGATGTTTGATGTATGCTATGACTAGCACACGTCCGGATATTGCTTATGCGGTTGGAAAGCTAAGCAGGTTTACGAGTAATCCGAGTAGTCATCATTGGCGTGCGGTAACTCGTGTACTAAGGTATCTTAAGTTAACCAAGGATTTTGGCTTGACTTATGTTGGACATCCTTCAGTAATAGAAGGGTATTCAAATGCTAGTTGGATATCCAATGTAGAGGTTCATTCTTCTACAAGTGGTTGGGTGTTTTTGCTTGGAGGAGGTGCCATTTCTTGGGCTTCCAAAAGCAAACATGTATTACTAGCTCGACTATGGAGTCGGAATTTGTTGCCTTAGCGTGACCGAAAAGAGGCGGAGTGGCTTAGGAATTTGATATATGAAATTCCATTATGGCCTAAACCAATTTCACCCATTTCTATCCATTGTGATAGTGCATCTACCTTGTCTAAAGCATATAGTCAAGTGTATAATGGTAAGTCGCGACACAGGCGTTAGACATAGCATGATGCGTGAGTTGATAACTCGTGGGGTGATTTCGGTTGTTTTGTGAGATCTCAACATAATTTAGTGATCACTTAACCAAAGGATTGGCTAGAGACTTGGTACAAAAGTCGGTAATCGGGATGGGTTTACAACTCATATAAGTCTTGGTGATAGGATACCCAATTCCCCTACAATACAATGTTAGAGGCGAGAATTCAATGTGGAAGGCCTATTGTCATAGATTTGAGCACATAATATTGTCCCGAAGGTATGTGCTATGACTGCAAGATTAGGTTGAAGAGTTTCTTCTTAATGAATCTTTTGACAAAGTGCTATTGCAGTGCGCAATCAATAAAAGATTTACCTATATGAGCATGAAGTTTGGCGGCTTCAAGGAAGTTACAGAGTTGGCTTTTGTATGCTCAAGAATGGATATGGACACAAGGCCTGTTTAATTAGTGTCAAGAATAAACTTACGGAGTTATCTTAACTCATTGTGTATGTTATCTTCATGTATTCAAAAGCGTGTAAAGGGTTCAATGCTTAGACACACCCCAATACTCGAATATTTGAAATGTGTAATATTACTAGGTGATAATTCAATCTTCGTGACATTATCATTGATGCATGAGTTGTTATGTTTTGACTGTTTTCAGCTAAACCAAGATTACACTTAAATGGGGGAGGATTGTTGGTAATTTAAGTGTTACCATGTCCATTTATGTAATCGGGGTTTGGTACAAAGATGGGTGAACTCGGAATGCTATAAAACGGGTTTGGAGGTGTGGAGTGCACACTCGTATAAGTATTTGCGAGTTTACGGATATAAATGATCGATTAGAGGTCGGAAAACCACTTAAAGGACACAAAATCCGTTTTGGGAAAAACAGAGGGACAGGCGCCCGCCTGTCAGGTCGACTCAAGGCAAAAAGTTGATCAGAGTGTTTCACAGCTTTCTGGCTCACACAGGCGCCCGCCTGTGACTCTTTTCTGCGAATTGTTGTGTTTTTTCACTGGTTTCAACTGATTTTTCCATATAACATCTTTCCAAAAGGGTGTCTATAGGAAAGAACGTATATCACTAAGATATTAGATCATTTTTTATGCAGATTGAATAAGATAATTCAATTGTTTTCATCTTTGAGAGTCAACAACTTCCCAATAAAACTCCTTAAGTATTCTTCTCTTTTAGTGCCAAAAAGTGAAGGGAAACGTAGTCTTATCTCACAGAAGTGTTTGTGTAACCCAAGGCATTTTATAAGGGTCAAATAACTTTTATAGGAAAGTGTTTATCACGATTCTACGTTATATCAAGCATTCGTTTTTCTGCGTTTCTGTATTTCAGTTTGACATTGTTGTTCCCTTGAAATCCACATATATACAACAATTATTATTATAAATAAGAAAGGAGAGAGTGGATCTCCTTGACGGATGCCTCGGGTTGACTTGAAAGAGGTGCCATTTATTAGAACCGCGCCAGTATGATACAGTAGATAAGCATTGCATGATTCTGTCAATGAATAAAACTGGAAAGTTCATATAGAAAGTGCCATTCCACGCTATCAAAAAAGCCTTGGACATATCAATTTTGATAGCCATATGATTCCTGCAAGGCTGCAACCTGCGTATTCATACTATGATATAAGCTTCAAAAGCACAAATAACATTGTCAGTAATCTGTTAAATGGAAGATTTTAAGTCCTTGGTTTTTTGTTTTTTAAGGAGAAGTCCTTGTTACTAAGGGGTAATATATATCAATTTTTTTAGTAAGAATATGCTATTACACTGTAACGACTCATCCGAACTCTGGTACTACCATTACATCGATATAAAAACACTACACATTCACGGGATTCCGTATGCACGGTGAACTCATATGTTTTTTTCATCCCTAAAGTGAAGTTTTGTAATAAACTAACGACACACGATTGGTAAACCTTCGTATAAAATTCATAATTTTCATTTAGAGTATTCGCACCTGCAGATACTTTTAACGAGTTTTCAGTTTACAAATATATACATTTTTTTTTTACTGAACCTCTATCTAGAATTGAATGCATCATATTTTCTTTTTTCACGAAATCATGTATGCGGTAAATATAATTAAAATTCTACATAAAACATAAATGCGATAAATGTTTTATATTGAATCATTATCGGCAAATAAAGACGTTAGGGTATTCATACCAGTTTCCCTATCTCTATCCTCACAAATACTATTAAAAAATACATATCCCTACTTTACAGCAACTAAATTCACAATACTCTACATCAAAGATCCCTATCTCTATTCCTACAACAATAAAAGCAATGAAAAATATATAGGGATAGCTCTGATTCACCTTGAGATGTAGGGAGAAGCTGTAGATATCCTTAATGTAGGGTGGGGATAGGGATTCTCATCTTTGAAGCTTTCTTTCTTCTTTACTATTTTTTATCCCTAAAGTGTAGGGATAAAGTTGAAGATAAAGAAATCGATCTTAATACCCTTACCCCACCAACAAAATAGCAAATGTAGTGAGGTTTCAGTGAGGGCCTAGTAGTGAGGTTTCAGGTGTTGGGCCAAAAAATGTGGTTAAGTGTAATACTCACGAACAAAAAGGTTGGGCCAGAAGTTTTTAGTGGAAAAGATTATGGTGGCTCGAAGATTAGTGCTCCCTCTGTTTCAATTTATCTGAGGCAGTTGTCAAAATCACGCATATTAAAGATGTAAATTAATGCATTAATTTTTACAGTGAAATGATTAGAATGTCCTTGAATATAATTAATGTGACCTTCATTTTTATATCTCCTAGTGTAATAAATAAGTGTAAATTAAGTAAAAATACAATAAATATTGCATTGAAAATTGTATTGCCTCACATAAAATGGAACAAATTATTTTGACAACTGCCTCAGTTATTATAGAATGGAGGGAATATTTGTCTTCATGCGCGTGCCGCACATTCAACGGACGGTGCACACAAGACTTTCCGAATAAGAATTTCCCTTTGTTCTCTCTACTTCCATGCCCAAAAAGCACCTGATTAATGTTTTCCATATCTTTGATTTCATACTCATATGCAACGAGTACATAACGAGGATCCTAGCCTTAATTTGTTCCTGCTACTTCCATGCCCTAAAAGTACCGGTTTCTTATATCCTTGATTTTAAACTCATACGGGATGAGTTTTATGAGTCTTTGAGTCTCATCTTGATTAATTATCGCGATATCTTCAACATATATACACTACTATATACTTCCTCCGTCCCGCAATATAAGTCTTTTTAACTTTTTTTTTATGTTTCAAAATATAAGTCCTTCTCACATTTCAATACAAGATTAATTCCTTATTTTCACTTTCACACTAAACAATGCAATATTATAAGCCACTCACAAAAAACAATACTATATTTTGCCTTAAAATAATAGAAAGTAACTCATTTATTATTTTTTTTAATCTGTGTGAAAAATCCAAAATGACTTATAATACGGGACTAAGGGAGTATAATGTTTACAACCCATGTATGTCGAATTACCTTCTATAAACTTGTTAAAAAAATTATGATGCAACGGTGGTAGAAATGCTATACCAAATGACATATTTCATTCGTCCCGTAATATAAGTCATTTTGACCATTTCACACGGTTTAAGAAAACCTAATAAATGGGTTACTTGTTAAAATTTCAATGCAAAATATCAGATTGTTTTCCGAGATCGACTAATAATATTACGTGGTTTAGTGTGAAAGTGAAAACAATCGATTTAATAATGTATTGTTTTGTGAGAAAGACTTATATTTTTGATACTGCTAAAAGGCTTAAAAATGACTTATATTACGGGACGGATGAAAGACATTATAGCTTCTCATTTTTACTTTCTTTCATATACTATACTTTTATTATCGCGTGAGATGATTAAGCGAATGGTTATAATGTACAAAGATACCACTTAGTATTACTTTCATACAATGCTTGTATTATAAAATTTTCGATAAACTTGTACACATTTTTCTTTTTTCATCCTGATGGTGAAGTTTATTATGTAATATTGATGTATTTTCTTTTTATTTTGAGTCATATATAAACAAAATTCAACTTTCAAGATTTGCTCTTTAGTCCCTTTAAAAAAAGATTTGCTCCACTCAAAAAAAATAAAAATAAAAATTGCTACCTTAGATTGCGCTCTGACTTAATTCTCCAATCTTATTTTCCCCACGTGAGTAGATTGAGTTAGGATTATGACGAATTATATAAGACATTTTAATATAAATTTTCTTCTTCTTATGGGTGGGCTTAGCCCCTGTAGCTATAATATAATTACATCATTGGTTCCCAAAGTTGACATATAAAATTGACACATAATGAACTTGATTATCCGGATTAATCATTTTTGGCTAAACAAGAGACACAAAGTTGACACACACCCAATTTTAGGTCCAACGAAAACATACGATTGACACATAATGAATTTGATTATCTGGGTTAATTAATTGCAACGACCTGATCCGAATATCGATTTCTTAACTAGGAAACACACCGTTCGGCACATAGCCCTTAACTTTATTTAAAGAACATGTTTGTCTAACGTCTATTATCAACCATTTAAATTTTAAACAACACGGAAACAATTATAATAAAAAAATATTATTATTGATTAAAAGAAATTAAATAGGGTTTTCCTAGCGTAAAAAAACACCCTTATAAAAATTACACGGTTTTACATTAATATTTTCAGAGCAAACGTGGACGATATACTTAATAGTTATCGGATCAGTTGTGACCGAAGTAATTTGGAGCCTTACATAAACCTATTTTTATTTGAACATTACATATCCTTTTTTTTTTTTTTAAATATTTAAATTGATGCCCGACAAATTTTACTATGGTATAATGCCCAATGTTGGTATAATGGGATTGTTGGTTTAATCAAAATACTTGGACGGCAAAGTGGATTGTCACTGTTGTGCTTCCGTCTTTAAATTTGTTTCTTCGGGGCCTAACAAAAAGGAAATATATACTAATAAAATGGCAGTCTTGCAAGCGCAATAGTTTATACAGAACAGGTGGTAGGTAGAGGCAGGGTTCGATTCCCCCTTCCCCAACCTTTCGTT
This sequence comes from Gentiana macrophylla, assembly GCA_026214975.1. Lineage (NCBI taxonomy): Eukaryota > Viridiplantae > Streptophyta > Magnoliopsida > Gentianales > Gentianaceae > Gentiana > Gentiana macrophylla. The sequence goes on along the minus strand of CM047809.1, from coordinate 121,911,158 downwards.
TCAGTGAAAAAAAAAAAAAATTTGTTTCTTGATTGGAATTAAAATAAAATTGTTGGTGATACTACCCACCACCACTATTGACATTTTGGCAACTTTTTGGATTTTGACCTGAATTTTTTTTTATTTACCAATCTTTGAACCAAGTTCTAGAACAATTTTCTTTTTTACGAGCATTAATTTGTGGCTCCAGCCTTCAAGACTGCCCAGAATCAGAACCTAGTTTTGTTCTTATTTCCTGTCCGTTGTTCTTTTGGAAAAGTTTTGGATCATGTAAAATGTTATTCACATGTAAAAGTCTTCACAATTCTTGAATGGTATATCTATTAGGATTGTACGATATTATGATGTATTTATCTTCTAAGAGTGGTTTGATAATTATCGATAGAGGGGAAATCCTGAATTGTACTATATATATTGTATATATGAGATTGATCAACAAGAAGGAAAATATTTTTCACAATTTTTGACAATATCTGCATGTCGATATGCCATCTAAATTTTGTGTGTTGTTTTATTTTGAAAATAACGCACAAAAGATAAATAAACTAGAATGAACTCTTAGACACGTACGTAAAATGATGTTGTCTTTGAATAGATGTTTTATCCTACAAATGTCATAATGGAATTTTACCGAGTATCTCTATCTCAATACAATGGAGGGTGCTTGATTTAAACTTAGGGCGACGCGTTTAATCAAACTATAGACACTCAAGGTATGAACCAATGATGCTTTTTCTGGATGAGTTTCATGGTTGTTGTACGTATCTTTTATAGGTGAACCGTGCCTCGCCTGAAATGATGTAAGAGTTTGTGAAAAGTTGAGTAGACAACATATATACACCACTCTTCAAAGCTACTACCTCCGGTCTAAAATATAAGTTATCTTATCTTTTGACAGACATATTAAGAAGCTCAATAATTGATCCAGTTTTGATAGTTTTAGATTAGAATGCCCTTAGGATTTATTAAATGGTGTATGAAATGTCATGCATTGAAATGGGTAAAATAAGAAAAAAATGCATTAATTATAGCATTGAAATGTGAGAATGACTTATATTATGGGATGGATTAAAAATGATATGATGACTTATATTTTGGACCGGAGGTAGTATATCCCTTCGACTTTGCAAAACTATGTCCCTTCGGCTATTCTTATCGGATTACTCGGAATCCAAACCCGGCTCGTCGGCTTGGTAAAGAAATATAACAAATATATGTAACTCAGAATCAAGACATGTCTAGTCGGATCGGTACATCTTACGCCAATAAATTTGTCCCTTCAATGGAGACTTTGTATAAATTCTTGGGTTAAATTGCGAAATTGGTCCTGTAACTGAACATGTATTGAGTTTACATGTTACATAAATCTACGGTGCATCTTAAGAGACTGGTATAGCTCATCAAAGATCATGTGTAGGGACTCCTCAGCAAAATGGAACTGAGAGAAAGAATCGTCACCCGGGTGTCTAACAATGCATTTAGAGATTTTGGCTAGATGTTAACAGTGTGTTTGTTCTTTCTGTTAAGAGAAGTTGTTCACGAACATATTCGAGTTCGGCTCGTTAAAGCTCGTCTATGTTTGTTCGTTTACGTTATCGAACCGAGGTTCGGGGGCGTTGCCGTCGAGCCCCCACGATTTAGCAATGCCCCTTCGACCCTTGTTTCGTTGCGGTAACATTTATCTTAGCAAAAACTTGAATATAATTAACGATCACTAAAATATACAAATTATGGATAAAAAAGACATCTAACAGTTTTCAACCGTGCACGTTTTGTTTTAATTACAACTATAAAGGAGTAGAGATGTTCTTTTAATGCATTTCATTTTCTCGTTTAGAAAAAAACGATCCCTTTATGTGATACCTCAAACGATCTATCCGAGGCTTTCATGTGACGATTAATTGATCTAAGTCCTAGGATTTGTGTTATGTGGGTAATAGAGCCAGAGGAGTTAAAGGTGGGGGATAGTAACGGAGGATATTAATATATGGTAAGAGTAAAAGTTGAAGTTGGTAAGGATGGTAGGAGTGGTAAGAGTGAGGATTGTGGGTACGTTAAGGTAAGGATAGGATGAGGATGTATGTGGAGGTTGATAAGGAGGGAGTTGGTAATGGTGGTGAATTGTGGGGTGGGGCATGCTTAAAATAACAACTAAGAGTGAGGGGTAGTGAGGGTGGTACAAAGTGGGGTAGGGGTAAGAGTAAGAGTAAGAGTAAAAGTAAGAGGTGAGATAATGTAGAATGGTTAGGGTTATATAGAAGGTTTGGTGGTGGACGATGCACATAGTATGATAAGGTAGAACGAAAGACAGTACAAATGATAACAATGATGTTGATGAGTAGAGGCGATGATGGAGGTTGAATATTACGAAAGGTAAAGTACGGCAATGTTGAGGTGGGAGATGATGGCTAGGATATATTGGTTAAGGGTAGTAGGCGCCTGTCGTACCAACAACGATGTACCTTCATAATCAATTTCATTTATATTCGTATGTAATGAAGATAGTAGACATTTTATATTATATTGTAATAAAGTTACGTTACATCCTATTATTATAATTATGCACGACCGATACAATGTCATAAAAATTCTTTTCATTACTTTACATTACATCATAGAAAATGCGCTCATTGATTATAAGAAAATACTTCTAATTTATCTCTAATTTATCTCATTACATTACATTGTCAAATGGTTTTGACATTTTTTATCAATTGTGACTGTTAAAAGATATTTTAATCTTAAAAAAAACATAAAACATAAAATTTCAAAGTTTCTAAAAATATAACACAGTTTTGATGTTTCCATAAACATACTTCTTCAAAGTTTCATATACATGTACCAACCTCTACACACACAGGAGTCTAGAAGAACCAAAGTCAAATTCCAAGCCGGCAACGTGACCTCATTATGAATTGTGGAAAATATTATTAGGTAAGTTTCCAAGGTTTTTCCTATATATATATATATATATATATATATATATATATATATGCAACAAGAATTATGGTATTGTCGGAACGAAATGTTATAGGGGAAATTGCCCAATAGTCTTATTTTTAACTCTGTTTGTCAAAATAGTCTATTACTATTTGTCTGTCTAAAACAAAAAAGAAAATTCCGAATAATATAGGACTAATATGCCCCTTTTAATTCCCCCAAAATTATTTCCCTCCTTCCGCCAAATTCAAATGTTGAATAATGACCGACAAAAGTCACGTGGCTATTTGACAAAGTAGGGGACAAAGTTAAAGTGGCTACAGGGAAAATGAAGGAATATTAACCTTTTACTGAATTAGTGGGACCCATGTGTCGGCCACGTGTCGGCCAGACAGAGCAAAACCTGTAATATTATAAGGTTTTGCCACGTGTACGGTGGGGATTTTTTACAAAATTGGGGGCACTATATAAGTCCCTTCTTTTCTCCGCAAACCATGTAAGAATAAAAAGTTCAGAAACACCAAACTCCTTCTTTCATTATTCTCTCTCTCTAAAATAATTATGCCGCGCAAAAACGCTTCATGTTTATTACAACAGGGCAAATCAATTTTTTTAACTTATCCACATTGTCATTTAATTCCTCTATTCGTCCTTAATTGTTTAAATGAATTACTCAGGCAATTTGATTTTGTTTATTCCAGAGTCTTTACTGAAAATCACCATCCTTAACAAACAGTTCTTCTTGACCTCCTGAATTAGAACCTTTCCGTGCAAGCCAATATGAACCCCTCCTTAAAACCCTGAATCTGTAATGTCATATCTTCCTTAATGTTAATTGCAGTGCACGGTTCGTTGTTTAACACATCAAAAATAAATAATCAACTTCAGGCATCAATTGAAGTATTTTTTGGTTTTTTATCATTAACTAGAAACCATACAACATGAAAGACTGAATAAGGATCAATTTGTATGAATAAAAACCTTCCCCTTAATGTTAATAGCATACAGGTTAACATTTGGGTTAGAATGAGTGTGATTCGGGTTGCAATGAGTGTGATTTGGGTTCGAATGAGTGTGATTCAGGTTGGAATAGAGAAAAGACTATCTAGGCAACTTCTTCAGGGGCATTTTGGGCAATTAAAGATAAAAAATATGGAAAATACTATCTAAGTAAGAGCTTTTTCCGAAAAAATTATATAAACAAAAACTTTAGGTCAAAAAGCTTAATAGCCGCCTGCCCCAATGTTATAACTATCAAAATAACAAGCATAGTGAGTGTAGTCGTATATACGTCATAAATCGATGTACATCGTAAAACAAGCAACACGACATGTATAGTAAAACATTGCAACCTAAAAAAAAAAAAAAAGGGTAAACCCTACCCCCGAGGGTCCCCACTCCCCCTATCCCACGGGATGAGTGGAGATGTAAATCAAGATCCCCCAGTAGCTCAGAGTCAGTAAAACATTGCAACCTATATACTATGTATTATGGGGTCCATTAACTGCTCTAAAAAAATTACTTATATATTACCTATAAAAAAAATTTGGACACCTAATAATTATTTTGAAAAAATGTAACACCGCAACTTGAATATCCGAGAGTGCAGTACGGCCGGGTAGTTCGATCATGCGTCGAAACGTATATTTTGAGACATGAATCCTCTTGTTAACACAATAGAACCTCTGGAAAAAGAGGAAAAAAAAATCAATACATATCTCTGATTGGAACGATTTTTGTTACGTCTCTATGATGATTGGAGATGATTTATTACTATGTTTGTCATGGTTGATTAACTATTGTCCATTAGCCTATATATGCAACTCAATATATAAATTGATGGCAATGACAATCGTGACATGTATATCTGCTTTGGTTCCGTTTTCTTGTGTGTGCTCCTTTGTTTTTCAGGCCTATGTTGCTGGAGTTTTTTCTGTCATGACTGATGGCTTATGAGGCTACTGCTTTTGCTGAATGATGATGCGGTTCCTCTTGCAGTATGGAGTTCTCTTTTAGCTTTGGTTTATTTTGCCGGTTTACCTCTCTTTGTATTGTTCCGGAGTTGTATCTCCCTGACTTTTTGTTTTGTTGCTTTAGAGTCTTTTCCAATGTCACGCGGCACGCTTCTTTCCCTAACATTTCGGTTGCTCTCACATCGAGTTTTCCGACTAGGGTTTTAGGAGTTGATGATGTATATTGAGGCGACACGCTCTTTCTTTGGGAGAGGCAGAGGCCCAAAACCTTGTAACTTTCTTTTTATACTAATAAAATTACAAGGTTTAAAAAAAAACAATCGTGAATTGTCTAAAACAGGTAATTAATGAGAAATGTGATTTCTAGATCCCAAAATTTTTTGTTAATTAATTAAGAATATCCTCATCAGATACTTCATTGCTATTGCTGCATTCGAGGCTTTCCGCGTCATGCTAACGGGACATTCTGCATTCGAGGCTTTCCGCGTCATGCTAACGGGACATTCAAGTTAGATGAATTCCTAATTTATGTAAAATTATTTATAACATAACAGCTATACAAAGCATAATTCTAGTAAAAATATCACTAGTTTTATACCTCGTACAAGTACATTTTTTTTGTTGTTGTTGATAAAACTACTTTTTCATACCCAGTCATACTATGATATTGACCTTTCACATATATTTATATAGCAGCCGTTATCATACATATAATAAATTAGTAAAAATGTGACGAGGCAAAGAATATTATTTTCACACTCTTACTAGATACTTGTTGTAGCACTTTGTCAGCTATAAAATATTTATTCCCATAACAAGACATTATAATGAATATCTTTACATGCATGACGAACTATGAACAACCTGCTGAGTCACTACGTACCAAAATAATTCTTTACCATCTTAATTAAAAGAGAGAGACGATCTATTGAGAATTAGATATTCGTTCTAAATAGATTTGTCTTATCCAAAGAAGTTTACACATCACAATCTTCAGATTAAATGCACTTCAGGTATGTGTGTGGAACTACTATGCAGAAGATGTCACTATATATGGAGTGTACTACACAACATATCTATCTATGAAAAAGATTGTATCAATCTATATTGGATTCTGTTAGCTTCTATCTTGGTATCGGAGCTTGAGGTTCGGCCATGGCCACCTCCGGTTCTTCTCCGGCAAGTTCAATGAGTATCCCACCTTCAACTGTTGCTCCTTCAACTGGTATAGGTTCCTCATCCACCACTAGACCTCTCTCATTTCTTTGTTTCAAAGACTATCTGGCCGGATGGCACCGTTACAGGCATTCCGGTTACTGGTTTGTCCGCCTCCAATATCACGTCTCTGCCTCCGATCTCCGGCATGCAGTTTGGTAGATCAGAACCCTTTAATCCTCTTGCTGGTTTACGCTCAAATCCACCGTTTCTGAGCTCAAATCCACCTTTTCTCAGCTCAACACTGCCATACCTGGGATCTGTAAGTCCACACACTTCTAACTCTCTTCTTGCTGCACCATTTTCTGGAAATCTCAACCAGAGCTGCACTGTTAAACTTGATCGAACCAATTACTTACTCTGGCGTTATACTATCTTGCCTATCATTCGGGGCCATAAGCTGGAAGAACATCTTCTTGGTCCTATGCCTGTTGTAAATGAGTCTTCGTCTAGGTCCTTGTTTCACTCTCTCTCTATTTCTGATGATTGGATCACTAAGGATAACCTGTTAATGGGATGGTTGCTTAGTTCTATGAATGAACAAACGTTATCTGAAGTTGTTGGTTGTGTTAATGCTCATGAAGTATGGACAACACTAGAAACCCTATTCAACAGTAGATCTGAAGCTCGAATGTTGGAGTACAAAGATGCCTTGGCTAAAGCATCGAAAGGATCTAAATCAATGTCAGATTATTTGTCTCAAATGAAGTCTTACTCTGATTGTCTCACTGCTGCAGGCTTCCCCATTGCTAAATCTGAATTGATTTTGGCTACTCTAGGTGGTTTGGATCGTGATTATGAATCTGCCATTGTTAACATCACCTCTAGAGTAGGAGCTCTTAGTTGGCAAGATGTTCAGTCCCAGTTAATGATCCATGAAAGGTTGATTGCTTGGTTGAACCCTACTGCAGGATCAAGTCTTGTCCATCCATCAGCTAATTTTGCCTAGGGTTCACGACCAAATAGTAGGCCACCTTCCAATTATAACTCTGGTAGAGGCAGGTCCAATTCTAGAGGAGGAAGAGGTGGTAGAGGAAGAAGTAATAGTGGTGGTACAAGGAACAATTCTGGGAACAGAATGGTTTGTCACCGATGGCAAAAATGGTCACATTGTCACACTTGTTGGCATAGGTTTGAGGAAGATTTTGTTCCTCCAAGCAATAACAACAACAGTGGAAGCCCTAAACAAGTATCTCGCCTATGTTGCTACTTCACAATCGAGTCATTGATCCGGCTTGGTATATGGATAGTAGGGCTTCAAATCACTGACATATGATCTTAATAACCTCCATCTTAGTGCAGGTTACAATGGTTCAGAGTCATTAGCAGTTGGAAATGGTGAGCATTGCCCTATACTTCATATTGGCCAGTCCTATTTTCCTACACATTGTCCACACACAACTCTTTTACTTAATGATTTACTACATGTTCCTTCCATTACCAAAAATTTGATTAGTTTGTCTAAACTGCTTGCTGATAATCTGTTTCTGTTGACTTTACTTCTGATTCTTGTTATGTTAAGGACAAGAGCACGGGGACACTGCTTCTCACATGAGCTCTCAGCCATGGCTTGTATCAGATTGTGACCCCCTCCTCAAGCAAGACCTCCATTCACTCCAAGAATTCCAGCTCTCTTTCTCAGTTTCAGTACAATATTCAAATGTCTAAGTCTAGTCAATCTGTGTTAGAGCCTTGTAGCGCTCAGTTAAGTTCTTTGAATGTTAACAAAGATCTTAATGTTTGGCATATGAGACTAGGTCATCCTTCCAAACAAGTATTAGGACACATTCTGAAATCTTGTAATGTTGATCTTAATGAGAATTTGAATTTTTGTGATGCTTGTCAGTTTGGCAAAGGCCATGCTCTTTCCTACCCTGTGTCTGATTCCCATGCTGATAACTTTCTTGATTTGGTTTACTCTGATTTGGGGACCATCCCCTGTAAAGTCTGGTTCTGGTTTCTTGTATTATGTTCATTTTATTGATGATTGGTGAAAATACACCTGGATCTTCCCTCTAAAATCCAAGTCTGAAGTCTTCTCTGTGTTTGTCCAGTTTAAAACCTTGGTTGAAAATCAGTTTTCAAAAACCCTTAAATGTTTACAATCAGACTAGGGGGTGAGTATAGATCCTTAGAGCCCTACCTACAACAACATGGCATTCAGTTTAGGAACCCTTGTCCTTATGCTCACCAACAAAATGGAAGAGCTGAAAGGAAACACAGACATATAGTAAAACTAGGCCTCACTTTACTTGCACAAGCATCTCTTCCTTTAAAATTCTGGTGGGACAGTTTTGTTGAAGTTGTCACCATTATCAATATCTTGCCTACACCTGTCCTTCAAAACAAGTCCCCATATGAAGTTCTATTCCACAAACAACCTGACTATAAGTTCTATAAAGTGTTTGGATGTTCTTGTTTCCCTCACTTAAGACCCTTTCTTCATCCCAAATTCAGGTTTCACACCAGCAAGTGTACTTATCTAGGTGTTAGTCCTCTTCATAAGGAGTATAAATGTCTTGACAGTAGTGGTAGAATCTTTATCACCAAGAATGTTGTTTTCAATGAGTTAGAATTTCCCTTTGAAACATGTTTTGTCCAAGGGCCTCACAAGGAAGTCCTATATGCTCCAGATTTGTCTAACTGGTTTTCTATTCCTATGTCTCAGTCACAATCTATACAAGCAACATCTCCACCTGTGGAACATAGTGCCCCTGATGTTACACAACTACCATCTCTCTCACCACAGGTACAATCTACTTCCTCTCATAATTTTTCTAGAACTACTAGTGTAACTTCTACACACAATATCTCACCACTGGCATTGTATGATTCACCAGATGATGCCTCTAGTCCTGAGTTAACAGTTTCACCCACATCATAGTCTACACCTCCTGTCACAACCTGTCCTACACCTCCTATCACATCTAGTCCTGCACCTCCTGTCATATCTAATCCGCCTACACAAGGACATCACATGCAGACACGGTCCAAAAGTGGAATATTTAAGCCTAAAATCTACTCCATCCAGTTACAATCCACTACCCTTCCTGCTCACCTTTCTGAACCTATTAAGGTCTCAAAAGCATTGTCTTGCACTGAGTGGAAGCAAGCCATGATAGCAGAATTTGATGCCCTGCACAGAAATGAAACCTGGATACTTGTGCTTCCTAGTTGCAGTCAGCACCCTGTAGGTTGCAGGTGGGTATTTAAACTTAAAATGAAGCCTGATGGGACTATCCTCAAACATAAAGCAAGGTTGGTGGCAAAGGGTTTTCATCAAACCTATGGAGTTGACTTTACAGAGACTTTCAGTCCTGTTGCAATGGCATCTACTATTAGACTTGTCCTGGCCCTAGCAGTTAACAAGAACTGGCACATTCATCAAATGGATATTGATAATGCTTTCCTTAATGGAGCTCTGGTGGAGGATGTGTATATGGATCAACCTGAAGGCTTTGTTGATGCTCAAAAGCCTCATTATGTGTGCAAACTTAAAAAGGCTCTCTATGGTCTTAAACAAGCTCCAAGGGCCTGGTTTGGAGCCCTGAGGTTACAGATGTTGGACTGGGGTTTCCATCAGTCAGTCTCTGATTCATCTCTTTTTATCTTCAAAACTGACACTAATCTCTCTGTATGTACTTGTTTATGTGGGTGACATCTTAGTTCTGAGGAATTCCCAAGATCTAATCTGAAGTTTGTCAGATTCTTTAGACTACAGATTCTCCCTTAAAGATCTTGATCATGTGGCTCATTTCTTAGGCATGGAAGCACACAGGAATTTTGATGGTTTGTACTTGACTCAAGGGCATTATGCTTCACAACTTTTGAAGAAACTGCAGCTTGATCATATTAAACCTTGTACTACTCCTATGGTACCTGGTGCACATTTGCTACCTAATCAGGGAGAGCCTATGCACTCTACAAGGATATATAGAAGTGTAATCGGAGGGCTTCAATATCTGACCTGCACAAGACCTGATATAGCATATTCTGTTAACTATCTCAGTCAGTTTATGCAGCAACCTACTCAAGATCATTGGCATGCTCTCAAGAAGCTTCTCAGATATGTCAAAGGCACTTTGCACTATGGCCTCATGTTTAAAGCTAGTGGATCACTACAGTTAGTTGGTTTCTGTGATGCAGATTGGGCCTGCTACCCTGCTGACAAAAAATCCTTTGCAGGATATTGTGTGTTTGTTGGTGGATCATTGGTTTCTTGGAGTTCTAAGAAACAAAATGTTGTGTCCAGGTCCTCAGTAGAGTCAGAATATAGGTCTCTAGCCAACTTGTCCTCTGAATTATTTTGGATCAAACAGCTTCTGACAGAAATGGGCATTTCAGTACCTAAAGCTCCTATTGCCTGGTCAGATAACTTGAGTGCTATCTATCTGGCTCATAATCCAGCCTACCATGTGATGTATTATTTTTATATGATTAAATATACGTTATATTATTATGTTTTATTAACGAATTCTATATAAAATATATGAAATTATGGTATAAAATGTTAGTCTTTATAATTTAGAGTATTTAGTAATAATAATAATAAAAAGTTGTAATTTTGTACCGATTTTAGTAAATCGGAGTGTCGTGTCAGATTTACGTGGGTATTTGTGATGTTTTATTGCAGATTTATAACCCGAGACCCCGAGAATCGACATATTGAAGTTTAATCATATATCTGAAATGATTTAGAGAGTGCCACGAGCTTAAATGGTCAATTGAAAAGTTTAAGTGGTTAAGTGGCCAACCAATCTGGATAAGTGGTAATAGAGAAATGTTTTCGACAAACGAATGGCTCATCAAAACAACATTTTCAGAGAAAGTGTTCTTCACGAAAGTTGTAGATTTTTCCGAGAGTTTTCCAATGCAATTTAAATTATGAAGATTGGAGGTCTACAACTTAAACAATGATCAAGTGGCTAATCGATTTGGATTAAGAAAAATCCCGTAAAAGCTTCGGAGGAACACGAGGTTATCAAGAAGGCGTTATCTGGAGAAGAGTCCTTCATGAAAGTCGTAGAGTTTCTCGAGACCTTAATTTTGGCATTTCGTTTGCAATTTATGGAGGTCCAGAACTCGAGATATGAATTTTAGAAGTTTAATAATTATATATAAAAAATAATATCTTCATCGCACATGCTGGAGTGATCAAGTTAGTGGGAGTAATCATTAGTCCGGACCGAGCCGGCCTAATACCGGACCGGTCCGGCCTTGAGGCCTTTGTCTATATAAAGGAGTTGATCAGAGAGCAGACGAGGGGTACCAAATATATATAAACCATATCATATATATATTCTCCTCTCTTCTCTTTTCTTTTTTTAATTTTTAGTAGTAGTTGTAAATAAGGCCTTACGCCGTAATAATGTAGTTTTAGTATTGTTATAATGCTCGGGAAAATCTCGGAAGTCGGTTTTGCTAAAGAAGTTGTAATGTCCGGAAAATACGATTTCTGAATCAACTGCCGTATTCGGGTAACTTTTCTTAAGTATTTATGTTTGTTTTTATATTTTTCGTTGTTATAATGTTTTTAGGCTAAATATAATACTGGCCAAAACTATGTAATCGGTTTTATTTCGATCTTTTCGTTAAAGAAATGTTGTTAAGTTAAAATGACTAAAATTGAGTTAATTGAATCTTTTTCTATTTTGATCGTATTCGTATTGACATATTTAATCGATCCGAGGAATTCATAATCTAATTATGAATTGACGCCTCGTAGTCGAGGATATGAAATAAAAGATAGAAAAACCGGAGGGTAAAATTGGCCGTGTGAACAACGTGATAACGGAATCCGATTTCTACCCGGGGTAAATTTGTTTTGGGAGAAATGAATTTTATTATAATTTGTACTCGAGATCGTAATAATGTTAAATCATCAGTTTAATTGAAACTTAAACCGAAAGTTAAATCGTCCGGCTTTGACAACCGGAGCCTTTAAAATAAAATTGACCGTTTGTAACGGAATGACTCCTTTTTATCTAAAGGTAGATTTGTACTCGGACCTGTTCGATTAATTCGTTTACCGTAATGATTGTGGACCTTGGGTGATGCAATGGACATTTGACAATTTCATACGCTCGTGTGAGGAGGAATTGTTTACCTCGAGGAGTGCACCGTTTCACTTACTCAATTGGACCTAAAATAAAAGAGAGAGATCGAACACATTTCAATTAATCGAAAAGATCGTATAAACCAATTATATAAGTTTTGGCCAGATTCTCTAAAATTATACATTTAATATATTGGTATCTATATATTTATATCTATATATATACTTTGCAATTTATGTACATCTATATATATTTATATATCTATATATATTATATTAGAATAACTTTTAAATTACGTATTTATTTTATGTTGACTAGAATAGTAGTGATCGTGTTATAAAATTGCGATTTAGATCGAGTTAATAATGACTCTTTGGTGTTTAACCACACGTAAAAGAAATTACCAAGTTCCACGAGGATTCGACACTGACTCACCATACTAGCACCACAATTTGACCCGGTACACTTTGCCGGTTAGGATCGTTTAAACCAGAAACGTCTGTCAAGATTTCCGCGCCGTTTCCAAGGTTAGAGTTTAAGCGGTGTCAAGATTTTGGCGCCGTTGTCGGGAACGTCGCTAATTTCTTTTATGTGTCTATGGTTACTACTTGTATTAGCTTAAAATTCTCGAGAATAAGTCAACACTTTTCTTATCTCATTTCTATTTTATTTTTCGTTGGTTGTTACCTTTTAGGAAAATTACCAATTTTACTACTATTAATTCGTGTGTTATTTTCTATTTTCGTTAGTTGATGACCGAAGTGGTAAGGCCCTCTCACTCCTTATAAGCCTGACATAAACACTTACGAAAAGCGATTAAAGTAGAGAGTAAACGCTGTCATACTAGTCGGAAATCGACCAAGAATCATCTTCAAACAGTAAATACGAGAATGGTTGAAATCATGAATGAAACACCGAACAAGTGGTGGAACATGCTCTGGGCATGGACAAAACCCTGTTAACTAATAATAATAATAATAATAATAGAAATAATCAAAATTGGAACCAGAATAATCGTAATAATCCACCAAACCCGAGACCTATCTCGTGATCAAACCGCACGAAGAAACCGGACTAATAATCCCATCCTTTTACCTAATGAAGGAGCGAATAATTTCAAATTAAATCTCATCTTTTGGTTTAATTGACGCAAGAGCCCAATTCCTAGGAGAGGATGATGAAGATCCACATCATCATCTCTATCTTTTTGAAGAAGCAGGCAATCTGACCAAAAGTCAAGGTGCTCATAGGAATTAACGAGAATGACTATGTTTCCTTTTTTCTTTAAAAGGACGAGCCCGAGATTGGTTTATGTCTCTTCCACATCATTCACTTACTAGTTGGGAGGAGATTCAAACTGAATTTCACGAAACAATATTTCACTCTGGACGAAATTTGGAATTAAAAGTCGAGGTTGCTAACTTTAGACAAGGATCCGAGGAAACTCTTGGGAATGCGGGAAAGGTTTAAAAATTGTTAAGAGCATGTCCCGATCATGGTTATTCCTTAGATATGCAAATTCAACTCTTACGTAAGTAAATTGAGAAAAGATTCACGTGCGGATGTAGATCATGCATGTGGTGGTTCGTTAATGATGAGTGAAGCTCAAGCATTTTACGATGCTATAGAAAGATTTCCAAAAATAACAGAATGTGGGAAACCGGTTCTAGCACGGAGAAAAGTAGCTTTTGCAGGAGAATGTACGTCTAATACGGAAGTTCTAGCACACTTGGAGAATTTGAGTAGGAAATTTGATGGTTTACAAATGTAATAAGAACCAAAATTGAGAAAATAGTACACCAAACGAATACTCAAGTCATGATAATGTGTCATTGGGATTGAAGAACCAACAGGATATTCAAGAGAGGAGGTGAGTTTTTTTCAAAGAAAGATAGGAATTTGAACAATGCATACTCAAACTCGTTCAATGCTATTAGAAGAGATCATCCTACTTATCGATGGTCCGAAAACCCTAGTAAGCCAGGACAACCGCCATATCCAAATCCCATATAGGAATAATAACCAAGTTTATCAAGAAAATACATCTAATCGAATTTCTGGTCATTACCAAGATCCTATCCTCAACATACCACTCAAAGTATACCAATAACTCAGAGTTCAACTCAACTGCGAAGGAGTTGAAAAATGGGAAAAACTAATGGAAAATATGATGGGTGTAGTATCTACTCAAGCTAAGAATATGGAAACAATGATGACTTCTATTGGTACAAATACTAAAGATATGAGTACAATAAAAACATCTATGAGTGGACATGATACCAGAATGAGAACAATAGAAGCCTCATTGAGGAATATGGAAGATCATTTGAGTAGGGAAGGTGAACGTAACAACAGTAGACCCCCAGGAGGATTACCAAGCAACACTGAAAGAAACCCAAGAGAGGTAAATGTTGTAGTTACGAGAAGTAGGAAGCTCAGTGGAAGCAATGGAGTAGAAAACGTCGGAAATAATGAAGTAGAAAATGATTTAGATGGAAAGAATGATGAAACTAAAGATGAAATTGAATTCACTGATGAGGAAGAAGAAATTATAAATAATTTCTTGAAAAGGAATAGAAGTTTGGAACCTGAAAATGAAGGTGAAAATTGGGTAAAAATCCCTAGGATTTTGAAAGACCCTATGGATAAAGATTTAAGGAATTTATTCAAGGAACATGTCAGAATAGATGAGAAACAGGAAGAACCGAAAAATCAAGTAGAGAATGATTCAGGGAACAATTTAAAGGAAAAATTCAAGAACTCGAAACATGGCGACTAAGTAATACTCAAGAGTTTAAGGAAAAGGAAAAGAGAAATTGACTAAGGAGCCAAAGGTTATAGATTTAGAATCTTTACCTTACCTCCTAAAGTTCTAATCAAAAGGGCAAAATCGATAAGAAGTATGCTCGTTTCCTTGATACTTTTCGTCATCTTCATGTTAATATCCCTGTTATTGAAGCTCGATTAATATACGCCTATGGAAAGTTTCGAAAGATATACTATCAAATAAGAAAAATTAGAGGAATATGAGAATATATGCCTAAATGAAGAATGTTCTGCAATGCAAAGATAAGTTACCACCTAAACCGAAAGATCCCGGAAGTTTTACGATTCCATGTGAAATTGGAGGATTTACATTTTAAGAAGGTCTTATGTGATCTTGGAGCTAGTATAAATCTCATGTCTTATGAGGATTATAAAAAGCTAGGCATAGGAAAGCTTACTAAGATCGAAATGACTCGCAAATGGCGAGATAGATCGATTAAGTACCCTAAAGGAATGATTAAGGATGTCTTGGTTAAAGTAGACAAATTCTATTTTCCAGTAGATTTTGTAGTTATGGAAATGGAAGAAGGATATTCGGCGCCTCTTATTCTAGGTCGTCCATTTCTAGCTACTGGGGAAGAACTTTAATCGATGTTCATAAAGGAGAGTTAATTTTGAGAGTCAATGAAGATGAAGTTGCTTTCAATATTTTCAAAGCTATGAACCATCCATATACATCACGAGAATCATGTTCTTTTATAGAAGATATTCATTACATACATGATAATCGATTACCAACTTTTGAAGACATTAGAAGAATGCTTAACCCTGTCTATCTATAAAGAAGATGAGGAAGACATTGAAATGAAAGAGATAATCCTTTCTCTAGATAAAGGAAGCTTTACTTTTAAGCCACCATGGCATAAGTATTTGAAATTAGAACTAGAAGGACCAGTTCTTAAATCATCAATAGAAGATCCGCCGAAGAATCTGGAATTGAAGCCGTTACCTTTAAATCTGAAATATGCTTTTCTTGAAACTGATAATCTATTACCGATTATTATTTCATCAACTTTAACTAAGCAGCAAGAAGATCAATTACTAAGAATGTTAAGAAAGCATAAGAAAGCTTTTGGATGGACGATTTGCCGATATTCGAGGTATTAGCCCCGAGATTTGTGTTCATAAGATAATTTTGAAAGAAGATGCTAAACCTTGTATTCAACCGCAACGCCGCCTCAACCCGAATTCTGATTAATCGTTAAGAAAGAGGTGATTAAGCTATTAGAAATGGGAATAATCTTTCCTATATCGAGATAGTGAATGGGTGAGTCCAACTCAAGTTGTACCAAAGAAAGGAGGTTTCACAAAGGAAAGAGAATGATAAGAATGAATGGATTCCAACAAGCGGAAATTACAGTTATCGAATGTGCATTGACTTTAGAAAACTAAATGATCATACTAAGAAAGATCATCATCCGCTTCCATTCATAGTTCAAATGTTGGAACGTTTAAGTGGTCATAAGTATTATTGTTTCTTAGATGGTTATTCGGGATATTTCTGATTTTCATTGCAAGAGGAGATAGGAAAAGACTACTTTCACTTGTCCTTATGGAACTTTTGCGTATAAAAGAATGCCATTTGGTTTATGTAATGCTCTCCGCACGTTTCAAAGATGTATGATGTCCATATTTTACGATATGATTGAGAAATTCTTAGAAATTTTATGGACGACTTTAGTGTTTATGGAGATTCTTTTGGTAAATGTTTGTCGCACTTAGAAAGAGTTTTACAACGTTGTGAGGATACCAATTTAGTTCTAAACCCGGGAAAAATGTCATTTAATGGTATCGGAAGGAATTGTTTTAGGTCATAGAATCTCCGAAATAGGAATTGAAGTTGATAAAGCTAAAGTTGAGGTGATTGAAAAATTACCGCCACCAGTTAATCTAAGGACTCTAAGAGGATTTCTTGGACATACTGTGATTTTATAGGAGATTTATTGTAGATTTTTCAAAGATAGCAAAGCCTCTAAGTCATTTACTTGAAAAAGAAGTACCTTTTAACTTTGATAGTAAATGTATGGAAGCATTTAAGACCTTAAAAGCGAAGTTGATTCTTGCACAGAGTATTGGTAGCACCTGCATAGGATTTGCCTTTTGAGATTATGTGTGATGCAAGCGATTTATTGTAGGAGTCATTTTAGGTCAAAGGTATAACAAAATTCTCAAAGCTATTTACTATGCATCCCACACATTAAACGCGGCTCGACTTTAATTATGCAATCTACGTAAAAGAAGCGTTGGGTGTAATTTTTGCCTTAGATAAGTTCGAGATCTTATATTGTTGGTTCTAAGGTAATAATCTACACAGACCATTCAGCTCTGAAGTATTTACTGAGTAAGAAGGATGCGAAACCACGTCTTCTTAGATGGATTCTCCTACTTCAAGAATTTGATATTGAAATTAAAGATAAAAAAGGAAGTGAGAATGTAGTAGTAGATCATCTAAGTAGAATGGAGATCGAGGAAGAGATAGGGAATGAAATTAAAGATTCATTTCCTGATGAACAACTATTTAGAATAGATACTCCTTCAACCATGCAGTTATTAAAAAATAGAATTCCTTCTAAGGAAATCTCACCTTGGTTTGGAGATATCATTAATTACTTAACCTGTGATTATATTCCGTCTCATTGGACTTGGCAACAGAAAAAGAAATTCTTTTACGACTTAAAATTTTATTACTGGGAGGAACCAGACCTTTTCCGTAAATGTTCGGATGGGATAATCAGAAAATGTGTGCCTGATAATGAAATTTTAAGTATTTTATCGTTTTGTCATGATCGTGAGGCAGGAGGTCATCATGGAGGATGGAAAACTGCTTTTAAAGTTTTACAATGTGGTTTTTATTGGCCTACACTATATAAAGATGCTTATAAATATGTTAAATCTTGTGAATCTTGTCAAAAATGGGGAAATGTATCTAAAAAACATGAAATGCCTATGCAACCTATTTTAGAATGTGAGTTATTTGATGTTTGGGGTATAGATTTCATGGGACCTTTTCCTATATCGTTTGGAAAAAGATTTATTCTTGTAATGGTAGATTATGTTTCAAAATGGGTAGAAGCTGAAGCTCTTCCCACTAATGATACCAAGGTTGTCATACGATTCCTTGAAAAGAACATATTCACTAGATATGGCATTCCAAGGGCAATCATTAGCGATAGAGGTTCACACTTTTGTAATCGACCATTTACTAAGTTAGTTGAGAAATATGGTGTAACGCATAAACTAGGAACGCCCTATCATCCGCAAACTAGTGGTCAGGTAGAGGTGTCAAATAGAGAGATCAAAAGAATCGTAGAAAAAACAGTTGATTCAAATCGTAAAAATTGGGCAATTAAAATAGATGATGCGTTATGGGCGTACAGAACAGCTTTTAAAACACCAATTGGTTGTTCTCCCTATAAGCTAGTCTTTGGTAAGTCATGTCATCTCCCAGTTGAGTTAGAACACCGAGCCTTCTGGGCTATTAGATTTCTAAATTTCGATCCTAAGGCTGTCGGTGATCATAGATTGCTTCAATTGACAGAACTAGAAGAATTTCGTCTCGATTCTTATGAAAACGCTCGAATCTACAAGGAACGCACGAAGTCTTTCCATGATAAGAGAATCTTTAAGCGTGAGTTCCATGTAGGTGATCGAGTGCTTTTGTACAATTCACGTTTAAAGTTGTTTCCAGGTAAGCTTAAATCAAGATGGGACAGTCCATTTAAAGTAACACGGGTTTACAAAACTGGAGCTTGTTGGACTAATGGATGGAAATACAACTTTTATAGCCAATGGCCACAGAGTAAAGTTATTTGTGGAGGAGAAGGAATCACACTGAAAGAAGAAATAATGCTACTGATTGATCCCCCGACAAATTGAAAAAGCAGAGGAAAAATGAAAACTGAAAAGCAGAGAAACTGGAATCACCGAATACCAGGTGCTATCTATCTTTACTCTACTTTTCTGGTAATTTTAATTATGTTTAAACTTTTTTCGTCTTTTACCGGATAGACGTAAAAGAACTGGATGTCTTTTTAGATAGAATAGGAGTTTTTATTTTACTTTTGAAATTAGGCCTTGATAAAGATGTCGCGTTTTCTATAGAAGCTTTAGTTTTTGAACAAAACAAGAAATTGTTGAGAGAGATCAGATTGAGAGAAGTATGTAATGGAACATCAAGAAGTGCGATAAAAAGAAGGGCAAAGTTTCTAATGAGATGCAGAATCTGTGGAAAAAGTGAACATGTTGGACGTTTGTGGGAAAAACACAACCAAATCTCGGGATGAGTGTTTGAATATTGTTAGGAATGGAACGATTAGGTGGTTATCCGAAAATCCCGATGGAATTCGAGAGATAATTCAAATGCCTCGTTTTTAGGAGTTAGGTTGATTGAGCGTTATATCGTAACTTTGGAAGATTTTAAATCGAAGAATCGTGAGCCTTAAGTTTGAGTCTTTTATTTTATTTTATTTTATAAAATTTTCGCATAACTTCTGAGAATTTTATAATTGGATCTTTATGAAAATTTGAGGAGTTTTATAAAAGTTTTATAAAATTTGTTTTTTTTAGTTTTAATTTAAATGTTTTATAAGAGTTGATAAAAATGTATTAAATTTTTATAAGCTTTTTATTAAAGTGTTATAAAGATTTTATTAAATTTTTAGAAATTGTTATAAAATTATAAAAGTTCCTTCAAATTTTATTTTTTAGTAAGTTTTAAAAATTTTATAAACTTATTTTTAAGACTTTAATTAAGTTTTATTAGAATTTGTATAAGTTTTATTCAAAAAAAGCAAAAAAATCGAAAAAGTGAAAATTTTTGGGCACGGACCGATCCGGCCTTAATCCGGACCGGTCCGGGGTCTAAAAACATAAAAAAGACGGGGACCCTTCTTTTCTTCTTCTTCTTCCCTAATTTTTTCTTTACAGCCGCACCACACACCAAACCCCACCATTACGAAATTTTTTCACTTTTCTTCAACAAAACTTCATCTCACACTACACCATTACTTAATTTCTTCTCATTATCATCTCCTCTCTTCTACACAATTTTAAAAAATCAAAAGGGAGCAAAAACAAGCTTCATTCATTCCGGCGACTTTAACACTTTTCCGGCCTACTTTTCAACGTTTTCTACACTATAAGGTATAATCTAGTTTATTTAGTTATCAATTTCAGTATTTTTCATAATTTTTAGATTAATTTCAACTGTTTTGATTTTTGAGTGTGTTGTGACATTTTTATTTTTTGTTGTTTTTGTTGTTGCTTTTGTTGTTGATTGGCATTACCAATATCGTAGAATGGTGAGTCGAGTACTGTAGAGTCTAAAAGAGAAAATCAAAATTCCAATTTCAACTCTGTCGTGGGTACTGATAATTTTATCACCCGAGGAGGAAGCCGTAAGCTTTGAAAAACCGCATCACCCGAGGCTAAGAAAGTGTATACGAAAATTTATAGTAAGTGTGATGTTACGGTTGAAAAGGATTAGACTTGGATGACTTAGGTGATGAAGTTAAGAATATTTTAGAAAGCGTCGGTGGTTAGATTTAGCGACTGGAATGGAAGGGGAGATTAACACGACTATAGTAGTGAGTTTTATTCGGTTTTATCTACTTTGTCGGAAGAAGAAACTTACTCGATCGGAGCTGCACTTTACGAGCGAGAAATATTCCTTTTAACCCTGCCGTCATTAATGCAATTTTAGGAGTTGAGGTTTTTCCGATGAGGAGGATTACAGGTAGTTTATAATTTAGATGATCCTGCTTAGTTTTGAAGCGGATCGCCCAAGAGCCCAGGATGCTTTTGACCCGACCCGCGGTGTGGGTTGAAAATCGGTTTAATTACGGAGCTGTTTTAGAGGTTTGAGGGCAATTAAAAGATTTATTAGCCATAATCTCTATCCTTCTAGTAAACATACCGCTTTTGGAAAGGAAGATGTTTGTATCGCTTGGGCAATGGTAAATGATGTTAGAGTGGATGTTGGAAAGGTCATGTTTAAAAGAATTTTTGAGAGTATTGTCATCGCTGGACGGTGAGTCATCTATACTTCCCTTGTTTTATCTCCGATTTATGTCGTAGGTTGGGAGTACCATTTCCGCTAATGACAAGTTATCTCGGGGTGATGGAAATCGATTGGACCTAGTTTGACTAGTCTTCCGGATGGTAGTATTAGTTCTTTGCTTAGAAGGCGTCAAACTCGGCCAGCTCCACCCGTTTTACATCTTCTTCTTTTCCATCTTTTTCTAGTCGGCCTCAACAAACTCCTTTCTCCAACACTATCACATATGACATGTTTCAATCTTTAGTGATGATGTTGCACGTGGTCAAGCCAATGTGGCTTTATTCACGAGAAGTACTAAGCGGTGGTGTGATGATATTCGTAGAGGTTTAAGAAGGAACGCAGCGATTTGCTTTCCGTAATCCTACTTTTTGATGATCTGCCTATCCACCTCGTCACCGCTTCTTATACCTTACCACGATGGGAAACACCTATTCCACCACCTTCGAGCTTTCATCCATCGTCATATCCTTTTGGAAGCCAATCTAGTGGGACAGTGTATTTTTCGACAGTGTTCAGAGACCGCGATGTCGAGTTGGGGAGGATTCACCGAGTTTGCACATGTCACGACCGGCATGAGTTCGATGGGTCTTGATAGTTCGATCCAGGACCACGACTACGATTCGACCATCGCCTTCTCGATCGTTTCGAGTTCGAGTTTTCAAGTTGATCCTGAGGAAGACTACGATGAAGATTGAATTTAATAATTTTTTATTAAACATTTTATTGCACTTTTTATTCGACATTTGTCATTTACATGTTGGTTGGTTTTCATTTTTCGTTAGTTTTACAATTGTTTTATAAAAATTTGGTTTGCATTCTAGATCGTTTAGTTTTTATAAACTATAAAAATCACAAAAATAATTTTTGTATTATTATTACGTCGTTTTTCAAAAATATAATATGTCGTTTTATCCGTTCGTAACAAAATCAATTAACCACTATGAAGTTGCTTCGAGGAAATAACCAAAACTTCACACGTGAAGTAAAAAAACAAAACACAAGTTGTCTTTTACCTCTGTCCCCTCGCAAAAAGTAGGATGAGGCCGGACCGAGCCGGCATTTTCCCGGACCGGGCCGTGAAGAATGAATATTTGAGTCATTCTTGAGTCCGTCTAATGCACACACGTAAGATTTTTTACTATCTATTTAAGGAAGTAGAAGGAGGAGCAACAAATGCTCATATCTTTACCATCTTCAATTCTCCTTCTTTTATTTTTTAGTAAGTTTTAAAAATGTCGAACCACTCTTCACCATCGGTTAATTCTTACGAGCCTGATACACCGGATCATCCGGAATCTCAAGCTTCTAACGAGAATATCATTTTACACAATCATTTTGCAAATTCTCCAATCCTATTGGAGAAAGGTTTAAATTTAGATAAGCTTGATCAATGGGGAAAAACTATGATCCGTAGTTGTGGCTGGAAGAAATTTGTAAGTACACCGAGAGGTAGGATAAATGTCTCAATAGTGCGAGAATTTTATTCTGCACTTATGACGACATCTATGATAGAGTCTACACAAATCGTTTTGGTAAGAGTGAGTGGTCATTCCTCTCTCTTCATCTATTATAAATCAACTCTTTGAAATACCACCGATTCTGATGCAAAGACTTTGAAATAAAATGGGGACTAGACAATGCATACAATCATTTGAATAAAGTACACGAGTCTTTCCAATGTCTGCTCCTCGCTTTTTGATACAAATCACGACATGTCAACACGAGCTTTACTTCCACATCTAAAGCGTGGAAGCATTTTATAAATTCTCGAGTTTATCCCACCTGGGATTTTGGAAGTTTGGCTGAGAATGAAATGCTTCTACTTTTTGCTTTGGCGTTTGGTGAATTTGTTGACTGGGGTATTTTGATTCAGAGAAATGTGTTGGAGTTTGCGATCACGAGAGGTAGTAGGGGGAAACCTATGCCTAATTCATGGATGATATCACGTTTGTGTACTCTTATGAATGGAGTGGAAGAGTTGGAGACGGATGAGATTTTTCCGTCTAGAGATAGTCGGTTTGGTTTGCTACCGGTTGATACACCGGGTTGTTCGTCTACCATTTAGAGAGTTGTTTGTTGGTTTTATTTAAATTTGAATAAGTTAAATTAAGTTAAGTTAGAAGTTTCTTTAGTTAAGTTAAGTTTTTCTTTTTAAGTTTGTAATAATGTATCTTGTTTAATATATATGTCTTAGTTTTTTAAGTTTGTTTTAATTAGTATACGCTAAAATAAAATCAGAAAAAACGTTAATAGATAATTTTAATTTTATTTTCAAACCTACTTCTTTACTACTCATTGAACATCGGGACGATGCCACTTCGTAAGTGGGGAGTAGAGTTAGGTTAGAAAATTCATTAAAATTTTCGAAAATAGTCAAAAACAATAATTATATTATATGTCTAATTTAGATTTTAATAAGATTTTAAGTTTATATAATTGAGTAATTAATATTAGATATTATTTTTTATAAAATTATATAAGTATGTTGATATTTATAAGTAAAATTTTTAGAATCATTTTCAATATGAATTATGAGTTTGGAATTGGACTAAGTTTGTTGATTTTTTGGCACCACAAAAATATAACTATAGCCAAATAACCTACTCTCGGCTTTGATTAGAGTGATCAAGACCTCACTCAAAATTGTCAATTGTGATTAAATAACCGAGCTTTAGCTATTTTGGTCTACATTTCCTTGAAATACCGCAAGTTTATACGTCTTATAAAAAGAGATGGAGACATAAAAGCTAAGTTTTGGTATATCTTTGAGATTGGAAAGATTAGATAAGTAGTAGTATATTCGATCTTACTCTCATGACACTTGCAACATAGCCGATTTTGGTAATAAGTTCGGATATATTAATATTCTATAAAAGAATTAAGAACGAAGCACCATATTTACAATGAATTAATCAAATATCGTATCTTCCTTATCTCGTGATTAACAACTTAAAAAAAAAGAAATGATCGGTTGTAGCTACCAATGATTGGAGTGAGTAGGGTATTATCACGAAATGTCCTATATCACTATGAGGTAATTAAGCTCCCGATTGCTTTTGATGATAGTAGAAATTTAGGGGTATTATCACGAAATGTCCTATTCTTTGGGAATGAGGCACAAGATAAAATGAAAGAGGAAAAGTTGAATCATAAGATCTCGGGAATTATTACAAGTTTAAGGAAACCGGACTTGTAATTTTCGATCGAAAGAGTAATACTCCGATCAATCTTGATGAAGCAATGCCTGTAAGTTTGATTTTCTACACACACTCACGCTTTTAGTTCTTAATCTTGAAAAAAAAAAAAAAAAAAAAAAAAAAAAAAAAAAGAAAAAGAAGAGAGAAAATCTGAAAAGAGATGCTATTAATCGATGATTATGTTTTTTTTTCAAAATATGAAGATGTAGACGCATGACGACTCGCTCTTTCTTTTTGATTAACCAACATCTTGAACCTAAACTCTATAAGCCATTTTTGTCGACTACCACGACCGAGTTTCCGATTCGAATTTCATAATAGTTGCGATTAAAAATAATTTCAAATTTTATTTATACTTCTTAAGTATTACATATATAATTTTATCTAAATAATATTTAATGTTTAAGTTATTTCGGTTATATACTCTTTTCTGCCTTCTTAAGATTTTAAATTTGGATAGATAATATATTTATAATATTGACAATATAAAATATAATCGAAAAATTATACTATCTTTTATTATCGCTTTTTTTTCTTCGGGACGATCAAAAGTTTAAGTGGGAGTAATTGATGTATTATTTTATATGATTAAATATACGTTATATTATTATGTTTTATTAACGAATTCTATATAAAATATATGAAATTATGGTATAAAATGTTAGTCTTTATAATTTAGAGTATTTAGTAATAATAATAATAAAAAGTTGTAATTATGTACCGATTTTAGTAAATCGAGTGTAAATGTCGATTTACGTGGGTATTTGTGATGTTTTATTGCAGATTTATAACCCGAGACCCGAGAATCGACATATTGAAGTTTAATCATATCTCCGGAATGATTTAGAGAGTGCCACTTGAGCTTAAATGGTCAATTGAAAAGTTTAAGTGGTTAAGTCACCAACCAATCTGGATAAGTGGTAATAGAAATGTCTTCGACAAACGAAATGATTTCATCAAAACAACATTTTCAGAGAAAGTGTTCTTCACGAAAGTTGTAGATTTTTCCGAGAGCTTTCCAATGCAATTTAAATTATGAAGATTGGAGGTCTACAACTTAAACAATGATCAAGTGGCTAATCGATTTGGATTAAGAAAAATCCCGTAAAAGCTTCGGAGGAACACGAGGTTATCAAGAAGGCGTTATCTGGAGAAGAGTCCTTCATGAAAGTCGTAGATTTTCTCGAGACCTTAATTTTGGCATTTCGTTTGCAATTTATGGAGGTCCGTAACTCGAGATATGAATTTTAGAAGTTTAATAATTATATATAAAAATAATATCTTCATCGCGCGTCTTTGGAGTGATCAAGTTAGTGGGAGTAATCATTAGTCCGGACCGAGCCGGCCTAATATCGGACAGTCCGGCCTTGAGGCCTTTGTCTATATAAAGGAGTTGATCAGAGAAGCAGACGAGTGCACCAAATATATATAAACCATATCATATATATATTCTCCTCTCTTCTCTTTTCTTTTTAATTTTTAGTAGTAGTTGTAAATAAGGCCTTACGCTGTAATAATGTAGTTTTAGTATTGTTATAATGCTCGGAAAATCTCGGAAGTCGGTTTTGCTAAAGAAGTTGTAATGTCCGGAAAATACGATTACGAATCATTGCCGTATTCGGGTAACTTTTCTTAAGTATTTATGTTTGTTTTTATATTTTTCGTTGTTATAATGTTTTTAGGCTAAATATAATCTTGGCCAAAACTATGTAATCGGTTTTATTTCGATCTTTTCGTTAAAGAAATGTTGTTAAGTTAAAATGACTAAAATTGAGTTAATTGAATCTTTTTCTATTTTGATCGTATTCGTATTGACATATTTAACCGATCTGAGGAATTCATAATCTAATTATGAATTGGCGCCTCGTAGTCAGGATATGAAATAAAAGATAGAAAAACCGGAGGGTAAAATTGGCCGTGTGAACAACGTGATAACGGAATCCGATTTCCTACCCGGGGGTAAATTTGTTTTGGGAGAAATGAATTTTATTATAATTTGTACTCGAGATCGTAATAATGTTAAATCATCAGTTTAATTGAAACTTAAACCGGAAAGTTAAATCGTCCGGCTTTGACAACCGGAGCCTTTAAAATAAAATTGACCGCTTGTGAACGGAATGACTCCTTTTATCTAAAGGTAGATTTGTACTCGGGACCGCTTGATTAATTCGTTTTACCGTAATGATTGTGGACCTTGGGTGATGCAATGGACATTTGACAATTTCATACGCTCGTGTGAGGAGGAATTGTTTACCTCAGAGAGTGCACCGCTTTCACTTACTCAATTGGACCTAAAATAAAAGGAGAGATCGAACACATTTCAATTAATCGAAAGATCGTATAAACCAATTATATAAGTTTTGGTGAGTTCTCTAAAATTATCTCATTTAATATATTGGTATCTATATATTTATATCTATATATATACTTTGCAATTTATGTACATCTATATATATTTATATATCTATATATATTATATTAGAATAACTTTTAAATTACGTATTTATTTTATGTTGACTAGAATAGTAGTGATACGTGTTATAAAATTGCGATTTAGATCGAGTTAAATAATGACTCTTTGGTGTTTAACCACACGTAAAAGAAATTACCAAGTTCCACGAGGATTCGACACTCGACTCACCATACTAGCACCACAATTTGACCGGTACTGCTGCGGTTAGGATCGTTTAAACCAGAAACGTCTGTCAAGATTTTAGCGCCGTTTCCAAGGTTAGGTTTAGGCGGTGTCACCATGCAAGAACAAAACATATAGAATTGGACATTCACTATGTGAGAAATCAAGTCATCAACAAGCGATTATCGATCAGATTTGTACCATCCTCCATCTGGTGGTGATGCACTCACCAAAGCACTACCAGGACCTCAATTGGCAAATCTCAGAGGCAAACTGAATGCAGTCACAGTTCTCACATTCAGTTTGAGGGGGCATGTTGAGAATTAAATATTAGTTTTAGATAGATTTGTCTTATCCAAGGAAGTGACACTTGTCACAATCTTATATTAGCCACTTGGTATGTGTGTGTAACTACTATGTGTAGCATGTCACTATATATGAGTGTACTACACAACATATTTATCTATGAAAAAGATTGTATCAATCTATATTGGATTCTGTTAGCTTCTATCCCGATCGAAAAAATAAACGTCTAACCAATTAAGTTTATAATTACAATGGTTGAATATACATTTACGATGTATTAAGAATTATATATAGGTCGTACTTTTCAAGAAAAAATATTATAGGGCGTACGTGGCATGCACCCAAAATGCGTGGCACACCCAACTAAAATGGACACAATAATATGATCAATTTCTTGTTTCACTAATATGATCAATTTCAAAGTTTAAAGATACGACATGAAATGGACACAATAACGTGAATCTTACCCATTATGATTTATAGAACATGCTATGGCTACATAAGTTTGTCGGAAATTGGTAAATCAGGCCACTGTAACTTCTGACATTTTTTTTCAGGTCAACATTTTTTGATATTTTTTTTTTCAGGTTCCCCGTCCAAATTTGGACGATTTCGTCCAAATATAGTCAAAACCGTCCAAATTTGGATTTCTTTTCGTCCCAATCCATTCGATGACCAAAATGGGACGGAATCCGCTCAAAATTCGGACCATAACGTCCGGTGTGATTAATTCCGTCCAAATTTGGACAGTTCGCCCAAATTTGGACGGAATGCCCAAATAGGGTAAGGTACACGTATGATGGGATAATGTTGAGCGTATGGTAAGTGTGAGGCCAGACAAGGCGGTGTGCTGTTATTTTTCATTCCATCATATTCCATCTATTTCCTAAAGTACTACCTTCGTCCCAAAATGTAAGTCCCTTTGGGGTTTTTTCACACTTATTAAGAAATGTGGTTAAATTGGTTATATATCATTAATTTTGATTAAAAAGACTAAAATGACCCTTTATTGTAATTAATGCAAAGTGGTAAAAAAATGGGTGAGTATATAATAAATAAGGGGTAAAAGGAGAAAAATCTAATAAATGCTCCATTGGTATTCTAAATTGATTTATATTATAGGACAAATTTAAAAACCTTAATGGGCTTATATTTTGGGACGGATGTAGTATTGAAAATAGGTTGTTTCCATTCACTCAAACGAAATTTCATTTCATTCATTTAATTTATAATCGTACTAAACAATAGAATGAAATAAAAAAAAAAAAAAAAAAAAAAAACATTTCATTCCATTCTAATCCATCAAAACAAACTAACATAACTCCTTCATTGGCTTTTGATTTTCGGAAACGCTAGTCCCACAACAAAAAGACATTGCAACCAAATCGCTTACAATACGTTTACATCATTAATAATAATAGTGAATCACCCAGCTGAACCCACCCCGGCCACAGATCATCTCCGATAGTGAAAGGGGTAAGGAACACTTCTTTACCCCCTCAAAATACCCAATTAATCCAAGAAGAATACCTCAGCCAAAACAAAAAAACCTCTACTCGAACAGCTCTTATTGACCTCTCCAATGGAATTTCATCATAATCGATGTATAAATGTGTTGTATTCATTAATCATGACCGTTTGTTATAAAAGTAGTACTACCTTCGTCTCAAAGTGTAAATTCGTTTGAGTTTTTTCACAATGATTAAAAAAGTTGGTTAAATTGGTTATGTATCATTAATTTTGATTGAAAAGACTAAAATGATCTTTGACTATTATTAATACAAATTAGTGAAAAGTAGATAAGTATATAATTAGTGGATGGTAAAAGAAGAAAAAATTAATAAATGATTTATTGATTTTGTAAATGAAACCAAAAAAAACTAAATGAACTAAGGGATAGGAGGGGCGGATGTGGGATCGGGTAGGTGAAGCGATCTTATGGGCGAGTGTAAATTTTTTTAGGGGCAAAAAAATACACAAAATATGTAATAGTGTGTTTTCGGATCTAAGGAAGTGACTTGACCCCCTACCCTCTTCTTAAATCCGCCCCTGGATAGAGGTAGTATTACTTAAACAACATACCCATAAACTGTTAGAGATAATGACAGAATTTTCTATATCTAGAATATTCTGTCATTATCTCTAACATAAACTACTCATAACTTCCGAGTTCCTACAAACACGAAAGACTTGTATATAAACTCGGATGATGATACATTCACAATGTCGAGAATAATATTCATAATAGTTAAATTTTAGTATTTGTAATTTATTATTTATGTCTTGTTGGCCAGGTCGGCTTGAGATTATATATTTGTATCTATACTATTCAGTTAATCAATGAAATACAATACATCTTAAATTATGTTATGGTAGCAGAGCAGGAGATCCCAGAGCCTGCATTCGTGTGAAAAAAAAAAAAAAAAAAAAAAAAACCAAGTGTTGGCCCCCATGTTTTTCTTATAGACCCACACTTTCCAAACAAAAAAACAAGTCAAGTTTGTTGAGCCTCTCTCCTTTCTTATACCATTGATTGTGTGGGAACTCTTATTAATAAAGAGGGATAAAACAAAGAGTAATGATAGTGACACAACGAGTGCCACAACGTGTATCTACATCATTGATCATAATGAGGTAATGATGATCAATGAGTCTACATTAGGAATCAAATGTATAGATATACGTTGTGTCATAATGGTTGTGTCTGTAACACTACTCTAAAGCAAATAGTGGTAGGTGCACTACACAAATTACATACCATTTCCCTATAAACTCACACATATCCGTAATAAATCATCTCAAATACTTAAGGGTCAAATATATTTGTTTTTACATATTATTATCAAAACGACGCAGTTTTAAAAAAATAAATACACGATTAGATGATTTTCACATTTAAAATTTATGATTACATCATTGTACTTGAGAGAATAGTCATTGAGAGGATCATGTTCCTTGATCATGTGGCCCTAACGAAACAATCCTTACCCTATTGCATTACCTACCCACAAACTATTGTTGAGAAGAAAATGACATGAGACTGCTTTGGTCAAATTTGCCATCCACCTAATATATATATAGTGGGACGATTTTCAACAATTACTACAAAATAAAACCTTCTTTTTCATCTTCTTTATAACACTCATCTTCTTCTCTCCTCTCAAAATTTCATGTTATCTCCATAATTTTCACACCCCAAAAGTTTCCTTTTTTATTTTTTGTTCTTATTGGTTGAAAAACAATGCAGAATTCAGACAGTCTCCACCACTACCACGCCCACTCCGACACGGAGGTGGCCGGAGGAAACGAAAGAACATTCTACAGCGGCCCTCTAAACAAAAGAGGAACACGAAAAAGTGCTAGATTCAACCTCCCGACCACCGGCGGCAGAACCGCCGCCGTCGATGATACTTATGTCGAAATCACTTTAGACATCCACGATGACTCTGTGGCGGTTCACAGCGTGAAAACCGCCGGCGGAGCCGACGTGGAGGATCCCGAGCTAGCATTGCTAGCTAAAAACTTAGAGAAGAAAGCGTCTTTTGGTTCATCCGTTGCGAGAAATGCTTCGTTCAGAATCCGGCAGGTTTCGCAAGAGCTTAAACGGTTGGCTTCGTTTACGAAAAAGACACATGCCTCCGGCGCCGGGAAATTTGATCGGAATAAGTCGGCTGCTGCTCATGCGCTTATGGGGCTCAAGTTTATCTCTAAGTCCGATGGGTGTATCGGCTGGGCTGCCGTGGAGAAGCGGTTCGATGATTTCACGACGACTACTAATGGGTTGCTTCCACGTTCGCTTTTTGGTGAATGTATAGGTAAATTTCCATGAAAAAAATCTCAACAACTATATGCATGGACTTAGTAAATACTAACTTTTATGTTACACATTATTTTTCCTATTTATTATTATGACACAAATATACTTATAACAAATCATCTCAAAACATTGGAGGTAGTTCTTTCCAAAAGTACTTTTACACTCACAACAAAATAGTTAGGAGGTCGGAGTGGAAGCCGGAAGGGACTCCGGTCGTTTAAGTAAGAGGTCTCGGGTCGAACCCTTGTTGATGCAACAAATGAGTAGTCATATACAATTATTTGGAGATACATTGTTTAGGGGTCGGCCGTCCTGCCGCCAATAAATTAAGGTTGCGCCACCATGGACGGAACACAATTTTACACTACTGTAAACCTCGTATCGAATAAAGGGTCTAACATCATGATCATCATTGTCGTTGTGAAATAAAAGTTGACACAATAGCATTTTCTTTGATACCTTTGTTACATTCGGTCTGATATTTCGTTGTGGCAGCAGCGGATGTGATTTTTTTGGGTTTAGGATGCTTAAGATTTGCGGGTTTGAAATTTCAGGAATGAATAAAGATTCAAAAGAGTTTGCGTTGGAGCTATTTGATGCACTTGCTAGAAGAAGAAACATAATGGGTGATTCAATTACCAAAGCTCAATTAAAAGAATTTTGGGATCAAATTTCTGATCAGAGTTTTGATTCTAGGCTTCAGACTTTCTTTGACATGTAAGATTTAGAACCCAAATAATTATATATATATATATATATATATATATATATATATATATATATATATATATTTTTGGTAATTTAATGGATTTTGGAATAATAAATGATAAATATTTATAATAATTCAGGGTTGATAAAGATGCAGATGGTAGAATTACAGAAAATGAAGTAAGAGAGGTATGCACGACTTATTTGGCAATTAAATGCACAATTTTTTTTATTTTATTATTATTTCAATATGCTCCCAATTGTAGTGGGGATGCATACTATAATCACTAGCCCAACTTGGGCATAAATATATATGTCAAATCAAGTAAATGATATATTCCTCAAAAAACAAAAAGTAAAGGATATATTCAATTTCCATATTTTACTATAAGGTTACATTTTTATTAATATTATATATATTGTGAAATGTAACGTACATTGATTAATATGAATTCGTTATAATCAATAATGATAAAAAAAAAAATACAGAGCAATAAATGAAATTAATATCCGATGTATAATTATTTCTTGAAATATTGTCAAAATAAATGACACTTAATTTTTGCCTGCAGATTATAACCCTAAGTGCTTCAGCAAATAAGTTATCAAATATCCAAAAACAAGCTGATGAATATGCAGCTATGATCATGGAAGAGTTAGACCCTAGCAATAAAGGATATATTCTGGTAATAATTACATTTATGAATTTCCGTTTTGAAATTAAATCATGTGTACGTAATGAATACTGTAAACAAGTTAAATTTATAAATAAAATTCAAATAATTCAGATGCACCTGCAGTAGTATCTTTGTTTAAATCTCAAATACATTTATCATTGTAATTGTATATATATATAGAAATTCGGATACATTTCAACATAAATAAAAACTCATAAAATGGAGAAAAATGACGTTTGATTTAGTATATGTGTATCGTTTTTGTCTGCAGGTTGAAAACTTGGAAATGCTTCTTCTTCAAGCTCCTACACAATCCGTACGAGGCGAAAGCCGAAACCTAAGCCAAATGCTAAGCCAAAAACTCAAGCCGACATTATCACACAATCCAATAAAAAGATGGTTTGAAGATTTTAACTACTTTTTACAAGATAATTGGCAAAGGATTTGGGTGATGACACTATGGATTGGAATAATGGCTGGTTTATTTACATACAAATACATACAATACAGAAATAGGGCTGCATATAAAGTTATGGGTGCTTGTGTTTGTATGGCTAAAGGTGCAGCTGAAACTTTGAAGTTGAATATGGCTATTATTTTGTTGCCAGTTTGTAGAAATACAATTACTTGGCTTAGGAATAAGACTAGGCTTGGTGGTGCTGTCCCTTTTGATGACAACCTTAATTTCCACAAGGTACGTATACGTATACGACGACACTCGCATATAGCTTTCAGATGCATGCATGAATACTTTTGTCTTGTAGCGTGTTTAATATTCGATACATATCTGATATTTTGTGAACCCGTAATTCATGGATACTTTTGTTTAGTAAAATGTCTTATATTCGATATGTATATGATTTGGATAGGCAAGGATACTTAGGTTACACATCTAGGGGTAAATTTGTAATTTTTAACATTTCTATGATTTTTGCAGGTGATAGCATGTGCGATCGTGATCGGTGTAGGAATCCATGGGATATCTCATCTAACATGTGATTTTCCAAGATTGTTACATGCAAGCCCTTCAAAATATGAACCTATGATACCCTATTTTGGAGAACAACCTAAAAACTATTGGCATTTTGTCAAGAGTTGGGAGGGCATAACTGGAATTATAATGGTGGTTTTAATGGCGATTGCATTCACATTAGCAAGCCCTTGGTTTAGACGCAATAGGATTGACCTACCAAAGCCATTGAATAAGTTGACTGGTTTTAATGCCTTTTGGTATTCACATCATCTCTTTGTGGTTGTCTACACTTGCCTTATTGTTCATGGACAAAAGCTCTATTTGACTCACAAATGGTACAAGAAAACGGTGAGTTTTTTCATCATATTTTTCCATTTTTTCAGAAAGCATAATGTTATTGTCATAATTATTTTTCGGACACGGTATGACGTGTTGTTAGCGAGACAATTCATAATGTGACAATATGACATCTATTTAAATAGATGTGATGTCATGAGTTGTTTAATAATCAAATTATGTCATATTATTTATTGTGTCAGAATAATTGTAACAGTATCGTTACTTTTTCAGGAATGACTATTGTTAAAGGCCACATTAAACCTCATAAGAGTTATTAACTTATTATACATCAGTAACTTGGTGGATATATCATGTGGAGGACTGAGATTTGCAAGATTTTACCCTTAAACACTCGTACAGTGTGAGAGGGAGTATGTGAAAACACATTTCACTTCCACTTTGATATAAACAACAAATTTCTGCTAATAACTTTTCTCCATCAAACCTATATTTGTATGCAACCTAGTGATAATCGACATTTGCACCATCGATTCTTAGGATCGATCCAGTGAAAAATTCTAGAACTAAAATCGAATTTTACATGATCGATTATTTCTGTATGTATGGTGTAGAAGTAAATTCATGCATGTGGAGCCTTTAAAGTACCATTTATAAAGGAATATCTTATTGCCACAAATATGATACCACAACATCTGACACACACAACATATTTTTACATCATTGATCATGACGTACGTAGGACTTATTAAATGATATGAGACTCATTATTTCATAAACTGTTGTAGTAATAACACCGTCGTTTTAAAAATGTTTTAATTTTTGTACATACATTTAATGACAGACATGGATGTATTTGGCATTTCCCCTCGTGCTATATGTTAGTGAGAGATCGCTTAGGGCATTCAGATCAAGTGTCAAGCCCGTCAAAATCCTAAAAGTAAGAACACCATTCTTTATACAAATACTTATACATTTGTCCTATCATATATAATTCTATTATTCAAGTTATAAAACTATTTTATTATTATGTAATTATGTGTATAATATGAAATAATTGTTATTATTTTGTGTGTGTAGGTGGCTATCTATCCAGGAAATGTTTTGTCACTTCACATGTCAAAACCAGTGGGATTCAAATACAGAAGTGGACAATATATGTTTGTTAATTGTGCTGCTGTGTCCCCATTTGAATGGTAGGTGAAATGTTAGTCTCATTGTTTTTTAAAACTACTTCTTTGTATAAAACTATAAGTTTATGTCTAAATAAACTATAAGTTTATATGGTTAATTTATATTAATAAAAGGTGTATAATATAATGTTTAAGTGTATTTTGGGGTAATATTTCAAAATATGTTAGATTCTACATCATTTTATGTATTTTTTTTAAATTTTTTTTGATAATAATAAAAAAAAAATTTGCAGGCACCCATTCTCCATAACTTCTGCACCTAGGGATGATTATTTGAGTGTCCATATTCGGACTCTTGGTGATTGGACCCGACAACTACGGACCGTTTTCTCTGAGGTAAAGATTTTTATTTTATTTTTCACTCAAGGTAAAGATTTTTATTTAAAGATTTACAATGTTTCTATATCATTCTCCATAATTTAAATCCTTTAATTACTATTTGGAAGAATTAACAAATACTATATTAACAAAAATGAATAAGAAAGGGTTTGTTTTAACATGGAAGGAAGGTACATTAAATCGGAGTGTTTGAAGGAGTCTGGATCTCTCTCTGTGATGATTACTAGAGTACTCTATTGAGATGAAATTACTTTGATTTCGATGATATTTTCCTAAACCGTAGATATTTTCTACTACCACACATATTTCTCCGATACCACATATATTTTTTTTGGTCTTGAAATATTCGACAATCATAGGAAGTGGGGTAATATCTCCGGTATTGTAGAAATATGCGGTGCCAGAGAAAATTCACCAGAATCTCCAAAAATTCATCGATTATTATAGGGTGATCATTGCAGAGAATCTGGATTCTGTGTTGAAGTACCGGTTGGTAACACGAGAGATTTTGTGATGCAATGGTTATTGAAAAGTTATATCAAGTGAAATATAATACAGCTTTTCATTTTTATGGCCTTCGACATAATACACCCTCATTGTGTGTGAGATGTTAGAAATGAAATATTGTAATGTATGTCATTTGGTACAACCTTCATACATGGATTGTATTGTAAAATTTGTCCGGTAAAACCGTATTAGATAGACACTTAATTAGCCCCCTCCCTAAAAAAATACAACCATTGAATTATAATTTTAGGCTTAGACATAAAAAAAGAACATATTAACAAAGTAAGCTTCCTTTCCAAAAAAAAAAAAAAAAAAAAAAAAAAAAAAAAAAAAAAAAGCACTAAACTTGCATTATAGCATTTATGTGCAACTGTATTATTACATCCCTCAGTGGAAGACATTAAATAAACTTCGACAAACTTGCATGATCCAAGGCTTAGCTTTATAGATACAATTAATGTACTCCCTCCGATCGAAAATATAAGTCATCATAGTTTTTTTACTATGGTCTTATAATATAAGTCATTCACAATATCAAGATAGTATTATCGAATATTTTTCCATATCTTACCCCTAATTTATATCAATCCAACCACTTTTATTTACTCCACAATTGTTGTATTTATGATAGTCAAGAGGTGTTTTAGACATTTTATCTATATATTAATTATATTTAAATGCTTTCTTAATCAATATAAAAATTCTAGGGGGGACTTATATTTTAGACCAAGGCAGTATATATCAACAATTAATATACGTACATAATATGCTCTTAATCATTCCTTATGATAACAACAAAAGATGGTGGAGCTTTCTATAACAATGGCTAATGATTTTGACATATATATGGATATAAATCACTTTTTAATTTTTGGTATTTTGTTAGGTATGTCAGCCACCACCAAATGGGAAAAGTGGACTTCTTAGAGCAGACTCGTTACAAGTAGAAAATAACCCCAAGTAAGCCCTTCCTATTCTCCACATATATATACACTATATTTAACTATACGTGTTATACATTTTTACATTTTTGATCAGGATGTAGTAACAAACGATTAATACGAGACTAGTCATAATCAAGCGTTATGATGTATAAATACTTTGTCTAATAGTGTGTCTCGTATTTGACTGATACATATATGCACTTGATATATTTAGAGCACACCTAATGGTGAATTTGTAATTTATAAAAGTTGGACACTCGATTCAGATACGTGAAACGATGAACAATGTTGAAAATTAAGTAAAAATGAGTAATTATCCAAAATGATCATGAGCAACTGCCATAGAGAACAACCAGAATTTGTCTTATTTTATGTGTTTTATTGTTTATTATTTGGTCGTTATGGTTTTATTATATTCAATATGGTCTTTGTAACTTTAATATTTACCCATGTCTCTGAACCCATTACCTATATTTCTAGAAATATCTCACTTGCGTATCCGGAATCTGTGTATCTGTACTCACGCATTTGTACTCGTACTATCTAGATCAAAAGTGTGAAATTGTGTTTCATGTGTTAGTCGTCGTGTCATAACTGTTATGATAGTAACACTTGTTTCTATATATATAAAAGGTGATTAAAGCAAGATGATACCTTGTTTTCTCCTTGGACAATGACATTAAGAAAATAGCTAGTGATATTCTTATGACTTTTGTCTTATTGTTACACATAAACGAGTAGGACTACTAAATTAACCTAATTAGTGCTGATTTATAATATGATTCTAATAATTATATGATGATCAAAACAGCTTTCCAAGAGTGTTAATTGATGGACCATACGGAGCACCGGCACAAGACTACAAAAAATACGACGTAGTCTTATTGGTTGGCCTAGGAATCGGAGCAACACCGATGATCAGTATAGTGAAAGATATAGTGAACAATATGAAAATGATCGAAGAAAAAAGAAGATTCAATAGAAAACGGCACCCCGCTGACCAGTCCACAAAATAGTAAGCGAAGAAATCATCAGAATCGATATCGGAGGAACTTGAGAACAAAGCGTGCGTATTTCTATTGGGTTACGAGAGAACAAGGTTCGTTCGATTGGTTTAAAGGATTATGAATGAAGTTGCGGAAATGGATAAAAAGGAGTGATCGAAATGCATAATTATTGTACTAGTGTTTATGAAGAAAGCGATGCCAGATCGGCTTTGATAACTATGCTTCAAACGCTTAATCATGCTAAACACGGCGTGGATGTTGTCTCCGGCACTAGGGTTAAGTCGCATTTTGCTAAACCTAATTGGAGGAATGTGTATAAACGGATTGCTCTTAATCACTCCGGCCAAAGAGTTGGTAAGTTCATAATATTTTTATTTCTTTTTATTTTTCCTTCTAATTAAAGTTTGAAATAATTACATCAATTTGTAAAAGTGCATAACATAACATGGTTGAGTCAAACTAGTGAAACAAATTAAACAAGGTTAGGTTAAACATACAAATAGCCTTTTGATGTGAAAGTCTTTAGTGCTCACTTTTAATGAATCATACCAATTTGCACGTCTTCTTTTAACTTTTTGTGAGGTGAGTTGAATTGGATGTTAGAATATTATGATGCATAATGCCTAAAAATTCAACCCTCCCACTTCTTGTTGTCTCCTCATTATTAGGTTTGTTACAAAGACACTATTTGCCATGTTTTTTGTATTATTATAACTTAAAGTATCGTTAAACTCACAATCACTCTGACACAACAAATATCACAGTATGATATGTCAATGAGAATCTCATGATGCATCATCTGTACAAAGTGGGGTTTCATTTCTACACCCCGGCCGAGTGATTTTATTGGCACATCAAATTTTAACATTTGTTGTGTTAAAAGAATGTTAGATTATAAGTAAAATGGATAATGACATTCAGTCTGTTTTGTTTCACAAAATATCCGCATTTATGGCCAATGTTTCATCTCTCTCTCTCTCTCTTTTTTAAACCCCATTTATGATGTTCTTCTATATTCATGTGTCAAATTTCTAGCATAAAATATACAAAATAATACAACAAATAGAAACTTGACATGTAGCAATGTGAACTGAAAATGTAAATAAAAATAAAAAAATCATGGATGATCAGAGGTTAAAGTGTGAAAATGCATCGTGGATGATAAACGAAAATTTAGTAAAGCAAATTAATCAAAAAGGTAATTATCCCTATGTAAAATGCTCAAATTGTGAAATATTTTTAAATACTGTATAATTATTATTGATTGAATTTTTTGTTGTGGAATTTCAGGAGTATTTTATTGTGGAGCACCAGCACTTACAAAAGAATTAAAACAACTAGCTTTGGACTTCTCACACAAAACCTCGACTAAATTTGAATTCCACAAGGAAAACTTTTGATTGAGAATCAAACATACCAAGTTGTACAGCTAGTATTTATACTTGAATATTTTATTTTATCTATATATATTTTTTTGTGATAGATGAAATTTAGTAATTATAAGTTACTATAAGAAATGGTATAGTTTTGATTGAAGAATTGATTAAGGTCAACTATATGTATGGTAGAGGGTAAAAATAGTGAAAAATGTCTTTGTTTGTAGTAGGTTTTGTGGAGCCAAGCCACCACTTAAAATGTAGTGGGGGTTTAAAGATTAGGTGAAGGTGAATGTAGTAGTAGTAAATTTTGACAATAATATTGTGCTGTATGTACTTTATACTATGATGCAATTATTACTAACCTTTTTATTTATATTATGCATTATACATTTTCCAAAGAATATTCCATTAACAGTTTCATAAGTTCTGCATATTTTAAAAGTCATTGTGGGAACTAATGACCAGACTTTCGATTTCACCGCTTCTGTTGGATTGAAGTATCGTTTTAGACCGAAATGATTATGTATTTTTTGCTTTGTGACAATGTGTTCATAAACACAAATTCGACGTCAAAAAGTGAATTCTAAATATGGAAAATAATATAATAAACACAAATTTCGAACCATGAACTTGTATCTTACTCTCTCCGCTTTTATTTATATATCGCAGAGAAATCACACAGATTAATAAAATAATTAATATGTCTAAAATATAGTATTGGAAATGTGTTTTTTTTATTGGAGATGTAAATACTTTGTTGGTAAATGAGTTTTTAACATTGGGAATGTATTTTTTTTTTATTAGAGATGTAAATATTTTGTTGTTAAATGTGGAAAAAATAATAAATAATGCATTAGGAAAGTAAAATGACAGATAAATAGAAAAAAAGAAAATTCGAAATATAATGGATAAAAAACGGAGAGGGTATTATATATTCTTATCTTATCTTATAGAGACAATGAGGTGTGTCTTGCGGTGGCCATATGGCGCCTCCTCGCCTTAACCGACATGTGGATTTTTTTAATATATATTTTTATCTTATTTTTGCAACAGAAATGTTTTTTTTCCCTTTAAAACCCAAAATATCTCATTAGCGTTATATAAAACATTTTTTTACTGCAATTAACACTCTATAATTTATACGTATGAACCGAAAATAAAACCGGAAAAAACATCGAACCATTAACCAAATTGAATAAAAAAGCGTGGCAAAGCGTGTATAATTAGTTTTAATAACCAAAATACTATAACCAAATCTATGAAAAATACATGTAAGCGAAATGTTGTCTGAACAATTTTTGATCGTATTAAAAATCAAATGAGCAACGAGGGTGTGTGTCGGTTAGCGTTATATAGAAATCTATCTAAATTTTTTTCGATAGAAATGTTTTCTTTTTCTTCTTTAAAAACCAAAATTTCGGTTAGCGTTATATAGAAACCTAATTTTTTTTTCCGATTACAATTAACACTCTACAATTTATCTGTAAGCTAGTGAACTGAAATTCAAACCGGAAAAAACACCGAACTATTAACCAAATTGAATAAAAATGCGTAACCGAAACATGTATGATTAGTTTTAATAACCAAAATACTATAACCGTCTCGTTCCCTTAAAAAAAAATACTATAACCGTCTATAAATAAATACATGTAACCGAAATGTTGTCCGAACAATTTTTAACCGTATTAAAAATCGAATGAGCCAACGAAGGTGTACTCAGGTGGCCAAATTGAATTAAAAATCGAATCAAAGCGTGTATAATTTGTTTTTATACTGGCATAGCGTAGATCCAACGTATCAGTGCATAACGAACGATGCGGGTAAGAGTTTCCCGAAAAATGGAGCAAACATGCAGAAACATGGGGAGAAGCACGGGAAGTTCTACAGTAGAGACTTTCAGCAGTGAAGTCGGCGTATGGTGATTACGGACCACGCGGTTTATTACGTAATAAAACTATGTGGCCCGTAATCACCCACGCGCGACTTCACTACATGAAATCTCTATGTAAACTTCCCGAGAAGCTATAGTCCCATTTTTGTTCCTTTCTGCATCATCATTATTATTGAAACTTATGTGTGAAGAAAAACGTGCATCGTAAGTCGAACTTAGATTTATAGACAGGCACATACTACTTCCGTCCTAAAATATAAGTCATTCTAAGAGTTTTTATACTGATTAAGAAAATGGTTGAATGTTGTAAATTTAAATGTTAAATGTCTAAAATACATCTTGACTATCATAAGGTTTTAGGTCTTGTGACCCTTATCACTACGATTGTTTTCTTTTCCGAAGAATTTTACCGTGAAGACTCACTTTTACAGAGACTCATTAAATACATTTAAAAAACACATATTTTAATATTTATTTAAGAATAACACTGAAAAACGCACATGTTTTTCACTTAAAATAAGTTGAAAAAAACAGTAGTTATGGTGGCCCAAGATCAGTAATTATACCTGCATGTCATCGTGATTTAGAAAAACATGATTGATGGTTGATTTTTAAAGATAAGGGACTACCTTAAAACTTTTAAATCCTATTGATTTGACACACAAACTAAGATTTGATCCAGGACCATTGTAAAATTTATGTTAAAAAAAAAGGCACTATCCACGGTAAAATTTTCTTTCTGTGGGACACCATAACATTATTTGCATTAACTTACCCAATCCTTCTCCATTTTTAGGCTTTTTATTAAACTTGTTCTCCATTGATTAATAGGATAGTAAAGTTTTGCAAATGCTTTTTTTATTAGGCAATTATTACTACCCAGTGTAAGCAAACCAAAATGTGCATGACATTTAATTCGTCTTTGAAAAACCATTGCATTGTATTTATCTTCTATTAATTTGTTATGGGTCTCAATAAAATATTTATCATCGTTTGAATAAACACATATATTTATAATTATATCACTATTTTTCTCTATATCTATATCTATATCTATATCACTCTATATATATATACTAGAGTGTTTCAGGTCTTGCATCGCAAGGCCCATGATTTATCAGCAGTCTGATCATATTCGGTTGAAACATGTTGAACTAATGGTTGTAAACAGAGTACAAGGCATACTAAAGTAGAGAATCAAAGTATTTTGGAATGAACATAAAAGAAGTAGAGGAGTAACCAACAGTAAAGTTGAAGGGCAAAATACCAGATACAGTACTTAAGATTTCCCAAGTTCATAACACATGCATCATCAATAACATATAAAGAAAGCCAATTGATCTGATAACTATGCAAGCATTGTTATCAACCCTCCATCAATATCTTTAGCTCAAGATCGTGATGGATGCAAAACATCAAAATAAAGAAAGGCATACATTGTCTTGGTAGGCAGAATATATTACAAGCAAAAGACGTTCATATCGAAATAGCATTAATTAAGCAGGCTGAACATTCTTCTCTTCGCCTCTGGTTTTTTTCTTTGGTGCTTCCACAATGCTTGCAGGCTCTGAATCAGGGAGTTCTGGGGCAACATTTTCCAAATACTCAACTGTTATTGTACCAATTGCTGGATGCTCCTTGGGCACATTCTTGGATGACTTCCTCGAGAATCTTTTTCGTCGTCGGCGTAAGAAACTGAGCCTATGAGCCATCATCTTTAGTTGAATCAGGCTACAAGAACACAACTTCATCAGATACAACAACAAAAGCTTTTGAATGAATCATGATAGGTGCAGCTGTTTCCTGTGTTTTGCTCTTAGCAAATGCTTACAGTTCGTCAATTGTGTACGTCTTAAGTATCACATATCTTCGAAGCATTGCAGTATTGGATAGCTTATCATCGTACTTCATAATACACACCACTTTTGTGCTATCCAATTCAATGCAAATATCGTTCAAAGGAGACTATACCTGCAAACAAGATGGTGATGCACAACATTATATTTGTTTAAAGAAAGCAAACTTGATTATTTAAAACATATATATGTACGGGCTGAAGATGTCGATAAATACAAAGATCTTTGTTAAAAATAGATAGTGAAAAAACTGGTGCAGGTATTACATGTAATGTTACTTCATTCCATTTTCTCCAGCCAATCATGATACGTGTCAATGAAATTATTGGATGCCAGACTCGTGTTCTACAGAACCATGAGATTTCTAAGAGGTCACATGTGTCTTTATATGGTTGAATGCATAGTACTGCATTTCTCTAAAATGGTAGTCTCACATCCTAAACAGTACCACGGGCGACGTAGAATGGTTTGCTTGTCAAACAACAACAAATGCAATAGAAATATATGTTTTTAAACTCCAGGGACGAAATATAGAGCGGGCGTGTCAGTTCAGAGAGATGACCTCCTGCATATGGATATGGAGAAATAAAATCCACCATGATGTTGTTGACAATCACCCTCCAGTTAAAGTTTTGATCTCAAATGTGCAAACTTGAGTTAGGAACCTCAGGCTAGCTTGAGATTTTGATTAGTTTGCTGCTTTATCTCATTTTGTAATCTGAAAAATTTCCACTTGTTGATTTGAAATAAATGATCGTATTTTAAAAATAAACCATAAAACATAGTAAAGCGCGCGCGCACACACAC
This sequence comes from Gentiana macrophylla, assembly GCA_026214975.1. Lineage (NCBI taxonomy): Eukaryota > Viridiplantae > Streptophyta > Magnoliopsida > Gentianales > Gentianaceae > Gentiana > Gentiana macrophylla. The sequence continues at coordinate 121,867,557 of CM047809.1, read as the reverse complement.
AATGGTTCGTTGCCAAATATTACTGCATATATTTAACATGCCCATTAATCATACTTTATGGGCTATCACAATGGTTCGTTGCCAAACAACCATGTCTAGACTGTGACTACACAACATAATTTTTTTAACTATTGAGTTATGCCTTAGAAACATGTTGAAGAATATCTAATTTACATGAAGAAGTAGAAGCTCGTATGATGTATAACTATCATTAATGCGTTTGATGTTTGTTTGAAATTGCTGGCTTGACACGTGTATATTTGACCAGAAACTTATAATGGCTCGAGGCCTAATACATTAGGTAATTAAGGTAGACGAAGGCTTCAAGCCCTCAAGAGATCAACCCTCTAAGACTTCAAACAAGCCCTGGTCTCAAGATGTGTTTGATTTCTGGGTTGAGGCACATTTGACACAGAATGAAATTCCATATCATCTTAAGGCCGCGAGCAGCGTTTTGGCTTGAGGCATATGATTATGTAGAACATGTATCTTCTGGGCGCTAGGCGTTCCCGTTGTGCGTGAGAAGTATCTTTATTAATGATAGATGATCCTCATTTTTGCATAAAAACATATGTATATTATCAATACAATATCTCTCATCACACTCACGTTGAATAATCTGAATTCCGTATAACATAATATTCTTTTATAGGTTTGCTGATAGCGTAATCTCTCGTTTAAAAAACCTCTATTTCGGGTCACAAAATAAATCTCTATTTCTCGACGACCAACGATGTTTTGTGCACGTTGAAACTTTGTATTTTAAAAGATTAAAAGATAAGAAAACAATCATAGCATTAAAAAATGACTACTATACCTTGATTTTTTGTGCTAAAAAATATAGTATTGGTTTTATATAATAATTTTAGGAAAAATTAGGTAAAAGTCCACTTTTCTCCTCTTAATTAATCTTTAATCCACATTCATTTTTTTAGTTACAATAAGGACAAAATAATTTAACTCGGACTAAAATACCCTAATGAGCATCGCGTCCTAATTTAAGGATGAAGTCAAGCTTTCTTGCTCTCGTGAAACCCACTTTTCCATTTCCATCAAATCCATGGCAAAAGAAGCTCCAATACCGATCCTCATTTGATCAATGGCAGCAGACAGCAGCGAAGGTTCCTCAGCATCTTCAACCATGGGTATGGTTCACGGATCTTTGGCTTGTGCCGGAAAGGTGAGAGGCCAGACCCCAAAGGTAGCAAAACAGGACAGAAGAAGAAGCCCCGTGGCCGTGCTCATAAGCGTATGCAATACAATCGCCGATTTGTCACCGCCGTTGTTGGTTTTGGAAAGAAAGAAGTGAATTTATCCGAGAAGTAAACACGACGAATGATGATTAAGTTGGAATGATGTTTTTGTCGGTAATTAGCTTCCGATTTGAAGTCCTTTTATCGTTTTAAGTACTCTGTTCTTAACGGATTTCTTCTTGATACTACATTGATAGTTTTTTGTGCTTCATTTTTTGGTTCTCTCTTGGTTGCAGAGGAAATTTGAAGAGTTATTACCTATTATATTCACCATGGGAAATCCCATTTGTAATCTTGGTAGTACTATATTAAAATTTTTTTTTATTTTTACGTTATGTTGCTTCTTGGTGGATACACGGACATGGAAGTTCGATAGTTTGATTACCTATTTTTGGTCCTAAAAAGCTCCAATCCATATATATAGGAGATTGAGGAATGTCATCCACGCCCTAAACAAGCGATTGTCGAGAACGATCTTCCTCGGAAGCTTCAAAACTTGATCGAGGAAAGTAGAGGCGGTCGTGGTTCAGTGGACAAGTTTTGGTCAAGCAGATGGCTACTTCACCGCTCAAAGCCGTCAATTCAAACTTGTAATGTTTCTTTTGTATTTTAGTAAGATGTTAGTAGCTTGAGCTAATCTTGATGTTGCTTTATTATGTGTGTGTGTAGCAACTACATTAGTAAGGTGATTGTTGATTTGTTCTTTGGTATTCTAGTTTTTTGTTGGAATCCCAAAGCAACTCTTTGCATTTGGACAAGTGTAGGTTCATAGTTTTCGTTTGGTAGACTTGTTTCTACTGCTATTTATTTTTATTTTGGAGCAACATGTATCTTTCTTTGTTGTACTTGTATATATTTTGTGCCACTTGTTAAAAAGATGCCAATTTTTTTTTGGCACAAAGAATGCTGATGAGATGTGAATTGGTGTAAAATGTGGGAGCATGTTTGTGTCACTTGAATTAAGCCTTAAATGAGCTCGACATCGACATCGACATCTGCATCGACATCGATATTGTATGCCGTATATGATACTGTTAGTGATATTGTATGTCTTATATGAGCCTTATATGAGCCAGATATGATATTATGTCCCTTGAATTAAGCCTTAAATGAGCCTTATATGAGCCAGATATATGTGCCTTGAAGTAGTCACTTGAATTAAGCCTTAAATGAGACTGCTATGGGAGAATCAAGAAGGTATTCTGTTTGAAATGAAGCAGTTGTGTCTTCATTTTGTTTGACTCAAATGTGTGTGTAAACTTGGATTTTGATCTGTTTTTTGGTGTGCAACTTTTTCGATTACAGAATACAAGAAAATGGTGATGAAGTTATACAAGCCTTCATAAGCCTACTGCAACTCCTACAAGAAGAAGAAACAAAAGCAAACCGCATGTGATTATGGAATTCAAAAGCGTGCAAAATTGTCGAGTCTAGATACCTTGTTAAAGAAACTGAGCCTCACGACGGAGGTAATTCACGAGCTAAAACGGTAATAAACATGCCTCTTCGGTTCGGATGATGAAAGAAACATAGAACGATTGTTTAAGGCTTATGTCTCACTGCAAGAGAAAGCCGATTGGCATGGTGGCCTAATGTGATTGAACCCAAGAACAAGAAGAGGCCTAAAAGAAATGATCCTAAAGAAAAGTAGTATCGAAACATGCTCCGAAAAGAAGTAAATATGAGTGCTTGAACTGTAAGAAGATATTCGATTCATATCAAGGACTTGGGGACATAGACCTTGGAACAAAAATCGAAAGGAGAGTCATTTTGAGCACGATCATCGATACTACGTCGACATCGATACGATCGACATCGATATCACTGACATCGATACGATCTTTGTGTGCCTTAATGCAATAGATAGGCTGGTTCATAGGCTTACTATGTGCCTTGGTGTCTTTGAGGTTTTTATCTACATTGTATCATCATGTAATAGATAGGCCTAGTTCATTGGCTTCTTGAACTTGTAATTCATCACCTTGTGAATTCGGGCATGATAATTTAGTTCTTTGAACTTGAATATCCTTCTTATAATTTGGTGATAGTTGATTGTTTTTGGACTTGTATTGTTCTACATGTATTACCTTTTTAGTCGATGTACTATTGTACTAAATCATATAGTCTGTTGTATTGATCTTCTATGTATTATCTTGTAGTCGATGTACTTTTTAGACTTAATTCAAGTGATTAACTCTCTGAACTTGCATGTTATAAACACAACACCTTAATTAAGTTAATCTATGCTATTCCTTTTATCAATCAAAACCACATAAACTTGACATAGGCTTAATAGTTAATCACTTGAATTAAACCTTAAATGAGCCTTATATATGAGCGGTATGTGTGCGCCCAAGTAGTCACTTGAATTGCTTTAAATGAGCACGACATCATATCGCGCATCGTCATGTGTTAGTGTAAATCTTTGCGATTAAATCGCTTTCAAATACTACGTCGAAAAGGTATCAAGCGGTCTCAAAATGAAGATAAAAAATATGAACTTTGGTGAAACAATTTTGATGATCGGTGTTACAAATCAAAAGTTACGATTCGTTTATAAAAAAAGCATGATTTGGTTAATACAAATATTTTTAATCTTTCAAAATATACGTCGGAAGCAGTATTGTATTTTTGGGCCAAATTGAAGAAAAAAAAAACATGAATTTTGGTGAAAAATTTCGATGATCGAAGTTATAAATCAAAAGTTACGAGTGTTTGAAAAAGAAAAGAAAAGCATATAAACAATTTCTACAGTAAAATATCATATATCGCAAACAATACCACTCGTTTACGTCAAGGTCTCATAGATGTAATTTTGTCCGTCTGAAATTGTTTGTCCTTTTTACAACTAAAAAAATATGTATGTCCTATTTATTCATTTTGTGCCAAAAAAAAGGACTTTTGCATCTTTATCTCATAATTTTATAGTGATAAGTTCTGTTGACTCAATAGCAGCAAGTTCAGATGGACCGAAAATGTGCCACGGGAAGAAGACGACAAAATTCGCCGGAAAGTTGCGCTGAGCAGCTTGAGCTCTGTGGCGGTTTATACCGTATTGGACCGACGTGGCGGAGTTAGTTGTTCACCATGTGTCCGAGAAGCTTGGGTTCGTGGACACGTTCCAGCAAATCTGCTGCAGTTTTAGTGCTGTTCCTGCTCTTCATATTCCCAAAAGTCAACTTCAGTTGCCAAACCGCTTCATTCACGGACTCCGACCAGCATCTCCGGGAACTCGCCGCCGTGCCTTTGAATATGGTATGTATGGCACTGCTTTTATCACACAGTTGTTTGAATTTGATATATGGAGTTCTTATTTTTGTTTGATTGTAGAAAGCCTGTGGAATTTGATAATTTTTTCATTAGTTAAGGAAATGAAATTTACTTTGTGAATAAGTCTTGTTGTCACTAAATGTCACGAACGAAGAACGACACAACGAGTACGGTCTATAACACGGTGTTGTAAAACATAGAAATGTCTGGACCAATGACACAACGAGTACAATAACTAGTAACACGGTGTTGTAAAACATAGGGGGTATATCAAATAATCAAACCATAGCAAAGCGTAGCAATGGTCTTTGCTACACCTTGAGATGATTTGCGATGATTTGACATTTCGTTGTGGCAGTAGCATTTTTGCTTAAGAATAGTAATTAGAGATGACCTTGTTATTCCCTTACATTGACTACTTGAAAATACAAAAAAAAAAAAAAAATTGTTATTTCTACAACAATATGCCTCAACAAGGATTGAAAGCATCTCAACGCGTCACGGGGGCATAGCAAAGGCCGTTGTGATGTTTTGCTATGCCCCATATTGCTTTGTATGCTTTGTTATGCTTTTGCTAAGTTTTGTGTCACCTCTGTGATATCCTGCTATGCTTGTTGTGATGTTCATTATGACATTTCGTTGTGTCTGTATCAGTGAATTGACGTGTTTTGCACCGTTTTCTTCTTGTAAAAAATGTCCATGTATTCTTCATCAGAGCAGAAGGAAGCAAGATACTGAAGAATACAGCGGGTCGATGAAAAGGATGAAGCATGATTCACAAGTTAAGCGATTGTTCAAGATACTGGATGCTGGTTTTTTCACAAAGGCCAAGGTATTTTCACCTTTTAACGTGTATATTCAAGCGTGATTATGGGGAAGAATCAGGCTAAACTTAGGGGATTTTTCAGATGTTGGAGATTGAGAAAAGTGCAATAGAGTTCAATGTTCCTATTATCAAAGACAATCGGAAGTCGGTGGCTTCCACGAACGGAGGATTGCATGATCCTTCTTGTTTGGTCTTTAATTCGGCTTGAGAGGCGAGAAATCAGTGAATTTGAATAAAAGATTTAGCTATCCAATTTTTCCTGATGTTAAGAGGCCAGAAAGTGATGAAGATGTTGCCTTCATGAGTGTAAGTATCATCCTTGTACTATAATGTACATATACTTATGCTTATAGTATGTTCCGTATCCGATACATATCCGACTTGGATACACATTGGATACTTAGATGCATGATTGGCTGAATTTACAATTTTTCAAAAGATGGATATCGGATCTAGACATGCTTATTCATAAGTTGGATACGTAAAATGAAATATCTTGTTGAAAATGATAGATAAACCGTCAGAAAATTTCAAAATTAATGGTAAGCTATGAAGAAAAAGTACCAAAAAATAAAGAAAACCACGGAAAATGTTTTATAATTTTGTAATTATAGTTTTATTGTGTATGGTTGGATCCCTATACTTTTATAATTTACTTGTATCCCCTCCGTAGTTGTATATAATCCTGTATTCACGTATCCGTACCAGTGCAACCAAGATCCTTGTCACTCAAAATGAAATCTTGATGATCTTTTCGTTTTGAATCTTTTGCGTTTTTCTTATATTCAAGTTTTGTGCTTCTTGCAGGTACTTGAGTTGGGGCAGTTACTCAAGTCGGAACAAATTACGTCATTGGAGCTCACTAGGATTTTCTTAAAGAGATTGAAAAGGCATCTAAGTTTCTGCTGTCTACTCTTTGTTAGTGTACTAAGATTCTTGTTTCCTAATGATGTTTTTATCCGCAGGTATGGTCCAGTACTCGAATCAGTAGTTACTATTACTGAAGAATTAGCTTACAAGCAAGCTAAGGAGGCTGATGATCTATTAGCCAATGGCACGGACTTAGGTACGTAAATTCTTATTTTTATTTTATTATGATGTTTGATAGTGCTTGTGTTGTTATAAACATGGAAGCTTTCTTTTGTTACCTGTTAATTATGTCTTCTTTGTTTTCTTTTGTTTGAATAACAAATTTAGACGGAAAATGAGACAACGAAAGGTGAAGAATAGAAGGGTCAGTTTCCCTTTGAGTTTTGGTGATCGAGATGATATCAGGAGAAGTTTGGTAGTGGTTTTACGTAGATTTTCAAGGGGCGTGCTTTGGGGGGTGGGGGGATTTGTGGTGTAGATAGTAGTCTCATGGATTCCCTTAGTCTCCCAAGGTTTGCATTTGGATTAATGTAATGGAATAAATAGGAATGACTTTGATGGAATGTAATGAAACGAACTCATTTCATTCATATATTTTACATGCAATGAACCGAGTACATAGGAGCAAATGGGGTCCGTGGACCCCGTTAAAAATAAAAATACTCTACAATTTATCTATAGAAAAATATTTCAGACCTTGTGAAAAAAATTATTTACTTTGTAAAATATTTACGGACCCCGCTGAATATAATTTCTGGATCCGCCATGCTAGGTGCCAAGTGGCATGGTGGTTAGGTGGGTTGTGGTGTCGATTTTCATTACCTTCTAAAGAAATTTATTTAATTCCATTGTAACTATGCCAAAACGTTGGTCTCCATTACATTCAATTACGGCTATCCAAATGCATTTTGTCACTCATCATAGGCTAATGCTTGTTCCATCATGAAGAAGTGCCATTACTCGTGAATTTCAAACTTTGCAGGTCCGCTCCACGGGATACCATATGGGTTGAAGGATATCATTGCAGTACCGGGATACAAGACAACATGGGGTTCAAAGACTTTCAAGGATCAAGTTCTTGATATCGAAGCTACAGTCTATAAGAGGTTTGGAGCAATAATTACCGGAATATGTCGTTCTTCTCTATTGTGTTTTTTCTTCACACAATACACTATTCTACTTAATGCAGGCTTAGAACTGCTGGAGCTGTTCTGCTTGCAAAACTTGTGACTGGTTCTTTGGCGTATGATGACATCTGGTTCGGGGGCAGAACACGGAACCCGTGGAACATCGAGGAGTTTTCTACTGGTTCATCTGCTGGACCTGCTGCTTCTACCTCAGCAGGTAACCTTAAAATGTATTACTTTGACAGTAAGATAAAATTTCTAAACCAAAGTTGGTTAATTAATTGGATTTATTTCTATTTTGTGCAAAGGATTGGTTCCGTTTGCAATTGGTTCAGAGACTGCTGGATCGATAACTTACCCTGCTGCTCGATGCGGGGTAACTGCATTGCGTCCTACTTTCGGAATGACTCCTCGAGTCGGTGTTATGAGCATAGCTGAGAGCTTGGTATAATTCATAAATCTCATGCAATATGACTTTTGTCCTTTGCTTTTTAGTACACAATCTCATGCTTCTCATGCTTTTTTGACAGGACAAATTAGGCCCTTTTTGTAGAAGTGCAGCTGACTGCTCAATTATACTCGATGCTATTCGAGGGAAGGACCTTAATGACCTTTCGTCTCGTGATATCCCCATTAAAGATCCGTTTTCAGTTGACATTACAAAGTTAACAGTTGGATATCTTGAGGATGCTGAGATGGAAGTAAGCAATTTGACTTTCTTTTTTTTTTTTTTTTTTTTTGCACTTTTTTTATGGAGTTTACGAGCTTTTTCATGGCACCACATTGTTCTGAAAACAATCAACACGGAAACTCGATTCTTAGTTTTAGGAATGACTTTTGCCTGATCAATTTTGACTCTATTGTGTTGTTAATGACAGGTAGTCGATATGCTTAGATCAAAAGGTGTAAAAATGGTTCCTTTCAAACTGAATTACACTGTGGATTCGGCTCAAGGCATATTGAATTTCACAATGGACATCGAGATGCTGGCGCATTTTGATGAATGGCAGCGTAACAATCTTGATGACGTGTATGAAGCTCAAGATCAATGGCCTCTTGAACTTCGGCGAGCACGTGTTATACCTGCGGTTGACTACATTCAGGTAGGCTGCTTGTTAATACATATTCTTTGTCTTATTGAGTGTTGCACCCTTAAAATAAGAACAATAGATCTTTAGGGCGGAAAAAAAAACCCGTAAAATTCGTCCTTTAACTTGGTCTAGTCAAAGATTTAGTCATGTTTTAACTCTGAAAAGTGTAAAATATGTCCTTTAATAGGATTTTGTTTTGTTTTTTCTCTGGTACCAATTGATGTACTTTGATTTGTACATCTGAGGAGGCTGAATTCAGGGAAAAATTCGATTTCGACAGAAAAGAGTCTCCACATAGCATTGACAATGCAAAAAATTGGGGAAAATTTTGAAAATCCGTCCTCTTAACTTGGGCAAAAATGATGTTGTCCTAAAATAAGCCTCTAATTGAAGGATGAATTTTACAATTTTCACTCTAAAATCAAAGTTTTCCTCAAATTTAATAAAGACATGTCAGCCTACTCCGGCATCAGATGACTAATTGAAAAAACCTTGCAAGTTGTAGGACAAAAATTGGTACCAGAGAAATGACAGGACTAAATCTCTATTTAGGCGAAGTTAAAGGACGGATTTTTCTTTTTAACCTTAGTGTGTGCCCTGATTTTTTTAATCGGCGATAAGAACAACATATATAATCCCTGTATATAAACCTAAGACCTCTTGATCCCGAGGCCTCTGGTTCTAACACAACTGTGCCGTTAGAATATACCATGCAAGTAACTTACTTGATACGCAGGCACAAAAGAGCGCATGTAAGCTGATACGAGAAGTAAGAGAAAACTTCAAGGTCGACGCTTTTGTTGGAAATGTAACTGACTGGGAGAAAGTTTGTGTGGGGAACCTTGTTGGAATGCCTGTGGTTATTGTTCCAACAGGATATAAGATGATATCTGATCCACCAACAGCAGGAACTCAAGGCGAACCACCGTTACAACCGGTATTTACGCGCCACGGATCATGATCACCTAGTAAATTTCTCTTTAAAATCAGTCTTTTTTGAGGCCTTTATATCGTGCACCATTCTACGTGTGCACCACAGCAAAACCGATTTTGTGAAAGTCGGTTCTTAAGCCTAGAACAGACTTTTCGTATGTTAAGGAAATGAGAACCGACTTTATCAAAGTCGGTTGTCACAATACACCTACAATAAATCGGTTCTAAGTTCCAGAACTGACTTTCACAAAGTCGGTTCTATTGTAGTGCACGAGTAGATTGTTTGAGTGCCAAATTAATAATCCCAATTTTTTTACAGATTCAATTACCATTTTTCTTTATATTAGAGAATCTCTATTCAATCCGTCTTTTTGATGTTTTTGCTAATTGTGCAGTCTTAATCTTCCCGGCTTCGGTTGTTATACGTGCAGGTGCTAGCATTGGCAATGGCGTATCAATCTGTCACGGATCATCATAAACAACGGCCCCCTATGGATGACCTAGGGCCTAATGACACCGTCCCTAATCCACCCGGTGCTATTATACCGTCACGACAATTACGTAATTATATCTTGTGAAGCCATACTTTAAGCTCTGTTTATCATCTAATGGCTTAAGTATATGCTACATGTACAATTAATGTAACATAGCAGCATATTAGTGTCTACGGTCTGTAACGATGATGCAAGACGATGTCTTTTTAGACTCCTAAATGGTTTACCCTTTGTTAGTAGATCAATTTGAAAGCACCAACAATAATGGTAATGTCATCAACAACACTACCTCTATGTATCCACAAGTTGATCAATTCTAGCCGGTCGATAATTATGAACCCCCGTATGAATATCAATGACAGAAAACTTTAACGGAAAGAAAACATTTTGGATAGAGAATCTTTCATTAGATTTTTTTGAAGTAATACACACCTATTGGTTATACACGCTAAACCAAGTGGCTACACAACAGCATGACAAGTGTCACTACTATAATAAACCACATGTCACACCTATTTCTTAATATCTCTCCCTCAAACTAAAGGTAGGTACATGCATCACATTTAGTTTGGATCTAAAAACACTTAGTTGAGGTCCAGGTAAGGCTTCGGTGGTGAATCTGCAATCTGCATGTTCATAACATATTACATTTGATACGACGACTGCACAGTAAAATCGCTCGGTTTAGTTAGATGCATCAATCACAAATTTAAGGTGGCCAACAATGTATGTAGTAGCTTCAAGAGACTTCCATCACTTATTTTTTTTTATCATTTACCCATTAATATTTCGACGAGTGTCCAAACTGTGTCTTTTCATTCTCTTTTCAGCACTCTCTCGAACCCTCCCAACTTTCTCTCCATCTAAATATAAAAAACGGTCAAACCCTAACCGTGAGGGGCCCCTCGTCCCCGATCCCACAGGAATGCGATGAGAGGTTAATCATGAGACTCAGAGGCTGCGGGAATGAGCGCCAGATTAGATATCTCTCTACCGAAAAGGTAGCCCTTTACGGGACTCGAACCCCCACCTTCCGGCTTTAGATATAGCAAACCACTACACCACCTCACCAGCTCACCACTAGGCCATATCCAGGGGTTCTCTCCATCTAAATATAAATGCACCACCTTACAACTTTTTTTTATCTAACGTACATGCAAATTATACATAGAAATTTATTTTTATTTTTATTTTAGAACTATACATACAAATTAATTGGCCATTTTTTAAATTTATTTTTGGATATAAAACTTGAATAGCTTTGTTGATCTACATGGCTTTTAGCCTCAAAATCAGGTAAATCTCTAATTCCAACCACTTTTGTTTTATATATTTTTTATTATTATATTATTTTTGTATCAATTGTTTTTAATTCGAGAGAGTAAAATAAAAGGATACGATACATATCATGATTTGATACAATCTTTATATACATTATACTTTTATTTTTGAGTTAATTAATTGTGATTAGATGATGATTTGCCTTAATTAATTAATTAATATATGATGATGTATAGAGTAAAGATGGCAGATATAATACCATTATGTATGGCCGTAGGGATGATCGGGACTGTCGGCTACTTTCGGAATATTAACGGCGAAGCAACAACTCCGGTACTCTCCGAACGTGCATGTCAAGAAATCGAAAAGGGAAACCCTACCGGAAGTTGTACAGCCGGAGAATGTGGTTGAAGAAGCCGATATATTCATCAAGAAATCGTTTTTCAGGAAAGTTGGTCACATCAGGGACAAAATTGTCAATCCAAGTACTTCGCCCAACATCTTTTCAAGGGGAAGTTTTTGTGTAGTGTGTACCTACGTAGGTACACACTACGTGGCACACTACACACCACACGATTTCATTCTGTGCACTTAAACGTGTGTGGCTCGATCGTTCGCTTTCATTACATCAATTTCAAAATCTCTACACCACACAAGTATTTCCCTTTTTCAACGTATGTAAATCAAGAGTCATGTCTTTAATGACACTAAATATATACTCTTTCATACACCTATGAATATAGTTTAATCAAAAAACTAACAGTTACATCGTAATTTTTTACACGTTACGAGGCATTAAAACAAAATTTTGGTTTAGGACCTCTGATTATTACACAAGGACGCTTTATATATATATATATATATATATATATATATATATATATATATATATATATATATATATATATATATTGACACAGCACATTGAACTACCTGGGGATCAAGTTTGGACTTTACATTGCAACAGAATATTCCAAGTGTATTCCCCGAATATTCCGCAGAATATTCTTTTGTCACAGAATATTCCACTGAATATTCTCTAGTTGACTAATCTCTAAGTCAAACATGTTAAGTGTATAAATAGAGATGATGTACATAAATAATAACACTTTTGAATAAAAATAAAAAGATACTTTCCATTTTATCTTCGTTTCCACATGGTATCGGAGCTTTGCTTGATCCAAATAATTTTTTCTTAGTTTTTGCATCCATGGCACAACCAAATCAGCAGCAAATTGTTCAGCTCAGCCCTTATTACCTGCATCCAAACGAAAATCCATCATTAGTCTTGGTCCAGCCACCGTTAAATGGCAGCAATTATCATGCCTGGGCAAGATCAATGCGTATGGCACTCATGTCTAAGAACAAGCTATCATTTATCGATGGAAACCTACAGGATGATCCTGAACACCATGCCTGGGAGCAATGCAACAGCATGGTGGTGTCTTGGATCCTAAATTCAGTATCTGGTTCAATAGCACACAGTGTGATGTGGCTCAATTCAGCAAGAGAAATATGGACAGATCTACAAGAAAGGTTCTCTCATGGTGATTACTTCAGGCTATCAGATTTACTAGAGGAGGTAAATTCTGTAAAGCAAAATGATCTATCTGTCACTGATTATTACACTAAACTGAAGATTCTATGGGAAGAATTATTAATAATCAGACCATATCCAAACTGTACTTGCAATCGTGTATGCAACTGTGGTGCTGTGAGAGTTTACAGAGATTACTTCGAGTCAGAGTGTGCTATCAGGTTTTTGAAAGGATTGACTGATCATTTTGCTCCTGTTAAAGCACAAGTGATGTTGATGCACCCCTTACCTTCTATTAATCAAGTTTTTGGCATGGCAGTCAAACATGAGAGGCAATTGAGCTATTGTTTGGGACATCCTGATAAAATTGATAATCCTATTATGGCAGCTCAGAGAAGCAGTGTGTATGGTCAATCTGGTAATCAATTTGGTTTTTTTTAATGTTCCTAATGGAAGTACACAATATCCAAAGAGACCTATGTCCAACAACAGAAATTTTCAGTGTACTTTCTATGGTAGACAAGGACACACTGAAGACAGATGTTATCATAAGCATGGCTTTCCCCCAGGAGGAAGGGGAAGAGGCATAAACAATTATGCTTACGGGGAGGAGCGAATTACAAAAATCGGTAGATCTTGAGGAAGGTGTCATGATGAACTTGGCAATCGATGCATTTGCAAACATGTTTACACGGGAACAGTTGGAAGAGTTAAAGAATCTGCTAAATACACCTACACATGGAAATCAAACTGAGACTGAACATCTGGTAAACCAAGCTGTTGTGTTAAGTGCCAATTTTGGATCCCCTGCTGCTGGTAAGTTTGTGCATTCTAATTCACAGCATTGGATTATAGATTCAGGTGCATCAGATCATATAATATGTACTCTTGATCTGTTCCTATCTTATAACTCTATCTTACATATCAATGTTACCCTTCCTAATGGAAATAAGACCATTGCAACACACAAAGGCACTGTCCAACTTACACCTGCTCTTAAACTATATGATGTTCTATACATTCCTTCTTTTAAACACAATTTACTGTTGTCAGTAAAGTGACTTAAACTCTACATCTGGTGGAACCAATTTGAAGACTCAGCTGTGTGATGGACAGCTGAGAAGTGTATTCAATTTGCGGCTTCGGTAGGGTGGAGTCTCATCGAGCTTCTGTCGCCAGGTGACTATCGCGCAGGTGATAGTCTCTGCGAAATCTTGGAATACAAACAGGTCCCACATACATTAATTCTGTTATGTGACAGCTATACAGTGTCATTAAAAGGAGGACACGTGTAAGGGTATTTATGGTGCATCAGACAAAGATTCCTTGCGGCTAGGGTTTAGGGATTTGTGCCTATAAATACAGTTGTTGTCTCATTATCTGTGTGTGTTGAAATCAGTAAATTTCAAAGACATAATAAAATATCTCTCTTTCTCGCCCGTGGTTTTTACCTCTCCCATCGAGGGGTTTTCCACGTTAAACTGTGTTCTTCTTGTTTCTGTTTTCTCCTTTGATTGTTTATGTTTGATTGCTTCTGTTTCTGTTTCTTGCATCTGAAGTTATCTCCATCCGTTTTATAACAAGTGGTATCAGAGAAAGCTTTTGGAGAAAACAATCTGTACGATCAACTTCATCTTCACCAAGACCTTGATAAGGTGCTAGGATCTCGTGATAAAGTTGTGATCTTTAGCAAGAAAAGATGTCGCAGTGAAGCGTGAAAATCGATAAATTTACAGGAAGGAACAGTTTTGGTCTGTGGAAAATCAAGATGCGTGCACTGTTGAAACAACAGGGTTTGTGGAATCCTTTATCCGAAAAACCAAATACAAGTGCAGCAGATTATGCCAGTCTGGAAGAGAAAGAACATTCAACCATCATGTTGTGCTTATCGATGATGTTATCACCGAGGTTCTTTGAGGAAGACACCGCATCCAAGTTGTGGAAGAAGCTTGAAAGCTTTGATATGACCAAGTCACCGACCAACAAGTTGTTGTTGAAACAGAGGTTGTTCGGTTTGAAGATGCATGAAGGAAGTCCCATCGAGGAACATCTGGACCGGTGAACACAATATTGCTTGATTTAAGGAATATTGATGTTAAAATTGAAGATGAAGATGCAGACCCTAATCCTGTTGGTGTCATTACCGGCAAGATATGAAAACTTTGTGCGATCTTACATAGTTGGGAAGGATCTGATGAGCTTTGGAGGATGTGAGGTCCGCGCTTACATACCAGTGGAGCTCAGACACAAGGTCTGCTGGAGCAGACAACAGTCATTTCTTGGCCAGCTAGTAGCTAGCGACAATAGTGGAAAAGGATATGGATGGAAGAAGAAAAGAAGTCGGGGTCCAAAGGTCCTAAGTTTCTTTGATGTCGTAATTATCAGAGGAGGAGGGGACATTGGAAGTCCAATTGTCCAAGGAAGAAGAAACAGCAGGAAGGCAATTCTGGCACAGCAGCTTTGGCTACTGAGCAATCTGATGAGGATCTGGTTCTAGTTGCAGGAGATTCTACACACCACAATGATGTGTGGATACTTGATTCTGGAGCATCTTACCATATTTGTCCAAACAGGGAGTGGTTTTCTACTTATGAGCAGATAGATGGTGGTCAAATCTATATGGCCAACAGCAAGGTTTGCAAAGTTGTGGGAATTGGCTCAGTAAAGTTAAGGACAGAGGATGGTAAATTTTGTACACTGAAAGATGTAAGACATGTTCCACAGATGACCAAGAACTTGGTATCTCTCAGTCTACTGGACAGCAAGGGGTTCAATTTCAAGGGTGAAGGTGGACAGCTGAATGTCTTCAAAGATTGATTGTAGTCCTCAAAGGCATCAAGAGGGAACCTTGTATATATTACAAGGATCTCATCAGATCCTGCATTTCTTCTTTGTTGCATCCTCAATGATTCACTGGGATCTCAGCAGACTCGGTGTGGGCACGTGAGACTAGGTCACATGGGTGAAAGGGGTATCTGAGTTCTTTCTTATGTGAGTTTTCTTGGGGATATAAGGTCAAGAACTGGACTTTTGTGAACATTGTGTGTTTGAGAAATTGCATAGAAGTAAATTCTCGGCGAGGTTGCACAATACAAAGGCAACACTTGATTATATCCATTCATTCATTGGGGTCCATCAAGAGTTGAGTCATTGGGTGGTCACAGATATTTTGTGTCATTCATAGATGACTATTCAAGGATGACTTGGGTGGTGATGATGAAGAACAAAAGTGATGCATTCAAGTAACTTCAAGCCAAAGTGGAAGGCCCTAGTGGAGAATCAGTTAGGCAAGAAAATCAAGAAGCTTCGTCATGAGATAATGGTCGGAATTTTCTTTTGGGACGGATTTTGATTCATTTTGTGCGGTGAGGTATTGCCGGACATCATCATCGTAAGGAATACACCTCGGCAGAATGGTGTATTGAAAGGATGAATCAAACTCTCTTTGGAGAGGGCAAAGTCGTATGCTTTCTCAAGTTTGGTTTATCAAGGAGATTTGGGGGCGAAAGTCGTTAAGACGACTTGCTACTTAATCAACAGTGAGTCCTCACACAGGAATCAATCTCAAGACACCATTTGAGATGTGGTCAGCAAGCCCGCCGACTACTCGATTCTAAGGGTTTTGGGAGTCTGACTTACTATCATGTTAGTGAAGGAAGTTGGAGCCAAGAGCCAAGAAGGAGTGTTTGTGGGGTATGGTGATGGAGTGAAGGGATATAGAATTTGGTCATCAAGCAGAGTCCGAGTAATCCTCAGCAGGACGTTGTGTTTGATGAAAATTCTATGTTAAACTCATCGGTGGGGAGAGGTCACTGAGTCCAAACCGATCTTTGAATCTGATAGTGTTGAGAAGCAGTGGGGCTTCAGGTGGAGTCTCACCGATATGCAACAATCGGTGGATCCAAATCAACACTATATCTTGATCTGGATAATGAACGAGAATCGATCCAAGCCACCTAGTGAGACCTCAAAGAGAGGCGTCATACAAACATTGATCGGCAGAGTCTAGGCGCGCAAGCAGCCTAGAAGATCTAATGTTGGGATACCTCCAAGGAGATATGAATATGATGATGTGGTGGATATGCACTCCAAGTTCTTTGAAGAAGTAGAGGTTGTTGAACCTACTACTTACAGGAAGCAAATGACATGTCTGAAGCATCTCGGTGGCATCTTTGCCATGGGAGATGAAATGGAGTCATTCATCAAGAATCGGACTTGGGAATTAGTCAAAGCGACCCTCTTGACAAGGGAGTTGTGACTTGTAAATGGATTTTCAAGAAAAGGAAGGAATAAGCGTTAGGGTGAATTTACGTACTTTATAACGCTATATTTTATAATGTTTTCCCGACATTCGTATTTATCGCATGGAAATCACGTATTTAAATGGAATATTGGGCAAATGGCGTGGCTAAGGAGTTATTCGCAAAGTTGATGGATTTGTATGTTTTAATTATGATTTTTATGATTATTGAATTGTGTTACGCTTATGCGGTGTTTTTGATGTGATGTAGATACATGTTGGAGGCTAAATTGATGATCAATGTTGATATAATTCGAGCTAAACCGAGATAAAGATGGAGGAGAAGAGACAAGAATCAAGAAATCGGAATTCAGTCATCTTGGACTGGCGTCCAGGTCCCGTCCAGTGGACGAGCGTTTAAAGCATTGAACGAGCGTCCAGGAGTAGATGTGACATTCAGCAAGTTTGGACGCAGTTTGGACGCTGGGTCGGTTTAACGCGTTGAGGAAAGCTCGGCCCGATTCGAAGTTCATTATAAAGCGACAGCGTCGATTTAGTGGGACGGGCGTCCAACCGCCGACTGAAGCACAACCGACTTTGTTTTGACCTAGCCGTCTTAGTTCATCTATATATAGCAGCTTGTATCAAACCCTAAAGGGAGCACCACAGAACACATAGTCGATTTTCATAAAAAACAGCGGCAGTTTGTCTTTTTCTTTTGGTTTTCGAACACAATAAAACAGTCTTTTGATTTCAAAGTTAATATGAGTAGCTAAACTCCTGGGTTGGACGAACGGGTGAAGCAATTCAAGAGGCGTTCTGGTTTTCTTATTTTTCTGCGGTTTATTTCGACAAAGGTTAGATTTACATTGCGTTTATTTCGTGCTTGACATCGATAGATAAAGCTTGTGATATTCGTTTAACGATAGTTGAATGATACCTAGATCACCGCAATAATAATCAGATTAATTAATTTGTTGAGGAACGAAAGTTATCAAATTGTTAATCTAAATAATAGGTTCGAAAGAATTTATGCCTATCGTGCTTGAAGAATCAATCTTTGATAAAGTTGATAAACAAATTATCTAAGATATTAGTAATTTGCGTTTAGGATAGGTTAATTTTGACCTTGGTTGATTTGCATGCGTAGGAAATTAGGAGCCTGTGCGATTATCTTGAATTGTGGATCTTTGTTAAATGCGCTTTTTCTCCCATTATTTGATAAACTTAAAATCATTAGCTTAAACTTAAGCGCATTAAACCTCACGTTCTCGTTAGGATCGACCCGGCATAACCGCTTTACTACAAGCTTTGCACTTGGAGCGACTAACCGGATTTTTATTACTTGTCTTTTTGTTTCCTTTACAAAAAAATCCATCACAAGTTTTTGGCGCCGTGCCGGGAACTTGGCACGGTTTTATGTGTTTTTAGCATAAGATTTAGGTAGATCGATCATTCTTTGTTTTTAGTTAGGGTTTAAGGTTCTCCCCAGAGCCTTTTGATTTCTCGCAATTCTGCGTTTGTTCTTGTTCTTCCGGTACTAGACGAAGCGTCGAATCTTGGACGCCCGCCCACCGGAAATTTTCGATCCGATTTCATTTTTATTCACTCAAACGAGCGTCCGTAATATTTGGACGCCCGTTCAGGTATTCTGCTAGACGAACGAGCGGTGGTGTCACTAAACGCTCGTCCAGTCCTAGTCCCACCAAGACGCTCGTCCATCATCTTGGACGCCCGTCCGTTTTCCTGATTCCTTTCTTTTATTTCTCTGTCTCTCCCTAGTTTGACTCCGTTGTATGCAAACACGAAGTAAACAAAGGCGATTAATTTTGAGCTCGAGCTCGAACGAGACGTAGTTCGAGTGAACCGTAAACGAAAAGTCCTCGAACCCATTCCAATTTCAAGAGGAAATCAAGAGAGTTTGAGTGAAAACTCTTCGAAGATAATTTCTTATTTAACCTCTTCTTTGAGGAAGAAATTATCGATTCAATGGCTCAAGCCAACCGCACCACTGGCGGACTATGCCACTCCCTGGTGATGTTAATATTCGTTCGGCGGTAGTTATCCCTACCGATCTGACTCCGTTTGAGATAAGGCAGCCACTTATCCGGATGGTGCAACATGCATCAACTTTCTATGGGTATCAATCGAGAACCCCTATACGCATCTTTATGTATTTCGGGTATATGCGATACTACTCGCATTAAGGATGTCACCAAGACATCATTAAGTGAAACTATTTCCATTCTCACTCCGTGGAGAAGCAATGGAATGGTTTAAATCTCTCCTTCTTCGAATCTATCCAAACTTGGGCCCGACTTGAAAGTCAATTTTTAGCCCAAGATTTCCCTCCGTCTAAGGCGGCTCAATGTCTTAACGAGATCTCAAATTTTCATCAAGCTGAGTGATGAATCTTTCTTTGAAGCATGGAAGCGCTTCAAAATTTTGTTGAATAAATGTCCCCATCATGGAATGGATTTGCAGAGGAAGGTCCATACTTTCTTCAATGGTCTAAACGAGTCCACAAAAGGAATGGTCAACTCTTCATCCTGGAGGAGTCTTCTTGAAGAAAACCCCACAAAGCAAGGGTGGGATTTATTTGAAGATATAGCTAGGTACAACTATGCACCTACGTATCAATCACCAACGGTCCCTGCTTGCACCCAAAATCGAAGAAGTCAACAACGTAATCATGGTCAAATGATTGCACCTGCAGCTCAACTTTCTCGCTTTGACCATGACTAAAAATCAAAATCAACCTCTCTCCAGCAGAATGCACAAGTATTCTCATGTGATAATTGTTATCGATTTGGTCACATCGGTGACCATTGTCAATACATTCCTACCCCGGCTTTCAAGCCAATGTCGCCCAACAAACGAGGCAAGTATGATTACGTGAATCGCTATACCTGTGGGCTTAGAGGTCACATTTCTACAACTTGCCCCTTGAATGGTGGACATGAGAGAAACAATTCTTCTGGCCAGCAACACCAGAGATTTTCGAACCAGAATAACTCTCAAGGTCAAACCTACAACCAGAATAGAAATTATGGTTATGACCAAAACCGCGCTCAAAACTCGGGACGAGAATACCTCTCGCAATGCCTACTACCAGAACCCCACCTCGAGTCAAAGTTCAAATTCTCAACCAAAAACTAATCAAAACTCGCAAAGAAACCGCTTAATCAGGACTCCTCCACTTATGGTAACGCCCTACGAGGCGAGTATGAAGAGCAAAGAGAGGGCGATGAAGAACTTAGAAAGAGATTAGGACAACTATTTGAACAATTGGTTGCCAGACTCAAGGTCGGCTACCTAGTTTTCTGAGAGAAAAACCCTAAAAGTGATCATGCATTAAGTGAAGCAAGAACAAACCATCTGTTCGAGCTCGCGCCCATTACTTCCTATGGACAAGAGGAGTCCAATGCTATGAATTTGAGGTCCGGTACACAATTGCAACAACCTAGTTATAGATGGAACCGAGTGAAGCGAGTAAACCCTCCTACCCTTGATTCGGTAGGAGGAAGATTCATGATCCACGACTTGGATGAGTGAAAGATGAAAATGAGATCGAGGTGGAGAAGGATCTCGGGTGAGTGAGAACTGAATTAATGAACTCCGAGAGAGTCACTCAGCAGCAGAGGATCCTCGACGGATAAAAAGAGGCGAAAAAGTGTTAAGGTGGAAAGATCTTGAAGACAAAGCATGCACGAGCTTCTCCACCAAGAAAGTATTCTCCGAACACGAATCGAATAAGCTCCTGCTCCCACCAAGGAAGCACAACATCCCCTTATCGAAGACAAGAAGTATGACAAAGTACTCAACCTATTAAGAAACACCCAAGTAAATCGCCTTATCCGAGGTATTGGTTGAGATGCCTAAGCACGCCAAGTTCGTGAAGGATGTTGTTTCATCGAAAGAAAAATTGGGGAAATGGAGAAAAGATTGGGAGAAGAATGCTCCGCTATTGCCGACGGAGGAATTCCTGAAAAGCGCAGCGATCCCGGAAAATTTGTCTTAACTCTAAAAATCAAGGAATTAAGCTTCCCAAATTCTCTGTGTGATTTAGGAGCATCCATTAGTTTGATGTCTCTATCACATGCAAAGAGATCGCACCTTGACCATCTTTTGGAACCTACATCCATAAGCATCCAACTTGCAGATAGATCTTTCAAGAAAGCCAACGGAGTGCTTGAGACCTTCCGGTCCAAGTAGACAAATTCACATTTCTGTTGATTGGTATGTCTTAGACACTAAAGAAGAAGATACCCCCTCCTCCTAGGGCGACCCTTCCTATCTCATTGCCAGAGCCACTATAGATTGCGATCGAGGATTTGTCACCTACGTGTTGGAGATGAGGAAATGCACGCTACTGGTGTAGTTAAAGCCCTTAGATCACCTTCTCGAAAACCCTACGGCTTTGTGCTTGAAAGCGTTAGATGATTTCACAGACTACACCCTAGACGCAGCTAGAGGCCGCCTATGGAGAAGACCTTCTTTGAAGAGGACTTAGTGCTCTGAAAGAAAGAACTCTCTCTCCTCGGAAGAAGTAGACTTGCTTGAGGCAAGAGTTTTGACCCTATCACCAAGGAGGATCTAAAGCGGGGGAATCCAAGACCCGCCAGAGGAACACTTTGAGGACCTTGTTCTCAAACCGCTACCTCGGCATTTGAAGTATATCTTCTTGAGAGAAGGTGAGCGCCTACCTCTAATTATCTCATCTAAACTATCGGCGGAAGAAGAAATTTGAATTAACCGAAGTTCTAAAGAAAATGCGAGAGCTTTCGGTTGGCATGAGATAGAAGATATAAGAGGCATCTCACCCGACATATGTATGCATAAAATAAGAATGAAGAAAGCGCAAGCGTATAAGACAACCACGAGACGTTTAAACCCACACATGCAGCGGTGGTGAAGAAAGAGATCATTAAGCTATTAGATATGGGGATCATTTTACGATAGGCGGCGGTGATTGGGTCTCCCCCACTCAAGTTGTACCAAAAAAAGGAGGCATTACAATCGAAAAGAATGACAAAGGTGAAGAGGTGGCTGTCAGATTAGTCACTGGGTACAGAGTCTGTATAGACTATAGGAAGCTAAACGAGGTAACTTTAAAAGATCATTTCCCACTCCCGTTTATAGACCAAATGTTGGAACGTTTGGCAGGGCATGAATTCTATTGTTTTCTAGACGGTTACTCAGGTTACTTCCAAATCCCTATTGACCCCGAAGATCAAGAGAAAACAACCTTCACTGCCCCTATGGTACTTTCGCCTATAGGCGAATGCCCTTTGGACTTTGTAATGCACCAGCTACATTTCAAAGATGTATGCTGGCTATCTTTGATGGGCTTGTAGAGAAGTGCATGGAGGTGTTCATGGACGACTTCTGGTATTTGGCACATCATTTATGGGTATCTTAAAAATCTAGATGAAATCACTGCAGAGGTGTGTAGAGAAGAATTTGATTCTCAACTGGGAAAAGTGCCATCTGATGGTAACCGAAGGAATTGTTTTAGGTCACAAGATCTCCGCTAAAGGCATAGAGGTTGATAAAGCTAAGGTAGAGACTATTGAAAAGATGAATTACCTCAGAACACGAAGAAGTAAGAAGCTTCCTTGGTCATGTGGGTTTCTACAGAGATTCATAAAAGATTTTTCAAAATATCGAAACCTTTATCAACTTTTTGAAGGATGACGTCACCTTCAATTTCGATAATGACCGTCAAGTTGCCTTCAAAGAGCTTAAGCAGCGTTTGACCTCCGCCCCTATCACGATCTCTCCGGATTGGAACATACCATTCGAATCGATGTGTGGCGCCTCCAATTACGCTGTGGGTGTTTGTATTAGGACAAAGGATTAATGGTAAGTTCCAACCTATTTCATACGCAAGCCATACCTTGAATCATTAGCGAATTACACCACTACGGAAAAGGCTGTTAGCGGTTGTGTTTTCTATGGATAAGTTCATGACTATTTGCTTGGTGCCAAGGTGATTGTATGGATCGATCATGCGACTCTGCGTTATTTGATGAACAAGAAGGATGCTAAACCGAGGCTCGCTAAGATGGATTCTTACACTTCAAGAATTCGATGTTCACATCAAGGACATAGGGGTAGTGAGAACACCGTAGCGGACCATATTTAGAGAGTACTACCGGTGATGGGCGAGGAAGATCCTTTGGACATTGATCTTTATTATCCGCCGAGGCGTCATGAATATGGATGTCCATAACCCCGATCCCCCTTGGTATGCCTCGATTGTCAATTACCTTCATTCTAGCTATTTGAATCCCGAATTTTCCTACCAGGAGAAGAAGAAGTTCTTCTCTGATTTGAAGTACTACGTCTGGGAAGAACCATATCTATTCAAGATCTGCAGGATGGGTTACTCCGCCGGTGTGTACCTGAATGTGAGCAACGGGATATTATTGAGCAATGTCATAGTGGCCCCACTGGCGGTCATTTTAGTGCATGGAAGACCGTTGCCAAAATTTTTCAATGCGGTTTCTACTCGCCCAGGATTTTTAAAGATACGGAAGCCCTTCGCAAAGGCGTGATAGATGCCAGAGAACCGGTACTTTGACCAGCGATATGATATGCCACTTCAACCCATATTGGAATGTGAAGTGTTTGACGTATGGGGCATAGACTTTATGGGACCATTTCCATCTTCATGCGGAAATAAATACATTCTGGTCTGTGTAGACTATGTCTCTAAATGGGTAGAGAGTGTCGCAACTCCAATTGAATGATCATAAAGCGATCATGAAATTTCGAAGAAAAACATTTTTACGAGGTTTGGGCGCCTACAGAGCCACGATCGTCGATGAAGGTTCACACTTCATTAATAAACCCCCTGGATAGCCTGTTAGCTAAGTATGGTGTTAAGCATAAGAGTGGCACACCATATCACCCTATGACCGAGTGGGCAAGTTGAGCGTAATAATCGAGGCGTCAAGAAAATCCTCGAGAAAACGATCAACTCGCATCGTAAAGATTGGAGTGCAAGCTGGATGATGTCTTGTGGGCTTACCGGACCGCATACAAAAACCCTATGGGTACATCACCATACCAAATGGTTTATGGAAAGCCTGTCATTTGCCTGTAGAGTTAGAGCATAGAGCCTATTGGGCAATTAAGTTCCTAAACTTCGACTCCCAAGCTTGCGGAGAACGTAGGCTCCAGCGAGATACATGAATTAGGCGAGTTCGGGCTCCAAGCTTATGAGAGTTCACGGATCGGCAAGGAAAGGATGAAATTACTTCATGATAAAAAATAAAGAAAAGAGAGTTTCATGCAAAGGTAGTGATGCTTTGTTATACAATACCAGCCGCATCTTTTCCCGGAAAGCTAAGGACGCGTTGGTCCGGTCCGTTTGAGATCCTATCTGTTTTTCCTAGCGGCGTTTTAGGCCCGAGGGGATTGGCGATCGACCTTTCAAGGTCAACGGTCAACGATGCAAACACTACATTGGCCAATCGAAGGAATCACCCGAGGTAGTTAAATTCCTTGATTTGTTAAGTTGTACCACTTCAGAGTCGATGATCGCTGCGATGAGTTCTCCAGGACCTATTCTCCGATAATGGCTTTGAATCACCGGTTGAAATTTTTGCGGAAGTCTGGGACATGGAACAATCTTTGGAAGGAAATGGATTTGAAGAAGCATAAAGTACGAAAGAGATCTCGATCAGACAGGAAGATCAGCAGCCTGGAAAAATGGTTGGGGCGAATCCCGAGTACACTGCTCTTTGTTTTTGTAGACCTAATGTTGTTAAGAATTACATTTCGAGATGACCGGCGAGGAAGCCAAAGTGGCCCGACCGGGTTAGACACTGAATTGAATGTCGAGCTAACGACATAAACCAAAAGCGCTACTAGGAGGCACCACAGATATCAAATCTTGTTTTAGTTTTCTTAGTTCGTTTTGCTTCCGTATGTTATTTTAGTTAGTTTTACTAAGCTTTTATGTGTCTATCATCATCGGTTTTGCTTTTAGTTATGGATCTTCACGGAGTTCGCACGAGGAGTTTCCGCTCATTAGTCGGATCCCGCTGATCACAGATAGATGATGGACCGGAGGCACTATAATTCTTCATGTAGATTTTGATATTAGTACTCGAGTTAAGACCATCACATACGTTATCATTGTTCCACCTTGTTCGGGAGGCGCGATTTCACGATCGAGGAGTTGCTGAGGAAGCTATAGGGCGTCCTTACACAATACTTAATGATTCTATCTTGTGATTTGCTTGCTTGGTGTCGCGGGTTGAGCATTTCAGAGTCTTGAGGTAGGTGGTGAGGATTGGTGTTTGCGGGATGAGTTCGATTTTCCTCCGGCTATCGACATGCTTCGACGTCTCATTCGCATAGTGGGTGGGGACGAGATCTCACATGACCCGTGACCTCTTAGTTAGTTTTACCTCCGTCGAGCCCCGACGTTAAACAAAAGCGCCGTGGGAGGCAACCCCTCGTTCTCTATTTTGTTTTATTTCTAGAAATTCTAACGACTGCCGTTTGATTTTTACTTGTATTTTTGAAGCTTTATTTAAGTTTAATAAGAGATGAAATTTTGAACTTGAATTGTATGGAAATTTTATGATTTTTGCATTCAAGCCTCACTGGACGCTCGTCTACCAGTATGGACGCCCGTCCAGCATGACTAATTATCAGACGAACGTTCACCAGGATTGGACGCTCGTCCGATAATCTCCCTCCAATCCTGTATGTGATTCAAAATATCAGACGAGCGTCTACTAAACTGAACGCCCGTCCGGTTCATCTAATTTCCCAGTGGACGCCCGTCCGCTGAGTTGGACGAGCGTCCATACTCTGTCTATATATACCCCCCCTTCAAATGAACTTTCACTTTCAGAATTTTCAAAAGCGAAAACCGGTTGCTCTCCCTCCTTTTGCTCTAAATTCATCAATTCTTGACCAAATCGAGCGATTCAAAGTGCTACAGGCCGCTTTTCACCCTCTCTCTTTGATTCTCACAACCGAATCCTCCAACGCACGATATTATTGGCGAATCAGACCCTATTGCAGTCCGACTCTTCAGAGGAAAAATTTCGATTTTGGACGATATTTTTGCGTTGTTTGGATCGATTTTCACCTCAATCAACATCTACTCATCCTACTTGGTAAGTTCTAACAACTTTTCTCGGGTTTAATTCACGTTTTGGCAAGTTCGATCTTTGGGTGGCTCGCTCACTTGAATACCATCTTAATTCGTCTCTTTTTCTGTTTTCTTTTGATCTGTTATGGTGGTATGGTGTGTGATGGATGATGAATGGGTTGTTGGGTGATGATTGTGGTTCGGTTGGTTTGAAATCCCGCTTTGGATGATAAACGGGTAACCCTTGTTCTTCGTGAATCGTTTGGTTTAAATATTTAGGTCAATATGGTGAAGAAAGCAATCATTAGCAGAGGCCTGGTAAAGAGAAAGTTGTCGAATCGGGTAAGCGTAACGCGTTTAGATGATGACCCTTCTAATTTAGACCCTAACCGAGGTGTGAGTATTAGGGAGCGACCCTCAGAGCCACCCAAACTAGGGCAACCTTAAGAGATGAATCCACCGGACTACGAGACGGACGATGATACTCCTTTAGTACGGAGGCCTAGGGTCAATCAGGGGGAAGCACCTTCTAGAGCTGAGGCTACGGAGGAAACACCTGTGCCCGAAGAGGCTGAAACTAGGGCAGAAAACCCTAGAAAGAGAGTGAGGCCGGCAGTACCTATTCCCTTGCCTCGTAGATTTGTCAATCCAAAAGCACACGAGGTCTACACAAAACATTACTTTGCTAGAAATATGTTGATCGAAAGGGCAGTGGTGGAAACAAATGTGGATCCCTCTTTTGTGCGACTGTTGAAGGATAAGCAATGGGACGCTTTGATGAAAATCCCGACAACTCCGGTTAATGATTCTTTGGTTAGAGAATTTTATGCCAACTTTTCAGAAACCAACTTGGATACGGGTGTGGTAATGGTGAGGGGTGTCAAGGTTCCGTTTACGCCCCAAGTCATTAATGCAAAGTATGGTTTGGCGGCTTTCGAGGGATTGGATTATAAAGACGAGATTAAGCGGAGGCAGGATGCGGGACAAGACCCGTTGGAGGAGTTGAGGTTGACGGTTTGCCCCGATGTTGCATGGACACTTAGGCCAGGCGGTGATAGGAAGGAATTAGTTACTACGGCCTGGTCCGAGGATTGGAGAGTTTTCTTTGCCGTTTCATCCAGTCGCATTGCCGAAGAATAATTTGACACACTTTCACATCGGCGACCTTGGGATGATGTATGCTTTGGTTTTCAAGTTAAATGTGGACGTTGGCCGAGCAATTTATGATGAGTTGGTGTTTAGTCAAAAGAATTACAAGCGCAGTTTGATTGTACCCCATTTGATTCATCGATATGCGGCGATGCGGAGTACGGAGTATAGGCGGGATCACAAGCCTAAGAACCCGAGAGGTATTCAGAGAGAGAAAGCTCCGTCTACGGTTGAGACCGAGGTCGTTCCGTTCATCGAGCCTGGTTCCACCGGCACCACCTCCGGTTCCCTCCTTGTCTAGTTTATCTCTCTGCGGAGAGGGCTCGTACTGACATGGCCAGCGATCTACGAGATTGGATGACCGATATCCGAAACGCAGAAGAACATGATATACGTCTTTGAAGTGCATTGTGGAGGGCAAGAAACCGAGGATATGCAGATTTTCAAGGAGAGTGATACGGAGTTCGTCTTTTCCGATGCGATCGAAAGGAGTTATTGCCGATGTGCTTGAGGCGGAGAAAGAGCGATGATGAGGAGGTTGCGGAGAGAGACTCACGGGATCGCGCATCGCCCGGTTACACGACTACCTGCACCTTCATCGACGGCGTCTCACGGGTGCTGTACCCTCCACTCGACCTACTACTCTGCTCTGCTGATTCTTTGTTCCTCCTCCGGTGAGCCTACTCGGGCCTTTCTTGAGCTTTATCTCTTATTTTTCTGATTTCATGTTGCACTTTCATGATACTGTACTTTTCATTTTCTACGTTTACGGATCATGTAAGCCATAAGGCATCCCGACATTCTGTTTTGATTTGTATCAACTTTATGATCACTTTGTTTTGTATGCTTACCGATGGTTCTTTTGTCTATTCGATTTCGATTTATTACCATTTTCATTGTTGCGATATTATACCCCATTGTTCCCCGAGATATTTACGGTTTCTCGAGTAGTGCAGATCTAGTTTTTGTCGAGCTCTCGGTTGAGTTCGATTTGGACGTTGTTTCCGACACTTTGCGGGCGTTGTTCTTTCATGCTCCGGCCCTGACCAACATCTCGATTTTCTACGCGCAAATAGCTAAGTTCCTTCCTTCTTTTACTTCGCACAACATGAGGGCATGTCGAACTTTTAAGTGTGGGGAGGATTAGTCGGTATGTATCTATACATTTGCTTACATGATATTATTTCTATGCTAAAATGAGCTAAATTTTCAAAATTTTTGTTTTGTCCCGAGTAGGCAATACACGTTTTTGTTCGGATTGTTATATTCATTGATGCTGTATGCCGTATATTCCGTAAGTTAGTTGTTTCACCCGATATTATTTTCCACGAGCCATAGTGAATGATGAGCTACATTATAAAGTTATACCCCGTTTTGGATTAGTAGTTTTTGATTTTCCAATAAGTCATGTGCTTAGTGCTACGTATATATCGTGAGATTTATGATAGTTTGTATTTAGAGTTAAAGTATGAGATACTGTGAATATCTAGACGTTTGAATGTGATAAGTAACACGTAGCTATTGTCAAAGTGAAAAAGTTGAATTAATAAGTTAAAAAGGGTGTGTCGGAAGCTAGTCGATGATTTGAGTGAGGTAGGGTTTACCCCGTATGTCCTATTCCACTATGATGACTAAGAGCTCACGACAGTTAGAAAAGCTGCCTTATGATTGGAGTAAGGTAGGGGATTATCTCGAAATGTCCTATTCTGCTATGAGGGCAATAGCTTCTTCTAATGTGTGTTTATAGTGAAATAGTTAAATCAACTTAACAATTGATGTGAAATGGATATAAGACTAGGTTATCGTCTATCTTATCCCCAGTAGAAACTGAAAGATATGATGTAGGGATTATCCTCTGAGTATTTCAGAAAGGCCCTAGATTCATACGATCATTCTTTTCGGGATATGTCACGTTTGTAGGGTGCATCTTATGAGTGTCATTTATTGCTAGTCCACGAGGGGTATTAGCTAGTTTTGCTTTGAGTTTTTCGAGTTTGGATTTAGTGGAAGTTTTCTATGGCTATGCACACACGCGATGGTGAACCGATTTATTGACTATGTGGTATATGTGTTGAGGTGTCTATATTCTTTCCGAGCCTTTATCTTGTTTTGTTTTGCTCGGGACGAGCAAAAGCTAAGTGTGGGGAGTTGTTAAGGGTGAATTTACGTACTTTTTATAACGCTTATATTTTATAATGTTTTCCCGACATTCGTATTTATCGCATGGAAATCACGTATTTAAATGGAATATTGGGCAAATGACGTGGCTAAGGAGTTATTCGCAAAGTTGATGGATTTGTATGTTTTAATTATGATTTTTATGATTATTGGAATTGTGTTACGCTATGGTGTTTTTGATGTGATGTAGATACATGTTGGAGGCTAAATTGATGATCAATGTTGATATAATTCGAGCTAAACCGAGATAAAGATGGAGGAGAAGAGACAAGAATCAAGAAATCGAATTGATCATCTTGGGTGGCGTCGAGTCCCGTCCAGTGGGCGGCGTTTAAAGCATTGAACAGCGTCGAGGAGTAGATGTGACATTCGGCAAGTTTGGGCGCTTGATTTGGGACGCTGGGTCGAGACGAACGTTGAGGAAAGCTCGCCCGATTCGAAGTTCATTATAGAGCGACGCAGCGTTCGATTTAGTGGGCGGGGCGCCCAACCGCCGATGAAGCACAACCGACTTTGTTTTGACCTAGCCGTCTTAGTTCATCTATATATAGCAGCTTGTATCAAACCCTAAAGGGAGCACCACAGAACACATAGTCGATTTTCATAAAAAACAGCGGCAGTTTGTCTTTTTCTTTTGGTTTTCGAACACAATAAAACAGTCTTTTGATTTCAAAGTTAATATGAGTAGCTAAACTCCTGGGTTGGACGAACGGGTGAAGCAATTCAAGAGGCGTTCTGGTTTTCTTATTTTTCTGCGGTTTATTTCGACAAAGGTTAGATTTACATTGCGTTTATTTCGTGCTTGACATCGATAGATAAAGCTTGTGATATTCGTTTAACGATAGTTGAATGATACCTAGATCACCGCAATAATAATCAGATTAATTAATTTGTTGAGGAACGAAAGTTATCAAATTGTTAATCTAAATAATAGGTTCGAAAGAATTTATGCCTATCGTGCTTGAAGAATCAATCTTTGATAAAAGTTGATAAACAAATTATCTAAGATATTAGTAATTTGCGTTTAGGATAGGTTAATTTTGACCTTGGTTGATTTGCATGCGTAGGAAATTAGGAGCCTGTGCGATTATCTTGAATTGTGGATCTTTGTTAAATCGCCTTTTTCTCCCCATTATTTGATAAACTTAAAATCATTAGCTTAAACTTAAAAGCGATTAAACCTCACGTTCCTCGTAGGATCGACCCGGCATAACCGCTTTTACTACAAGCTTTGCACTTGGAGCGACTAACCGGATTTTTATTACTTGTCTTTTGTTTCCTTTACAAAAAAAATCCATCACAATAACAAAGGCAGAAGGGGTCAAGTATAAGGCACGTTTGGTTGCAAGAGGATTCGATCAAAAGGAAGGGTTGACTTTGATGAAATATTTTCACCAATGGTCGACACACTTCAATCAGGGTGTTACTAGCAATGGTGGCAGCGAGATCTGGAACTTGAGCAATTAGATGTGAAAACTTCTTTTCTAAATGGTGAGGTGGATAAGGAGATATACATGACACGGCTGAGGTTTTCAAGTTCTGGAAAGGAAAATTATGTTTGCAAGTTGAAGAAATCATTGTATGGTCTCAAGCAAGCTCCAAGGCGATGGTATAAAAGGTTTGTGTTTCATGCTTGATAGGGTTACAACAGAAGTCCATATGATTTGTTGTGTTTACTACTGATCTCTTTGAAAGATGGATCATATATCTATCTTGTCTTGTATGTGGATGACATCTTTGATATTTGCTGACAAGAAAGTCGATGTTCAAAATCGAAGAACCTTCTTAGTCTTGAATTTGAAATGAAGGATTTGGGTGCAACCAAGAAAATCTTGGGGATGGAGATCCTGAGAGATAGAAGTCGGAAGAAATTGTTCTTGTCTCGGCGAGGTTATGTGCGAGAAGATATTGGCCAAGTTTGGCATGTCTGCTTTGCAAAACCAATAGATACTCTATGGCATCAAATGTTCATTTTATACATTTATGCTTCACGATCACCAAGAGAAGGAGTATATGTCAAAGTTCCCTATGCTAGTGCAATTGGCGATCGATGTATGCCATGGTGTGCACTAGGCCCGATCTCCAACTCAGCGATCGGTGTTGTCGATAGGTTTATGGCTCAACCTGGTAAGGAACACTGGAAAGCTGTTAAAAGGATATTCAGTACACGAGGAGAGGTACGGTGATGTTGGTCTCATTTATGGAGGTGATATCAGTGCAGTCACGAGTTCTTGTGATCTTGATTATGCAGGTGATGTTGACAGTAGAAAATCAATGATCTGGGTGTGTTTACATTGGGAAATGCGTTGGTCACGGTGAAAGCTACTCTTGAGGCTCTGATGAGCCTTATCAACTCATCAAGCGAGAATACATGGCTCTTCTTCAAGCGACTAAGGAGAGGTATCCGTTGAAGGGGCTAGTCGGTGATTTGGGGTTGCATCGGGATCAGTGAGATATATTGTGATGATCTAAGTGCAATATGTTTAGCCAAGGATCGAGTTCATCATGAGAGAACCAAGCATATTGATGTCGTATCATTTCTTGAGGAATGAGAAGAGGGTTGTGGTGAAGAAGATTGGCACAAAGGAGAACCTGGCGATATGTTCACTAAACCGATTCAGAGAGTAAGTTCCACTTTGCTGGACTTACCGAATATTCAAAGCTTATAATATGTTTCGAAACTTCTTTGAAGGCGGATCGGTGGAGTGGATCTTTGTGGAGATAGTCTGGTACAAGTACATCTGGCATTGACGAATGCATCTGGTACAAGTACATCTGGTTATGCAATCTGTTTGACTCTAGTGAGAGTTGAAGTCAAGGTGGAGATTTGTCAGTAAAGTGACTTAAACTCTACATCTGGTGGAACCAATCAAGACTCACCGGTGTGTGATGGACCGGTGAGAAGTGTATTCAATTGTAGCCGGTAGGGTGGAGTCTCATCGAGCTTCTATCGGCAGGTGACTATCGGCAGGTGATAGTCTCTGCGAGAAATCTTGGAATACTGCAGGTCCCACATCCATTAATTACGTTATGTGATGACTATCTGATGTCATTAAAAGGATGACACGTGTAAGGGTATTTATGGTGCATCAGACAAAGATTCCTTGCGGCTAGGGTTTAGGGATTTGTGCCTATAAATACAGTTGTTGTCTCATTATCTGCGTGTGTTGAAATCTGTAAATTTCAGTGCATAATAAAATATCTCTTTTCTGCCCGTGGTTTTTTTACCTCTCCCACTGAGGGGTTTTCCACGTTAAATCTGTGTTCTTCTTGTTTACATTTTCTCCTTTGATTGTTTATGTTTGATTGCTTCATTTACTTTCTTGCATCGAAGTTATCTCCATCCGTTTTATAACAACTGTCTCTAAGCAAACTGTTAATGCATCATGATTTAACAGTGACATTCCATTCTAACCTATGCTTGATCCAGGATCCTACAACCAAGAAGACGATTGGATCAGCTAAGCAATTCCATGGACTATACTACCTAAGTGCTCCTGACCATCACATTCAACCAAAACCTGCAGCTGTTTCTACTCGAATCAATTCAGCTACATCTTCTAATAAGCCAGATGCCCTTATTTGGCATCTTAGATTAGGGCACATGTCAAATAAAGTTCTATGTGATGTTAAACTTGTTGATCCTAAAGTTTGTCCTTTTGAAATGAATAAATGTACTTTTTGTTACCTTGCTAATCAAAGAAAGCTTTCCTTTCCTTTAAGTAATTCTATGGCCATTGCTCCTTTTGATCTCATACATACTGACATCTGGGGTCCCTACAAAAAGGGAACGATTTATCATGAACATTATTTTTTAACCATAGTAGATGATTACACAAGGTATACTTGGGTTTTTCTCCTTAAGACCAAATCACAGGCCAGTACCACAGTCAAGTACTTCTGTACTTTTGTTAACACTCAGTTTGAAAAACAAGTTAAAGTCATTAGGTCAGACAATGGTCTGGAATTCAAGCTAACATAATTCTATAACACACATGGCATCACCCACCAAACTTCATGTGTTCACACCCCTGAACAAAACGGAATCGTTGAAAGAAAACACCAACATACACTTAATGTGGCCAGAGCCCTAAAAATTCAATCTAACATACCTTTACACTACTGGGGGTTCTGTGTGAAACATGCAGTGCACCTCATTAATCTTACACCATCACCCAAATTGAAGCATCAAACTCCTTTCCAGAAGTTATACTTAAAACCCCCAGTATACTCAAACCTTAGAGTTTTTGGTTGTCTCACCTTTGCCACAAACCCTAGTGTACACAGAACCAAGTTTGATAACATGGGCATGCCTTGTGTTTTCTTAGGATATCCACCTAATGTCAAAGGTTACTTGCTCCTAAATTTAGATAATCAAACCATCTTTATTTCCAGAAATGTTATGTTCCATGAGACTATTTTTCCATTCACTCTCAAAGCTGCCAAAAACCCCCATGATCTTTCCTACTCATTTCCTTTACCTGCTAGTAATAACCATCTTCCTTTTAACCTTAAAAGCACTCCTCCAACAGAGCTTACAACACCTTCATCACATCACAACTCATCACCTATTCACACCACCTCTAACTCCCAACCTGTCACTGATTTTTCTCATAGTCCTTCACCAGTTCCTACTGATCCTAGTACTCATGACTCTATCACCTCTTCTACAAGCTCTACACCCGCACAGACTCCTACTTCTACACATGATTCCCCCAACCAGAATGCATGTCCTAATAATGTGCCTATTAGACAATCTGTTAGAACCAAACAAATGCCAAAATACCTTCAAGACTGATAAGTCCACCATATGTGGTTATTCTTGGATCATTTTGGCCTATTTCAATGCCTATTTTGTGATTTTCGTATGATAAATTGCCTTTTTGGACTAGATTACTGCTGTGGATTTGATATTTTGCAGATATGATGAATCCGAGCATAAAAGGCAATGAAAACGAGCTAAAAGGAGTCAAAATCATGAAGGCAAGAAGAATCACACCAGTGTGGAAGAATGGAACAGGGTGTGAAAAATGCAGAAACAATCAGATTTTCTCTGAGCCAACGAAATGTTACGATTGGTGGAGACAATTTCTACGTGATTTTCATTAATATGGCGTGAAGAGAAAAAGGAGGGAAATAACACGCCATTATGATCCTATTTTCTAGGAATTTTATTTGAGGAGATAAATTACACAATTTGAATTAAGGAAAATTCCTATTTATCCTAAAATAATTTCCTTAAATTGAGAAAAATCATCATTCACGCCATTCATGAAGTTTTAGGCGACTCTTCCTCCTCTTTTCATGATCATCATCTCCCATCCCCAAGAACAAGGATTTTAGGTTTTAAGAATTCAAGAACGAGGCTTTTTCCGAGGTTTGATTATTTATGCAATACTTTGACGGTTTCTTTCTATCTCCTTTCTCCTTTATTCTATTTATTTATTTTTCTTGTCAAAGTATGAATTATATGGTTGAATCTTGGAATCTTGATATGCCAGAAAACTTGATGTGTGATTTTCAATAGATAATCACTAAATGCTACCGCAAGCGCACGGCTTATCGAGTAGTACTTAGGATGTCGATCCCACAGGGACTTGTAGTCAATCACCAAACAATTCCCGATTTATATTAGCTAGACAAATCAAAATCTTGGAGGTTTTATCTACGAATCCTAAAATTAAATAAAATAAAGATAATATAACTCTGAGCCAAGAACTTCAAGATTTAGGTAAAGATCCAATTTAAAAGCATTTCTAGGATTTGAGTCACCACGGAATTACTATATGACTTACCAACAATATTTCCCAAGATACTGAATTTTACACTTATAAAGACAATTATCAAATTTTATCACAAAAATATTCTTTGAATTATTTTTCGTGATTGTACTAGACTCAAACTACACCCGGTTTCCCACGATGAAGAATGAATTTAGATCCCTTAAAGAACCATAATTTCATGCCATCTAGGTTTTTACCAAATTTTCATTCTAATAAAGCCACTAGATTCAATTCTTGTCTCTAAAGTATCAATTAAGTAGTACTTTTTCGGTCACTAATTAATCAAATAATTTCTCTACGTAAAATTGCGATTATTCACCCTCTCAGGCTATTAATTTCAACAATAGAACAAGAATAGCACACAAGAATCAATTTATAAGAATCAAATTCATAAAACAAGGGAAAGATTGGGTTTTTACATCATATATTCATATCCGGGTTTCTCCTAATCCTAGAAACTGATATCTACTCACGTTCCGTATCAATATTCCAAGATTCAATCATAAAATTCATACTTTGACAAGAAAAATAAATAAATAGAAGAAAGGAGAAAAGAAAGAGAAATGAACCGTCAAAGTATTGCATAAATAATCAAACCTCGAAAAAAGCTTCGTTCTTGAATTCTTAAAACCTAAAAATCCTTGTTCTTGGGGATGGGGGATGATGATCGAAGAAAGGAGGAGCAGGGTCGCCTAAAATCTCATGAATGAGGCGCTGATGATCATTTTTCTCAATTTAAGGAAATTATTTTAGGATAAATAGGAATTTTCCTTAATTCAAATTGTGTAATTTATCTCCTCAAATAAAATTCCTAGAAAATAGGATCATAATGGCGTGTTATTTCCTCCTTTTCTCTTCACGCCATATTAATGAAAATCACGTAGGAAATTGTCTCCACCAATCGAACATTTCGTTGGCCTCAGAAAATCTGGATTGTTTTCGCATTTTTCACACCTGTTCCATTCTTCCACACACTGGTGTGATTCTTCTTGCCTTCATGATTTTGACTCCTTTTAGCTCGTTTTCATTGCCTTTTATGCTCGGATTCATCATATCCGCAAAATATCAAATCCACAAGTGAAGAATCTAGTCCAAAAGGCAATTTATCATACTGAAAATCACAAAATAGGCATTGAAATAAGCCAAAATGATCCAAGAATAACCACATATGGTGGACTTATCAAACTCCCCCAAGCTTAACCCTTGCTTGTCCCCAAGAAGTCAAAATATCAACTCAAGACGAAGAACTTAGAACACACATAGAAACAGTCTCAAGTAGGATGCAAAGTACACGAGCCTCGATAGATTATACTTCAATAGTTCAAATGCATAATATAAACATGGTCAACCTCTTTCAAAATACCACACTTAAACATGGACAAAGACTTCCACTAAGAATGAGATCAACCAAACAAGTAGACCCTCATGGGATAAAATCGCTCTACACTCATATTTGTGAGGTGGTTAATCTCTCAAGCTCATTCCAATGAAATTGCCCTACTATATGCTTGTATATTATCTCATGTCAACCGCCTTGAGAGCAACATGCACCACACAAATCATAAGGACTTAGAAGAAGGTATGGTAGAGAATAGCCCGGAAAGGTAGGAAAGTGACTGAAAAGGTTGGTAAAATGGTAAGTGTAGGATATATATCATGGTAGGTGGTTCAAGGCCTTTAGAACTAGTGAAACATGTAACTACTAATTCATCAACTCGTGTGATCTCAGGGGGGGTTTATCCAACAACTACACAATTCTCCAATAACGAGCCACTAACATGACTTTATACTTTGGGAGGATAAAGGCGTCACTCCCTTTTTATTACACAACAATAACTAAAACAACATAGGAGGCTATTTTGGGATTGCACTCCTTTATTGATTGACTTTTTTTTTTTTTTTTTTTTTTTTTTTTTTGTATTTGAAATAATATTCAAGACACAAAACGGACTCCCCCAAGCTTAATTTCTTTGCAATCGAGTTTTGAATTTAATAGTCACCATCCCAATAATCTTAAGGCCGGGCAAAATAGAAATTTGGGCTATTCATCAATTTTATTTTTTATTTTTTTATTTTTGTGGGGTGAGGCATAATATATGGTCAGTAAGGGTGTTAAGTGTGGGTAAAGGAAGAAACGAGTGCCTTAATCATTTTAGTGTAGATGCAAGTACCATGGTAATATCAATAAGATGCAACACAAGTTCTAAAGGAACAAAATCATGGAAGAGAAAAATAAACGCTCATTTTGGTGAGACTGAAGTGGTCAGTCATTATGGCTGGAACATCTCACCGGGACGGTTTGTCTACTCACTTAATCTCAATCATTCTCAACAAAAATCAATGCACATTTACAAAGA
Source organism: Gentiana macrophylla (assembly GCA_026214975.1). Lineage (NCBI taxonomy): Eukaryota > Viridiplantae > Streptophyta > Magnoliopsida > Gentianales > Gentianaceae > Gentiana > Gentiana macrophylla. The sequence continues at coordinate 121,830,050 of CM047809.1, read as the reverse complement.
CTATGTTTGTCATAATCTATCTACCCACACAACCACAAAATACCCAATTCAAGAGTATGTATCTTATGATTCACTTGCACCTGACTATAAGAAACTTGCTTTGAGTGTGAATGTCACAGGTGAACCAGTTAGCTATCAACAAGCCATCAAAGATGTCAGATGGAGAGATGCAATGACTGCTGAAATTGAGGCCCTCCAACACAACAATACATGGAATATTGTCCCTCTTCCTAAGGGCAAAAGACCTATTGGGTGCAGGTGGGTCTATAAGGTCAAATACTTACCAAATGGCACTGTGGAAAGGTTCAAGGCTCGTCTGGTAGCAAAGGGGTACACTCAACAGTTAGGCATTGATTACCATGACACTTATGTTCCAGTTGCAAAGCTTACAACAGTTCGAGTTATTATTGCTGTGGCAGTAGCAACACATTGGCACTTGGAGCAATTAGACATTAACAATGCCTATCTCCATGGGGATTTACCAGAAGAGGTCTACATGAGAGTCCCCCCAGGGTATGATGCTCATATTCCTAATGCAGTTTGCAGGCTCAAAAAATCTTTATACGGACTTAAACAAGCCGGACGACAGTGGAATGCTAGACTTACCTCCTATCTTATCTCTCTGAACTTCAAACAATCCAAATGTGACTACAGTCTTTTCACTAAGGGTTCACATGCAAACTTTGTTGCATTATTAGTCTACGTGGACGACATCATCCTAACTGGCCCCAATTTGGAAGTAATACAGGACATCAAAGCCTGTCTGGACAAAGAATTCAAAATCAAAGACTTGGGACGCCTACACTATTTTCTTGGGGTAGAAGTGGCGAGAGGAAATAAAGGAATTACCTTGTCTCAACGCAAGTATACTCTTGATCTTCTATCGGAATACGGTCTTCTTGCTTGCAAGCATGCATCTACACCCATGGTCACCAGCGTCAGATTAACCGAATCGGATTCTCCTTCTTTACCCGACAATTGCAATTATCGGAGTCTGATTGGTAAGCTGATTTACCTGACATTTACTCGGCCGGATATAAGCCTTGCCGTACAACAACTCTCTCAATTTCTCGATTGCCCTATTGAAAATCATCAACAAGCTGCGATTAGATTACTGCGCTTCCTCAAAGCTGCTCCCGGTCAAGGGCTCTTATACTCAGCCGAACCCATTACTCGTCAATCAGCCGTTGCTCATATATCCCCCAATTCCCTCCGATTGCAAGCGTATTCAGATTCTGACTGGGCCGGCTGCCCTGACACTCGTCGTTCGATCACCGGTTGGTGCATCTTTCTAGGCCGATCTTTAATCTCCTGGAAAGCGAAAAAGCAGAGTACGGTCTCCCGGAGTTCGGCGGAGGAGGAATACCGAGCCCTCGCTGCCACTTCATGTGAGTTACAGTGGTTGGTGTACTTGTTATCAGATCTCGGCATTAAACCCGATCTCCCAATTCCATTATTTTGTGACAACACCAGTGCGTGTTACATTGTGGAAAATCCCGTGTTTCACGAGCGCACAAAGCACATCGAACTCGACTGTCACTACATCCGAGACAAGTTTCAAGCTGGTCTGCTCGTCCCAAAATCAATTCCCACTGACCAACAATTGGCGGATATTTTTATCAAGCCGCTTGATGCACCTCGATTCACTCGGCTGGCTGGTCAGCTTGGCATTTACTCTATCTACTCCCAGTCCAGCTTGCGGGGGATGACACAGCACATTGAACTACCTGAGGATCAAGTTTGGACTTTACATTGCAATGGAATATTCCAAGTATATTCCCCGAATATTCTTTTGTCACAGAATATTCCACTGAATATTCTCTAGTTGACTAATCTCTAAGTCAAACATGTTAAGTGTATAAATAGAGATGATGTACATAAAGAATAACACTTTTGAATAAAAATAAAAAGATACTTTCCATTTTATCTTCGTTTCCACATATATATATACACACACGTATGTGCTGATTCAGATTTTACATCGTGTTTTTGTTTGTAGGCAGACAAGAGTTGAGTCCTTGAAAGATGTTGGAGTGGTGCCAAGTTTAAAGCTGTTATGTTATCTGTATGATGTAGAATTTCAAATAAAATAGTATCATTTTACATTTTTTTACTTTACGTAGACTTCTTTTTTTTATATGTTTTTTTTTTTTTTTGGGAGTAAATCTATCATTTTTCATAAACATATGCCATAAGTGATGCAAGGTTGTACTATAGATTTATACCTCAAGTGATCCCACATATTCTAACCTCGTGATTTAAAAATCCGAGTATTTTCGAATATAGGTACCATGTATGTGTTAAACTTGAAAAATATCTGGAAACGAAGTCGTTTTGCTACAAAATCATAACAGAAAAAGAATTGTAGGAGCTTCAACCATTAAACACAACACGATATTATTATTACTGATATAAAGAAACATGGTAGCACATTTATTAACATTAATTGGTTTTAGTACAACGGTAAGTGTTTGATCCTAATATGGTATCGAAGCAGGAGATCACAAGTTCAAGTCCCGCTTCCAACACTATTAAAAACAAAGACAAAAAACCCAAGTGTTGGGCCTCACTATCTTCTTATAGAAAAAAAAAAGAAAAAAAAAACCAAATGTTGGCCCTCACTATTTTCTTATTTTCTTATAAAATAAAATAAAAACAAGTCAAGTGTTGGCATCTTAGAGTGTTGGCATCTCTCCCTTTTTATAGGCCACACGGCCCACACTTGAGGGGCGTGATATAAGGAAAGTACAACGGTAATCGAAGGAAAAAAAAAACAAAAAAACCAAATGTTGGCCATCACTATTTTCTTATTTTCTTATAAGATAAAAAAAAACAAGTCAAGTGTTGGCATCTCACAGTGTTGGCATCTCTCTCTTTTTATAGGCTGTCACTTGAGGGGCGTGATATAAGGAAAGTACAACGGTAATCGATGGTAAGCGCCTTGAGGGGCGTGATATAAGGAAAGTACAACGGTAATCGCTTATAAAGAAATATGGTAGCACATGTACAATGAAAAGCTTTGATCCTAATAATTACAGACCGTTTATTGACCAATACATTAAAAAGTCGCAACTTATAAATTATTCAAAATACCAACGAAAGTTGTTCAATATATCAACGTCATAAGAAACATTCTCTTGTTACAAGTCTACTAAATAAATCATTCGTAAATGCAATAACAAGTCATTTTTAGTCCGATTTCTTGACCAACATAGATAATTAGATTAAAATCATTTAGAAATGCGGCTAACAAGCTCTCACTATGAATGTACACGTAGAGGGAAAATCATATTATTTTCAACCTTATGGCTAAAGTATATAGTTTATTATGTTCATATTTCTCATTTATAATAATTATTTTTAGGTTTAACATTTTAAAGTGCATTCTGTGGTTTTTTAATATATATATATATATATATATATATATATATATATATATATATATATATATATATATATATATATATATATATAATGAGTAGTTTGTAGATTTATTTTTAGGAAAAGTAACAAAAAGCAAATCAAATACTACTAAGATTTCAGGCACCTGGTATCGCCAGGGCAAAATACTTCCTCCCAAGGCAACACATTAATAATATAATTGATTTGACAAAAATGTCCCCCGACTTTTTGTAATATTCTGATTCTTAGGAAAGAGGCGAGGCGTGTCAATTTGAGAAGCGAAATATTATATTTATTCCTTATGGAATTTAAGTATTTTATTTATGTATATATATATAGTGCAGTATGTATATATATGTGGATTTGGGGCTGATTGGTATTTTTATGGAATATTAGGGTGTTAACCACAAGATTAATTAGTGGAGAGGTTATTATTTGGAAATAACCTCCCATTAATCAAAAGGAGTTTTGCTTTTTGCTTTAAAAAAAAAAAAAAAAAAAAAAAAGAGAGAGGCGCCTGTTGAGAGCAAGGGTAGAGAAGAAGAAGACTTTTGCTAATTCCGGTTCGATACTTCACCGCTTGTAGTTCCGTTTGAAGCGGGAGAATTGTGGAATAACAAGGATCGTTTTGATATCAGTTTGGTTACCAAAGCTGCAGATTTTTGCTGAATTTCGGATCGGTTTAGGCTGCATCATCGGTAAGGAGAAACCCTTACGTTTTGTTTTTGGATATGTGGTATTTGTGTTGATTCTTGTTGTTTTGGGGACTTAAATTACGTTAAATTGATGTCTATGAGATGGTAGATTATTTCGACACGATTAGGTTGAGAAAGATTGGGTTTTTAATTGAAAATCGAAGGAAAGCGATGAAGGATCGCGTTTGATTTTGCTCGAAATTCCCGTGTCGGACGGGCGTCCGGTTTTTTCGGACGGGCGCCCAACCTTGGACGGGCGTCTGGGATCCTCGGACGGGCGCCTCGAGGTGCGATTTTGATCTGAGATTAAAGGGATGTCCGGACGGGCGCCCACTTTTTGGACGGCGCGTCAGAGCCTTCAGACGGGCGTCTGGTCCTTCAGACGGGCGTCCACCTGGAGCTGGTCTCCCAGCTTGTTTAAATTGGCTTTCGACTATCGTTTAGGGTTGTTTAATCAACCTTAAACCTTTGTAAACGTATTATTATTTTATTATAATACCTTTAAACCTTACTTAGGCTAGAATTGGTCTTTTGACCATGATGAGTGGTGTCGGTAAGAGAGTGTTATCTAAATGAACTAGGAGGGCCAGTTAATCACCTAATACTACACAACTTGCTAGATAAAAGATTAAACACCATGTGGTCTTGGGTAGATCACGAAGATCTATAGCGTGATGTGTGAACAGACAATCAAAGTGAGTGTCCTATCGGCTCATGAGCCTATAGGCATCGCCGTATGTTCATACTATCGGAACCGGTTATTGTATCCGAAGATTTGAAGACGTTCGGGGTTATTGTATCTGAAGATTTCAATATGTCACGTTCCACCTTGATAGCATGTTGTAACAAAGATAAGCTAAGTAGTTCTGATTTAGGCATATTGGGAGATGTAACCTTTATGCGTAGAATCGAGTCTGTCTTGCCTTTTAATAGAAACTTGATATTAAACCTTATAGATATTCTAAGCTTAAACGTACTTCTCTTCCTTACTGAGTATTATATACTTACCCCTTGTGCATGTTTTTGTTATATGTGCTTGGGGGTGAGAAGGCGAACAGGAGTACGAGTTTTTCGAGGAGTATGTCCCTGAGGAGGATCTCTGAACTTGATATTTCATTCTTCGCACTTTTGTTTATATTTGAATTGTTGCACTATTTTTTTTATATACTTTGTTCATAGTACTTTGGGATGACGTGTGATCATCTTTATTTCTTATTTCATAGTATTTCGTTTGGACTTTCGAGGGTTTTCAGTTGTATTGTTTTGATACACTTTCGACTTTTAGTACCTTTTCGTATTATAGTATCTTTATGGACATTCATTACTGAGCTTGAGTAAATTCCGCGCTTTGATTGTATTGATTGTAGGCTTACATATATAAATGAATTAAATTTTATTTATATATGTGCGAACGTCGTATTTCGGATAAGGGCTCGGTATCCGAAGCGGGCGCACGGTTGGTATCGAGAGATACGTGTTCCTTAGGCTTCTATTCTTGAGTTTAACTCAATCTTATCTTTAGATCCTTAGTAACACTCTGGTTCTCTTGGTTGTCGGGATGACTAGAAACACAAGATCGAGGACTTTGGCTCTTGGTAATCAGGCGTCTGAGAGGGTGAAACCTCTGGGGTCGCCGCAGATTTGTCGCCGCCCGCCACCGCTTGCTACACCTTCACCGAGCCGGAGCAGATCAACATCGAGACTCCACCACCACCTCTCCACCTGTGGTTAACCATGCAGCGTCACTTTGGCCTTCTTCGTATCAACCCAGGTCGAGGCGGTTCAAAGAGAGGGCGGTTGTTTATCCACCACCGGTGACACGAGCGCTGCGGCAGAGCTATCCTCGGTATGGTTTTCAGCAGACCCACAGTACCCTCCGCCGTATCCTCCGCAGCACTCCAGTGTATCCTCCTTATCGGTGAGCATCAGCTCCGTACTATCTATCAAGCGCCGCGCAGGTACCCTCGGTTATCCCCGGTCTATCACCTTTCAGGCCACCGGTTCAAGAAGAATAAAGAGATATCTTATGGTTACCCTCCGGTTTACCCACCCGAGTTAGGCGGTTGTTGAGTCAAGACCACCAGTAGATTGGCACACTAGCCGAGGAGAAACCGTATGCAAGATTTTTATGGGAATGTGGAACATACCAAGGGTGAGGAATGGATCGAAGTTTTGAGAAATCTTGCAGGGGAATATAGGCGTTCTCGAGGCAGAGATGGCCCGATTAAGCGGTCGGTTTTCTTTTGGGCTCGGCCGAGGCTTGGATAGATGCGGTTCAGAGTAGCAGCGGTAAGGTAACAGATTGGGCGGCTTTTAAAGCCATGTTCTACAACGAGTACTTTCCGGCAACGGTACAAGCGGAAAAGGCTAGCCAGTTTCTGAAACTTCAGCAAGGTGATCAAATGACAGTGTCCCAGTATACAAATCGGTTCAATGAGTTAGGGAGATTTTATCCGGAGTTGATGCAAGTGGAAGAACGAAAAATGGCCCGTTATAAGGGCGGTTTGGCGATGTGATTCAGGCCAGGCATGCTAGGCTTTACAAAGAAGGAACATGGCAGAACTTTGAATAAAGCTTTAGAAGTCGAGACCTTTAGAAAGAAAGTTACTGATGGGGTGAAACGCAGCTGACCGGGACCCCGATCGAGCGATGGCGAGAGTAGGCTCCGCAGCCAGCGATTCAGAGGTTTCACACCATGCCAGCAGTTAGACCACCGGTTGGTGCCCCATCGCGATCAGGCCACCGGCAACTAGACCACCGATTGGCGCTCCACGGCGGCTAGGCCACCACTACCTCAGTTGTTTTTTGTGGCGGCAGGTCATTACTCAGGAGTTGTCCACGCAGGTAGCAAAGTGCTCAGCAGTCACCCTAGCAGAGCAGGTCCAAGTAAGCAAGTGCAGATGTTTGCTATGGATGCCAGAGAGTTTGAGCCAGAGGATGATGTGATCTCAAGTAACTTTTATGTTTGATTTTGTCCTTTTGAGTTATTTATAGCATGCTTGGAACATGTTGTAACTTTAGTTAATTGGACAAATGCATGATAGGTATGATAAGAGTAGGCAATCTAGTAGTCGGGCCTTATTTGATACAGAGCTTCAACCACCTTTGTGTCCTCTAGGATTGCTAAGAAACTAGATTTACCTATGGAGCATTTGAGAGATACTATGGAGATTGTTACACCCCAGGCAAGGTAAATAAGGTGGTTAAGATGATACCACAAGTGGACGTTCGAGTTGGACCTTATCGGTGTAAGAGTGACTTCACGGTTATGGATTTCTCAGACTTTGATGCGATTCTTGGGATAGATGGCTATCCAAGAATTATGTTCACTTAGATTGTAGGGCCAAGAGAGTTACTTTTGAGTCCCGGGAAAGCGAGATAAGACTTATCGAGGAGGCGTTTCTGAGGCCAAGCAAGAAGAGACATCCTATCATTTCAATGGTCAAGGCCATCGGGCATGTCGAAAGGATGTGAGGGCTACTTGTTGTCACGCAGATGGATGTGGAACAAGCAAAGCCTAAGTTGGAAGATACTAGAGTGGTGAGAGATTATCCGAGAGGTTTTTCCGGATGAGTTGCCAGGGAACATGCAGGCAGGGGCCATTGAGTTTGAGATACTGGCTAGTCCTGTGGGCGGCTGATTGCCAAGGCACCATACTGAGATGGCACCGGCTGAATTGAAGGAGTTGAAGGCTCAACTCAAGGAGATGTTAGAAAGGAACATCATTCACCTAAGTACTTCACCTTGGGAGCACCAGTTTTGTTTGTGAAGAAGAAGGATGGCAAAGATGCGGATGTGTATTGACTACGGTGGCTTTGAACAATCGACTATCAAGAATAAGTACCCACTACCGAGGATAGATGATCTCATTCAATCGATTGCGGTGGTCGGAAAGTGTTTTCAAAGATTGATTTGCGGTCGCTACCATCGATTAAAAGTTAAAGTGGCAGATATTCAAGACAAAGATTGATACTAGATATGGACATTATGAGTTCCTTGTTATGCCTTTTGGACTCACTAATGCTCCATCTGCGTTTATGGATTTGATGCAATGGTCTTCATGCCTTACCTAGATAAGTTTGTGATTGTCTTTATTGACGATATTTTGGTATACTCTCAGGGATGAGGCGGAGCATGAGGAACATCTACGGATTGTTTTGGAAACGTTGAAGAAGAAGGAGCGATTGTATGCAAAGTTTTCCAAGTGTGACTTTTGGTTGGACCAAGTGAGCTTCTTGGGTCATGTCATTTCAGGTGATGGCATTGAGTTGATCCAGCCAAGATTGAGGCAGTTAAGAGTTGGCCTACACCGACTACAGTTTCAGAGGTCAGGAGCTTTCTGGGTTTGGCTGGTTACTACAGAAAGTTCGTGAAGAATTTCGCAAGGATAGCTACTCCACTCACCAGACTTACACAGAAGAACACCAAGTTTGATTGGACACCCGAGTGTGAGTTAGCATTTGAGTTGTTAAAGGACAGGTTAACTACAGCACCAGTATTGGCAGTACCCGAGGTGTTCGATGATTATGATGTCTACACCGACGCTTGCAAGCGGTGGTCTAGGTTGTGTGTTGATGCACGAGGAGGAAAGGTCATTGCCTATGCATCTAGGCAATTGAAAGTACATGAGAAGAACTATCCCACACACGACTTAGAGTTGGCAAAGCGAGTGGTTTTCGCATTAAAGACTTGGAGGCACTATCTCAGATGGGGTCAAGGCTAGAATCTTCACCGATCACAAAAGTTTAAGGTATTTCTTCACTCGGGAGAATTTGAATATGAGGCAATGGAGATGGCTAGAGTTCGTGAAGGACTATGACTTGGACATTCAAGTACCATCCGGGAAGGCAAATGTAGTGTGAGATGCCTTGAGTAGAAACCAGTGGTTTTGGAGCCCAGTGTTGAGGCTATCAGCGCAGGGGGTTGATGATTTCTGATTTAGCGATTTGATCGATTGAGGACCGTCGGTTTGCAGCACCGTTGTTGGCTAGATCAGAGTTGATGGATGAGATCAGAGCAAAGCAAGACGAAGACGCAGTTTTGGTTGACTTGAAGAGAGTTGCAAGAGAGAAGCCTACAGTTGGCTACGTGTTGGATCAGAGTGGAAATCTGTGGTACCAGGATCGTCTCTGTGTGCCTAATGTTGGAGATTTGAGACAGAGAGTTATGGAAGAGGCACACAAGATTGCTTTTGCAGTGCATCCGGGTTCTACCAAGATGTACAGGGATTTGAAAGAAAGATTTTGGTGGCCCTCAATGAAGCTAGAGATTGCTAAGTTTGTTTCTGAGTGTGACGTCTGTCAGAGAGTGAAAGCTGAACATAGGAAGCCAGGCGGGATGCTTAAGTCATTAGATATCCTGAATGGAAATGGGAAAAGATCACCATGGACTTTATTTGGGGTTGCCTAAGTCGAAGGGTGGACATGATTCTATTTGGGTAATCGTTGATAGATTAACCAAGTCGTCTCATTTCTTGCCTTTCAAGATGAATATGCCTTGGCAAGGATGACGGAACTATATATGGACAATATAGTGAAGCTTCATGGAGTTCTGATCTCCATTGTTTTCGATCGGGATTCGAGGTTCGTCGGTCGGTTTTGGCAGAGCTTACAGGAGGCATTTGGTACCCGGTTGGATTTGAGTACAAGATTTCATCCTCGCATGGATGGTCGACCTGAGAGGACTATCCAGACACTTGAGGATATGCTTAGAGCATGTGTCTTGGAGGTAGGAGGATCTTGGGTAGATTATCTACCGATTCTGAGTTTGCTTACAACAACAGCTTATCACGCGAGCATAGGCATGCCACCGTTTGAAGCTTTGTATGGTAGAAGATGCGGGACGCCTTTGTTTTGGGATGATGTTGGGGAGAAACGACTTCTTGGGCCAGAGTTAGTTGAGCAAGCCAAAGAGAGGGTTCAGTTAGTGAAGAAAAATCTGCAGATAGCTCAAGACAGCAGAGAAAAGTTGGGCGGATGTCGACGGAGACCGCTTGAGTTTGAGGTTGGTGATCGTGTTTACTTGAAGGCATCACCAATGAGAGGAGTAAAGCGTTTTGGTCGAAAGGAAAGTTGAGCCCGATGTATGTTGGACCTTTCGAAATTCTGGAGAGGATTGGACCTTTAGCCTATAGACTTCAGTTGCCCGAGTCTATGTCCAGAGTTCACAACGTCTTCCATGTTTCAATGTTGAAGAAGTGTTTGACGAAGACAGAGGTTGAGTCTACAAGTGGATCCGAGAGATACTTGAGACAACCTCGCGCATGATGAAAAGCCGATTAAGATTACGAGCAGGAAGGAAAAGATGATTAAGAGAAAGATGGTTGATTGGTTCTTGTTCGATTGGAGCAATCATACACACGAGGAAGCAACTTGGGAAGTTGAGGTGATATGATCAACGAATTTCCGGAGTTTTTGGATTTACAGTGCGTTCAAGTTTCGGGACTAAACTCCTCTTAAGGGGAGGAATGTAATATTCCGATTCTCGGGAAAGAAAAGGAGACGTGTCAATTTGCGAAACGAAATATTATATTTATTCCTTATGGAATTTAAGTATTTTATTTATGTATATATATATAGTGTAGTATGTATATATATGTGGATTTGGGGTGATTGGTATTTTTATGGAATATTAGTGGTGTTAACCACAAGATTAATTAGTGGAGAGGTTATTATTTGGAAATAACCTCCCATTAATCAAAAGGAGTTTCGCTTTTTGCTTTGTAATGCGTTAAAAAAAAAGAGAGGCGCCTGTTGAGAGCAAGGTAGAGAAGAAGAAGACTTTTTGCTAATTCCCGCCTGATACTTCACCGTTTGTAGTTCCGTTTGAAGCAGGAGAATTGTGGAATAACAAGGATCGCTTTTGATATCAGTTTGGTTACCAAAGTCGCAGATTTTTGCTGAATTTCGGATCGGCTGGGCTGCATCATGTAAGGAGAAACCCTTACGTTTTCGCTTTTGGATATGTGGTATTTGTGTTGATTCTTGTTGTTTTGGGGACTTAAATTACGTTAAATTGATGTCTATGAGATGGTAGATTATTTCGACACGATTAGGTTGAGAAAGATTGGGTTTTAATTGAAAATCGAAGGAAAACGATGAAGGATCGCGTTTGATTTTCGAAATTCCCAGTCGGACGGGCGTCTGGTTTTTTCGACAAAGCGCCCAACCTTGGACGGCGTCTGGGATCCTCGGACGGGCGTCTGAGGTGCGATTTTGATCTGAGATTAAAGGGATGTCCGGACGGGCGCCCACTTTTTGGACGGGCGCCCGTCAGAGCCTTCGACGGGCGCGCCTGGTCCTTCGAGACGGGCGTCCACCTGAGCCGGGTCTCTCACCTTGTTTAAATTGGCTTTCGACTATCGTTTAGGGTTGTTTAATCAACCTTAAACCTTTGTAAACGTATTATTATTTTATTATAATACCTTTAAACCTTACTTAGGCTAGAATTGGTCTTTTGACCATGATGAGTGGTGTCGGTAAAGGAGTGTTATCTAAATGAACTAGGAGGGCGATTAATCACCTAATACTACACAACTTGCTAGATAAAAGATTAAACACCATGTGGTCTTGGGTAGATCCTCGAAGATCTATAGCGTGATGTGTGAAGCAGACAAATCAAAGTGAGTGTCCTATCGGCCCTGCAGAGCCATATAGCATCGCCGTATGTTCATACTATCGGAACCGGTTATTGTATCTGAAGAAGATTTGAGACGTTCCGGGGTTATTGTATCCTGAAGATTTCAATATGTCACGTTCCACCTTGATAGCATGTTGTAACAAAGATAAGCTAAGTAGTTCTGAGTTTAGGCATATTGGGAGATGTAACCTTTATGCGTAGAATCAGTCTGTCTTGCCTTTTAATAGAAACTTGATATTAAACCTTATAGATATTCTAAGCTTAAACGCATTTCTCTTCCTTCATCGAGTATTATATACTTACCCCTTGTGCATGTTTTTGTTATATGTGCTTGGGGTGAGAAAGAAAAGAGAAAGAGACGAGTTTTTCGAGGAGTATGCCCTCGAGGAGGATCTACGAACTTGATATTTCATTCTTCGCACTTTTGTTTATATTTGAATTGTTGCACTATTTTTTTTTATATACTTTGTTCATAAGATCTTTGGGATGACGTGTGATCATCTTTATTTCTTATTTCATAGTATTTCGTTTGGACTTTCGAGGTTTTCAAGTTGTATTGTTTTGATACACTTTCGACTTTTAATCTTGCTTTCGTATTCTAGTATCTTTATGGACATTCATTACCCGAGCGATAAATTCCGCTTTGATTGTCAGATTGATCAGAGCTACATATATAAACGAATTAAATTTTATTTATATATGTGCCGAACGTCGATATTCAGGATAAGCGAACAGATTCCTCAGGAGCAGCACTTTTTTTCTTTCTGATGGCTTCCTTCTGGTTCCGGCCCTCTTCCCTGTTCGTTTCCTCACCCGTTGCTTACTCACTCCAACAATCAAAATTTCTGGAATTCATAATGGAAAAATTACAATGGCAAACAATTCTCCTAAGTCTCAGTTTCAAAATTTAAAATGGCAAAATTTCATTGCTGCTCCTAAAGTGTTTTTACCATTTCTTTTGTTTTTTCCATCTACAAATTCTCTTTGCTTTCTGTATCTGATTTCCCCAAATCGGGGTGTGCCAATGGTGACCTTGGTTGGTGAGGACTTTTGGTAGGGGAGATGGGGTTGTGAGGGATGTGAACAAGAGAGTATATATTATAGTCGAATGAATCTTTGGCACTTTGATTGTATGTCGGAAACGAGAATGGGCCGCTGCTATAGTCGAGAGATCGTGGTTTCCGGCGCCATAAAGATCGACCTAATGTAAAGCTTTGAAATTCTCTGAATAATAGTAAATAATTAGATCTCTATCATCTCCAGATTTCCAGTATTAGAGTTTAGTAGAAAGGAATGAATAGAAAATAGTTTTGGAAAATGCAAGAAGAAATTGCATTTTATTTTGTTTGAATGAAAATTTTTAGATGATGGAGGAGTTGCAGAGATGGTGGGACAGTAGAAAAGATCAAAATGTGTTTGGAGAGGGTGAGAGCTGCTGAGGGTATTTCTGTCAGTTTCCAATTACTAACCACTTGTTGCCCTGGTGATAATTAAATTGACCTGGCCATACCGACTGCCTTTCAAAAGGTCTAAAATGGAGTCAAAGAAGCGAATTTCTACAAAATTTCCACTGCTTTAGCCATAACTTAAATGCGCAGTCAAAGCAAGGTTCCGAGGAGCAGAGGATAAGTCAAATCATAATTTAGGAAAGAAAATGGAAAAGTGTGCTTATTTCGAGAAAATATAAAATCAGAATTACATTGTCACTGTCCCTTATTTCATGTCAATTGGTCAGACGCGACATTTATTTTAAGTTAAAGTGTAATTTTAAAAAAATGTTCGTGCAAATTTACACTGGACCCGTTGAAAAATACCACGGAGAGTGTGATTTTCTTGGAGCAAATTAAAAAAATCAGTGTAAATTTTTGCAAGTGGATTTCCACGTGCGCGTGGAATTTTGCAGCTGAGTCGTGTAAATTTGCACGGCTCGACACAAAATTTGCACGGGACTTAAAAATAAATGCTGCGCAGTCCGACCGACCGACGTGAAATAAAGCGATCTGACAGTGACCTGATTTTATATTTTCTCGCTTATTTCCCCTATATATGTGATGATGCATGAAAATGGAAATCTTTGATACACTCAACACATGATGGAGGGGTCCGGACAGGAAATTTTTAGGTAGTGTGCACTCACGTAAGACACATCTTATTAAGCAGCAATTGTGAAATGGCATGAAGAATAACTACACACCACACAAACAATTCTCGCAACCGATCACGTGGGCCACGATTGTGCTTGACACGTAGTGATGCACTCACGCAGATGACACACTACTTAAAAATTTCCCGGTCCGGACGTCCGGTGACTAGTGACTATTCATCAAATGATAAGTTATTTAATAATTTAAAAGAGACTATAGTATGACTAAATTTAACGTTTGGAAAATCCATCTAATACTTTTTGTTGCATAATATATATAATATTGATTTATAATTTGTTATTGTTCATTTGAAATATATATTTTATAACTTAACCAAACAAGCTCAAGCTGAACTCGATTTTGAAGGCAGAAATATGTTTAACAAGTTAAATTCAAACACGAGCTCGAGCAATTCATCTTTTAAACAAGCTTGTGACCTAAACGAGCCCAAAGGAATATTAATTGCATGAGTTATCGAATTTTCATCAAACTGAATACAACCATTGTACCATAATGGTTTAGATTAAGTTTTGATGTTTTTAGTTACACTACACAATAACTACTTACGAGATACCATAATGAGTTTCGATCTTTGAAAAATCAAATCTCACAAACACAATATCGGTGTAGATTGATGTAATAGACATCTCCAAAATCAAACCTCACGGCCTGATAGAGTGCCACGATATATGTTTTATTACCACTAAATGTTCCTCTCTTTTTTTTCTTTCAAAAAGCGTAATGTTATTGTACAATAACTCCGACAGAACGACTGACAGAACATAATTTTGCACCATTCATCACAGTATAGAATTCATTAATCAATCATAATGCTGATCAATCATTCATAATAAAAAGTGCAAAATTATTTTATTCTTAATCGTGTATTTGAGTTTTTGTGCAACTAATATTAACTTTTAAAAGAAAGGTAATGCTACAAAAATAATCATTCTCCGCGACTAGTGACAAAATAAGTTTTTATATTATATGGATTAGAATGTAAAACTTATTGATCATTAAATAAACAATTATAATCAATAATTTAAATCACGAATCCTAAAGCCTACAAACTTCCGCTGCTTTTGAAGAGAAATTATCATTTCAGGTCATTTTAACATCATATATTTCATTTAAGGTCAGGTCAAACATGTCATTTTTTTAAAGTTCCGTTGAAATTTCCCACTCACCTCTTTGAAATTCCCCACGGGCCCGTTGAATTTTCACCCCCCGACCTGTTGAAAATTTCAACATTGCTTCTATGTTCCCTATTTCCAACGTGGTAGGAGGAAATTTCAATGGGCACGGGAAAAAATTTAACAGGGTAATAGGAAAATTTCAACGGGATACTTAAAAAATATGTCAGATCTGACCTCAACCTGACATGAAATATAGGATGTTAAAATAACTTGAAAGGATAATATCTTGCTTTCGAAATACCTTAAAATAATGGCTGATGAATCCCATCAGCCGGCTTAGGCTTTTTCAATCTTGTCAATTGTCTTGTTGGCTAATGCATCTTAGGTTATATATTAATTCAGTATAAAACAATTAGTTGTCTTAATCTAACTCATTGGATTATACAAATGTAATCAATTAACCTACCCGACCATCATATCTTGATTCTATCTCTATCTTAAAAAAATTGTCAATTGTCTTGTTGGCTAATGCATCTGATTTTTATTTTTGATAAATTAAAAATGTTATATATTAATTCAGTACAAAATAATTAGTTTCCTTAATCTAACTCATTGGATTATACAAATATTAATCTAACTCATTGGATTATACAAATATAATCAATTAACCGACTAGGGTTTACCCTGGCCTCCAGTGGGAGGTCCAGGGTTCGAATCCCCCTTACCCCTCCTTTCGGTTGGAAAAAAAAAAAAAAAACCAACCCGACCTTCATATCTTGATTCTATCTCTATCTGAAAAAAATACTTATATGGAGAGTATATTTTAATGGGCTTAAGACCAAAAGACACAAAAGCAGATTTATTGACTTATAAGGACAAAAAGAATCATTGGACTTATAAGCGACACAAATTAGATAGATAGACTAAATAATCCTTAATGAAGAAAATTAAAAAAAAAAAAGGGGGGAGAAGAGGCGCTGTAGTTACTAGCTAGTTAGTTAGTTTTTTTTTTTTTTTTTTTTTTTTTTCGTTTCCCATTCCTGGCACTTTTTTTTTTTTTTTTTTTTTTCCTTCCTGGACTGCTCAGCTTTTTTTTTTTTTTTTTTTTTTTTAACGATGTATTGACCATCGCGATACAATGACCACCCCGATACATTGACCACCGCGACGCATTAACCACCCGATGCAATGACCACCTCGATGCAATGACCATCCCGATGCATTGACCACCGCGACGCCCGATCGATGACCATCGCGGTAAAGAGACACCGCGATGAAGTGAGACCACGATGTGTAGACACGCGACGATGAAGCGACACCGTGATGCAGAGACACCGCAATGAAGTGACACCGCGATGCAGTGACCACCCCCGATGTAGAGACACTGTGATGCAGAGACGCCGCATTGCAGAGACACCTCGATGAAGTGATACAGCGACGTAGTGACCACCCGCGATGCAGAGACGCCTCAATGAAGTGACACCACGATGCATTGGCCACGCCAGATCCATTGATCACCTCGATACAGTGACCACCTCCGATGCAGAGACACCACGATGCAGTGACCAACCCAAATGCAGAGACACCGCGATGCAGTGACCACCCCTGATGCAGAGACATCACGATGTTATAACATTTGACAATGCAGAGACATCGCAAATAAGAGACACCGCAAATAAGAGACAACGCGATGCAAAGACACCGCGATGAAGTGACACCGCATTACAGAGACACCACGATGAAGTGACACCGCAATGCAGAGACGCCGCATTGCAGAGACATCACGATGTTATAACATTTGACGATGCAGAGACACCGCGATGCAGAGACACCGCGATGCAGAGACACCGCGATGAAGTGACAACGCGATGCAAAGACACCGCGATGAAGTGACACCGCATTGCAGAGACACCGCGATGAAGTGACACCGCGATAAGAGACACCGCAATGCAGTGACCACCCCCGATGCATAGACACCCCCGATGCAGAGACACCGCGATGAAGTGACACCGCATTGCAAAGACACCGCAATGATGTCTTATTGTATCGATTTATTCAGTGATGTCTTATTGTATCGATTTATGTAGTGACATCAATGTCACTTCATTAATTGTCTAATGTATGCATTGACATCAATGTCACTTCATTAGTTGTCTAATGTATACAGTGACATCTGCAGTGACATCAATGTCACTTCATTAATTATATCAATTTGGCTTGTTTGGCAACGGAGAAACTCTAATGGCATGTTTGGATTGCGGTAATGGAATGAAATGAAATGCTTTTTCCATTACATTATATCAATTTGACTTGTTTGGCAACGGAGGAATGGAATATCAATTTGGCTTATTCTAAAAAGGATTGAAAACAATAAAGCAAGATCTTTAATGTACTCAATTGCAAATAGCAAGGAGAAATTAGAATAGCCTTTTAGTCTTTTTCAGCTTCTTTTTTTTTTTTTTTTTGAAACCGTAGCTTCTTTCCAGTTTCCCCTGCAAGAGCATTGACTAGTGGCGGCAAGCAACATTGACTAGTGGATAAGATATTAGCATTAATTTTTAAGTCGATAAGATAATCCATTATAAATAGCAGAACCCCTTGTCCATTAAATTCCATCAATTTTGAATTCAAAAAAAAAAAAAAATTTAAAAAATGAAGAATTCATCAATTTCGACCTGCATCGTCTCTCTTGTTCTAATTATCTCTTTCTCACCTTCACACTCGCTTGAAGCCAAAATGCCATCTACATGATCAGAAAGCAATAAACAAAATCCAAGCAGCTTTTGGCATCAATCCTACTGGTGATTGTTGTGATTGGAAGCCTGTTGTTGTATGTGATAAGAATTCTCCCTACCGTGTCACTGAGCTTCTCTTCCAAAATGGAATTTTCACCAACATTTCCGGCCAAATCCCGGCCGCCGTTGGGGACCTCTCCTTTCTCAAAATTCTTGTTTTTGATACCGTCTCTAACCTCACCGGAAACATCCCACCAGCCATTACCAAGCTTTCTCAACTTCAATCACTCGCCATCAACAATGCCCGTCGGTCTGGCCCGTTTCCTACATTTCTTGTAAAACTCAAGAACCTCATTTTCAGAAAATTAGACAGGTGATTTTGAGGGTAATTTATTAGAATAGGGGTATTTTGGTCTATGTACATATATTATGTCCTTATAAGTCCAACAGATTCCTTTATGTCCTTATGGGGCTAATAAGTATAAAAAACTATACTTTTAAGTAATTAACCCTATTTTAAAATAAAATGATGGATGAAACGATGATACATTGGATTTAAATATAGAATGCAATTTATATCAAATAAATGAGTTTGTTTATAATTTCGATGCTTATCATTACATATATTTTGTTTCCTCATTTTATGCAAAGTCATCCACCTTATCATGTTCTCATTGACATTTTTTTTGGTTCCCCGGGACATGGTCTAGTGGTATAGAACTTGGGTGTTGTAATGACAGCTAGGCCGAGAGCTGGAGTGTGGATGTTCGATTCTCGTAAAGGACGACTCTTTCAGTATCATGGTATAAAGACAGCCCTTGACTCTGAGCCATTGGATTACCTGATTAATATCTTCACTTATTCCGTAAGACATAGAGTGGGACCCTTTCAGTTAGGGTTTAACCGTTTTTTTTTTTTTAATTGACACTTTTTTTTTTCTCTCCCTGCCTGTTCTCAACTTCTCATAGTCTGACACTTTCAATTTACTGTTGCATATCTGAATTTTGGAAAATTCTACCAACAGATATGACCCAGATTGTGGCGTTTTGAAAATTGTTGGGGTAAGTGTATGAAGTTAGTTTCTCGGTAATATTAAACACTTGCAAGTTGTTGTTTCTTTTTTTTTTTTTGCTTTTTTTTTTTTCCATCCTCCTTAACTTAAGAACACTGCTCATCGTTATTTGCTTTTTATTTTTATTTTTATTTTTTAATCAATTCCTATAAAACACGATACAAATCCGATATATTGCATGATACAACATAAATATATGGACATATCTAATTTTAAAATTTAAAGGATTCTTAAAAAAAAAAAAATTTAAAAGATACGACTCATCAAATAATGATATACAATTATCTTTTGTAAATGGTAATAAGTTAAATAAGATATAATACTACTTTTCAAATATCAATTCTAGTCGAAAATCATTTTTCATTGCAATTTGTGTGCAATTTATATCGTCCTTAAACATTTCTCCGGAACAATTGAAATTATAATTTTTTTTTTGTTAATGAGTGTCGACATCGTGTCGAAGTGTCATATATAATCAATAATTAGTATAATTATTTAAATCGGTCGACACCTACCAAAGTGTGTCGTGTCAGAAAAATATCGGACACTGCACATGAAGAGATGTTGTGTGTGATCCATGAATCTCAGATCGGAAAACCGTATCCAAGCTCCGTGGCTAGTGTGTGCCCTTAAGACTTTTCAAACTTAGCGAATTGAAACGTTTGAGTAACTGAAGGTAGGGAAATCAACCGAACACTTAAGTTGAAGTGTCGGACCTTCCTAAATTAAAACTAAACATTGTCGATCGTCATCCTACATAAAGAAAATCTCAATGATAAACCAATTATTGCATTTTTAGTAGTAAACTTTTCTCAAAATCTTATAATAGTTAATAACCGATGACGCTCTTGAATTTTATCACGTTTGTTTACAACACTTATCACTTAATCTGAATATAGTAATTAATATTTACACTGAATTATGTTCGATAATGGTTTAATACAACACTTTATATATTATATTATGTGTGTTTGAATTTTCTTAACAAGTTTTAAATGATGTCACTGTTGACTTAATAAATCATTGTGTCGTTGATGTTTGGTGTTTTTAAAATTTTAAATTAAGGCGTGTCGACGTATTCATATCGTATATGTTTGTATTTTCCGTGTTCATATATATATTGATTGATAATAATAATAATGTCATTAAGTGTGAAAAAATGTTTTTCAGGGCTAGAAATAAATTGAGCAATTAGCAAAATTTAGTTTATTAAAAAAGAATAAACTAAACCTCCAAAAAGTAAATAAATAAATAAATAAAAAATAACATATTTATAAGTGACTGAGCCTACTTGGGTGATCTGCCCCCTATCGATTCTCATTATTAGTCTTATTTGATTGAGACTACATAGGACTGGAGAACGGGCCCTCCAAAATGACTTCCCATCATCCACACCATTTGTTTATTATAAAATTGGCCGTTTATCGTGAAGGACTTCCAGAGGAGCTGCCACGCGTGGCAGAGATCTGGGACCACATGATTTCGAGGTGGAATACACAGTACCTCGTATGTGAAAATTGTACATACCCAGGAGACGCACATGTAGAGGCAGCTTCCTAAGAGGAAGTTCCTGTGATAATTTTCCTATAAAAAGTACCGTGCCATCTGTTTATTTTTGTTTTTATCCAAGTTGAATGGGCCCTCCAAAATCAGGGTTTGATTGTGCTTCAAATCTCAACTCGACACCTTTTTTTTCTTCTGAAACCTAAACTCTGAAAAGTTGGCGCAACCAATGGGAAATACTTGTGTGGTGTAGAGATTTTGAGTTGATGTGACGGGTGAAACGATCAGAACCACACAGTTTAAGTGCAGAATGAAATCGTGTGGTGTGTAGTGTGCCACGACGTGTATCCGCAGCGTAGCACACACTACACAAAAACTCCCCAACCAATCCGTTGTGTTTTCTCCTTTACCGACTGACATTTTTTTTTGTCCCTTTCCTTCTTGTAAACGAAACGAAAGGACTACTAATATTAATTACTATTAACTGCTTTTCATAAAAAGTGTCTAAAAATTTTACTCACTCTGTTTTTATATATATGTCGCAGAGAGAAGAATCACACATGATTAAGAAAATAATTAATATGCCAGATTGAAATGTATTTTTATTGGAGATGTAAATGTTTTGTTGGTAAAGGAGTTTTTAGTATTGGAATTGTGTTTTTTTTTATTGGAGATGTAAATATTTTGTTGGTAAATAAAGAAAAAATAATAAATGCTGCATTGGAAATATAAAATGACAGATAAATAAAAAAATGGTAAAAACTGAAATGTGACAGATAAAAAAAAACGGAGGGAGTACTATTTACACAGATTAATAAACTTAATTAATGTGCTGTGTTTTAGTAGTAATAGACATATATATCCATATATCTTACGATTAATGCTTATTTTGAAATATGAAATGAACATACAACAATAAAATGTTAGGCTAAGGGTATGTTTGGAAATATAGCATTAAATGATGTATTGATTTTTTAAATGAACACTTTTTATGGGACAAAACATTTTTCAAATGTAGACATTTTTTATGGAACGGAAGTAATACTAAACAAGTACTGTACTAGTCCTTGCCACATTAAAAAAAAAAAAAAAAAAAAACCCTACCAGTACAATATACATATGTTATATATACATTTATACTATACCCACACACTTACATATATTTAGTTTATATAAAATGAATATTACTATAATACTAATCCGTCATTATGGGTTAGATCCACCACACACCCTTCTACGTGAAATACTTGTATATTAAATGAATTCTGGGATGAAGCGAGGATAAACGATCAAAACAATTTATTTTTTTTGAATTCGATCAAATCCATTTTCGAAATCATTATTATGGACCATATATTGTACTAACAATGTGATAAAACACGTAAAATAGGTAAAGTAGTTAGATAGTTGTGATAATTATAATGAACATTAAGTATCTGGACTGCCGGGTTGTATCCACAAATTTTATCATGACGGAAATCGGATAAGAAGGTTAATTAATTATAAGAAGGGTTCATGTCCCGATTCCACACATAAGGGTCACTACATTACGTTAAGCTATCGTCCCACCACACCACTAGGCTATAACACTAATTAATGAACCATATATGATTTGTGTTATTATAACATTCTAACCACATTGAGTCCATATGATATTCACCATATATACTTCAATTAAAAGACATTAAAAAAACTCACGTTTGAAACAAACTTCGAGCTTGATAGAACAACAAGAAGGTAAGATCAATTAAACCTAACTCGTTACTACTTGAAGTAATTAACTCAACTCGACTCATGATTCAAGTTGTTACAATTATAATGCAATTGGATACTCCAATTAAGCAGTTGAAGACTCTAAAATGGTGAATGTAGCCGTGAAGGTGGTGGTGGTTATTGTCCATTTTTTTGGCATCACATCATATTACATAAAATAAAGGTGGAATGAGGGAGAAGGACATAAATATTTCATCAATTGAGTAGGCTGACGATCTTTTGAAACTTTTGATAAAGGACAAAACTATTTATTATCATCGTCGAAATTCACTTGTGTTAAAAATTCACTTTATTTAAATTCATTGCCGAAATTCTTGTCGAAATTCACTAATTTTCAAAATTCATTGTCAAAATTCACTAATTTTGAGATTCATTGTCGAAATTCACTATCAAAATTCACCGATTTCGGGATTCATTTGGGAGATTCACCGATTTTGGGATTCACTGTTTATCCTTCGCTATAAAAATTATGCAATTGTCTTCTCCCTATAAAAATATGTAAATTTGTCATATTCTTAAAAATATTTGATTATTGTCCTTATCCCTAATTTTCCATAAAATAAAATAAAAAAAAAGATGGGTTTTTTAATTACACGTTATCATATCCATGGAAATCTAATCATAATTGAATGGTGCGGTGGTATGAAAAATCATTTACTTATTTAACATGTATCAAAATAAACTTGACGTAAGAAAATAAATATATATAGTATGATACAAATGTTCATTAACTTGTATTATCATCATTCTGATTACGGTGATCAACAAAATTATGTTGTTATCGTTAGAATATGGGTGTGTGCATATATGATTATCACTCATACAAATAGTATGTAGTACATTGGATAGTTTATATAGGGTCATATAAACTGTACGTGTATATGGTTTATATTTAGTGTATATATATGTAGTTTGAATTCTCTTTCATGCAAAAAAAACTAGATACGAGATACGAAGTGGCCAAACAGATAGATGTAAACGGAAAATTTATCACTAGGCTTTCTCTTAGAGAAGCGTTCTACGTGGCGAAGATCCTGACCACACAATTTCCACACACGGGCAATTGTGTATTCCACTCGTGAAGCTGTGTGGTCCCAGATCTCCGCCACGCGTGGCAGATTCCCTACTAGTGAAAGTCCTCTGATAGAAACGACCCGATGTAAACAATAACAACCAGTAAAACTCGCAATCTCAAGTGCATGAACAAACACACACACACACACACACACCAAAAAAAACAGCTAAAAGTCGATAGCTTTTTACATCAAATCAAATCAAATCCCAAAATATAATTCTTTTTTCAATTTAACACAAATTTTCTGATTCATCTATGCTCCAGGGTCCCCTCCTCCTCGCTCTTCAGCTTGCATTTGAAGTTGCTCTTCTTCATGTTGCTCTTCAGGTTTAACTTCATGTTGCTCTTCAGGTTGAGGAGGAACAGCATTTGGAGGTTGCAAAGCAACCACTTGCACCTCAGGTTGAGGAGGAGCAGCATTTGGAGGTTGCAAAGGAGCCACTGGCACTTCAAGTTGAACATGAGCAATTGGATTGCAATGTTGACCTTCAAGTTGAACTAATTCATCTTGGTGTTCATGTTGAGGAAGAGCAGCATTTGGAGGTTGCAAAGGAGCCACTGGCACTTCAAGTTGAACAGAGCAATTGGATTGACATGTTTTGGCTTGCGGTGGCGAGAATCGTGTACGGGCGGCAATGTTCATTGGCGTGGCCATTACAAGTACCTCGTTGACGATGCTGGAACAATTAACATGTGAGAAAGGAAGCCCGACCTCTTCTTGTCGTGGAAAATAAATCGTCACCGCTATTGACACGGCACACGTTGTCTTTCACGTTCTTGGCTGTGGGTATGAGGTAAAACAATATCGTCGTAAGTTGAACTGGATAGCATTGTTTTCCGCAATTGGTGTTCTCTGGGTCAAAATTGCTGGAATGGTTCGCCTGATTAAGAAGGATGAGCAAGGTGTTTTGATTTATGGAATTCTAGCCTCCAACCTTGTGGGGATCACTTCAATAGTAATGATTATTATAACCGCGGTAAGTATTTTTTTAAGTTAAACTTGACTGTTAATTTTAGTTTTAACAGTTGAGGAGGAGCATTTGGGATGTTACTCCACATAAATACGATCAACCTCATGGCCTGTAGAACACACATACACAAATCACAAATTAGTATAGATATATTAATCATTAATTAATAGCCAATAAAAAATGTAGTAAATAAATAACATTTTACCCATGTGAGAGGTGGCTCATCACCAGCACCATCCGCTCTATTAATCACATTTTGGGGTATTCTGGTCTCCTTGTTAGCAGAAAATTAAAACTAAAATTAACAGTTGTTAAAATTAAAATTAACAGTCAGGTTTAACTTAAAAAAATACTTACCGCGGTTATAATATTCATTACTATTGAAGTGATCCCCACAAGGTTGGAGGCTAGAAATCCATAAATCAAAACACCTTGCTCATCCTTCTTAATCAGGCGAACCATTCCAGCAATTTTGGCCCAGAGAAAACCAATTGCGGAAAACAATGCTATCCAGTTCAACTTACGACGATATTGTTTTACCTCATACCCACAGCCAAGAACGTGAAAGGCAGCGTGTGCCGTGTCAATAGCGGTGACAGTTATTTTCCACGACAAGAAGAGGTCGGGCTTCCCTTTCTCACATGTTAATTGTTCCAGTACCGTCAACGAGGTACTTGTAATGGCCACGCCAATGAACATTGCCGCCCCGTATACGATTCTGCCACCTGCAAGCCAAAACATGTCAATCCAATTGCTCCTGTTCAACTTGAAGTGCCAGTGGCTCCTTTGCAACCTCCAAATGCTGCTCTTCCTCAACATGAACACCAAGATGAATTAGTTCAACTTGAAGGTCAACCTGTCAATCCAATTGCTCCTATTCAACTTGAAGTGCCAGTGGCTCCTTTACAGCTTCCAAATGCTGCTCTTCCTCAACATGAACACCAACACCCAAAACCACCACCACCACCACCACCATCCCAAAACCATTCACAAGAGAAAGAAGAAAAAAAGGAAGAAGAAATACTGTTTTACCCTAACAACAAACAAAAGCCAAAACCACCACCACCCAAAACCATTCACAAGAGAGCTTTAGAAGCTTTAGATCTACATAGATAGGGACGACATAGATAGCTAGCTAGCTTTAGAAAAAGAAAAAGCTAGCTATAGCTTTTTATTACCTTGTTATGTACAATCCACCAAGGTAAGAGCATCACATGGTCATTTTGTCTCGAAAAAAGGAAAATAAATCTACGTGGCTATGTTGCTTTTCTATCAACCCTATTGTCAATTACAATAACAAAAAAATCACACACCTATTTTTATTATTTTTTGTTTGAACGGACCCACTTTTACTATTTAATATGATTTTCCCACCAATCCCTGCAACTTGCAATAAAAGATGAGTACAACTGAGACTACTTTATCAATTTTTTATTAAGTCAAAAAAAAAAAAATGGGAGGATGGTTGTGTGCAGAGTCACTACCACAATCACGTCCCCGAATATTAGGAAATGAAAATAAGTGCTATTGTAATTTTCTTTTTCCACCCCGACTGATAATACAATCATTTCACCGGCGTCTCAATATTTATTAAAATAACAATCCATATTTGTATCGGTAAAGCTCTAAAGATAGCACGAATCCTAAAGCCTACAAACTACCGCTGCTTTTGAAGAAAATTATCTTTACAGGTCATTTTAACGCTATTTCATTTAAGGTCAGGTCAAACATGACATTTTCTTTTTAAAGTTCCGTTGAAATTTCCCTCTCACCTCTTTGAAACTCCCCACGGGCCCGTTGAATTTTCACCCCCCGACCTGTTGAAAATTTCAACATTGCTTCTATTTTCCCTATTTCCAACGTGGTAGGAGGAAATTTCAAAAGGCGCGGGGAAAATTTTAACGGGGTAATGAGAAAATTTCAACGGGGCACTTAAAAAATATGTTAAATCTGACCCCAACCTGACATGAAATATAAGATGTTAAAATGACCTGAAAGGATAATATCTTGCTTTTGAAATACCTTAAAATAATGGTTAATGAATTGTCTTGTTGGCTAATGAATTGTCTTGTTGCAAAGGAGGTCCGGCGGCTTAGGCTTTTTCAATCTTGTCAATTGTCTTGTTGGCTAATGCATCTTATTTTTATTTTTGATACATTAAAAATGTAATATATTAATTCAGTACAAAACAATTAGTTGTCTTAATCTAACTCATTGGATTATACAAATGTAATCAAGTAACCTACCCGACCATCATATCTTGATTCTATCTCTATCTTAAAAAAATTGTCAATTGTCTTGTTGGCTAATGCATCTGATTTTTATTTTTGATAAATTAAAATTGTTATATATTAATTCAGTACAAAATAATTAGTTGTCTTAATCTAACTCATTGGATTATACAAATATAATCAATTAACCGACCCGACCTTCATATCTTGATTCTATCTCTATATGAAAAAAATACTTATATGGAGAGTAAATTTTAAAATAAAATGACGGATATAGAATGCAATTTATATCAAATAAATGAGTTTGTTTATAATTTCGATGCTTATCATTACACATATTTTGTTTCCTCATTTTATGCAAAGTCATCCACTTCATCATGTTCTCAAGGACATTTTTTTTTTCTTTCCCAAGACATGGTCTAGTGGAATAGAACTTGGGTGTTGTAATGACAGCTAGGCCGGGAGCTGGAGTGTGTATGTTCGATTCCCGTAAAGGACGACTCTCTTTCAGTATCATGGTATAAAGGAAGCCCTTGACTCTGAGCCACTAGATTACCTGATTAACATCTTCACTCATTCCGTAGAATAGAGAGTGGAATCCTTTCGGCTAGGATTTAACCGTTTTTTTTTTTTTTCTGATTGACACTTTTTTTTTTCACTCTCCCTGCCTGTTCTCATAGTCTGACACTTTCATTTTACTGTTGCATATCTGAATTTTGGAAAATTCTACTGTCTGACACTTTCATCTTTTATTTATTAAATGATAATTCATGGAATATTAGATAATAATATGATTTATCCTAATTTATTTGAGATAATTGTTTTATTTATCTTTTATTTGGAATAAAGGATTAATGTGATAATTATCTCTTAATTATTTAATCATTGGAGGTTAAGTTTTACTCTCCTATATAAAGAGAGTTCTTCCAAGCCTTTTGACACACATATAGAACACGCCATTATTGAAGAAAAATAGCTTGGAATTTTCGGCTATTTTTCTAGGGTTTGAGTTGGAATAATCTTGGGATTATTCCCAGTAGCATATCAAGGAGATGGCGGCAAGGAAACACCATCCACCTGGTGTTCTTTTGAGACACACGTTGGAAGGTTTGTGGCTTCTCAACTTGCGTGGATACTACTTTTGTTCTGGAGTTAAACACCATAAAAGGTAAAAATCCAAACTTCCTTGTAGTTTGATTTTTAATTTACGTTCTTTGTTTCGTTTAGATCTAGATCCGATACTTCCGCTGCGTAATCGGGTCAATCTATGATTGATCCGAGGATATTATTCTAACAATTGGGTGCACCCGCCATATGCGGAGCGCACCCATGTAGCAGAATGTAGACATTTAATTTTTAAAATGAATTCAAATTGTGAGGTCCATATTTATTTACCAGTCCAATCGTTGCAAATGGATATATCACCCATTAAGTTCCTGATAGATATGTTACTTCAAGGGGTTAGTCTTCTATGGTCACTCCATTTCGTGACCGCGAAACTCATTTCACATCTCACCACTGGGCCATGATTTGAATCTAAATTAAATTGTGTGGTTGACTTTTTACGCATTGGCTTTTCGACCACACAATAATCTGAATCTAAATCAGCAAGCAGATGAATGTGAATGATGCCACGTCAGTTCTCACTCTCAAACATCCTCCTCATATAAGACTAACACGACTTCAAGAGTGTTTTCAGACTTTTTACCTAGCACATCCGATGAATTCTGGAACCTAGCTACCCGATGCCTCTAATGTCTAGCATGTTGGGTCGTGGAGCCCTCAACTAGAAGTCTTTCACAGCATGCATTTCGAATTATTAACCAAGTGGCAAACACCTTGAGCTCATAGAAAATGATCTCGAGTTACACAAAGTTTTGACAAGGTCTTAAATTACATTAACGTCATCCACAAAGACGATTTTTTTTTTTTTTTTTTTTTGCCGGAAACAAAAGGAGGGAAGGGGGAATGGAACCCGGGCCTCCAACCACCGGAAATGTGTGATAACTATGGTATGATGCCTACCCATCCACAAAGATCACTATAAAAACACTCTATTCTTTATCTTACTTTTTTTCACACACACACAAAAAAAGTGTGCTAATAAGACTTGGTTAGACTCTCTTTGCCACGCACACGCTGTGGCTAAAAGTAAGTCTATAAAGAATACTTTTTTGTTGTGTGACAAACAATACAGAAGAAAAAACTATTTTTTTCAGTAGTGGATGGTGGGCAACTTCGACGCTACTGACATCAATTTATTAATGAAATGCCATTCTACATAATTAAAATTTTAATATTCAAATGTACTAAAAGTAATTGTGATGCAATGTAATAAAAAAAATCTAATTAAAAGATGCGGTGTCTGAAATACTTTGATGATATCAATGTATGGTGTATAAATACTTATTTTTAAAAGTGTCTCGTATACGATACGTATCTGATGGACATCAAATACCTAGGATACACATTCGAAGACAAATTTGTTATTTCAAAAATTGGATACGGGATGTAGATATTGATATTCATAACTGAAATAAACAACCATATTGAAAATTGAGTACTAAAAATCAAAAGACCACTAAAATTATTTATATTATGTATGTTAATATTTACTATTTGATCCTGATAGTTTTCTTGTACATGATTTGGTCCTTATATTTTTAATATTAACCGCAAAGCGCCCGCATATACCATATCACGTATATTTATACCCGTACAAACCTATATAGATACCGATACACACCTATATAACAAAAAAAATGTGTTTAATTTCTCTCTATCTATCTTTCTTTCTTTCTCTTTCTAACAATGCCCATTGATGATCATCGAAGTTCTGATATTTTATTTTATTTTTAGATGAAATTCAGATTTTCCTAAACTCTCGTTCCTCAATGGCTCCCAAGATATATAAGAGATAGTTCAGGGGCAAGATATTAACCTTAATTACATCATAGCCATTGAGGGAGAGAGTTTAGAGAAAACTAATTTCCAATCTCTGTTTTTGCTGTTGCATGCAAAAAAAAATAAAAAAATCGTGTGAAATAATTTGAAGAGGAGAAAAAGAGAAAGGAAAAAAAAAATTAAGAGGAAGAGGAGAAGATACGGCATATTAATCCTTTATTAACATACTTATATATATAACAGATATATTATGCCAGAAATATCCTTGCTGTTTCCGACGACAAAAAATTTTCCCGTTTATTTCGAACTCTTAAAATTATATATTCAAACCTTTCAATATATATATATATATATATATATATATATATATATATATATATATATTCAATACCCCTAAAAATATTATGTATATTCAAATGGATTATAACTGTACATACGCGTTTATTCGCTAGTACTTCAATTACCCATTTAAATAAGAAAAATGATTGCACACCGAAAATGTGTACAGAAAATGATCAACGGTGGAGATATTTTTTTTTTTGGGTTTTTAAATTTTGCTATCTAAATGTAAGGATGAGATAATTTTTGTGTACAATTTCAGGGTTTGAGATTACCTGTCCAATTTAGATGTATAATTTTGATTGTCGAAAAAAGCTACTTAGTTTAATGTGTTTGTTTTTGGGTTTTGTTTTTTACAAATTATCTCTTAAACACATATAAAACTACGTAGTTTTTACTTAGATATCGAAATTAGACACCTAAATTGAACAGATGATCTCAACCCCAATTTCTGTGTATCTATCACTCTCCATTAAATAATCTAGAATGAATGAAGAGTTCAAGCATTAAATTAATATGTTGATTATCTTTTACATACAAATAAACATGTCTTTTCACACTATAATATATCTTAATACACACTTTTTTTTCTTCATTTTTGCCCTTCAAATTTATCATCTTTCACACTCGTCGATTTTGACTAAATTTTAAACAAAATGTTGAAAGTTTTCATTTCTTATGTCTTCCTGACCGGTAATAAGTAAAAAACATTCTGAAAATCTGACTCGTATCACGTCGAAATAAATCATTATTTTCCGACTTAAATTGAGTCAGAATATTTTCTTTACTTGAAAGGTGATACATTTTTAAAACATTCATTCATGTAGACCGTAGAGTTTTTAATTTATTATAAAAAAAAAATTTACGAGCTCAAAAGTTCTATATTATTGCATCTTTTTGGAATTATGTATCCATTAAACCGGTTGTACTTGATATTTGTTCACCCAATAAATAAGGCATTTAGTCTTTTTAATTACATTTAGCATTCCCCTTAAAAGAAAAATTACATTCAGCGTTGTGATATACTACTTCCGTCCTATAATACAAGTCATTCTACATTTATATATGTACACAGATTAAGAAAATCAATAAATGATCCAACTTTGGTAGTTTTGGACTAAAATGCCCTTAATGATTTGTTAAATGGTATATGAAATGTCATGCATTGAAATTGGTAAAATAGGAAAAAGATCATTAATTATTACATTGAAATGTGATAATGACTTATGTTATGGACGGATCATGAAAAATGCTAGAATGACTTATAATATGAGACGGTGGTAGTATCAATTAAATTAAACGCTTATCCCTCCTAGTCTAATTTTTCGATATTTGTTATTAGGCTTTAAAAGGTTTTTTTTTTTCCTTCATTATAGTAATATTTGTTATCTTATGAGCTTGGTAAATGTAATCACAAATGGACAATGCAAATTTCTTAAGGTTAAACGCCCGATGCCCCGATCGATTGGGTTTTTTTTTTTTTTTCTTTTCAAATATATATATATTCTTATACCAGCTAGCTCTAGCTTAATTAGCTAGCTACCATTTAAGAAACTACAAAATTATCGACCGTTTGTTTAATATGGATTTATTGTAAACCACGGTTGTGAAGAGATAAATTCTTCATGAATTGTGTTGGGACAGATTACCCACACTCTTAAATGATAAAAAAATATAGTAGTGCCTTTACTACAACCAACTGGTTTTAGTACAATGGTAAACTCTTGATTCATAACATGGTATCGGAGCCAGGTTTTATGAGATAAACCCTGGTTGGAACATTATTTAAATAAAAAAAATGCAAGTGTTGGGAGTGATTGTCCACACTTGAAAGGGGTGTTGGGACAGATTGCCATCACTCTTGAATGAAAATGGTACAAGTGTTGCTGTTGGAACAGATTGCCCACATTTGAGGGGGGTGTTGGGACATATTACATACACTCTTGAATGAAAAAATGGTGCAAGTGTGTAGAATACACAAACTAAAAGCAGGAAAGATAGAAAAACTGCGGAAAAGATGAAACCTCCATTAATGAAAGCATGAAGAACTTGGTTACATGAAGATTAGAGTGTATTTTCGAGGGAAAGTAAATTTACATTGGAATACTTGTAAAATGACTTGATACATTGCACCAGCTGCTCTATCCCTACTTATAGCTGCTGTGATAGAAGTTAATTTAGTGTAAAACGGTTGTAACCACTAACCACCTCCAATTGCTCTAACTAACTTATTAACCAACTAAAGACTCTAAGGTGTTTGATGTGTGTCTCAATGAACCAACATCTTGTATCTTGATCACTTTTCCTTCTTAATATCATCTTGTTTCTCCAATAAAGTGTTGGTGTTGGGACAGATTGCTCACACTATTAAATGATAAAGAAATATAGCAGCGACTTTAACAATTAATTTTAGTACAACGGTAAGATCTTAATTCTTAACAAAGTGCAAAAGGTTTTAAATAAATGGAGTTTTAATTTACATATATAACGAGGAGAACAACAATTTATGACTACTATATAATATCATCTCTTTCTTATTATAGAAACCTTGGCTCCGGTCTCCGGTGGCCGGGTAAGAGTGCAATATAAAATAAAAAATGAAAATTTTAGATGGAGGAAATATAACTAATGTATATAGTAGTGATTTTTTTTTCGGAGGTTGTTTGTATGACCCCTGCCTATATATGTTAGTCTCAGATTTCTAGTCCACGATCAGAACGAGACGTTTGACGTGAATCCAATAAGATAGACTTGTGAGAATAAATTTATCATTTCCCTCGTACTATATATAAAGTATGGGGTGGGGTTTTTGCCGTTTTGGTGAGAAAGAATAAGGGAAGAAGTGTTTAATTAGTATTATTTTATACGGAACTTAAATTAATTAATTTAGGAGTCCTTAGGAATTAGAAAAGAGATATCTAAATGATTCTAATCTAATTATCTATCTTGGTCAAGAAATCAAACTAAAAATGACTTGTTATTGCATTTACGAATGACTTATTTAGTAGACTTGTAACAAGAGAATGTTTCTTATGACGTTGATAATATATTGAATAACCTTCGTTGGTATTTTAGATAACTTATAAGTTGTGACTATTAAATAACTTATATATATTGATACATACAGGTCTGTAATAAGAATATCAGGAGGTTACAATATGTTACCCTTGAAAAATACTCACTTTTGACATATGTTTATGAATAATGATAGATTTACTCTCAAAAAAATATACGTAAAGTTAATAAATAAAAAACAGTATTATTTTACTTGAAATCGTGCATCATACAAATAACATAATAGTTTATAAACGGACCATGAAGTTGTGCCCGTGCTACACTACATATTTACATTACCCCACCCCCATAATACACACCCCAAAAAAACACCTAACGCAAGGTCCGGTATGCATACATTAACTTGGCACCACTCCAACATCTTTCAAGGTCTCAACTCGTGGCTGCCTACAAACAAAAACATTAATTAAGTTAAATCTGAATATATATATATATATATATATATATATATATATATATATATATATATATATATATATATATATTCGATAGATTTAGTGTCATGAAAGACATGACTTGATCAATTTACGTACCTTGAAAAAATGTCGGGTGAAGTAGTGGGATTGACGATTTTGTCCCTGATGTGACCAACTTTCCTGAAAAACGATTTCTTGATGAATCTATCGGCTTCTTCGACCACATTCTCCGGCTGTACAACTTCTGGTAGGGTTTCCCTTTTCGATTTCTTGACATGCACGTTAGGAGAGTACCGGAGTTGTTGCTTAGCCGTTAATATTCCGAAAGTAGCCGACAATCCGATCATCCCTACAGCCATACACAACGGTACTATATCTGCCTTCTTTACCCTATTTATCATATATTAATTAATTAAGGCAAATCATCATCTAATCACAATTAAGTAACACAAAAATAAAAATAGAATATATTCATTACGTAAAGATTGTATCAAATCATGAAATGTATCGTATCTTTTTATTTTTACTGTACGTGAATTAAAAACAATTGATGCAATAATAATAATAATAATAATAAAGTAAAAGTGGTTGGAATTAGAGATTTACCTGGTTTTGAGGCTAAAAGCCATGTAGATCAACGAAGCTATTCAAGTTTTATATCCAAAAATAAATAAAAGAAAATGACCAATTAATCTGTATGTATAATTTGCATGTATACATTTGATTAAAAAAAAAAAATGGTAAGGTGGTGCATTTATATGTTTAGACTATAGATGGAGAGAAAGTTTGGGAGGGTTCGAGAGAGTGCTAAAAAAAGAAAGAAAATACAAAGTTTGGGACACTTGTCGGAATACTAATGGGTAAATGATAAAGAGTGATGGAAGGCTCTTGAAGCTGCGTAGATTGATGGGCACCTTTGTGATCGATGCATTTCACTAAAAAGGAGTCATTTTATGATGCAATTGTTGTATAAAATATAATATATCGTGGTCATGAGTTTTTATTATTCTTCATCGTATAAAGTATTATTACGTGAAAGAGAGTATTCATCTATGAATACCATTTGGAATAAAACACTCACAACTGTCGTAAGATAAAAAATTTCCTACCTAAATACTCATCCTTTTTTCTCAAATAACATCTCAATATCTCATGGGTCGTTAAGAGCAACCATAATGATAAATACTATCATAATCTCTATTCATTAAATGACAGGCCAAATGGCATGTATATTGGACACAAAATTTAGATAACTTTTGGCTTTGATTTGATAGGATAATAGTGATAAATTTTCTCAAGCAAATAATTAAAATAATACTCTCTCCGTCTCAATTTGTTTGAGACGTATTCTTTTTATGGGTATCCCAAAATAAGTCTCATTACTAATGTTTAGATTTAAATTTGCTTCTTAAATGTCTAAAATACCCACATATCAACATTTATTGAAAAATGTAAGGACAATATAAAAGGGGTATAATTGTAAATTAGTCATGTATTTAATGACTAGACAATGCAATAAATGATGTTTCCTTAAATTTCAAGAGTTTTCCAAAATGTCTCAAACAAATTGGGACGGAGGAAGTAGCAATTTCTTGTAAAAAAATAAAATATAAAATAGCAATTTAAAACATAAGGCAGCTTTTTCTTTGGCGAGGAAAGGTATGGGTCGGCTTTTCAACACTTTCTGTCAGAGAATATTGGCTACATGGTTGTCTTTGTTTAGAGAAGGTGGTAGATAATACTCTAAATTATATCTCTATTTACACACCATTACATTAAATTTTAGTAAATTGGTCTATGTATTCTGGCATATTAGGAAGAAACATTGGCTAGACCACCCTCACTAGTGTTGCTCTAAGTAAGAGAAAGACTTAGATGATCATTTCATTTATGGCTGGAATCATTATGAATTTGAAGTCAAAACCATATGGTTTGCACTTAGAATTAAACTGTATGGTTTAGATTAGTTCATATCCCCTTAAAAAATTAGTTCATGTAGTTACCCTTCAAGTAAGTTCTTGTATGATTTCATAATTGATCTTTTGCTTATCTTCAACCTTATAAGATTTGATTTTCGGACGATATCTAAGAGATCAAACTCTGGAAACTCTAACCATTATCGTTTTTCTTGTTTTGAAGGTGAACTCTTATGGGCATGTTAGGGTAACTTTGAGACCCCTAATTGACACGTTTGTTTCGTAGAAATGAAATAGAATGTAATAAAATGGAATAGATAGCATGAACACATTCTATTACTGCGTGCGTTAAGAATGTGAAAATGAAATTAAACAAACTTCATAATAAGTAACACATAAAGTAACGAGCCGGGCAGAGTGATTGGGTATGATAGAGTGGATGGGGCGGGGTAGGGTACCCCTACCATTACCCGCCTTACCTACCACAGTTTACCTTACTCTATCATTCATATCCTATCACTCATGTAACATACTCTACCATACCTCATCTCATCTTACATAGTGTGAGAATAAATCTTGTGTGACATAAATTAATTAACATGGCTTTAACACATTCATTGGGATTACACATGTTTATTAGTGGGGTTATTGTGCAATTCTATATGCCTAAAGACATGCATGTATGCTTATTGTTACCACAATTCTTTGCCTTTTCATTTAAATTATTTTGTTACTTTTATACCTGTCACTCTGTATTGCCGTCACCTTTCCTTGTTATTATCCATTAATTTTTCACTTTATCCACGTGCATTGAGTAGACTTTTACATCTTTTTGTGACATTAATTAATTAATTAAAATATATATAAAACATTTTTTACAGTGCTAGATAATAAGGATGACTAAATCAAATTAATGTTTGGTAGCGTTAAATGAGTCATAAATTATATAGGGTGAGCAGGACTTTACTTTACCGATTTGAGATTTTACATTCTCCCTTATAAGGATCGACGTCTCGTCGGACGGCCAAGACTGTCTCTGGTTAAATCCATACCTGATTCTAGCGGCGCCCCACCGCCTTCTTACGGTGACACTTAGCTGCATTACGTATGGCGGCTCTCGAATACTATTTTAGAACGCCTGCACTCGGGCGCAGTAGCGTTAAATGAGTCATAAATTGTTCGGTTATTTGCTTAATCGCTAGATCACTGCTCGCTTGGTCTAAAATAATAACCCGAAGTTGACAAGACTTTTTGTTTTCACACTTATATGGGGATGAAGCAGAAATTTACTTACCGATATGAGATTTTATATTACAAATGACATGTAAAAAAAAAGCACCCAAGACATGTAAAAAAAATCGCTTGACCGTATAACCGTTGTATTAAAGTATACTATAAAAGATTATGCCATCGCATACATAACACACTTAGGAAAACGAAAAAACGACTCCTCCAATACACTTAAAAACACATAAAAATAAAAATAAAAATAAACAGAAAGAAACAAAAAACCACACAAAACACTCACATACCCCTAATGTTTACCGGAGGGGATCCAAGTCCAAAAATGCCTCGACTTAGAAATTTTTGCCGTATCATTGATGAATCAAATGTTATACGATCAATACATTCATACATTTACAGCTCAAGTGATGAATGTCTTGAGAATTTCTTGAGATATTCTGAATTCAATTTTTCACAGAATCATTGTCGGAGCTATGATGTGATTTCTTCTATCGTAAAAAAAATCCTATTAAATTTATTTACATTTTTTCTTTATTTTTAGTTATTAATTTTTTTTTTAGTCTTTTATTATCACACGTTGATTAGATAGTTTTTTTATTTTTGTTATTATTTTTATTTATTGTTATTTTGTTCCACGTACATTGCTAAATTAACAATTGGTCTTGAACTATGTAGTCTATATAAGAGTCATTGTAACAATCAGTTGTGCACCACACCAGAACAAACCTGTAGAAAATCGATTTTTTAGTCAATAATCGATTTTAAAAAAGGTAGATTCTCACTGCCGGCTTTCGGAAAGTCGATTATTGACTCAGCGGTGATTCAAATAAGTGCCCCTTCTTTAATTCTCTTTTATGCTCTCACGAGATACGCCATTGCCCAGATGGCGTCATGTTAAAAAAGCTATTGATAAGACGTTTATCACTGAGTATGTGTTTTACTATGCGGACATCATCTAGACTGAAAATTTTAGATTAATCGGGTTAGTTGATTCTGAATACCGAAAGCTTTGAAAAAAATAGATATTATACTCTTAGATAATAAAGTAATCATATTTGAATACCGAAAGGTTTGGAAAAAATAGATATTATACTCTTAGATAATAAAGTATTCATATTTATGCCTTTATATCTCATATTTCAAATGTCAATTTAAGAAGCTCCTTATACTGTTATACATGTTCAGTCTATATATAGATATGGGTCAAGGACAAGAAAAATTCAGACAGTACAAAACATTTGGTTGGCCATCTTGGGAAATTATTGCTCTCTGTGGATAAAGAAAAAGATGCAGAAAAAGAAGAAATTAATAATGAAGCAAAACAGAAGCGTTTTCTATTCAGGAAATTGATAGAGAGAAAACAAAAGCTTCAATTTCTTGGCCATTGTTTAAATGGATGATCATTGACCAAGAAAAACACAGGCAAGTCTCAGTTCAAGGCAAAGGGAAGGCTACGCCTTTCTACCAGCTCCTTTTTTCCATATATATATATATATATATATATATATAATCAAATGCATATCATATTCTGATGTTTTTATATTGTGTGTATTTGCTTCCTTGCAAATTTGTTGTTTTTAGAATAAATTGATTCAGCCTATTGCCAGTGTATTGCAAGTGTAACAGCATTGCACATACATACAACATTTGTGTATGTAATGTAGTAACACAATCTAATGGTGGACTGAAGAGACAATACCTGATCCTTATTCATAAAAATGTGAATAAGGTTTTCGTGTTTCTGTTTTCTTTTTCTTGATTTCGGTGTTTTTCTTCGATTAATAAACATCTCGTTTTGAAGTGTGGTTAAAAAATATAACCCTCTGTTCAGTTTTTCTTTGTGAAATTGCAGTGAAAATGGATAGTGAATCTGTCACCTTTTTTGTTTATAAGTATTTTACCTATTTTCATCTGCAATGTTTAAGGGATCCTGCTTCAAAATGAACAATGCACCGGCAAAAACAGAGTACATTCACACAAAACATGAAGGATATAATCAAATACATAAACATAAGCAGAAATCCACTTGAATCAATCAAGTAATCTAACAAAAATGTTAATTTCTCAGCTCCATATGCATTCTTCATCCGCACGTAGTAATTAAGTTCACTAATTGAGGTTTACAAAAGTGATCATATCCATTAATCATAATTCCAGACACTATACGCAAAATCCCGAATCAAGAAAACCGATGATACGAACTCTAAACACGTGATTGTTCGAGTCGAAGCCCCTGTTAATACCTTCAATTAATAGGTAATAATAATCAAAATATCTCAAAGTGTAGTATCAATCCACCAAGGAAAAAACACTTAAAAGAGAGGATTGTATACTATATATATGTTCTATATATATTCGTCATCGTCGTCGTCCACTCTAATCAAGGTCTAAACTTTTCTTCATGGTTTCATAAACCAAATATGTGATACTTGCAGCTGGTACAACCTTGAGAAGATTTGGGAAAAGGCCTTTGTAGAAGCCTGTTATGCCTTCGCGTTTAAGCGTTCTGCGGAAAACGTCTGACATTCCTTCATATGCAGCACCTGTGGTTGGCCTTTGAGCTTGCATTCTGCAAGCCCCCCAAGAAAACCCACATTTCGTAAAGACGAATAAAAGAACAAAGATGTCTTTATTGGCATCACATTAAATCTACTGTCGTGGCACCACAGTGAAAACCGACTTTTTGTAGCATGATTCTATAGCTGAGAATCGACTTTCTGGCAGTTGATTGTCACAATCAACCGTCTGAAAGTTGATTCTAGAGCTCATAATCGACTTTTTGTTAGACTGTGGTGCCACTAAAGACCCCTAACACCACACTTCGGGTTAGGTCCACCCTAAATGGACATTCCGGCCTTTCTTAAGCATATTTTTTCTGAGTTTCCCAATATATTTTTCCAGCCGAAGTAAATTAAACATAAATAATGTTATTACCTTGTTCTAATAACCTGCAAAGGGTATACACAAGTTGCTCCCAAAGCACTTGAAATCGTTCCACAACCGAGTTGCACAAAAGGACCAGGATCTGGGCAAAGATTTCAACTTTATCGAATCCCATCATTATAAAATAAATCTGAATAAAAGGAAAGCGCGTATTTTACCGGTATCTTGAAGAATATATTTCTTTGACACGTCTTTCAAGGTCTCAAATGACGCAGCCAAATCAATGCCTGCATATGGAATAATCCCAAGAATAGAAGGAATAATTCCCTATAAAAAGCCCTAGGTCCTTCAAGAACCCATATATCCTCGCCAATTTCCCGAGATTCGGTACTTTTCCACTCTCACATGCATAAGTTTGTAGCCTTGTTTTTATAAGATCCATCGGATATATCGCGGTTTGTGCTACAGCACCCGCTACCCCACCTGCAATAAGCCGTCCTCCAGTTCCAATATGGTTATCATGCTTATCATCATTATTACCACCAATAAAATTCTTCATCATTTCGTATGTATAAAACTTTATAGCACTTTCTGGTGCAACCTTCAAAACGTTTAATCCATTCCCTCTGAAAAAAGCCAAAACCGCACCTTCTTTCCATATGTTCTTGACAGCTGGGATTATAGCAGCACGTTCGGTTTGGACCTGTAATGTTACTTTAAGACGGTCAAGAGGCGCGGTTGCTGTACGTGAAGCGGCACCTGCAACTCCACCAGCAATCAAGTATTTAGTTGCGTTTACATGCTTGCTTAAACCTTGAGGGATAACGGCTTGTTCTCCAATATCCACAAGACATACACTTTCAAAATAATGATAAATGTTTTCAATAGTTACTTCATGTGGATAGAGGAGTAAGAAATCACGCCATTCTTCGAAAGTTATGATCCCGTTGTTGTCTTTATCGACGTGTTCAACAAAACGTACGAGTTCTTCATCGTCGATCTCAATCCCTGCACGAAAGAAACTGCCATGGCTTATAGGATATCCACCATTCCAGAATTGGTATCAGCAGATACATGTGTGTGTGTGTATGCACGTATGCATGTGTGTGTGTGTGTGTGTGTGTGTGTATAAACTTCAAAGCGAGAAAACCATAAAGAACATAATAAGTATAAAACAGAGGAAGATAGAAGAAAAAGAACTACTACTATGTATTCTATATAAAACATTACCTTATCAGTTGTAAATATTTACATTTCAAGCCCTTGATGGGACCCACACGGAAGGAGGTTTAATGGGAAGCCAGCAAACACGATTACTGTTTTTCACTACAGGTTTTTCATTCTAATCCTAACTTTACCAGAAATAAAGGTCGTCTGTAAGAACTTTTATCCGGAACCCATAAAAACTCATATGATCCGCAATGGCCTTAAACAAAAAAAATTGCTAGTTTCTTACATGGTTTAGTGTCTCATCTATACTCACTGCTCACAATTTAGTTGATTGGTAAAGACATGTATCCAAGGCCTAGTGAGTAGACAGTAGTACACTGATCTAGATCCTTGACTGCACTGATATGTACGGACATCCTAATAAAATCCATAATCGACTTGATAATGGTAAGAGATGCACGTTCCCATATGTAAATTCAGAAGAATGATACACATTGGTACTCGTGTTCATTTCTCTGTCTTAAAAGTTCGTGTAGCCTCAGGCCCTCGGCAATGAGAACTGACTTATTGCTCGAACCGACATCAACATAGTGGTTGTCCAACCACAATGATAAGGATAGCATAAACTTTATCTTTTCTGTTTTGCAGAACTCATTAGAAAGTGTGCTCTTCTCTTTAGCCCCCTAGGCTAATTTGGGGCTGGTCTTCTTAAAATTTAGATTCTATTAAAAAAAATCTAAAGAAGACCACAAATTAAGAAAAAACGAGCAGAAAAGTCGTGACACCAATAGCAAATCACTCTAGAAGCAAACGCGTATAGACGCCGAGAATCCTAATATAAATGATGGGGCGATGAAATTTTGTACGGAAGGGCAAAAATGAGTCGCGCAAGTAACTGCAGGAAATCTATTTGTGTAATTATGCTTACACCTACCAACTTTGTTAAATGACAGCTAGTTTTGGTAACGGCTACATGTTTGAAAGTAAAAGGGGGTAGTCAGCGTGCATTGAATAAAACTATACCGAAACTTTAACAGATGAAAATCCAGATATCTCTTTTTTCATAGTCAAGTCGCCAAAATAAATAGTATTAAGGCTTTTTGTTGCATTGAATTCCAAAATAAAAGGAACTCTTATCCCCCCCCTCCCCCCCTTTACTTTTCTGTGGCTTGAGAATGAAATGTGCCAAGAGAACTAGCAATAAACCACACAAAACCTAAAGACAGGAAAACAAAGTAAAAGCCGCATGATGCAAGATTAAAAAAGGGCTGTCACAAGAGGGCCATATATTCTTCTTGTTGAAAGCTACATTACTTTAGATGCAAATGAGTAGGGCATTTCTAGTAGATATTATATAGATCAAAATACACAAAGCAAACCCGAGAGAGAAAACCAGGATCTACAAAACCATTCCTACCCAACACACTCCTTTGCAGATGGTCATGTAGCTCCCCAATGTAAAGAACAAAAGCCAAATCCAAGAAACATTAACGACCTCAATCTTAATGACCACCAATCAATTTCAACCCTATCCTGGTGCTTATGAACACTAAACGAACCGTTGCTCTAAAAAATGACAACGAGATCACACATACATGCTTTCGGGTAACACACTCACTTTCATAGCATTTCAAACTAGCATTAAGCTACATCAAATCATCCTTAAACGAATAAAACGAAACATCATAATATACACAGCTCTTGCTAACCTACTAGATGACATTTCGAATGACCGAGATATATAACACACGCATACAATGAAAAAGCCTAATCAAACACAATATACCTATAATACAAAATTGCAAATGAAGAAAGAAGCGATTATAACAGTATAATACCAGCTTTAGTAAGGGCATCCCAAAGCTCCTCAGGCAAAATGCATCCATTATGCTCCACATCAATGGCTTGAAAAATTCTATACAACTCCAGCTCCTTATCGTCCATGTACTTCCTAAACTCTTGATAATCGACTCGGCCATCCCGATTAGCATCACAAACAGAAAGAAGCTCCTTTGCAAACTTATAGTCAGCAGCAATTTGCAAAGCTGCAAGACCCTTTTCAATTTGAGCAGAATCTAAGTAACCCAAATTAGCAGCATCAAAAAAACTAAACAAACTCTTAATTCTAGTATCCCTCTCCGCCTTAGACTCTCTCAAAGCTGCCAATACGTGGTCCATCGAAACCGGGCCGGGTTTCTTCACCGGGTTACAGCAACCAGACCGATCTTTTTCAGCCATTCCAGAAACTTCACATGCTCCAATTCCA
Organism: Gentiana macrophylla; assembly: GCA_026214975.1. Taxonomy (NCBI): domain Eukaryota; kingdom Viridiplantae; phylum Streptophyta; class Magnoliopsida; order Gentianales; family Gentianaceae; genus Gentiana; species Gentiana macrophylla. The sequence continues at coordinate 121,787,461 of CM047809.1, read as the reverse complement.
CTCCATATCCAAATTGTGTTAATAAAACTCTGGGTTTTCAATTCCTCTAAATGGGTTTCAAGGTTTTGAACTATATCATAGATCTAAGACAAGTTAAGAGGTAAAAAAAGCGAATGAAATCGGACACCACCAACCGAAACGTGAAGAACAATGCCAAATAATGAATTCAAGTCCAAAGAATAAATGGAACAAAAGGCCGTGAGAGAGGGTATATCCGGTGAGAATCTTCTTCTTCTAGCAAGATCCGACGAATTAACCCGATTTGTATTAATCAGGGACTTGAATTTTTTTTGTTTTCGGGTCAAAACAAAAGGCAAAATTGTAAAAAAGGGATGAAAATGTTTCTACTAAACTCCAATTGCAATATGTCTTGAAGCTGGAAACAAGTATATAGAAACAGTAATGGCCGGCCGGTATCACTGGTTGGTTCAGATAAAGGGGGATTGAGCAATATACCCTTGAAAAGTTGGGGTAGGAGAGGGTTCTTATGAGACAAACACAATTGTGGCAATAAGAATTCAAGATGAAAAAAATGAGAAGGAAAATGGAAATTGTGCAAAAAGAGGTGACTTGTTGGATCACTGTGGACCTAAAAATCTAGAATTATGAAATGAATCTGAAAAATTACTCTTTTGTTTGATACACCTTGGAAGCATGGACACTTGGACAGACACATGAATTATAAATGCAGTATAATATGAACATGAGGACACGTTTATTTTTCTCAAAAGTCTAGAAATATATGACTCGTTATCGGTACAGTAAAATCATCAAAGAATTAAGACTGTATTGTAAAGTCATAGGTTTGATTTTTCTAAGGATATGTCTCGTTAAATAGTTTTGAACTGCGCTTTTCTCCCGAGTAGGCTTTGATTTTATAAAGGCTGGCCGCCTCAACTTCAGATAGTAGACTAGTCTTCGGTTTATTTTGCCCTCCAAGCTTTATAGGAGATGTGAAAACATAAAACCCAAAACGATTGAGTCATTCATTTTCATTTCATTTCATTTAATGATATGATTATACGATTTATGTTATTTTCAGTATCAATTATGTTATATGTGGGTCATAGTCCTTATCGTGTCATATAGTATGTTAGTTTCGTTTACGTGTTGTGCGGTTTTATACAATATTTCAAAGATTGTTATATTGCACCAAGAGTGAACTCTAACGGTATTTTGGACACCCTTTACTTCCATTTTGATCATATTTCTTTTATTAGGCCGTCGTGTTTACTTTCTGTTATTATTATCACCTTCGCAGACGAGCATACGCTTTGAGGAGATTATAGATAAGTTATTACGGTATGTCGTCAGTAAACTTACTTTCATCAGCGTTGTAATATGACATATGGCATTACTAGTCTCCAGATATTTTTCTCTTCCCGGGCCGGGTTTCATCCTCATATAGTCATAATTGTATGATGGATTTAGTTTTGTAGTCTTGGTACGATGGATATAGAATTTGTTTATCGCAAATAGTTGTATTTTGCAAGTAGTATAGTATTCGTTGTCAAAAGAACTTGATTCTACTTGCATGTGTGCAAGACACTCAAAGTGAGAACCCTATACGGTCCTCTATCCCTAAAATGAAGATAAAAATAGAGTTTTCTTTCAATAAAGCTCCTACAGAAGAAGCCCTATCTCTATTTATTTTTAGGATATAACAAAGCATCCCTACTCTTGTGACGACTATTCATTACGCCTTAAACATATTTAATTGTTAAAAATTATAGGGATAGGGATAGGGATCTTTCTTTGAGTGAAATAATAAATATTTAATGTGTATATAAAGAGGATTGTGAGGTAGAATATATATTATTTAATATTATTTGAAATGTTATAAGGATAAGGATAGGGATACTGTTGTACAAGTTTTTGAATTGAGATGTTGTAAAATATGGATATGTACTATTTTATATTATTTTAATGATAAAATTTAGAGACTCTGCTGGGAGTGCCCTCCTTGCCACAACGATAGAGCGCGTCCCTATAAGAGTGATTGTGCAGGTTGTGGTCATGGTTTTCCGTTTTTTGTTTTTATCACATCACTGTTACGAAAGGCTGTCATGTACAATCATTTGAGACAATCTGATAAAAGGCATAGGACACTCCTACCTACGTAGGGGCTTCAGAAAGCGAGACATGGTCTCTTTTATGTTACATCGTTGGATGAGTAACATACGTATACTGAAAAGACAAACAAATGATACTAGTGCGACTGTTGGGATGCAATATACACTCTTCACCTCAGACTCTCTTTATATTACAATACTAGTGAAACGGGACTCGTCAAGAACGCACGAAGTCGCCATCTTATAAGTTTTTAACTTATTTGACGATATTAAATTCGAAGAAATGTAGCATGTAATGAACCGCACCATATCCCAACACTTTTTAACACTCACCTATCCAATCCTACCTCACCATGTCCTACACCACATTATCTTACCACCTATTATCTTACCACACTACCCTATATTACGTACTTTATTCAACCTACCAAACTTTACTTAACTTATGTCACATCATCCAACCATATCATCCTACCCTACCATACATCACCGCATTACATCTCATACCTCGTCTCACCTACATTACCGCACCCTACCGCGCCCTACCTCTCTACCTACCTACAAACCTTAACCTACCTCCCAACCTACATATTAATTCACTATCCTAAATAAGCTATTACACCTATATTTTATCTCATCCCACCATACCTTACCCCCATCCTACTCTACCCTACAACTCCCTACCCTACCGTGCCCACCACCCATCTTACTATACCCTACCCTTCCCACCACCCTAACCCAACCCACCCTCACACCTTTTAGGGTGGATCAAAACATGTTCATAGAAGAATAATATAAGTGCGTATGAAATGAATATCCGACACATCTTCGACATCTCCGACATCGTATGGATACTTTTCGACACTACCGAATAATTTTTTTTTTTTCAATTTCTACTTAAATCAATTTTAACCAAAAAAATGAAGTTTATCTTCGACATTATCGCAACAACACGTGTTCTACCCAAAACACGACACGCCACGCTCGATACACCCCAACGCCATATCCAACGGTTGTCGGTTGATCAAATGAATATTAATTAAAATTTTAATTAAAATCTAACACACTATCAACACTCCACGACACAAAAATCGACACCTTCGACACTACTAAACCATTGACCAAAGAAAAACAGACACACACAATGTTAGAAGTAAAAACGAAGACGGAAAAAATAATCAATACGTGAAGACCCCAAAAACGATGCCAAAAAAAACCGGCGTAGACACACAATGTAAAATATATGTACGCAAAAGGAAAAGAACACACACACAAACAAACTATAAGATATTGAAATATCACGTGGTCGTATCGACAGGATAAGATCAAAAAAAAAAAAAAAGAGACTCGATGGAAAGCAAAATAATATGTAATTAAATTGGAATCGGATACATCTTAAGACAACACACATAATAAGATTAAGAATAAATTAAAGCTAATGTGTAGATTAAAAATACGATTCAGCCTCTATAAAATGGAACAATTTAACTCAAACCCTTCAAAAAAAAAAAAAAAAAAAAAAACTTTTTTTTGGTACTACTAATGTAACAGATCTAAGAAAATCTATAAAAAAAAAAAAAAAGATTGAAATGGATTTTTACTGATAAACGATAAAATAATGACGACCAAAAAAAACACGTGTCGCCAATCTACCACTTTTCCTTTCTTATATAATAGAAGGATACGATTATATATACTATACGCGAGACGGTAGTAGTATGTGAAATTCCTACAAGACCCCTTGAAATCCAAGGCCTCACATTTGAGTGAATTGAAGAGACAAAACTATATTCTTAGGGATTTATATCCATCCTTTTTGCAACTCTTTGATACCCAATAATGATAGCTATGGCAGCTAAAAATCCAGGAACCATTATCAACCAAACATATGAGATCCTCTGTTTCATCGTCACCTGCAATTTCCTTCTAAACATATCAGAAAAATCATACCAAAAGCTACTAACATTCAAAAATTAACTCATATTTCTTACATTATCAGTAACAGCGTCGAATTTAGGTAAGGATTCAGCAACGATTATGTAGAAGATCCCCGTTACTCCACTATGCATTTGAGCATTGCTATAATTCGATCACGATAGTTAAAGATTCTCCAGCGGATATCTTTGCAGTTCCGGGTTTAGGACAGCATGTGGACATCCCTACAATATATCCAGCTTCATTTCCTGGCTCCGTTCCTGTTCCGTATATCGGTTTTGAAGAACACAAAACTTGTCCATCCTAAATACATTGGACTTTATATTTACCAGTTTTTTTAAGGAAATTCGTAGGCTTAAACGAAAGAAAATCGAGAATCCGAATGCATATGTAATGTACCTGTTTATAAAGTGATGAACCAATGCCTGCAGTGTGTTGGTGTGCAACAGCATAAATGATATCTCCATCATTTGGTAGGCTTAGGTTTACTTTCTTGCTGTCAATGCATTCCCTATTGTCTGTGGATGCAGAACACGGCTTGACGTCGTATTCAGTCTGTTAAAACGATATGATTTTAGACACTCGTGACGGATTTGCAACGTGTGTATGTATGTATGTAATATCACATGATGGAAAAATGGAAGAAACGTCGTCAGGATATAAGGTTGAGATATAATGGACTTGGTAACATAGCTAAACATTTTAGATCAAGAGTGGACGATTGGTCTAGGTAGATATTGGGCCCAAGTAACGTCATAAGGCCCGAGTTCTGGAGCGTTACAAGTGGTGTCACAACCGACTACTAGACAAAATTAACTGTCATGACGTAAGAAACGGTGGAAGTCACCTCTAGAATCTTCTGACTTAGAGGAAACTAAGTGGGTGTCAGAGCCGACTATTAGACGAAACCAACTTTCGTGCCGTGAGAACTAAGTGAGTATCAGAGCCGACTATTAGGCGAAACTACCTCTCGTGCGTGAGAGACGGTGGAGGTTAGATGTAGAATCTTTTGGAAGAGATGGAACTAAGTGTTATCAAAACCGACTACTAGACAAAACTGAGTGCCATGCTGTGCAGTGAGAGAGATGGCACTCTAGAATCCTCTTGTTGAGACGGACTAAGTGTCACACTGTGAGCGACGATTAAGAGACGGTGGGAGCCACCATTAGAATCCGTTTATAGGGACATAACTAATGTCACGTCGTGAGAGGCGGTGGGGGCCACGTACCTCTAGAATCCCCTTGGTATGGTCCTAACGAAGACATCGAAGATGTCCACTTCCTAATGAAGGGGAGAAAGTAATATCCTAATTGGAAACATTAGATAAACATTATTAAAATACAAGATTGAGACGCAATAGTCTTTGTATCTTGAGTTAACCATTTTTGACCCGACTCTAAGTAGCGATTTTATCCATTATGACCCAAATAACGTCACTAGACCTGAGTTCCGAGGCATGGCATAAAACTATTAAATTAAATAAAATACAAAATGAAACAGTCACCTGGCAATGATAAGTTACAAGCCCCCCTGATCCATTTGAAGACTTCAATGTAGTAGAAACATCAAGTACATAAACATCAACTGGCATAACATCTTTGTCCCAATCAACATACTTTATTGTATATTTCAAAAACATAGTAGCCATTGAATCCAAATACCCTTCTTGTAACCTGCATTTTGTATTGTTATAACAACATCTCAACCCTCCTTTATACCCTAACCTTAAATCCTGACCGTCCAGATCCTTTGTCACATTATAAATATCACACCTGCATTCTATACACCCCATTCTATCCTCTACACCCCTTGTATCAATCACATGAACATCAACCATCCATCTTTCTTCATATCCATCCGAATTTTGAAAGATCACCGACTACTACTCCGTACGGGTCCGGTATGTACTTTTTCGTGTTTCTTGATTCTGATCCAAGCCCAAAATACTGCACAAGATCATTGTCACAGAGCCCTTTGTTCTTGATAATGATAATGTTGTCGTCGTGGTTCGTTGTTTTAGGTTGCTTCCGCGTAGTATCGAATGACATGATAGTGATGGAGGTAAGTGTTGTAGATTGAAAGAGGGTTGCCTCCTTTGTCTACTATTTCTAAATCAAAGGTCTTGATTGCAATGTGGCCTTTTGGAAAGTCAATATTGTGGAATGTGTTTTGAAATACTGATCCAGGGTTTAGTGTAAATTTAGGAGAGAGAAATATAGATGTTTTTAGTGGTTTTTCACCTTGTGCGATTGTAATAATCAATAGTAAGATTGTCAAAGACAGCATAGAATACTCTAAGCCATACACCATGGTTTCTTGCTAAAGGTTACCTAAAAGCACTTACAGTAGATACGATAAAACAAGGTAAATCTGTGAAATAAAGATTCAAATGCTTCAGAACCATTAATAGTCATCCGACAGTAAAATCTTTTCACGAATCTATAAAATACAAAATATGTTAATTCTGTAGTATATGTACTACACAATATAAAGAAACTCTTTTCAAATTATGCGTTGTATAGAGATTTTAATTCAGTTCATCGTGGATAGAAATTATGTAAAATTAGAGAAAAGTTGTGTGTAAATTTAAGAATTCATTAAAAGAACTAATGTAAGTGCTCTGAGAGACTAAAGCCTCTCATGCAAGGTTTTGATACTATACAGACATATGTTCCTCAATCCTATATAACGACACTTATTATGGACAAAAATATCTACCTAAAAATGGGGATTTTTTCTGGACTACCACCACTTTTTGGGTGAATTTGTGGATATACCACCCAAAGCAAAAAAAAACAATTTTGGAACGCGATTTTCTCCCATTTTTTTCACAAATGTGCACGATCTTAAGGTACACCCTTCCCCTATTGGGTTCCCCTTCCCAATTAGGGTTTAGTTTGGTTCCAAAAACATCTAAAAAATGACAGCTTGTTTTAGATCGGAACGACTAATAAATAAGCCAACTTTGCACGATAAATTTATAATAAAAAATGGATCTGTCTAAAAAAAGAACAACAAAACATGGATTCATGTAAGAGAAAAACAGAACAGAGATATGCTATTGAAGACGGTAAAGAAAATAAAATGAGAAAAAGAAAAAGAAAAGGAAATAAATTTGATTAATTAGAAAATCAAACTTGTGAGATAAATGAGCTTTGTGAAAATTAACTGTAATTTACTTACAGGTATGGCAAATTAAACCATGAAGCACTGATATTAGCTTCGTCTTCTTGTTGTTGCTGTTGACTCTTTTTTGGAGCAAAGTATCATCTGTAGAAGAGAGAAATAGTAAAATCATAGTAAAAGGGAGATGGTGATCTAATTTCTTTGTTTGTTTAGAAAAAAGAAAAATCAGGGAATTAATATATAAAAGAATTGATTAGGTTATTAAGTACTACTAATAAGTAATAACACACTCAAGTTACTGACACGATTATTCAGTCACAACTTGATATTACACCGTTGATCATTATATATGCTCATGATGATCACTAGCGTAAAATGAGATTTTGTAATTTGTTATGCAGAATGATTGGGTCAGTATTACTACTCGTATAATAATCTCTATGAACATGTAACTTTTATGTCATTGTAATAAGAATGAGGTCTTTATTTGCATCACAATGATTGTACCAATGTACCATACTATATATTTACCACAGTAGAATTGATATTGTGAAAGTTGATTTTTGAACTGAGAAGCGATTTACTGTAGAGTCGATTCATAATCGAGCTTAGAAAAGTTGATTCTTGGCTCTACAATCAATTTTCACATAGTTGATTCTGTGAAAATGATGTTGTGCTTACCGGTAGGTGGGGTAGAATCCAGGGTTGTAAGTGAACCATAATATTTGATTCGATTTGGTGTATTAACGAAAATGTTCGATTCGGGGCTTGATTCGTATCATCAAACGTCAAATCAAGCTTTAAAAATAGGTATTCGGCTCGAAAAAATATTCGGCTCGATTAAGCTCTAATATATTATATTATATTCGGTTCAATATAATAATTTTGGACATGTTATATTTTGGGGCATGTAATATTTTTGAACTAGAATTTTTTTATTTATTCCTTTCACAAAAAAAAATTATATATATATAATGGAAAATTAGGGATAAGGACACAATCTGGAATATTTTTAAGTAACAGGACAACTACATAATTTTTATAGGGAGAAGGACAACTGCATAATTTTTATAGCGAGAAGGACAAACAGTGAATCCCGAAAATCAGTGAATCTCTCAGTGAATCCCGAAATCGGTGAATTTCGACGGTGAATTTTGATGAGTGAATCGAAAATCGGTGAATTCGACAATGAATTTTGAAAATTAGTGAATTTCGGCCAATGAATTTTGCATGAATTTAAATAGTGAATTTCGAACACAAGTGAATTTCGATTGATGAATAAATAGTTTATTCTTTATACGCAAAAGTTTCAAAAGCTGTCCTTTTTACTCAATTGATGAAATATTTATGCCCTTCTCCTCATTCCCTATATATAAACATGTCGAGCATAACATGTTCGAATTATTCGAACATTTCGAGCCGAATCGGACCAAATAATTTCCCCCATTAAAAATTTTCGAGCCGAGTCGAACCCTAATATTTTAGGCTCGAAAATTTCGAGCCGAGCCGAACCCTATATTCGAATAATTTGAGACGAATCAAATAATGACGAGGGTTCGGTAGGGTTCAAATTCGTTCTGCGCCAAAGTAGAACGATCGTGATGCAAATAATAGGCCCCGAGAAAATGGTTTGGTGAACAATTGCTTTATAACAATTGTCATAACATAATTTACATTATTGTTTATTTATATATGACACATTGTTGATGTGAATTAGACTAATATGGTGTAAAGAAGTGTTTGTGATAGTTAATATGACTCGGTTGTTATGGCCATAACATGTGGGTCCATAAAAGAAAACTCTGCTGTTGTATCGTCCATCGTCGGAGAAAGATGCGTCGATCGATCTGCCCGACTATTTAGAAGTCGGTCCATTGAATGCTCACAAAGTCTGATGTCCGGATTAAGGATGGATGATTAAATGTGTCCACATTTCGTTAAGCGTGATCAATTGGTTGTGTCTGTATCATTACTCAATATAAAATTTTAAATTTTGAAACTATTTGTAGTATATAATGCATATATTTCAAATCAAATTATTAATCATGTCTTAATAAAATTATAATACACAATACATAAAGAAAAATGTCGTTTCATTTCTTCTCCGATTTTAGCGGCAACAGATATGCGCATTCAACGGCCTCTTCCTCGATGATATCAGACTAGGAAAAACAGAGAAAACCGAACAGATTGGATCCAAAATTAAGTGATGAAATCGAAAATGGAGGAAGGATCAAGCAGCTCAAGCTCACATTCACAGAAACGCAGAGCCAAAAATGAAAAAGCAAAGGATAAAAGAGAAAAAAGACGCCATGAAATCTCCTTTCTCCGTTCTATTCCCTATCCCGATTATCAGCGGTAATATCTTTCATTGCGAAAATTTTAGCTTTACGATTTTTTTTCCTTTGATTCGTAGTTTGATTTCCATTTTTCTCTCTTATTGTTTTACCTGATTGAATTGAGCTTTTTCAATTACTGGATTCTGTTATTTCATTGGCTAATAATGATGTGCAGTAGTTGCTCATAGTCATAGGACCATTTTAGCTTTTGGGTGTTTAGAAACACCATTCCAATTTTACTTGCACACCTAAATTAGATGGCATCATACCTACTTTTTGAATCTACTGTAGCACTGTGGCACCAAGTTTAGTAAATTGTTTTCATTTTAGGTGAGAATTCACTTTTGAGTAGTCAATTCTAGAATCGATCTTCAGAGAGTCGGTTTTACTTTTGACAAGACAGTCCTAGTATGAGTATCTACCCTTTAAAAGTCAACGCAAGCATCATTTTCCAAATGTAGTGCCAGCAGTAGATGGTGAAGCCGAAACAGTATATGTGGTGCCACTAGTTAGAGACTCCCTCTAGCAGTTCCCTGTGAGAAGAAGGTTTTCACATTCTCACAACAAATTGGGCTTGAACTGGTGTTTTTTTTCCCTCATGAAATTTGAAGTTAAGTAAATGGAAACCTACTATGATGAACATTTTTAGAATGATCATGTAAGTGCTTTTGTAAGAAAAGTTCGAATTTTACCTGAGTTATAGACTTATAGTATGATGCAGTTTGCAGTACTTTCTGATTTAGAAGTTTATGGAAATGATAGTGTCACTACATAACTACATAAGTAATACCTGCTATTCTGTTAACTACGGGATCATCGTTGAATCGAGAGCTAGATTGAAGGTTTACTGTCAAATCAGTCCATATCTATATTTATATCTATATCTATATCTATATCTGTAGGTATATCTCTATGTACACCTATATCTATATATTATATGCAGTACCTCCTATTCTGTTTACTACAGGATCATCGTCATATAGAGCTAGATCGAAAGTTTGATAGTCACATGAGTGCATATCTATATATGTGTCTATATCTATATCTATATATTATATGAAGCACCTCTTTACCTGCTATTCTGTTAACTACAGGATCATTGTTCAATAAGGAATGTTAAATCACCTTATTCATGCACTTAAGCAACTATGGTTTTACTTTTACTTTTACTTTTCTTGGCTATTTTTTTTCTTCGGTTTAATATGTGTATGGTTCAAGTAAGACATTTTTGAATGTGTGCATTTCTTAAGTGCTTAAGCTATAAATGTCGGTGAATTCCAGAATTTCTGGATCATTCTCGTAGAGATTATACCGACTTTTAAATTGCACACATGTTTGTAAAACAAATTTAGTGGTCGTGGACGTTTTTGGATGATTCGAGTGAACTATGTAAGATCAATTGTCGAGTCAAGATCTGCTTTTGCAGATATTTATGGAGAACTTGATTCAGTTAAATCACTGGTGAAGTTAATTTATCTTATACAAATGCTTGACATTGATTGAAACCGACCGACAATTTTCTACTTTTTAGTTCATTTTGGAAACCAGATCTTCCAAAATGCCGTCTCAAGTTCCATTATTGATTAGAATCTGCGTTTTTTAATGTGTTTTGGAACACTTTTCAGCTGGTGGACCTCTGATACGGTTGCAGTCGTGACCGGTGCTAATAGAGGAATTGGTTTCGAGATTGCACATCAACTTGCAGCACACGGGCTCACCGTTGTTCTTACATCACGAGAGGCTGCTGTCGGTGAAGAAGCAGCAAAAGTTCTGCGAGAAGGCGGCCTAAATGTGGTAGTCCATCAATTGGATATCGTGGATCATTCATCTATCGATACGTTTGCTGAATGGTTAAAACAAACTTATGGGGGTATAGATATATTGGTAAGATTGCTAGACCACTTGACTCGGCTCGGCTCGTTAACACCTCTGTGATATTCTTTGACTCAACTGTTGTATTTCTGCAATACACACAGATAAAGTTTCATGAGAATCACATATAAACGAACTTAACACGTGAAATGAATCCGTTCACATGCATTTTGTTTTTTAATTTCTTGGAACTAATCCATTTGTCATTGTTTCATTGGTGAACTTGGATTTGCAGGTGAACAATGCTGGAGTTAGTTTCAACGTCGGGTCAGAGAATAGCGTGAAATTTGCTGACAAGACTATTGAAACAAACTATTTTGGCACAAAAAACATCATCAAAGCAATGATTCCATTAATGAGGCCTTCTCCTTATGGTGCACGTATCGTTAACGTATCATCACGATTGGGAAGATTAAACGGGCGAATTTAAATGTGCGTAAGAACACTCAACACATTGTCTTTTACTTTCTTTTTTTTCATATGCCTGGGCAAATTCGTAATTTTACAAAGTCGGATATATGATCCGAATATGCACATTTATAACTCGGATACGTAAACTAAAGAACTTTGTTGGAAATTGAAGACAAGACCTGAGAAACTTAAAGAAAAGCTACAAAAATGAAGAAAAACCAATAAAATTGCTCTAAATTACTTTTTTTTTTAATATTTAGAATGGATCCATATAGCTTACTTATGTATATTTTGGTCCCCATACTTTTAGGGCATTATTATTTGCACCACACCAATCTACTCGTGCACCACTCTACATCTGTATAACACTAGAACCGACTTTGTCAAAGTCTGTTCTGAGCCTAAAACCGACTTTTCGTATGTGCATTGGTGAAAACCGACTTTGATAAAGTCACTTCTTGTTCCTTTACCTACAGAAAGTCGGTTGTAGGCTCCAGAACCGACTTTCTAGTTTCAGGAAGAACATAAAGCTTTCAATTTGAAAGTGATCATTTTTTTTCAAGTGGAGGTTCATTTATATTCTGATAGCTGATGAATAAAAAATTATGTGACAGAGATTAATGAATGTTACTTTAAGGCATCAACTCGAAGATACCGAGTCGTTGAGCGAGGAGCTTATCGATCAGACAATGAACATGTTCTTGGACCAAGTCAAAGATGGCACGTGGGAATCAGGCGGATGGCCCATAGTTTTAACCGACTACTCGTTGTCAAAACTTGCAGTTAATGCGTATACGAGGTTCTTGTCAAGGGTACTTGCAGATCGCCCAGAGGGTCACAAGATTTACGTAAACTGTTATTGTCCCGGTTGGGTGAAGACGGCAATGACCGGATGGGCAGGACATATTAGTCCTGAAGAAGGTGCAGATACTGCTGTCTGGCTTGCACTTCTTCCAGAACAGTTTGTTAGCGGGAAATTCTTTGCTGAGAGACGCGAAATCAATTTCTAGTTCTCTAAACACTCCATTCCTGGGTACTGAGTCTTTACCCGTAAATGGCTTGTTCGACTCGTGAAACTTTTAGAATACATCATAAACTCACATAACCAGCACACACTCACTTACGCACATATTTGTAGTGAGGATACAATCTTCAAAGCAATGGAGGCCTGAGAAATGAGAAAATTCTACTGTGGAGACTCCTTTACAAGGAGCTCCACGTGCGTGAGTCCAATTAAAACAGAACATGTGGCATTGTACGCATTTTAAATATACTAAAATTATGCCACGTGTTCTGTTTTAACTGGATGAAAGTGGAACTCCTTACTAGGAAGTATCCGCAATGGAATTCCTCGAAATGAGAAATTCTACTGTGCAGTGTTCTCAGATTAGGAGATTCACTCGAACGTATCCGTTCAAAACACGATTCGTAAAGCCTATGATATCCTACTTTGTTTCTGAGCATGTTTTGATGGCGTGTGTCTTCTTTTAAATGAATGCTGGTGAATCTCTTCATTGATGACGTTTGTGTAAGAACACTTACACATGGTCTGATTCACTGTGTCTGTGGCTGATTAGTTGTATCACTGTTACAAGTTAAAAATGCAGCTATATATTTTGTTTTACTAGTAAACATTAGTTTCGTGGTGTACAAAGGAGTTGGCCCTGCAGTGTGCTGGTTTTGTGGTTCAAGTTCCAAATTTCAATGTTGATTGACATCGATACAAAGGGCCGTAGAAATCATTATGTGCATAGCCTGTAAAAATTTCTACGTTTTGGGGTTAGCGAGAAAATTTTCTACAGGCTAAAATGAATTTGGTGTTTTGCACTTTATGGCCCTTGTCTTGAGACAAGACATACAATAATGGAAAATGATATATCCACTACACATATTGTATAGTGACTATACACTATACACATTTTATCTATACATTAAAATATACTACTTTAAATGTGTGGATAAGATGTGTTTAGTGTATGTCCACTACACACTATGTGTAGTAGATGTATCACCACCCTACAATAATTGACTCATTTTTTACAACTTCGATATCCGTGTAAATAACTAAACTCATTTAAATTCTGCTCAAATATCACGCATAAGTTGCGTATCTTTAAATGTGACTATTACCCCCTTCAAAAGTTATTAAAAATAAAAAAAAAAAACATTTTCTCATTTTTCTCACCGGCCTCTTTTCTTACTGTTTGACAGTTTACCGACACAGAACAAACTGAAGAGGTCGTCGGATGCATCGCCTAATACCGGTCTCTTTTCTTATCATAATATACTAGATGTGTTAGGCCTTGCACTGCAAGGCCCTCGCAAGGCCCCGAATTTATATATAGTCTTAGGGTAGCATTGTTTCTAGCAACGTGGATGAACAACGTAAGTCCTTGATAAGGTCCTCGGTATATAACTATTGCTTGAAATTAAACATCGAAACATAAGATATAAAAGTCGATTTGGTAAATATATTTTAGATATGACTCAACAAGAGTAGACTTAACAATGGTTTGAAAGAAGCGTAAATATATTCTGAACAAGTCATTTAATCAGGATAACCATTTAATGTAATACTAACTATAGTTAGTTGAAAAAGTAAATAAAAAGCAATGAAACAATAGTGTTCAAACATAAAAGAGCACATAAAAGCAAAAGTTGGTTGATTGTTCGCAAGAAAATAGTGAACGACGGCGACGACGCAATTTTTGGTTCTCTATCCCCTTATCGACGACGACAACGGCGGTTGCAATGTGAAATGTAGTTAGGTTAGGGTTTTATAACATCTTACTATATACGCAAGGAGGGAAACCGGAACTGGGCTGCACAAGCTAATTAAATTTTCATTTACATCTCCAATAAAAAATTACATTTCCAATACTAAAAACTCATTTACCAACAAAATATTTATATCTCCAATAAAAAAAAAAGGAGATTCTATCGGCACCCCAGTTTTTACTACTGGCACCCTTTTACTCCGGCACCACAATTTATCACTTTTAGCACCACAAGAATATTTTTATTATTTTCTTACTCCACACGCCACAAAAATAATGACAAAATTACTACTACCAACACAAATTTTCAGAAAATTCAATCGAGTTCTTTAAATGTTACGTTATTATTGTTCCATGTCATCATATAATTATTAGTTGCTATGTCATCATTAAATTTTTAATAGTATGATATTGTGTTGTATTTATTGATATGACATCACTAAATTTTTAATAGTATGATGTATTGAATTTATTGAGACTATAACATCGTACATAATATTATTAATTGTGTTATTATATTGTGTCATCATAGACAATGAAATCATTTTGACTTACATCATAAATGACTAATGTAACCAACATTAGACTGAAATGTTTGGCTCTATGAACAGTAGAAAAAAAAAAAAACCAATAGGAAAAAAATAAGTGTCACCACTAAAAATTTAGGACACATGGAAGGAAGGGGTTAAACCCCCTTCTTCTAAGATAGGTAGATAATTTTTATTCTCTTTCACACCAAAGGTATGCGTGCGATAACAAATAGTAGTTATATAAATGTTGTACAATACAATTTCTCGTTTTATAGGTAGGTGAGAAACAAAAAATTTCTTTATAACGCCTTCACTTGAGATTATGCTCAGGCAATTATTGTATGAGAGATAGTAGAATGGAGGAGGGGGTTATAAAGAAAGGAATCGGTCAATGAATGTTGGGTAAAGGAGGTCACGAATGGGAAAATAAAAAGAGTAATGATACGGGTACAATTTCATAGGAAGTCAGAAGTCTTAATACAATTTTTATTCTTTTCTTGACTCTTTGTGTCCCGTGACATTGCTTGATATTTGCAAATGATTTAGTACTAGTAGTCATATGATTTACTCTATCTTGATAATTAAATTATTATATACTATTTAATAAAAAATAAATTAATATAACAAATATGTAATGAAATTATTAGAAAGATACTAGGTAACTAGAAGAATAGATGTCAAATGAAGACATAAAATTTGATATATTTCAAATAAGAACGTCTTTGTAATAAAAGATGATTTTTGATTTTTTTTAAAGTCATCTTAAGGATAAAACATGTGTTATGTTGCTTCTAAGGCGCAATTCAACTCCTAAAGCCACATCAATATCATTGAAAGTATGAAAATATAACCGTCTGATAAAAATTGTATTAAATGATATTTATTATGCTATTGGTTATTTTTTTATAGTATAAATGCCTTTGAAATTTGTCGTATAATTTTATGGGACAAGACAAGTAGTAATCATTTAAAGATACATAAAGATATGACAAAAGTATGTACATAGTCTGTGTCGGATAGTCGTCATGTACCATCAAAGTGAGCTTATGACGATACAATTTATTTAGTGTTGTTAATTAACGAGCCGGGTTGAACCGACTATAAGTTGTTCAAGATCTGTTCGTTTAGGTCACAACCTTTTTCATGTTTGTTCGTTTAATAAACGAACATAAAAATATATTCAAGCTTGGTTTGTTAAGGTAGTGAGTTTGTTCGCGAACATTTGCTTAATAAAGAAAATTCGTTTCAAAAAAAAAAAAAATCGTTTGAATTCGTGTTCGAGTTTGACATTCTACATGTATTTTTGTCTCTCAATTCGAGCCATCTTGTTACGAGTATAAAAATTAAGTCTCGAATGAACAAATGACAAAATACAAAACGATTTTCAAATATTATTGTAATAAAAACATTATGAAAACTCTATCAATATTCTATAAATAATCTGAGCATGAATTAGACTAATAGATGTCTTATCGATCCTCATATGAGTTAAAGTTAAGTTTTATATTGATTTATTTAGATATAAACAGGTTCGCGAATATAATTGAATGTCTATGAATAAGTTTGTGATCGTTCATTTAAAAAACGAGTTTATAATTTTGTTCAAACTTGATTCGTTAAAATAAATAAACGAACAATCGATCACCGATTTCAACCATAAATATTTGCCTTAAGCTCATCCTAGTGGTAACCCACTAGGGCTTACCCTAGCCTCTAGTGGAAGGTCCAGGGTTCGATTCCCACCTTCTTCCTTTCGTTTCCGGCAAAAAAAAAATTAAAAAAAAAAATGTATATATATGTATATATCCATCTATATTAATAAGATGTCAATGGTTTGCTCCTCTGTGACACCTGTTTTTTTTTCATTGGTCCCATTTCTTTTTTACTGTTCATGGCCCAGTCCAAATATATATATATATATGGGGAGTGATAGGTTTACTCCCTTAAGTCTACACCATTTTCACACCATCATCATCTCACCACATATTTTTCACTTGTAAAAAAAATTGAAAAAACTTGAAAAAATCACAACCACAAGATTATCTCGGGTGTAAACATGGTGTAGAATTTAGGGAGTAACTCTATCATTACCCTATATATATATATATATATATTTTTTTTATATATTTTTTAATTTTTTTTTATTTTACTGTTCATGGCCTAGTCTAGAATTTTTTTTTTAGAAGAAGAGTTTGAGTTAAATTGTTCCATTTTTGATGACTAATTGTATCACCTTTTAATGCTGCGAATATATGTAGCAAATGTATGACAATTTTCAAAATATAGCGCCAGCACATCATTAATATGACGATCTCAGTATCATACCAAAAAATTGTGTTGACGTTTATATGAAATCTTATAAATTTCTTAAAATAAATTCATTTCAAAAAAACATATCGCTTGTGACTGCTGGCGATATTTGATTATTTTCAAGATATAAGGTCATTTACACGTCATTTTTACACGATCTTTTATATCACGCTTAAAAATATTTGGTTTTGACGATTATATGAAATATTAAAATTCTTGAAATGAATTTTTTTAAAAAAAAAAAACATATCGTTTATATAAAATATTAAATATCCTGAAAAAATTTATTTCGGCCACAAATATTGTTAAACTGGCTATAGTGTATTGTTGATTTAATTTCTATGGAAATTCGAATTATGTATTTTTACCATGGCCGTTAAAATTAGCCTAGATCTGAGAATACAAAAAAGGGTTCAGTAGTTTCGAAAGGTGTCTATTTTGTGTCGTGGAGTATTGACAGTGTGTTAGATTTTAATTAATTTTTAATTAATATTCATTTCATCAACCGACACTTGTTGGATATGGCGTCGGGGTGTATCGGAGCGTGTCGTGTCGTGTTTTTGGCAGAACACGTGTTGTTGCAGATAATGTCGAAAATAGCTTCATTTTTCGGTTCAAATAAATTTAAGTTGAAATTGAACAAAAAAATTCAGTAGTGTCGAAAAGTATTCATACGATGTCGAGAGGTGTCGAAGATGTGTCGGATATTTATTTCATCAGCCGACACGTGCCGGACATGCCATCGTAATGTATCAGAGTTAATTAAATACAAACCGGGGCAACGCTCGTGCGGAGCACGATTGTTTATTTTCCTAGTCTTTCCTTATAAGAAAACATAGGGAAAATGTGTTCAAGGTGGCCACGTCGGCCCCTATTTGGAATTAATTCGTGCAGGGCTTTTTTTGATGGCCCAATCATGAAGATTAATTTCTTGCTGGGCTTTTTTTTTGGCTGCTATGGCTTGGCCCAATGATCCACAAAAATTCTCTTTCCTTATAACAAATAAAATGTAGTCAAAATTTGTGTAGTCGTAGGGTTATCAAATTCACAAATGAGAGGAGCTGTTGCGTTTGTGTCGCCTCCCCTTCTACCCCCCGGTCTCCGGCTATTTTGCCGTTTACTGCCGCCTTCAACCTTTTCTCATCTTTTTTCTCCATCATCTTAGATCTATTGGGGGTAGGGCGGCTTCGATTTAACAGAAATTACGCCTTTAGATATGGCCGAGGAGCAAAGCAGCTGGCGGATGTGTATCTTGTCATTTTCGAATGACAGGTATGACATGCAAGCTCGGCTTTTCTTTCTTTGGTTTTTCCAGTCTTGTTTTGCTTTCTTTTATAGAATTTGTAATCATTTCTTATCTTCTTGGTTTAGGTCTACAGATTTGTAGCCGTCAATCGTACATCTGAAACAAGGAAGAGGCTTTTACCCAGCGGATTGTGGCGGGGCTTGGTTTCTGTGGTCTACAAAGGATGTTCATCAAATCCGTGGGTAAATGATCTTTCTTTAATTTTTTCATTCTGCTATATATTTCCCATTTGCTCCTCTCGGTTGTTTCACATAAACACCTTTTCTTCTTCTTCTTTCTGTGGTCTTACCTGGGTGAGCTTCTTTCAGTTTTGGTGCTTATTAAAAATATTGCAGTCGTTTTAATAATCTTTCTGGGTTTGGCCATTTCATACATAATAGCTTTGTCTCCTTGCATTAAATCGGCTTATGTGTCAAGGTGTCAACTTTTTGTTCTATTGTTTACATGACTGAAAAATTGACTTTTTTTTCCCTGTCTTGAATATGTAAATTGTATTCTTAGTCTTTAGTTTTTTTCCTGAATAAATGCAGGTGTATCTTTCTTTTGCTTTGTTGGTTTTTTCCTTTTTTCGTTCAAGTTTGCTTGCATATATAGACGTCTTCTTCGTCTGCATATAGTTTTTGGTTTACATATGAGAAAGAGTTATTGTTTGATGTTTGTGTGTCATCACCAAAAGACACACCCTTCGATTTTTCTGCATTTATCTTTTCCTTTAAACAAAATACCTGCTTTCTTTTTCTGTTTGGCCTTCTGTTGTTTGTTTCTTTGTTTCTTTTTTTGGAGTTTGTTCTGCTTAAGCTTTCAATTTTTCTGCATTTATCTTTTCCTTTAAACAAAATGCTTGCTTCCTTTTTCTGTTTGGTCTTATTTTGTTTGTTTCTTTGTTTTTTTTTTATTTTAGAGTTGGTTCTGCTTAAGGCTTGTGGTGCAGTCTGCATTTGGAGTCCGACACCAGGTATAAAGCTTCTCTGAAAGTTGCCTTTTTCCCCAGCCTTCCTTTAGACTTATCATGTTACTTTGACTTAATCCTGCTTCAGTGTGGATTGGCCTTTACAATTTAGCTAGAACACATGGTAGCTCTTTGTGAGAAGACTGTTTTCACTGTACTCGTTTTATAATCTTCATGTTTTTTTTCCATCTCACAACAAAGTTAAAGGAATTGTACATAAGGTTAACCTTTCACTGTTGCCCGTAGGTAGGAAGTTTTCCTTTGTGCGGTTTTCTCGCTTTGGTTTTCCTGTATTCGATAGCATAGGATGAGAACTAAAGGTAAGGCAAGGCCTACGCCGCTTCTCGTGGTCCAGTTGCCTTTCCTCCGAGTCTACACCTTATGTCTTAATCTTGAAAGGGTGTATAGGTAAGAGGAAACGAACGTCCAGTACTTCGTTAAATGCTCCTACAAAATGCAAAACACAGTTAAACACTTCTTCCACAAATAAACGCCCATGTTGTCCTGTAAACACATTGGGTGGGTACATGCCACCTGAGAGCGACTAGATGGTGTTGCTCCTAATACTTGTGGTGTGCTCTTGTGCTTACTCATGCCGAGTACTGAGCTATGGCGTAGATAAGGTTCGAGCGAAACGTAAGATAGGTAGATTGCTTTTCGTAGATA
Source organism: Gentiana macrophylla (assembly GCA_026214975.1). NCBI lineage: Eukaryota > Viridiplantae > Streptophyta > Magnoliopsida > Gentianales > Gentianaceae > Gentiana > Gentiana macrophylla. The sequence continues at coordinate 121,767,168 of CM047809.1, read as the reverse complement.
GAATAAAAACGCATCTCGCTCGTCCCTCTAAGAAAAATAAAATGCTGTTGGTGTTTGCGCGACCGAGTTGCATACGAGTCTTACGCCGCGACAAAAGCCTGTGCCGAATTGCCGGCACTGTGATGCTGTAAAGTTTAGTCATGAAACAACAAACTTGTGCTGTTCAGATGGAGATGTTACTATTAGACAGAGTGCTCTGCCTTCTGATCTACGCATTTCTCGCTTTGCGTCAAATTCTAATGAACCAAGGGTTTTAGGGTTATGATCGAGCATATAACAATCACCTTTCCTTCACCTCTCTTGGTTTAAAATATGATAAAAAATGGCCCGACGAGACAAAGGAATTTACACTTTCGAGTTCAGGGCCAAGTTTATCATTGGATAAATGACCTCTTGCTGATGAAGGTATGCCAAAAATCTTCAATTCTACTATCATGGCTGATTATGAAATTGAGCGGCGTTTGTGTAGCACCTCTTCTTTAGATCAAGAAATCTAGGAAAACTTATTCATATCTTAGGCATTAATCCATATGCTAGATTCTTTCGTGGAGTGGCATCTGTTCCTGATATAGAAAATAAACAAATCATACTGAGGCATAACCCTCTTGTGAATCATAAAAGATATGCTAAGCCTACTGTTTCTCAAGTTGCTGTTTTATTGGAAGCTGATGAAACTAATGCTGAGGTTACACATAGAGACATTAGAGTTTATAAGCACAGTGGAGAATCAAGAAGCATTCAGTATCACTATGGATGCTATGATCCATTGCAGTACCCACTTATGTTCCCATTTGGTGATCCTGGATGGCACCAAGGCATAGCCAAGAATGGTGTGAAGGCTAAAAAAGCGTGCACTGTTCTTTTGAGCACAACCACACACATGATTTCTCCTTCGACGTCCACAACAATTGGTGAGCAGTTGTTGCGATCAAGAAACTAGGTATTGCACATTCTTTAGTCCCTTGTATCTAAATCTTGTTTTCGTAGTTTGTTAACCGCCTCTTCATTTTCCTTGTTACCACATTTGCATCGACTTTCACTCCAACTATGGGTGTGTATCATGAGGAGTTTTATTCTATAAGTTTCGAGTTAGAGAAAATGATGTTACACATATCCTCCGGTTCGGTAGGCTTTTCCAATGATGATTCAGTAGATATGTATGTGAAGTTAGAAACTCAGAGACTAGACTTTTACCGAGCTAAATCCAAACAAGATGAAATAAGACAAGAATTCTTGCAAGGAATAGTAGATCTTTGTTGGTTTACGGTGAACATGAACCTCAAATATAGGACAAAGAATTGTTACGCTCGCTAGCTTCATAAAGCGGGCCTAGGCATATACGCGTCAAAAATATGTAGACGCTCTAACACTTGTTCGTAAATTTGGAAAGCCTGATCTTTTTTAACGGTTACATGTAATCCTAAGCGGCACGAAATTAAAAACATCTACATCCAACCGAGCTTGCCCAAGATCGACCGGACTTAATCGTTAGGGTTTTCCACACTAAGATTGAAGAAATTAAGATTGAACCGATTAAAACGAAATTTTCGGTGAGATTGTTTGCATACACATATGTCATAGAGTATCAAAAAGAGGCCTTCCACATGCACACTTTCTTCTTATACTTAAAAATGCACATAAACTTTACGATCCAACACAATATGACGACATTGTTTCTGCGGAGCTTCCAGACAGAGATTTAAATCCTTGGCTATACCGGGCCGTAGTGAAACACATGGTTCATGGCCCATGTGGAGAACTGAATCCAACAAATGTATGTATGCGTAAAAATAGGACATGCAAAGACTCTTACCCTAAACAGTTTTGTAGTGAAACAAAATCCTCTTCGAATGCATATCCAACATATACGCGCAAAGCGAGGCGATGGTAAGCAGGTTAAAATCAGGGGTGCATGGGTAGATAATAGATGGGTTGTACCTCATACACCTTATTTGGTTGCTAAATTTGACTGCCACATAAATGTAGAAATATGTGCTTCGATAATAGCGGTAAAATATATCTATAAGTATATATGTAAAGGTAGTGATAGAATTCTGTTCCAGTTGTCTAATCAAGCCGAGCAATCTACTGTCGTTGATGAAATAGAGCGTTTCGTATCAGCGCGTTGGGTGTCACCACCTGAAGCGCTTTGGCGAATGTTTAGATTTCCAATGAGCGAGATGAAACCTCCTATCATTCGTCTTCCACTGCATCTAGAAAACTACCAAACTGTATCGTTTAGAAATACAGAATCTTTGTCTGATATTCTTACGAATCCACATCAGTCGAAAACAATGCTGACTGAGTTTTTTCACATGAATAGAACTGACACACATGCTCAGAGACTTAAATGTACCTATGCTGAGTTTCCTACACACTTTGTTTGGATTCCAAGTAGAAAAAAATGGAATTTCCGGAAAAAGGGAGAATCTATAGGCCGTATTGTCACTGCACATCCATCCGAGGGAGAGAGGTTTTACCTTAGAATGCTTTTAGGTTATGTAGAATGTCCTACGTCTTATGAATCCCTAAAAATGTTTGACAATAAGGCTGTTGGCACTTTCAGAGAGGCAGCATTGCTTAGAGGGTTGCTACAAGATGATAATAGTCAAGAAATGCATGAAAAAGCGACCATTTTCCATATGCCTTTCAAACAGAAGGCTTTTTGCTACTATATTGGTTTACTGCTGTCCCAATGATCCCGAAAAACTTTTTCTGACATTCGAGGACAGCATGTCTCAAGATTTTATTAGGGATTTAAGCTTGCATAAAACTGAGGTTAGGTGCAAGGTCCTCAAAGAAATAAATTCATACCTTAAAACTATGGGGAAAACACTTGAAACTTATATTACAACCCTTATGTCAGATATTGATGAAAGTCCTGAAGACTTAACAAGAGAAATAAGAACTGAGAGTAGTATAGTTGTTACACCTGCTGATTTTGCTCTAAAACATAGCTTGAATACAAAGCAAAAACATATATTCAAAACAATACTAGATGCTGTGTATACTAATAAATCAAAGACCTTTTTCATTGACGGTCCAGGTGGCACTGGTAAGACTTTTCTATACAGAGCATTGCTTGCGAAATTAGAATCAAAGGCTTTACTGGCTTAGCTCTTGCTACATCTGGGATTGCAGCTTCTATCTTACCCGGTGGTAGAACTGCACACTCTAGGTTTAAAATACCCCTTGACAGTTCTGATTTTCTTACATGTAGGGTTAGTAAACAGTCTTCTCTTGCTACGTTAATAAGAGAATGTAAGTTAATTATTTGGGATGAAGCTCCTATGGCAAAAAGATCTGCAATAGAGGCTTTGAATGGCATGCTTCAGGATATAATGTCAAACTCTGAGTTATTTGGTGGGAAGGTTGTGGTTTTGGGAGGAGATTTTAGGCAAACACTACCTGTTATTCGAAGAGGAACCAAAAAGGAGGAGCTTGATGCATGTCTTCTAAACTCTCCTATATGGCCAAAAATAGAAAAGTTTTACTTAACTGAAAATATGAGAGCTAGGACAGATCCTTGTTTCACATCTTTCTTAATGTCTGTGGGTGAGGGAAAAACCAACATTGAAGATACTGGTTACGTTGAATTACCTAATTCTTGTGTACTAGCTTCTACTAACGATGAAAATCAAGATGTCTTAAATTTAATCAACGCAGTATACCCAGTCATTGATGCCTCACAAGGAAACACAGTTTATCTTAATAGAGCAATACTAACAACTAAGAACCAGTTTGTCGACGAGGTCAATAGCTTGCTAATTGATAGATTTCCAGGTGAAGCAGTTCAGTACATCAGTTTCGATGAAACTCAAAACCACGACCTTCAAGCACAATATCAAGACCTACTAAATAGTCTAACACCGAATGGATTGCCTCCACATAAATTAACCTTAAAAGTAGGTGCTCCAATCATGTTGTTGCGTAATCTTAATCCATCTCAAGGCTTATGCAACGGAACACGATTAATCTGTAAAAATCTAAGTCGTAATGTCATCCAAGCAGAAATTTGTCTAGGGGACTTTGCAGGGAATCAAGTTTTCTTACACAGAATTCCACTTCAACCTCCGACAAACGAAATGTATCCTGTTCCTTACAAGCGTGTACAGTTTCCAATAAGACTTTGCTTTGCCATGACAATAAACAAAGCTCAAGGTCAAACGTTAGACTGTGTTGGTGTTTATTTAAAAGAACCCGTGTTCTCTCATGGCCAGCTTTATGTTGCATTGTCTCGTGCAAAAATTCATCTTCTATAAAAATACTACTTAGGAAAGACTACAATGATAAAACATCTTCATGAGAAACCAAAAACATAGTTTACAAGGAGGTGCTAAACACCATCATAGTGAATGTATCTTGATAAGGTATTTTAACAATACACATCTTCTTTCATGTCTTGTTTTATTTATAAAGTTTTTTTTTTCCATCCTTTATGTACTCTTAATTGTTTACTTCTACCGTGTGCCTACTACTATTGCCACCATAGACATTTGGTTTTTTCCTCGGAGTATTTACCCTTATGTTATTACATGTATATAGTTAAAGTATTATGCATCAACAGGCCATACATCAACAAAATTTAATAATACTAAATACTAAGTATAATAACATATGGTAAATACCCACATGTTAGCGCCAGACTTTCTAAGAAAGTATCTTTGGAGTATGCATGTTGATGTATAAGTCTATTTATGTATCTTGATGTATAACTCTACTCATGTATATACATTGCCAATGTATAATGTTTCAATAGTATACAACATTTGCTCTATCAGTTACATTTTTCCCTGCAGTCCGCCAATATGGCAATCGTACCCGAAAGGAAAATGTTCACAGTTTTGGAAATCAATCGAGACGTTACCAACTGGACCGTTAGAGTACAAGTTGTTGAACGACATCGTGAACAAACTGGGAAAGGAAGTAATGGAAAATCAGGGAAACGCTACAGGCGTTATGTGTTGGTTGATGAACAGGTTTGTATGCTTCTCACTTACTTGTTCAATGAGACATCTACACTGAATTAATTTTTGCTTTATCTTAGATATTTTTGTTTCCTATAAACAAACAGGGAACAAAGGTCTCCGGAATTGTGTATGAAGATGCTATCCGCTTTTTCGAGCGTACTCTATTGCCGTTTAAACGGTACGATGTTTCGAATGCTAAGTTACTAGAGGCTGTATCTTTCTTCAAGGTCGGGCCTTATAGCTTCACATGGGTTTTCGACTACAACAAATTGGTTGAGCCTGTTGATGAACCAATTCCACCATTCCTGCCGGTGACATACACTGTTAAAGATTTTACAGACTTTTTTAGGCATGCGGATATGGAAAGCTATTTCAGTAAGATTCTAGCCATACAACACATCTTTATATTCCTTGGATTTACTTATATAATGTCACTTAATCTTTTCTCGGATGTCAAAGCACTTGTCGTTCATGTGATGCCACGCAGACAGGTGAATAAGAAATCAAGCCAGCCGTGAGATAGTCCTTATCGACCAAAGGTAGGTGCCGTTGAGGTATCGAAATCTTCGTTTCGCTTTTTTAACGCATGCTATTTACACAGTTAATGACTTCTTACCTTAATGAATTCCATGAGATATGCATTACTCCTATTACGATTATCGATCTATGGATGATATTATAGTATATGATATACCTACACTTGTAAATAAAGATCAACAGGTTTGTCTACAAACTGTTTTACACCGATTACAGGAAGGTTCCTGTCATAATGACATTGTGGGATGATTTTGGAGACGTCGAGGGCCTTCAATTAGCAAATGCTTTACCCGGGATCTCACTAATTATTGCAACAAATGTAAAAGCAACAACATTCCATGGTACACATTCACACTTCTAAAATTATGCTCTTCAGTTTATTTTCTGCTTTTAAAGTACCGCTAAATGTAAACATATAATTTTGTAGGGTTATCTCTCTCAACCCGCATGTTCTCATACTTTTTGATAAATCCTCCTCTGACTGATAAGGCTGCTATGTTGGAATGGTAACTCTAATGATATGCAATAAGTATGTCTATATGATTTTTTTACTAGGTAAAACAGTCAATGACACTTGTTTATGTCAGGTACCATGAAAACATGGATGAAATAACCACATTGCTGAAAAATGAAGCTTACAGAGACGTCTCTATCCTATACCCGCCTCCTGCTGAAACAGATTTGATTACTGTCTCTGAAGCGGTTTCTGCTCTCCCATTGGTAAGTAATTTATTATTCAGGTTGCTTAGCTAATATTTGTTCTATCTCCCAATACAAATTTTATTGCTGCTAAACAAACTGACTTATTGTTTAAATATACATAGGAAAACAGGTTGGGTTACTGGAAAACCCAAGTTTGTACCTTCGTCGCAGAAATACTGGATACATGCTTGTCAGGCTTGTAAGAAAAGACTGGATATTCCAATGGAATGGGTTATAAAGTGTTCCAAGTGTGGTGAGGCAAGCGGTGTAGAAGTCAGGTTTGTTTACATGATCCTTTATACTGACATGAAATTATGCTTTCTGCATTTAGAAACTCTTTTCATGTATTCTTTTCAAATTCATTTAGAGTCGAATACCAATACAAATTGATGAAGGTGAAAATGTCCTCTCTGTCACTTTAAAGTCGCCGGATGTGGAATCGCTAATGAGAATTACTCCACAAAGCAGACTTAAAGATTCGAAGAATTTGTGAGTTTCTTTACATACCTCAATATATCAATACACAACATTAATGATTCTTACAGTCTGTTTATGTTTGAGGACTTGAGATGAAGAAGAACTAAAATTGAGTTAGAGAAGTCGGCGGTTGTATGTTTCTTAAGGAAACAAGGAATAAAGGACCATGCCGAGTCATTTTGTTGAGTGATCGCTATATCATGATCAAAACATACAATGTTTGTTGATGTCAAGATTAATGTTGCTCGAGGCTCAAATTTAACGAGATTAATGCCAACGTTGATGAACCGGTGAGAAGCGATTCTTAAACCAACCGCAAGTAAAGTGCTAAAGGAGATAGAAGATGAGCAACCTATTGGGCAGGTTTCTCGACCCAAGTCAGCTGCTAAAAGGAACATTGACTTTGTGTCTCCGCCTACAGGGTCTGAGAAAGCAATAAAGGCTGCAGCTGGTAAGTCATTGGTTTGTAATGTTGTCGAAGAAGCGCCTGCACGTACTAAGAGTCAGCAAGGTCAAAATGAAGGAAGGCAGGGACCAACGGGAGCATAAGTAGGCACCCTCTCATAAAAAACCCTAAAAATGTTGTATTTTGCTTGTTAGGAAAAACAGTTCTTCCTCCTGTTTTGCAACATGTTTTGTATCATATTACAAGGCATTACTCATTCTACCATGTGCAATGCTTAGTAATATGAGTCGGCTTATGCACGCCTAATAACTTCTTTTGCTTCTCGGTTTATGTAATCCTACCTAAAATCCTTTGTTCTCAACAAATATGTATCGCTTCCACTGTTTCAACTTTTCGCTGCCGTCCTTTCTATTCATCTAATACTATGTTGTTAAGAAGCGTCTTCACTTAGTCAATTTTACATTTCAATTCATCTCCTCAACGTCTTAGGTTGCCTGGGCAGCCTGCGGCCGTGCCTTGCACGGCCAGCGATCACTAGTATATATATATATTTGTGTTGGTACAAATTTTCTACCGTTGCAATAGAGATGAAAAAAAAAAACATAAAATAATTGAACAAGGCAAATCTTATCTGGACAGCAGGAGTGTGAGTGTTTTTTTTTTCAGTATAGGTTGGGTTTTTTTTTCCGTTCACATTTTTATCGTCTTTTTTCTGCACATTGTTGTATTTATCGGTATGTGAATACACTATTTTATTTTTTTTTTGGAAAAGTGAATACACTACTTAAATACTGTAATATTTTTCTGTATATTATTTTTTTTTGTTAACCATAAAAACTACATATAGATGTTAAATATATCTATTGTACTGAATCCATCCAAAAAGGTTAGATGCAAAAACACTGCTTCGTTTTTTTAATCAAATAGGCAAACCCAGCAACATTGCTTCGTTTTTTTAATCAAATAGACAAACTCAGCAATCTGGCACAGAGAATCGCAGATACCGAGAACAAAGTGATTGTGTTGACAAAAAAAATGATGACATAGCTAATACATACGGCTAACAACTTGCAAACTACATATAGCTGTTAAATATATATCACTATTGTACTGAATCCAAGGATGTTAGAAGCCAAAACACTGTAAATCATAACACCAGCTTCGTTTTTAATCAAATAAAGCAAACCCAAGCAATCGACACAGAGAATCGCAGATCAAATAGGCAAACCCAGCAATCCTGACACAGAGAATCGCAGATGCCGAGAACAGAGTGATTGCATTGACCAAAAAAGAATGATGGCATAGCTCATATATACAGCTGGCAACTTGCATTGCAGCATGCATCATGTCGATGTTGGTGAATACGACATTGACCTCCCAATAATTTGGCTTTCCTCCCACGGAGAGAGCTTATTATATCTTGTTAAAAGCTGCTTTGGTGGTAATTTACGCAATCGTCATTATATTTGGCTTTCCCTCTCCACAGGAGAGCTTATTATATACTGTTAAAAAGCTGCTAGTGGTAGCTACGCAATCGTCAATCGACCGCCAGTTAACTAGATCTCCTTTCAGGGACAGGCTGCAGGAAGAAGGAAAAATTTATAATCACCACAGCCAAAACCACCAACCCCACCCACTCAAAGCCACCACCTCCAGTCAAAACAACCACGCCACCCCTCAAAAATAGTGTGATATTAATTATCCTTAAAAAATATGACATGTTATAAAACTTTGTTGTTACTATTGATATAATAAATTTTTTATGTCATTGATTATGCTTATAATTTACCTTATTACTCTCTCAATACAATTATTTCCTACTATTCCCGATATGACAATACAGCTTTTCTTTTTTTGAATGGACAATAACTTTTCAAAACCAATATAATTAATCTCATCAGTCCGTTCATTCGGTCTTCGTTCACATCTAGCTATGTGCTCTGTGTTCTAACTTTTCCACCGGCGGAAAGTGAATGTGTTACAACAAAACTGCTCAATAAGTACCACAACAAACTTTTTAAACCATTGATTTTTTTGGGACACATATGATTCAGTAAGGCATCATAATTAATGACTCATAGTGTAGTGTGTATAATGTTGTGATTATTTTATTGCAGATTATCACCACTCTTTACTGGTCAAAAAGTAACCATTGTTATTCGGAGTCTAAAAATATATTGTTATGTCAATCGTTTTCATAGCATTAACATGTTTTATTGAACTATGAATATGACATGAGAATTAAGGAAATGCATAGTTATTAGAACTTAAATGATCTAGGAGAAATGTTTTATTCACGGGTAACAAGAATAGATTACAACAAAATTACTCAGGTGTATGCATGACGTGAATCTAACCATCACAACTTAATTAATCTAATATTTTTGTCTTTTTCAATAAGTCTCCCAATAAATAACACTTTACGCAATCCCGTGTGAAACATGATCACTTTCAGGTCGCTCATCACCATCACCCGCCTAATTAACCAGATTCTCTGGGATTCTTGTATTTTTATACTGTTAGCAGAAAATTAAAAAAATTTAACAGTTGTTAAAAAATTTAACAGTACGGCAACCACAAGATTAACTACGACTGTTTGGAGTCATCGGAGGCCAAAAGCATATATGATTTCATGAGGTAGGCAAATCCGGCAACCTTGACGAACATTGTGATCCGCTTAATTTAATAAGCGGTTAACAGAAACATTAACAAATACCTTTTAATCTTTAATCACGACGAATCCAAAATTAGATCGGCAATGGAATAAGAGAGAGATATTTCCAGATCTAAAACTTTTATTTTGTTTCATTTCAAATTAAATTAAAATAGTAAGCATACTATCACTAATGGTGATAGCAAGGACACTACTTGTGGATATTTTAAGATTATAGCAAAAATCTACCCCTGCACTCATTTAATACAAAACACCCAACACATTCCAATTAAGTGTTTGGATTTTTAAGATTTATAGCAAAAATCTACCCTGCACTAATTTAATACAAAACACCCAACACATTCCATTAAGTGTTTGGATCATGGCCTTCTCTACCATGTACTTGGTTGTACATCGAGACAGCCAAAACCACCTACACCACCCCAAAACCACTGTCACCCCAAAATTAATCAACTACAACATATATGAATAAATAAATCAAACAACATACCGTTAACATCATCATTTTATACAGGGTAATCGTCATGGGTTGACACAAAATGCACAGTCGTCGTCCTCCGTGGTCATCGCCATAGTCCCCCAAAATTAATCAACTACAACATATATGAATAAATAAATCAAACAACATACCGTTAACATCATCATTTTATACAGGGTAATCGTCATGGGTTGACACAAAATGCACAGTCGTCGTCCTCCGTGGTCATCGCCATAGTCTTGAATCATGTAATTATAGAATTCATTCCCATGGCTTCTGAGTTGCTACTATAACATAATAAGGACAATAGTAAGTAGAATGGCGAACGGAATTATAGAATTCATTCCCATGGCTTCTGAGTTATAATAAGGACAATAGTAAGTAGAATGGCGAACGGAATTATAGAATTCATTCCCATGGCTTCTGAGTTGCTACTATAACATAATAAGGACAATAGTAAGTAGAATGGCGAACGGGGGGTTTATAAAGAAAGGAATCGGTCAATAACCGTTGGGTAAAGAGGGAGTACGCTAATGAGAAAGGTGATGAATGGAGAGAAATGTGGTATGAATTGGGTTGGCGACGATGAGTAATGGAGTAATTTATAAGGGTGGAGCGGGGAGTGATGTATTTACTATTTTACCCTTGTAGTCTAATAATAATTAGACTCATCGTCCTTTTTTTTTCTTTTTAGGGATACGAAAGGCGCAATTACAGAGGAGGGAATCGGCAGGTGCCTCTCTCCACCTGAGTCACTGGTGAGACGCTAAGTGATAACAATTAGGGTATGTCTTATATACTATCGTCGTCCTTCACACAAATTAAGAAGATACTAGTGAGTACGATAAATTTTAACTATAAACCATTAAAATATCTTTTAAAATATAATTATAGTAATTATATGAGTACATCGTTTGTGGTACAACGAAGAATAATAAATGATATACATCGTTGATAATTATAAAATACATCATTATCTATTTAAACTCATTATAATCAACGTATAGATCACCGTTATGTTATTAGTTGTGGTACAACTGTTGCGTTCGTATCATTACTCACATAATTAATACAATAGTTATAAAATAAAATAAAAAAATTAAATTGGTAATAAATTAAAGATAATATGTTGTTAAATGAGTAATAGATGTTCCATTAATAATTTAGAACAACTTGTATTAAAAGAAAATCCAAATAACTAGAATGACAAGACATTTTGTGAGGAGACATTATTGTTTAATAAAAAGTAATAATACGGGTATAAAAGTTGTGTTAATTATTATCGAAAACATAACGGTCAAATGCATGCTGTATCATCGATAATCATGTATAATGATTTAGGCTCATCAAGATATAATGATTTAAACTGATCATGATCGACTTTTCAGATAATTGTATGTTGTGTCACCAATTATGACACAACGGTTATTCTCATATCATTAATCTTTAATGAAAGTAGGGATTATAGTTTATCATTGATTAATCTACAATAGTAATTTTATTATGATACTGGATAAAATTGTTGGATCACCATTTTATCGTTTTAAAAACATGATTGAACGCTTGTTTTAATATATTGCGCTCCACCAGAAATGTTGTAGCACAGCAAATAGGATTTGGTTATAGACCATAAGAAAATACGAGATGCTCGCTAACGTAAAATTATTTCTACATGGCATATTATTAACAACATGTATTACTATATAAAGCTTTTATCATTGATTAAAGTATACATATATATTATGTACACATCCGTACTCATGTATGGTTCCCTGTATATTAAAACGTTTGTATGCTTTTTTATTTCTTATTGATTACGCTGTGCATCAAGATTTAAAATGATACTCCTTCCGTTTTTATTTATCTGTCACATTTCAGTTTTTCCCATTTTTTTATTTATCTGTCGTTTTACATTTCCAATGCAGCATTTATTATTTTTTCCTCCTTTACCAACAAAATATTTACAACTCCAATAAAAAAAAACACAATTCCAATACTAAAAACTCATTTACCAACAAAACATTTACATCTCCAATAAAAAAATACATTTACAATACACCTATTAATTACTTTCTTAATATATGTGATTCTTCTCTCTGCGACATATATATAAAAACGGAGGGAGTATTTAAGAGAATGTAAATATCTTTGGAAAAGACGAAAAAGGTAAAAAAAAAAAAAAATGTTTGAGCATGAAAGGTATGGATAGACTTGATGATGATTAAGAAAGTGAAACAGAAAACAAATTATTTTATTAAGATGTATACAATTGTTTTATATTTAAATTAAACTGAAAACTTTTAAGTTTTAATTTGCTTACCCGTTTCTTTATTCTATTCTTTCTAATGTACCGTTGTATTGGCAAAAGGGAGATGCAAGTATAGGAAAATTTTGCCCACTATTTGCAATTGAGTGATTTGAAAATCCATGCTATGCAGTGTACATGCGTAAATTATCCGAGTCAAGACGAGTATTGTTTTATATGAGTCGAGAAATTTAAAATATTGTCAAGTCTGAGTTTGAAAACGTGTATTTCAAACTCTAACTCGAATTGAGATTTTAAATAGTTTTAAGAACTCGAGTCGAACCCAAGTTTTATATCGAGCATTCCGAGTCTAACAGGTTTTCAAACTTAATTTAAATTATCAACTTATAATTACAAAAGTGTAAATTTAAAAAGGGAAATGGTTATAAAGAACAAAAGTGAAGAAAATATAGTAAAAAGGAGTAGTATTACTACTTACTTATGGCTCATTACCTCCAAAAAAAAATTAAAATGAATGTGAAAAAGTCTGAAGAAAAAATTAAAATCCATGTGAACATTTTTATCATAATAAATGAATGTTACATACATTAGAAAGCTCATTAATAGAGGTATACGCGTCCATTTGCTACAAAAAAAAAAGAACACGTTAATTGAGTTTCTTAATCTGCGTGTCCCACGAAAAATGTATATTTTGTGGGGCGGAGGTAGTATAAACTTTCACCACTAAAATTAACGACATTCAACCACTTTCTTAATTTGTGTCAAAAGTCCTAATTGAACTTACATTTTGAGACGGAGTCACGGAGGCATGCTTAATCGTCTACGAGTAATGATAGAGACGCAACGACTAAGCCACAACGAGTGACACTACGACTATCTGTACTGTCGATCATGTTACACCTACACCAAGCCTCTATTTAACTCATTATGATAAGCAGTCACGGATCGTCGTTGTGCTACATTCGTTGCAGACAACCGTTACAGCATCTATCATTACTAATCGTCTACTAATACTTTGTTAATATAGATTTATTTAAACATAAATGTAGACATAATTTGTGTTACATTATATCTATGGTTAGTCCCTTCTATTTTTAGAATTTTCAGATTATAAATAATCAGTACCCTCAATAGAAAATTATAAATATTATTTTTGTATAGCAACAAATCAATTATAGTACTATGATTTTCTTTAGCAAACGCACGTAACATTTAATAAATGGAGAACAAATGAGACTTGAGACATGGCATTATGTCTGCATGGAGTTTTTAACCTTCAAGATATTCATTGCAATATATATTTTTCTTTACCGAGGGGATAATGATTTTGATTTAAATCCCAGTCTTTAAGGGCGATAAAGAGTTCTTCGAAGGTTTTAATAATATGGTTCAAAGGTTTTAATACTTCCTCCGTTTCAAAATATAAGTCACCCTACATTTTTTCACTTGCCCTACAATATAAGTCATCCGACACAACGAGTGTCACAACGTGCATCCACACCTTTGATCATAATATATATAATAATGATCAATGTGCCTACATTATTAATCAATCGGTGTAGATCTGGCGTTGTAAGACTGGTACATGTCATACACAACGGTTGTGTTATTATCATTACCCAATAAATAAACATGAGGGAGTAGGTTATTATCATTTTCTTAGAAAGGTTATTATCACTTTATAAGAAAAAGAAAAAAAAAATCTAAAGAGAAAGTATCTTGATTTAGTTTGTTTTGGGTTGAAGTTTATTTTAGAGGTTTTTTTGTATTCTAGTGGATATTAAAAAATGATTGAATTAATGATTAGAAAATTAAAATATTTTTTTTGAAATTTGTGTAGATAAATAAATGATTGGTTAGATAAACTATAAAAGGGGCCAGAGTCAATAAGGACATGTTTTAATCTTAAATGGTTTAGAAGGACAGTTACTACATGTGTTACTGCATTTTTGTACATGTGTTACTACATGTTTGTCATTCTCACTCATTTTAGATTAAAATCTGTCATTTACAACCTTTAAACTATAAAAAAATAAAGTAGTATAATGAATAAAATAATGGTAAAAAAATATAATAAAGTAGATAAAGTGAAATGGTGAAAGATAATTTAATATTTTTTTATTTATAAATTGAAATAATGATTGGTGAGAGAATTATAAAAATAATTGATGAAGTGATATTAAAAACTCCAAAAACTCTAACGAATTCAAACGCAAGCTTCATGTTTTGTAATCGAGTACATCTACTCAGAAGGTTATTTAAATTTATACCATAATTAGACCACTTGGGATCGAACCTTGTTTGGGCAAAATTAGTGTTAAACATTTCGTATTCGAAAAAAAAAATAGTATATGCATGTTCACATTATTATTCTTCTGTTATGAAATAATATCATTGATGGATTATCTATTATTTTGATTGATTTACATAGATTTGAGATTAATTCAGATTATTGTGTTCACATTGTAATCTCTACTATAAATACCCTCTTATCTATTGGAATAAGACACAAACAATTTTCTTTTCTTCTATACTTGTATTTCCTCTTGTTCTTCCTCCATTATCTTCTTAGTTTTATAACACGTTATCAGCACGAGTCTCTAACCACGTCTCAAATCATCAAAATTGTTTTGATGAGTTTGGCAACCTTCGAAAGAAAAAAACCCTACAAGAATCACCATTCAAAGATTGCCATAAGGACTCAAGCCGATCAATTGATATAATTTATATCTCCACATCTCGATACAGGTAAACATTTTATTTATTTAAATTATTTATCGTGATCAATTATATTATTCTATAGATATATATATAATATTGACGCTAATGGTATTGACATCATCAAATCATGATGGATCAAGTCAATACAACGTAAGAAAAAAGATATGAGTAATACTCATCAGTAATATAAAGCCTTGAAGGCTATATTTTTCTTAGACAAAAGAGTTTGTCTTTTGTGCAAATTGGAAAATGAGATATGATCACATGCAGTTGATCAATGTTTGAAACGAACATATAATGGACCAGAAATCCATATGAAAATAGAAAGCTCGTAAAAGTGAATATAAATTCACATAAGTGGGCATGTCAAAAACCGTCGAAAGTGAATATTAAATTCACATAGATAAATTTCAGACATGTCGAAATATCATGAAAGTGAATTTGAAATTCACAAAGAAAAAAGTACAGACATGTCTTTCATATAAATAAATTAGGACCCAAAGTTAATAGAGAAAGACATGTTCCACGAGTGATCTGAAATTCAGAGATAAGAAATCTACTGAATATATCATTAGATTTCATGACCATAATCGATGAAAAATTAAATCACTTTTTATCATGATGATATGCTCCTGAAGCAGCAATATCGATCAAAACAATTTATGATGTATATGAAATTGATTATGATTTTATGTCATGAATGACAAATAATAATCCATTGGATGTGGAGTTATGAAAATAAATAATGAGTCATCATTAATATGACTAATGAGTCCCAACCGAATTATGAGAGTTCATACTTTATAAAGAACGTGTCTCAATTTATAAATATTTGGTTATGGTCGTGGAGGAAGACATGGTTGATACAGTCCTCACAAAATTATTTTTATATGATTAAGACAATAATCATGAGAAGAAACAAAGTGATCTTTTAGAAGATTACGCCACATTTCAGAGTTAGTGGCGATTTTCAAAAATTGTTTATACGATGCAGTCAAATTTAAGCATCGTCTATTAATAAACAAAATTGTTTCTTGTCTTATCCTTATTTTGATACGGCTAAAGTATTTTGTGATATATATAATAGCTTTGGAATTTTATTTTATCGATTGTGTATAAATGATTTGTGTTGCTAGTTTTCTTCTAAAAAGAAAAAAAAGGAAAATAAATGTGTTGTCATGTATTTTTGGTAAGTAGATCTTGATATTGGTCACAATAATAATATATGATTCTCAATCGGTGGATTATTAATGTATATATTATTTTTGGCAATCATATTCGTATTAATGTAAGTAAATAAATTCATTTTAAATAGTTAAAATTAAATAGATTACATTTTACATGATTGTGTACGTAGTTGTGTTAATCACTTACGTAATGCACATATATGATTTTTATTTGATACGACGTGAGAATGTTTTATGTGTTGCTTTATAATTTAGCAATATATTTCTCACTGTAAAGTTGATATGATATGAAAAATAAGTACATGATATTATCATATCATTTAGTTAATTGGATTTATATTACCCATAACCTTACAATAATTGCATGATCATTGAGGCAATTAATGTATTCATTGAATTTTTGGCAAAAGTGCTTGCATTGATTTTAATAAATAAAATCATATTTGGTTATTCAATGAAAATATTTTATTTTGCATGATTATTGTAAGAGTAGCGATAATCATTATTGTGATTATTTATACTTATCTTTATTACAAAATATTCAACCTGCGTTTTTAAAAATGAATACCATTTATATGGTCTTTGATTGTAAGGCGCATTTGCTCTATGTTATTATCATATTCGAAATTTGTTGTCTAGTTGTGATAAGAATGAATATGACAACATATTATAGTACTTTATTGGTGAGTGAAATTATTCATAATGATTGATTCACGAATTGTAATACTGGTTAATTGTCTTTCGGATCCACTAGCATTTGCAATATCAATTTGATTTGCTTGAACTGATACATAATATAAGTTTTATTTAAAATAATTAATCATTGTAATTCATGTATATTATGTGACAATTGTTATACTTTGAAAAAATTAATTGCTCATTTCGTTCTAAGGAAGAAATTGAGTCAGAACATGAGAGCAATTAAATTGCCTCATCGATAGTGCAACATGCACATTATATTGAGAAACAAGTTCTCAAAAGAATTAATGAGAGATGCAAATGGTAATGCAACATACAAGTGCTATATTGAAACAAAATTGTTTGAAATAAAGCACTATGCTCTCTCAAGTCTCGATTTTTGAGTAATATGGGTGTTATATCGAGATTGAAATATTTGCTTTATATACTATTTCCCGATGAAATGTGTATAAACAATGTGTTTGAAAATATTGATATATGTCCATTCCACGAAGAGAATGCGACTGATACTACATGCATCATTTAAAACAATGATATATGTATCATATTATATGAGATGCATCACCGTCATTCTGTGAAATGAATTCGACAAAATTAAGTATTTAAGATGCATATAGTGATTCTGAATATTGTGGTTATAAACATTCTTTATGTGAGAATCTCATTAGAATTGGGATGGTGATTCAAGAACATTGGTATAACTCGATATATTGTATCAATAATTGTGAATGGATATAATATTTTTATATGAGACAAAATTTCTCCACAAATCGAAAAATATAAAAGAAGTTTATTGATACCCGTATAAGAAGAACTCACATTAAAATATTGAATCCGTCACGGGTTATTGCAAATTTTCGACATATCGATTATGAAAAAATGTTGTCCGAGAATGAGGGGAGGAAAACCCAATATGAATTATATCTCGTGACAAACTTCGACATAAATGAACTATGAGTTCATATATCATTCATTGATATCAAACCCATGAAAGGTAGATTTTATGCACATTTTGCATACATCAAATATTTTTTGAGAAAAATGGATAAATGAACCAAAAGTTCAATGTCTCGTTCGAATGATTTCTCTACATATGATGTATAATTTGAACGATTCTTGAAGAATCTGAAATCACATAGTGATATATAAAGCGCAAGAGAGATAATGTTTTCAAAATTCTCATGAATGAGATATTTAATGAAACCACAATGTTTTAAATTTAAAAATCGCTTGAAGCGAATAAAAGAGCATCAAGGTATAGCTCGGTGCAACATGTTTGATGAAAATCGATTCTCGACATTAGGGGGAGATAAAGAAAACCCCGATTAGAATAAAAGAATGCCGATAAACTTTAACAACATAAACGATCTTCCACGCATCAGTTTAACTGATTTGCGAAAATAATTTACTTGTAGTATTTAACAAGTAATCCGCCAGATGCCGTTATTGAAATTAAATGAGTGACTATTTATAAATGCACCAACAATATGATTGATGATATTTCTATATGCCAGAAACGTAGAATACAGATCGGTGTAAAAGATAAATATCCGCGGAAAATAAATTCATATTCCGCCACTCATGAAATCTCTTAAAGAGATCCGTCTTTAAGACGAAAACCCAAATAAACGTGCATCAAATGATCATAAATTGGGGTTGCGGAACAACCAATCCATACATTGATAAGGAATTGATTTATGCTAATATCGAATTAGCAATAAAATTTACGATAGAAATTTATAATAAAACATCATACTCGTCTACGACATATTTGTCTCTTTAATTGTTATTATTATATTTGGATCCATTACCTGAGTCAATAGCAAAGTGTCAGAAACACTCTGACAAGGTAAAAAATGAAATAAGCAATTGATGTTGAGTTTGAATTGGAAATATTTATTTGTTAATGATCGAATATATGCTTCCGTTATAGATAATGTTATGTTCCGTTAATTAGTATATCTGACAGTAACTTTGAATTTTCATATGTCATGACCACATATTTATGGGTCGTTGGACATTAATACTAATATGGAAATTCTTGATGGATTTCAAAAATGAATTAATATGACAATCACAACATGCATATGGTTAAGATCGTTAACATTCATGTTGAATGTAGTATGACCAGTTGAGTAGATTCCTATTGAGAAAGGAATATGTAAGTAATGCATGGTTAATGTCATAAATTTTAAGGAATTACGATGCATGATAGTGAAAATATATGCATGCAAATTTCGATTATATTACTTCCCCCATTATTTAGATGATTACAGTGTTGATTGTGTTGCATGTGTTGCACAAGTGAGTAGTGGGAATGACACTTATTAGCCCCTACACTAGACTATATATCCAATAAACTCTAAAAGAGAGTGATATGCAAAAGTACGCTCTAGTGACAATCTAATAGATTTGTTCACTAAGATTATTCCTACATCGGTTTTGGATAATAAGTGTTTAAAATAATGGAATGTGTATATTTGAAAGATTGTTGTCGTCAGGAAGAGCGACAACTTCAAAACTTTTGTGTGGATTTGGTCTTAAAACCAATGATTGTACTCTTTTTCCTTTTAACCAAGTTTTTCCCAAAGGGTTTTCTTAGTTAATGGTTTTTAACGAGGTAGTCAGTGCAGCACATAGAAACGTATATGGCATGAACTATTTACCTTGTCTAGTTTTTTTTCCCACTGGGTTTTTCTAACAAAGTTAATAGTACACGACATATACGTTATGCAACTACGATCGAGCCAATCAATTCTACCATTTATTCATTGAGACATTGTCTAGATGAGAATGAAAATCATTTAACTGCACTATATAAAGACAATACATCTTGCATATCTCAATTGAATTGGGCTATGTTAATGGGGATAGAACAAAACATATTTCACCCAAGTTCTTCTTTACTCATGATTTGCAAAAGAATGAGGAGATTGATGTGCAACAGATCCGGTCAACCAATAATCCGGCAGAATTATTTATCAAGACATTGTCGACTGCAACATTTGAAAGACCAGTGAAGAGCATTGGGATGCAGCGATTGAAATATCTAAATTGATGCTTGGTTCAAGGGGAGTAAATCAAACAGATAAATATGTACTCTTTTTCCTTAACTAAGTTTTTTTCCCACTGAGTTTTCTTTTAGTAAGGTTTTAATAAGGCGTATCATATCTGTTGTATTTTTAATAATAGATATCCAAGGGGAGTGTTATGTAATAATATCATTGATAAATTATCTATTATTCTGATTGATTTACGTAGATTTAAGACTAATTTAGATTATTGTGTTCAAATTCTAATCTCTACTATAAATACTTCTTATACGATTGAAATAAAACATAAACAATTTTTTTTAATTCTATACTTGTATTTCGTCTTGTTCTTCCACAATTATCTTCTTAGTTTTTATAACATTTTCGTCTTTTTACTTTTTCCCCACTCTCCGCAAAAGATTCCAGCCAACCATAAAGAAAATCTTTATGCAGAATCCCCATAAGGAAAAGTAAAAAAGTAAAAAGAAGGTGTAAAAAAGTTAAAGCAAAAAAAGAAATACTGTACATAGAGGAAGAATCTACATATTCACATGGAGTTTGCAGAGAGTTAACATAGAGATGTAGTGTACCCGCTTCACATAGAAAGTATTTATTTATGGAAAAATTAGTTTATAGTCCTTTTTTTCTCCCTTAATTAAGTGCTAATCCAGCTTCAAATTTTTAGTTGCAATAAGGACAAATAATTTGATCGGACTAAATTATCCTAATTACACCGCTTCGTCAGATAAACTTCCCTTCCCTTTCCTTTCCTTTTTATCATTTCAGATCGTAAGTTGAGCTGAGTTCATCATCAAAATCAATCGGCGATGGCGAAGTCCGCTCTACTCGTTTTCTCTCCTCTCTCCGTCTTCCTCCCTCGTGGCGGCGGCGACACCCATCTCTTCCTCTTAGCCTTACTCGCTATCTTCTCTATCCTCCTCCACCACCTCACCATCTCCGCATCGGCTAATTCTCCTTCCCCTCACTTCGAGGGTTTCGATGCCGATGATATTGACGGTGATGAGGAACTCTTATTTTCCACCGAAATTCCCCTCCGTTCTCCTCCGCCGCCGACCACTCTTTCTCCCAATGACCCGATCGAGTCTCACCATGGTCCTCCTCCCTCATCAGTGCCAACTTCCTTAGAAACACCTACCCCCGAATTGAAAACGATGCTTGCGTCTTTCAGGTCTTTTCGGGAATGGGATGAGGATGAATTTGAAGGCATTCCCGAAACTCCTTCGATTCAGATGTTGAATTCATTGGTTACGATGCTACTTGGAGGCGGACCTTAAACTAGAGTCCCAAGTGAAGATGTTCGCTCATTGTAGATGCTCAGAAGTCTATCAAGTCTTTCACGGTTGAAATTTTGTGTGTATCCTTTTTGATTATGTTCGGTATCAATTATTTTATGGGAAAAAGGAGAACGAGAATATTGCATTGGCTTGGCGGCCAAATTTGCTACTAAAGACACAATTTTCGATAAGAACTTGATTTACTTGGTGTAGGTGAGTCTGATGACTCGCCATTGTTGCTTAAAGAAGAAGGCGAGAATGTGTTCAAATTCTATGCTCTTTGGGAGGAGATTTTGCCAAGGGATGTTAGCCACAATGGAATTGAAAAGCCGTCATGACTTGATATCAAGGTTATACAATATGGTTGTACCTTGTAAAGATGAGATAACTTTTGAAGTTTATATGAATGATGATGCCATGGATCAGGTTATATTTGCTTTAGCAAGAAAGAAATTAGCCAAGACAATGCAAAAGGATATTATAGCATGTGGAAAAAGTAGAAATTCAAATGGATTTTATGACAAGTAAAGTGACGACGAATGGAGAGTGTGAGGGTGTAAAGCTTAAAAGACAAGTGTCATGTACCTGTGTTTTGACATTGCAAAGCCGAGTAAGACAAGTGTCATGTATCGATCATCGATACTCATACCGTCATCTGGCGATATTGATACTTATATCACCGACATCGACATCGATATTGTGTCCCTTAATGCAATAGATAGGCCTAGTTCAAAGGGTTAGTTTAATCATCGATTCATTCAAGCCAGGATTGAGTGAGTAGCTGAGTTTGTAAATTCGGAAAAGTATGAAATGACTACTTCACATGTCATTCTTGTTCCCAAGCTTGATATTGGATTTTTGTTCAGAAAGATGTCAATGTTTATATTCGATCTATGGGGTAGATCCTTATACCGTATGGCCCGTCATTCGTTCAAGGTTAGTGGTGATAAGCAAGATTTTGATTTTTTGGGCTAATATGCTTCATGTTGGTTCTAGTTATGCTATTGGCGCTGTTAGATTTGGGGTGCATAGACCTTGCAAAAAAAAACCGAATGGAGAGTCCTTTGAGTGATACATCAGACCGTCATCGACATCGATCATCGAGCATCACTGACATCGACATCGAGCATCACTGCGATCATCGATACTTATACTGTGTGCCTTAATAGGCCTAGTTCAAAGGCTTATTGTGTGCCTTGGCGTCTTTGAGGTTTTTGATCTACATTGTATCATCATGTAATAGATAGCCTAGTTCATAGGTTTCATTGAACTTGTAATTCAAAGCACCTTTTGAATTCGGGCATGATAATTTAGTTCTTTGAACTAGAATATCCTTCTTATAAATTGGTGATAGTTCGGACCTTTTCGGACTTGTATTGATCTTCACGTATTACCTTTTGTTACGATGTACCTATTGTACTAAATCTATAGTCCGTTGTATTGATCTTCTATGTATTACCTTTTAGTCTTAATTCAAGTTCGGTTTGTCTAGAATGCGTTTCGATACTACTCGACATCGATACTATCGACATCGACATCGACATCGTCATGTTAGTGTAAATCTTTGCGATTAAATTCGGCTTTCAAATACTACATCGAAAGGTATCAAACTCGGTCTCAAAATGAAGATAAAAAAAAATATGAACTTTGGTGAAACAATTTTGATGATCGGCGTTCTAAATCAAAAGTTACGATCGTTTATAAAAAAAAGCTCTCAGTTAATACAATTTTTTTTTCGTCTTTCAAAATATACGTCGGAAGGGTATCGTGTTTGGGCTCAAATTGAAGAGCAAAAAAACATGAATTTTGGTGAAAAATTTCGATGATCGGAGTTATAGAATCAAAATTACGGATGTTTGAAAAAAAAAAAAAAAAAAAAAAAAGCAGATACAAAACAGGTTCAAAACAAATTGTCTTAATGTATAATATAGCTAGACGCCACATGAGTAGTTTTATTCTTCATTGAAAATGTTTGTCTTTTTGCAAAAAAAAAAGTGTCTCTATTTATTTATTTTTGTCAAAAAAAGACTTTACTCTTTACTTTTTTTCTTTATTTATTTATACTTTTTCCTTTTATTTTTTTATAAACCTTTTTTTTTCCCTTTTCCAAAAGTATTTAATCCTAACCCAAAAGATCTTCATTGTTTCATGAAGTTTCAGAATTCAGTTGAATTATAAAATTTATCCGTAAAGAAAGGCTTTAATCATATAAGTTGGGATATAATTAGAGAAGTGAAATATTGTAATGCACCGCATTTTCTAAGGGTATTTTGGTAATTGGTCAAAAAAAAATGTAATAAAATATATTTATTTATTAATGAAGGCTATTTAGTATGGGAGTTACAAATGCATTAATTCCCTCTTTCTACCTTAAATAGATTCTTAATTAAAATAATTTAGGGAATTCATTGGTTTATATAAATGAAAAAAATGTGGAGGGCTACGGTTCAATTGGAAGAAGAAAGAAAAAAAAAAGAAAGAAACGAAGGATTCTAGGCAATGAAAAATTCCGGGCATAGTTTCTCAAGATATATATATATATATATATATATATATATATATATATATATATATATATATATATATTTGTCATCGAAGGACCTGAGTTGTATAACAAATTAGCGATTGTTGCGGTAAAGTGAGAATTCAAGTTATGGAGTTCCATTAAATGATCAATTTGTATTATTGTATAGTGATGATCTTTGAATAACGCACCACCTGGAATAATGGTAGCGTGTAGATCAAGGATGAAATTGTAAAGGGATCGAATCATTTGTAACTTGTTGGAAAGGTAGTATTTTTGGATGTTTTATATTTGAGAGTCCAAGAATGTATCTTGGACGCTTACGATATCTGTCTTAATGTCCGCGAATCAGCCTTACGTAGATTCCTGGAATGAAGCTATTTATAGGCACACGTTCTTCTTCTCGCCTCTAAGTTTAGGCGGTTAGGTCTATCGACATAAATCTGGCTTTAATAGGCGCTTGCCTCCTTGTCCAAATAACCTGTTGGGTGTGGGCCAAGGAGCCTTGCCTAAAGTATGTGGCATCGACGTCGGTGTTCGAGTTCAAGCACTTGGAGAATGTTCCCTTAGCTGTGGTCTTCACTGGTGCGTCTCGTATCGATCCGACGTGGATAACTAACACATACTTTTCCACATGCCAGGTGGATCAATCAGATAATTCCACGTGGAGGAGTGAATTCCCATATCATCATATAGATTAAAGGTAAGGAGGGATGTATCAATTGAATGCTTTTGTTTCTATTTTTAACGGTTTTTATGCATAATCTCTCTTTTAGTATTTGCATTTTTACAATTGGTAAACCTGGGGGAAAAAAAAAATGTTATTATATACATAGCATACGGTTGCGTTTCCCTCGGCAATCATATTTGTTGATTACTACACTATTTGAATTAAAAGAAGGCTCTGCATAATAAACTTATTGGACATATGTTGTTCATATATATATATATATATAAAATATCTTAGCCAATATATTTGATTCATTAATTTTCTTAAATCCTAGTCATTGATTCCTTCAAACTAGTACTACCTCCGGTCCAAAATATAAGTCATCCTACACTTTTCTACTTGTCCCATAATATAAGTCATTCTACATTACCGTCAACATTTATTCTTTCTTTTCTATCTTACCCTTAATTTATTATGAATTCAACAACTTTTCATTACTTAACAACTATTGCATTAATGATAGTCAAGGGGTATTTTAGACATTAACCTTCAAATTAATGACATTCAACCAATTCCTTAATCTGTGTGAAAACTCCTAGGATGACTTATATTTTAGACCGGAGGTAGTACTTACTATGGACTTTCAATGATTTTGCGGCTAATATTTTACCTTTCACTTTTCTTTCAAAAATTTAAATATGCCATGCTGAATATACATATCATGATGTAAGATTTAGATATTGTGACGGTTTATAGTTAAATATTTAATTAAACAGAGCAGTGAATCCTCGAGGGTTCCCGACAGTAATTTCCCTACTTACAGGCTATAATAGTGAGAAAAGGCCGGAGCCGGTCAATTTCTCTATTCACGGGTAATAATAGTGAACATCCGGTCTGCTATATATTTTAGTTTCCCATCTCACGGGCTACAATAATGAAACGTAATACTCACATGTCAGATAAATATGAGCCTTCCTTAGTAGGCTAATGCATGTTCCAGAAGAAAAAGTAGAAAAAGATAATTCCAGCAATATATTACTTCAACAATTTATTTACTTTCCAGTACTTTATATTTATTTTTTAGACTTAAAGCTAATTTATTTTTGATATATTTTTAAAGTTTGCAAGACATTGCTTTTAACACAAAAGTGAACTATGCATGTTTGCTCAGTGGCTGCTTTAGTTCGCTTTTGATGCATTTTTTCTTACGGGGCATTAGCTCACCCTTTCACATCCTTATGTTTTTCAGATAAAGTACATGGTCTGACAGATGATGGTGATATTGTATGTCTAGCTATAAGTATTGGTGGCAAAGATTAGTTTATTGCGTTTTTTTTTTTTGAGGTATTACATTAGATAATATGATATGAGATTGATGTTGTAGTAAAATCCTTGTGATTAGAATCTTGTAAATATTATGAATTGGGTTTATCTATCAATGATGTAATAGCCGGCGGGGGCTGGAGTCCTACGCTTTTTTAAGTGCTGGCGGAGTTAAAAATCGCTGATGTGACACAA
This sequence comes from Gentiana macrophylla, assembly GCA_026214975.1. NCBI lineage: Eukaryota > Viridiplantae > Streptophyta > Magnoliopsida > Gentianales > Gentianaceae > Gentiana > Gentiana macrophylla. The sequence goes on along the minus strand of CM047809.1, from coordinate 121,741,012 downwards.
AAAAAAAAAAATTCGACCGAAAATACAATTTTTTTCTAATACATTCATATACAAACATCAAATTCATAATGCAAACACAAAACATACATATATATTAATACTAAATACTAATTCAACAATCGCTTCAAGACGTTTGGAGAAGCGAAATCACTAATCAATGTATAATCATCAATTTCATCAACCAATTTACGCTCAATCGATATTATCATTAACCCATTCAAGCGTTGGATATTTTTTTAAAGAATCAGGCTATATATAAATTTTTTTATTGGGTTGGGTATTTTTTTTTAAAGAATCAGGCTATTTGTTATCAAAATCGCTTTTTTAATATACGATTTTTTTATAAATCGATCGGATTAACTCTATAAATTTTTTTTGGATAAGCAAAACACGTATCGACGCTTTATCGGATTCGTTCGAAGCCAGCCAAGTTGTTCCGCCTGGCTTGTGATAGGGCCGACCACGATAGCGGATTAATTATTTAGAAATAGTAAATGATCTTTGGTGGACCAGAGTTGTGATGTTAAACTCATTATTAATTTTAATAGAATGTTTTAGTCGAAGAAGTTTAGTGTTCACGAGACTTTATCTCGAAAAATGATCGAACGATCTGTTTTTAAAAAATACTCGAATTTTCGAGACAAAGCGTTACAAATACAGCATCATGTAATGTCTATTCCTTCATGTACTAAATATCGCCATGTGAATATATAATATATGCAAAAGAAGTCGAGACAATTTTTGATAAAGCCTTAATTTGATGGTGACATGAACAGCCTTTTTTATCTATCGTATAAAAAGATGATCCAATAAATCAACATAGAACTTCTTAAAAAAAAAAAAAAAAAAAAAAAAAAATCAACAAAGAACTTCTAATTGCCTTCCCAACGTCTGTGTACTCTACTTTATGGGAGTAAATATAGGTGAAGTTATTGTGTGTTTAAGGAATTTGAGCTGATATGACGGGTGAAACGATCAAAACTACATAGTTTAAATACAGAATGAAAATGTCTGGTGTGTGGTGTGCAACACATGCTATCCGCACGTAGGTACACACCACACAAAAACCTCCCATAGAGCATAATAGGATGGGGAGATGCTAATGTAATAAAACAGACACAATCATTGTTACACAATAAGTGTTATAATGCATTTATATACATGTTGTCTCACTCGTTATGTCAAAACAAACGATTATGTCCGTATCATTAATTTTTTGAATACAAATGGCTTCGACTATACTTTTCTTAATTCAAATAGTGTAGTGCAGTTGTTCTATACCCTGCGCAGTAGTTAATCTAACGCCTGCGCTCCGGTGATTGGAGACCCGGGTTCGATCATCCTCCTCTCCTTTCGTTCCCGGCAAAAAAAAAGATAAAAAAATTCAAATAGGTACACATGCACATATACCATCTGCCAACATGCGTTGGGGATAGAGTTGAGGTGGTGTGTTTTATCAAAGATAATTATGCAACAACAGTTGTGTTATTTTTATACTAAAAAAAGTTATATATCATAATATATTTTTTATTTTCTTTACATTAAAGGTATGTTTGTGATAAAAGATAGTAGAAATGTGTGGTTTAAAACATGTTATAATTGTTGTACCACATAATTTCTTGTTTAATTAATGTTGATTACTGTTTGTGAAACCCCGACTTCTTATGTGTTATAATTTAAGAGTATTTAAAAAAAAAGCGGGAAATTTTTAATAAAGAAGAACATGCATAGATTTTATTGAAACTTCAATTGAGATTTACAATGTGTAATTCAGTACTTAAATAGAAGTTCTAAGCTACTAATTGTAGCAGAAATCTGTTAAATCGAATGCAATTGAACCAACTACGCAGTGGCGGAGCTACACAAACCAGGGGTCAAATGTCCTCTTGATCCAGGAAAAATTACACTAATATATACAAAGATATAGCTTTTCTCCCTTAAATTTTTATTTGTTTTAAAAAAATTATCGCCTCCTTCACCGAGAGATCCTGCGTTCGCATCTGCGACTAAGTCTACCTGGATTTCTGCCTAGGAGTAAGATGAAATGCTCCAATGATCTAGCTACTTGTTTGTGAGTGGGAAACTTGAAAAAATATGCTTAAAAAGTTAATTATTTGTGTGATATTCTCAAAATAATAACATTTAGAAAATATGTCAAAAGATTTCATCACAGATTTCTCTTGATTTGCTACGTAATAATAATTAATCGCTTTCTGCATATATTTTTCGAATGTTATCTTTTAAGCATACCACACAAATAAAAATCTTTTTAAGTATATTTTTTCAAGTTTCCCTTGTGAGTTGAGCTGAGCTACTGTGTCGGCAAGAGTTCAGGTTGCTTACATTGCTTTGATCACTTCAACGCGAGTAATGATACAGACATAATCAATTCGTCACAACGAGTACCACAACATAATTATTCAATTATCATGATTTAGACTCATCGTAGTTAAAAATGGATGATTATGTTGTACCTTCCGTTGTAACCAATTGATTGTATATCTATCATCGCTCCTTCAACACAGTAACATCATCTTTAAATTGACAAAGACTAGTCAAAAATAAAAACAAAAAACACCCTCGGATTTCATATGCCGAGAAAATCTGAAAAAGTTAGTACAATTATTTTTTTCTCGTCTCTTTGTGCCCTGTGACTTTGCTCGATATTTGCAAAAGAGAGTGTAGTACTAGTCACATGATTTATTGTATCTTCACAGTTAAATTATTATATTATTTCTTTTAAAAAAAGTTTAATATAACAATATGTAATGAAATTATTATAAAGATACGAGAAAAATAAATGTCAAATGAAGACGTAAAATTTGATATATTTCACAGGAATGTCTTTGAAATAAAAGATTGATGTTTGATTTTTTTAAATCATTTTAAGAATAAAACATGTGTTTTGTTGCTTCTAAGACGCAATATATTCAACTCCTAAAGCCACAAAACTATCATTGAAAGTATGAGAATATAACCGTTCAATGTAATTGTATCAAATGACATTCATGATGGTATTGGTTTTTCTTAGTATAAATGCGTTTGAAATTTGACGTACATTTTTACGGGAACAAGGAGATGTAGTAATCATTTAAAGATACATAGAGATATGACAGAAGTATGTACATAGCATGTGTTGTGTAATCGTCATGTATCATTAGAGTGAAGTTATGATCATATAGTCTATATCATGTAAAAGAAAATTCACTATGCCTCACAATACACATCACATGTGTAATGTAGTGGGAGACACCTCATAATAATTTTCTACTTTACACCTTGTTCATGATACAATCTTTACTTCCATTATCTTTTTTTTATCAACAATTATATAAAACTGTTAAATGATAATATCATACACTAATTGAATTAACCTTTGCTATATATATATATAAAATTTAGTACATTAGATTTAGCAAAATCTTAGAAATAGATACTGTGGTTAATAGCATTTAATAACTTAATTAATACCGCCAAAAAGAAAATGTAAGTCTGTTTAGAAATTTTCATACCGATTAAAAATATGATTAAATATTAGTTTTAATGGAAAAGTATAGAATATAATTTGACTCTCGTCAATATAATAATTATAAAGTAATTAAATATATGATAGATGTAAAAAGACAAACTTTAATAAACGTCACGTTGGTATTCGATGTGTGACGCATATTACGAGACACGTCCAAAAATCTTAACAGACTTAAATTTTAAGATGAAAGTACTAATATTTCACTATATCTCTTCAAAAAGAAAAAATATATATTTTACTATATCATTATGCCAACACAAGGGAAAATACTTGTGTGGTGATGGAATATAATATGAAGTGACGGGTGAAACGATCAGAACAACAGAGTTTAAATATAAAATAAAACTATGTGGTATTTACGATGACACACAGTGTATCCACACACCAAACAAAATCAACGACAAGGTCTTGTTTGATTACGGGTGGGGACCCAATATTTTATTTATTTCACTATCTTATTTATCAATATTTTATTAATCATATTATTATATTATAAATTCTTCCATCAATCATTCAGTATCAACAAATAAAATAATATTAATCAACTCAATTTATTCACCACTATATTATTTAACAATTACCTTTTCAATATAATATTTCTCTCACCGATCGTTTTTCAACTACATTCGAAGAAATATTTCTCACTCAAACATCATTTCACTTTGCATTGATCGATGTAAACTACACATAGGCCTATCACCTTTCCTCAATCACATTTTCTCCCTCCACTCACTTTTTCTTACATTTTCTCTCTCAATCACAATCACTTTGTCTGTTTGTGTACATTTTTTTTATATTCGTTTGTACGACCTCCGTTTCAAAATGTATGTCCTTTTAATTTTTCAGTTTTGTTTTGAAATATAAGTTCACTTACAAAACTAATAAAATATTTATTACATCTTTTTTCTTCTACCCCTAATTTATTATATACTCAACCACTTTTTACTACCTTACATTAATAGCAATGAAAGGTCATTTTAGTTTTTTTAATCAAAACTAATGACAAATAACAAATTTAACTAATTTTCTTAATATGTGTGAAAAAACCTAAAAGCACTTATATTTTGGGACGGTGGTAGTAAAAAAGATGGCAGCCGAGGGAAAAATACTGGTGTGGTGAAGAAATTTAAAGTGAAGTGACGGGTGAAACAATCAGAACCGCACAGTTTATATACAGAATTAAACCATGTGACTCTGACATGCAAGTACACTGTGTCTTCACACCGTATGAAGATTTAAGACACACAGTTAACTCCGCAAACCCGGTGGTGAGGGGTAAGGTGGGGTGGTAGAATAAGGTAGGATGAGGTAGAGGAGAGTAGTGGGTAAGGTATGATGAATAAGGTAGGGTCGGATAGGGTGGGTGGTGGGGGTAGGGTTAGTTGAGGCACGTTACCCCTCTATCTCTATCGTACCCCACTCTATCTAATACTGCCCATCCTACCTCACCCCCGCTTATATGCCACCCACTGTATCCATCACCCAATTCATTCTAGCTCTCCACCCATCTTACCCTACTACACTACCCCAACCTACCCCACCAAACCCATATACCTAACCTACCTTACCATACCTACACTCTATACCCCGCACCTCACCCTACCCTCCATACTTCACCATTTTACCTTACCGTCTAGAACCATAAGCCACACTCCTATGATCACATATATAACTTGTCCAGTATTCTAGCCCTACTTAGAGTTAGTGTATGAGTTATATTACGTTTTCGTGAAAGAAAAACGAGGAAAAAAAAGGTAAATATATTACACATAGAATGTCTTTGTACCAGTAAAAAAGTTAATCACAATCCAAAGGGTCCCCTCTAGATTCCCGTCTTTAATTTGTAGCGGGGAATGTATATCGAATGATTGATTGGTACTCTCACTCCATTTAAAATTTTATTTTCTTCCGAAAGAGGCCGTCTCATACGGGATCGGATCACTCAAACTTCTGTTAGGCTAGACGGTTAATACAATACTCAAACTCCTTAACAATTGAGTTATTATGTCTCAGTAGTTGTAAAATTTGAAACAATAAAAAACTGGAAAACAAACAATCATCTACATTTGAAAAAAAAAACGTGTTTGAATAGAAAAAAAAAAGGAGTGCTAGATTTACACTCTTAAGTCTACACCATTTTTACACCATCATTATCTCACCACATGTAACATCCCGACTTTTCGGAAAAGGACAAAAGAGTCTTTTAACTAAACTCAGATTTTTCGTGTTATTTAATTAAACGATTTAAAGTATATATATATATATATAATTCGAAACCTATATATTTAAAAGGATTTTGGGGTTAATTGGTAATTAAGAGGTTGTTTTGAGGACTTAAATGGTAATAACTCTTTGGGGAGTTATTTTCTACATTTAAACCTCCCACTAATAAGAAAGGAGTTATCAGGCAAAGAGTTATACGTTTAAAAAGAGAGAGAGAGTCGTGAATGGTGAGCAAAGGAGAAGGAGAAGAGACTTCTTCAAATTCATGGTTCATCTCTACTCCGATTTCGGTTTAAATCCTGTAGCAGAGCATCGTGAGTTTTCAAGATCGTTTGATACCAAAATATTCGAGTTTTATCGAGGTAAGAAAATAACCCTAATCTTAGTTTCTTCACACTTTGATCGTGGTTGGTTGTAGAAAGTTGTTAGTTTCAGTAGTTTAGATTGTTCTAAGCAACCTTTGATCATAATTAATTTAGGTTTAATTGTTGATCAATTAGGTTTGAGTTGGAGTTTCGTGAGTGGCTGCCGCTTGCTTTGCTTTTGCTTGCTTTTGCTTTGGATTTAAGGTAAAAGAGGCTATTCATAATGTTTAATTAAAGTTTTATGGTGTTAAGGTTGTGTTTTGGGTATGATTTGTGTTTAGAAATCATGCTAGTTGTTGTTGTAATGCAAAGTGTTATAGCATGTTTAAGACATGTTTTGATGCTATTTGGATGTATATTTGATGTTTAAACTTGGTTGGGTTTGAGTAGAAATCGACAGAGAGTAAAAACGTGTTTTATGCGCTTTTGTTTGATTTTGGCGCCCACCAAAGCTTTTGGCGCGCCCCAAACTCGAACGAGAGAGTTGATGACTTTCGGAATATTTTGGCGCGCGCCAAAGGCTTTGGCGCCCCAAACTGAACAGAGAGTTTAGAAGAGTCTCGATGCATTTTTTGGCGACGCCAAAGGTGTTGGCGCCCAAACTTTGTTTAAATGTTATTTTGATTGTTTTAAGCTATGAGATGAGTTCTAAATGTTATATCTTGATTTAATAACAATAAATGAACATGAACAAGCCTGGATTAAGCTTCGATGCGTTTAGTTCCGCACCGAATGTACTCTTCAAGGAGTTGAAGTTCGGGACCGTCGGAAGGGTATGAATGGTTTCAGGCTTTGCATGGAATTAGTATTCCTCAATGTCCGTGTATGTGCTAGGGATTGTCCTTGTCTAGGGTCTAAGTAAGAGAGTAGTATTTGTGAGGGAGCTTACTTGAAAATATTTAGGTGGCTAGTTAACAATTAATAATAAACATACTTGTGTAGTAAAAGACTAAACATCGTGAACACTCTTGGTAAGGCACCTAGCTATATCGCGATGTGTGGGCGGTCGATAAAGTGAATAACTCACGGCCTATAAACGGCTAAATGGCGGGGGACTTCGCCGAACGTGTGCACCATCGGGCTTTCCCCGTGGCTATCGGTGTGATCCAGCGATAGGTTGCAAACGATACCTCGTGGTGGGTAGCACCACGCGTTGTGCCCTCTGAGTGCCGATGTGACAAAGATAAGTTATGTTAGAAACGTTTAGTCACGACATGTTGATGGACATGGAGTGAACCCTAGATCGAGTCGGTCTCATAAAGATAACATAATAATAAATAATGAACCTTTCGTCGTAAGTCTTGATTATACATTAGCTTTCTTCCTCTTGCTAAGTACTTTGTACTTACCTCAATTGCATATGTTGTTTTGGTGTGCTTTTGGGGTGAGAAGATTTAACAGTTAGCCTTGAGCTCGTTGAAGAGTTCAATGACGATTCAATGACATTGACGCCATGATGACGTTTTATTCTTACTTTCTATTATAGGTTGTACTAGATTTTGTACCTTTTGTTTTAAAGAACTCGTTGTACCTTCTTCTAAAAGAATCTTTGTAAGACAAGTGTTGTATCTTTCTTTGTAGCATAAATGACGTTGTAATCTTTATCTCGTTATTGTAAGGTTTTCCTTTCTACCCCTAGTCGGTTTGTATTCTATTCTACAGTAGCATTTATGAGTTTACCCGAGCCTTTTGGGCTTCCGTTGCTTTAATTATGATACGACGACGTAGAGGCTGGCGTATAATTTTGGATTTATTTAATGTTATACGCGCCGAACGTTCTTTTCCGGATAAGGGCTCGGTATCCGGGAGCGGGGCGTTACAGTTGGTATCAGAGAGAAGTGTTCCTTTCTTTTCTAGGTTTCCATCTCTCCATTCCTTAAGACAAGACTTCTTTACACCACTTAGTAACCATTCTGACTTCCTTGATCTTTCGGAATGGTAGGAACCCGTAAGTTTCTTCACTAACCTAAGTTCTGTTCTCAAGATACGGTATCTTGGATCTTTTAGAACCTTTCGATCTCTCTTGCTCTTGGTGGTAATTTTAGTAAAGCTAATAACCCTTATACCGTGGTTAGTTTTCACTAGAGCCTATTGAAGAGTCTTCTTAGCGAAGGTTAGGTTGAGTTCTAAGCTCACATCTTTTATGTGATGCCTCAAGTTTGTTCCTTCTCGGATCCTTAATAGAATCCCTATCTTCTTTTCGACCTTCGGACTTTTCTCTCTTTGCTCTTTTCTTTGAGGATTTAAAGTTTCCTTATTGCGACATTCTGATTTAATCATTTCTCCTATTTTTATAAATTGGTGTTATGCAAAACGAGTAAACGATTTTATTCATGTTTCTATAAGTCTTGTAATACCCTTTCTGGTGTTCCAAAAATTCTGTAAATTTTCAGTCACTTAGAAAATTGCCTTTTCTACAATTTCTCTTTTGGCATCAACTTAGTTTTCAGTACGGATTGTTCATAAATTGCTTAATAAGGAGGAGTACTCTGTTCAGAAAATTCTGCAGCGGTACTCTTACTTATGAATATGTTTTGAATGAGCTAAACCCCTTAAAATGACTTGAATTTTTGATATGTTGTAGATGACTCTCTACCCTGAAAATTTTGTTTTGGAGTCAAGTGCCAATTCTTTCTGGTTTGAGTACAATCTTCAAAACAATGCAGATTATAAATTTCTGAAATTTTTGACAGCTTGCAGCAATGACTGAAAATAATTATTTTAACCAACTTATACTTTTCCAAGAATTCTGAATTTTGAGTAGCATATGTAAAACCTGCATACCTACAACTTTTATTTTTACATCATGTTCAAAATCAGTTTGGTTTGTCCTGTGCAAGTCAACCATTACATGGTTGATTTATGCATATATACTTTTAAAACCATTTAAGTACTTGTTCATGAAAGGCTAGACAACATTCTTTCACCTTGGAAGTTTAGGTGTGGGGTTATAGGTGTTGGGAAGGCTTTGAAGCATAAGACTTTTAACTTAGTGGTTATCCGTAATAAGAAGTTTAGTAGGTAGATATTAAGTGTTGTAGATTTAATACCTTTGTGTGACAAGAAACAATTAAATGGTGACTTTCCAATCCCACGTTTTCTTTGATGAAGTGCTCTTTTATAATTATTTGGTTTCCTACATGGATACCCCGATTTCAAATGTTTTCCCATTTATACTATTTGCAATCCATGTTCTAGCTAATTCATCCATGTGAATGGTTTTTTGAAACTCGGTAACGGTTCTCTCATTGCAATGTTTTGCTTTCCAAATGTATACATACTTTGATGTGTCTTATTTCTATTTTTATGAAGACGTTTTATCGTGTCAAATATTTGATTTAAGGAAACAAGTTTCTTATCCTTCGAACTTTTGAACTAGCAACTGCATACCCTCCCAATGCATCATGTTTGGCCAATTCGGGACAATACACTTTTGCATCCTAGCGTTTACTTCAATGCATCCCCTACAAGGTGTTTTAGTGCACATAACTTTTGTTGAAAGACTCAACTCTTTTGTTAGGATTTTATACCATTTTGATAACCGGTCGAAAGATCAAACCTTCTCAAAACACCCATTTTAATTACATATCATTTTGTTTTCCGGTAAGAATATGTGAACAACTATTTCTTGCCAAAGTGTCATTTAATAGTCCAGACATTTTTTTCAAGATACATATATATACATATGTTCAAAAGTCCCATCATTAATTACTTTCAAAGTCTCGCTTTATTTTTACTTCCTTAAGTAAATTTTTGAATAAACGAGTAGTCGAACCTCTTTTACGTCTCATGCATGTATTTTAAAGTTATGTTTTGATAAAGAATTTTGGCCTGCAACTTACCTTGTTAAAGTATTCCTTGACAAAATTTTGCTACAAGTGTTAAGTTGTTTTGTCTTATTTTAAACCTTCCCCTTCAAATTTGAAGAAATGGCTTTATTTTTTTTTTTTTAAAATAAAGGGTTATCTCATTCCTTTGAACATTTGCACCCTTGATGTAAACCTTTAACAATTTCACAATAGCCCTTCTTGTGTTAGTCTTTGAACGACACTAAAACATGCATCATTTGGAACTCTTGTGTCTTCTTTACACATGTCAATCATGATTTTTTTTTTTTCACGAAGCACTTTTTCGATTTACCTTTATCATTGAACCTTTGGAGAAGATGTTCCTCGCTTTAAAAAAAAATTAATCGCAACGGTTGTTGAAAGAAAAGAAAATGTATTCTCTCGAGTTCATTTACTTTCTTTCCACGTTATCATTCATGACCTCTTTGCAACATTTCTCCAATTTACTTGGATTTTCATCATGAAAACTTTCGAGAGAATATTACTCGTCTTCAAATTTTTTATTATATATATATGTACATATTTGAATAAGATTTGAAACTTCTTCTACTTCCGCATCTTTTTCTGTTGAACTCTTTAATAAATAAGTAAGAAAATTTATTCGTTTGTATTCAATCATACCAATTACTTCAAGGAAAGGAAAGTGTTTTCATTATGGATTATATAGGATGATCTTTTGGTTGCAACAAATGTCCCAATCGGGGAACTTTTGTTTTATCGATTTTATCACAAGTGGCCTCATCTTGGTAAATTTTATATGTCATCCATTTTGTGTTATCCAAACAAATGTTGAACCAAGTTCAAACCATCTTTCATTTTGTGTTACATGTCTCAAATTTCCCATTTGTTATCTCCTTTAGTAGTTTCAGATTTTCAAAAGACTTTTATAACCATTCTTACCTTTCTTTCCGAATCAAGGTGAGAATAAGTTTAAAACTTTGTTTCTTGTGTATGCTTTGCTTAAAAATGAAATCTTTTACAACTCCAGTCTTTGTTGGACTATAAAATCTTGGTTGCTTTGATAAACACACAATCATCAAAAGTTGTTTTCTTGTCTATAGGAAAGCCTTATAAGTTTGGTAGAAGATGTTTATATGGTTTCCTTTTGAAGACTAGTAAAGATTGAAATACGCTCTACATGGTTTGGGTGTGCTATAGATGGTTTAGTGATGAATTGATAACAAGACGGAGTTGAAGTTCCTTAAGTTAATAGCTAGTTTCTTGAAGGTAAGGCGGATGTATAGTCAAAGCAACCCTCGTATAAGTATGGAAACAAATTGTAGAGGTGACAAAGTGGACGAAGAACCTAGAAGAATACTACATGTTAATTAGTGGATTGACATTTGACTTTTTGGGACAAAGTGTTATAGGAGGAGCTCAAGAAGTTAAGTTAGAAGAGTTGAGTATAAGGTAGATGAAATGTGTGTTTAAGATAGAGTGGTTCTTGGGTCTCAAGTACTAGATTAGTTGTGATGGACGCGTTGAAGTCTTCATGACGAAAGTACTAAGATTCAAATCATTTGGAGATAACGTTTTGTTGGTTTGTTTGAAAGTGAACTAGAAGGTAGGCAAGTTTGGTATCTAAGATGAGAGTGGTGTTGGTTACGGCAAGTTTCGAGGACGAAACTTCTTTAAGGGGAAGAATGTAACATCCCGACTTTTCGGAAAAGGACAAAAGAGTCTTTTAACTAAACTCGATTTTTCGTGTTATTTAATTAAACGATTTAAAGTATATATATATATATATAATTCAAACCTATATATTTAAAAGGATTTTGGGGTTAATTGGTAATTAAGAGGTTGTTTTGAGGACTTAAATGGTAATAACTCTTTGGGAGTTATTTTCTACATTTAAACCTCCCACTAATAAGAAAAGGAGTTATCAGGCAAAGAGTTATACGTTTAAAGAGAGAGAGAGAGTCGTGAATGGTGAGCAAAGAGAAGGAGAAGAGACTTCTTCAAATTCATGGTTCATCTCTACTCCGATTTCGGGATTTAAATCATAGCAGGAGCATCGTGAGTTTTCAAGATCGTTTTGATACCAAAATATTCAGGTTTTATCGAGGTAAGAAAATAACCCTAATCTTAGTTTCTTCACACTTTGATCGTGGTTGGTTGTAGAAAGTTGTTAGTTTCAGTAGTTTAGATTGTCTGAAGCAACCTTTGATCATAATTAATTTAGGTTTAATTGTTGATCAATTAGGTTTGAGTTGGAGTTTCAGAGTGGCTGCCGTTTGCTTTGCTTTTTGCTTGCTTTTGCTTTGGATTTGCTAAAAGAGGCTATTCATAATGTTTAATTAAAGTTTTATGGTGTTAAGGTTGTGTTTTGGGTATGATTTGTGTTTAGAAATCATGCTAGTTGTTGTTGTAATGCAAAGTGTTATAGCATGTTTAAGACATGTTTTGATGCTATTTGGATGTATATTTGATGTTTAAACTTGGTTGGGTTTGAGTAGAAATCGATAGAGTCTGTAAAACGTGTTTTATGCGATTTTGCTTGATTTTGGCGCCCACCAAAGCTTTTGGCGCGCCCCAAAGCTCGAACCAGAGAGTTCGATGACTTTCTGGAATATTTTTGGCGCGCCCCAAAGGCTTTGGCGCCCCAAACCTGAATGAGAGAGTTTAGAAGAGTCTCGATGCATTTTGGCAAGACGCCAAAAGGTGTTGGCGCCCAACCTTTGTTTAAATGTTATTTTGATTGTTTTAAGCTATGAGATGAGTTCTAAATGTTATATCTTGATTTAATAACAATAAATGAACATGAACAAGCCTGGATTAAGCTTCGATGCGTTTAGTTCGGCACCGAATGTACTCTTCAAGCGGAGTTGAAGTTCGGGACCGTCGGAAGGGTATGAATGGCTTGTGCTTTTATGGAATTAGTATTCCTCAATGCTGTGTATGTCTTAGGATTGTCCTTGTCTAGGGTCTAAGTAAGAGAGTAGTATTTGTGAGGAGCTTACTTGAAAATATTTAGGTGGCTAGTTAACAATTAATAATAAACATACTTGTGTAGTAAAAGACTAAACATCGTAACACTCTTGGTAAGGCACTAGCTATATCGCGATGTGTGGGCGGTCGATAAAGTGAATAACTCTGTTTGGCGCCTATAAACGGCTAAATGGCAAGGGGACTTCGCGAGAACGTGTGCACCATCGGGCTTCCCGTGGCTATCGGTGTGATCCATCGATAGGTTGCAAAAGCGATACCTCATACGGTGGGTAGCACCATGCGTTGTGCCTCGAGTGCCGATGTGACAAAGATAAGTTATGTTAAACGTTTAGTCACGACATGTTGATGGACATGGAGTGAACCCTCAGATCGAGTCGGTCTCATAAAGATAACATAATAATAAATAATGAACCTTTCGTCGTAAGTCTTGATTATACATTAACCTTTTTCCTCTTGCTAAGACTTTTTGTACTTACCTCAATTGCATATGTTGTTTTGGTGTGCTTTTGGGGTGAAGAAGGAACGAGTTAATTTTGAGCTCGTTCAAGAGTTCAATGACGATTTGATGACATTGACGCCATGATGACGTTTTATTCTTACTTTCTATTATAGGTTGTACTAGATTTTGTGTGCTTTTTGTTTTAAAGAACCCTGTTGTACCTTCTTCTAAAAGAATCTTTGTAAGACAAGTGTTGTATCTTTCTTTTTTTCAGTAAGATCGTGACGTTGTAATCTTTATCTCGTTATTGTAAGGTTTTCCTTTCTACCCCTAGTCGGTTTGTATTCTATTCTAAGAAGATTTATGAGTTTACCTGAGCCTTTTGGGCTTCCGTTGCTTTAATTATGACACTGACGACGTAGAAAGTGGCGTATAATTTTGGATTTATTTAATGTTATACGCGCCGAACGTTCTTTTCCGGATAAGCGCCAGATCCGGGGAATGGGCGTTTCACACATATTTTTCACTTATAAAACAAGTTGAAAAATCATAACCACAAGATTATTTTAGGTGTAAACATAGTGCAGAATTTAGAAGAAGCTCTATCAATACCTGTAAAAGAAAAAAAAAAAAAAAAAAAAAAAAAGGACGGGAGAAAAATTCACGTGCACGGCCACTTCAGGTTGTCACCCATATTCCATTCATCACAAAAAAAACTCCAGCAGACATGGAACAATATTGACCGTGGTATAATGTTAGGAAATGAGATACGACTACACAAATGTGTGTAGTTTATTTTCCATTACATGATATGTGTCTGTTGACTAAGATGATTAATTATTTATTATGATGAGTCCAAATAAAATCAATGGTATTGATTATGTTGTGTAGGATATTGTGGTAAAATGATGTATCACTACTCATAATGTTACCTGCATTTGAAAGAGATTACTTTAATTTTAATATAGTCTTGGTTCAAGTATGATATGGTAAATCAGGATTAATAAAAAAATTAGATAAACATGTTATATAAAATGCTTCTTCTGTCTCAAAAAATGCTATAAATTTAAAAGAGAAATGTCTAAAATATATTTTGACTATCATTAAAGAAATAATTATAATTATTGCAAAGTAGTTAGATTGATAATAAGTTAGAAGTAATATTGAGAAAATGATAATAAACAATTCATTGATAATCTAGAATGACTTATATTCTATGACAAACAAAAATAGGTAGAATGACTTTACGTTAGGACGGAAAGAGTACATAGTGTTTTTATTTACAAATTTACTCTTCTTTTAAAAAAATTAATGGTTGAAGTAGTATTATATGATATACCATAAACACCATAAAACCATTGAATGAGATTATATGATCAATGACCAAGTATAGTGTACATGAAATCATTCAAAAACGATTAAAAAAGTTAATAATAATAACATCACATAAATGTTGTGTGATTCTAGAGTGCAGATTCTACCAATTCAATACCTCTAATATTCTTTTCGAAAAAGAAAAAAAAAAAACCTCTAATAAATATTTACCCGACACAAAATATAAATCCATTTAGATAATCAATAAAACATTTATTACATTTTTCTCATTTTACTTCACATTTATTATTTCTTTTCAATATTTTGTATTAATAACAATCAAAAGTCGTTTTAGACTTTTTAATCAAAATTTAATTGACACATAACTAATTTAAAATGTGATGTGTTTGATTTCGTAGCGAATCAACTTCTCGTGCAAAAAAAAAAAAAAAAAAAAAAAAAAAACGTATAAATAGCTATTTGCACATTGAACCCTCGAAGCATTATCTTCGATTTATCCATTTTACGAAACTCTAGGATCAGAACAGTGTAACACAGCAGGAGAAATTTGGGTTGAGGCAAGTAATAAAAGGAAAATGGCCAAGACTTACTGGCATTACAATTTACAAGTAGTGAAGCAATAAATATTCATGACGATGATCGATGATCAAAAAAGGGTCTACGGGAGAAGTGGAGCCAGGGTTTGGACCACGTACCCTATACTTTTTTTTTTGTGTCCCATTACGGGAAATTCTATCCCGCACTCTCCTCGCACGCACCGCCCGCGCACATCCAACGGAACGGTGCGTGTGAAGACTTTTCGGGATAGAATTTCCCTCCCATTACCCCCTCATTATTAATTAGCAATTGAGTGAGCCTCCTACTATGTATGCCCTTTGATTTTAGTATATATAGGGTAGGTATCCTCTGAGCTGAGCATCTTTGCTGCAACTACAAGTTTCAAAGAATATATCAAACTATGGGGCTGGGCGGGTTTAGAACATGTGTTTAAACAGTCAATTTTAGCGTTAATTTCGGATACGCTTCGATGTGATTTATTGGGATTTTATTACATTTAAAAATAGTGTAACGTGAACAAACAATAACGCACATAATAGATTTACCGTAAAATATCTCGTACCATACATGTTAATCTTTGTTTTCAAGCTAAAACAAGAAGTTAACGAAATCCGAAATGGCAAAATGACAAATTTTGATCTGAAAATATTTTCCTTCATTTCATTCAAACGTATCATGAGTATTTATACTTCAATATAAGGAATCCTAAGTACCCTCAAATTCCAACTACGCCCCTCGACTTACTAAATATAAATTACATAAGAATAATCATATTATAACTATATGATTCCTGAAATACAAACCAAAAAAAAAAAAAAAAAAAAAAAAAAAAAAAAAAAAATAGAAAAGAAGATTTTTACTGGAAAATCGAACCGAACCGACCCGAAACGATGCCTCACAATCTTGATTTGCTCACCTTCTTTTTACAAAGGATAGTTAATAATAAAAAAAATAAAGTTAACTTATGCAATTTCTTGCCTGAGTTATGAAAATCACAGGAAATTTCAATAATTTAAAAATAGTAGAAAAGATATAGGTCTTATGAGCAGTGGTGTACCTTCATACAGTTAAGGGAGGACAACTTCCCTCCTTTATCCGAAAAAATCATACTAATATATATGGTATGTATTTTGTTTGCCCTCTCTTAAATGTTTTATTTGTCTCTTTAAATTTTTTACTGTTCCTCCGTACCCGAGATCTTGCGTCCGCCACTGCTTATGAGTACTTAGATGAATGAGGTGTTAATTTATAATGACTATCATGGAGTGTAGAATGAGGGTTTCACACAGTAGACGATTGGCTCTCCTAAACAACACTCGTATGTATACCGAAAGCTTAAATGATTCGACTCGAATCAAATATTCATTTATAGAATTGATTAACCATTTAAAATAGTGATATTCAAACTCGGCTCACAACCGCAGTTTGATTATGTTTTAATAATGTTCGAATTCGGTTCAATTACGTTTGACAATATTTTAAGGTCTTTTGGGAAAATGTTAATTTTTAAGGTCTTCTCGGTTCAGCGTGCCAGAAGGAGCTGAAAACCTAAAAAACGTGATTTTGATAAAGTCTAGGGTTCTTTGTAAGCTTTTTATAGACTTTTCATGACTTAGGTCGGTTTTCCAAAGACTTGGAGGAAAAGAAAAGCTAAAAAAAAAAAAAAAAAAAAAAGAATATTGAAAGGACTAAAATACCCTTACAAATAGCTGAGGAGTTTTACAAGTTCAGTTTGATGTTTTTTATATCTCAGTCTTTTGAGTAAAATCCTCTCCGTACGTGGTCATTTTCATAGTTTACTGTGTAATTAGCATTGGACAGTCACATGTTACAAGTATTCATATATTTTTGGGAAGGATATATCAAAACATGCATCATAAATTAAATTAAATACTTGAAAGTGAAAATCTAAGTAAATATATATCTGGTAATAGCCAACTCTATAAATAAAATAAAATAATAAAAATCTTATATCTAAATCCAACACCGCCCTATTAAGCCCTTTTATTTTTTATTTTTTGACTTTAAACTGAATTGATACGGTGCATGCATGAGAGCCATAGGCCACCACCCAAACCTATTCATTTACATTGACAGATCATATACCGACAACGGGTAATTCTGCCGTTAGATTCAACTGTTGGATTTGTGACATATATACAAATAAATAAAACAATTTTATCTTTTTTTATATGTACCAGTCATCCGACGTTCCGTTCATGGTTAGCTAGCCATTCTTTGTAGAGACTTTTTCTGAGAAAATACAATTTTAGGTCAATATAACCCCTTATTTCATTTTAGGTCGTGTCAGAGCTGACATTTTTTTTTAAATCTCCCGTGCATTTGTGTAAAAAGAGCCCATGTAAATTTTGTAAAAAGAGCCTGTGTAAATTTACACGGGCCCGGTAAAAATTCCACGGTGTGTGTGATATTTTTGAAGCAAAGTAAAAGAAATACTAGGGAGATATTGCACGGGCGTGGAATTTTTCATTGACACGTCAATTGAATTTCACTTTTTTCTATACAATCTGATCAC
Organism: Gentiana macrophylla; assembly: GCA_026214975.1. Taxonomy (NCBI): domain Eukaryota; kingdom Viridiplantae; phylum Streptophyta; class Magnoliopsida; order Gentianales; family Gentianaceae; genus Gentiana; species Gentiana macrophylla. The sequence continues at coordinate 121,723,230 of CM047809.1, read as the reverse complement.
GGAGACTTAAAAAAAATATCAAATTAATACGACCTGAAATGAAAATAAAGGGTATTACCGTGATCTGAAAGTGTATTTTCTCACTTTTTCTTACCCTATGTATTTATATGTCCATATCACATGTATTCCCTTTTTATTTTAGCCACATGGTCTTAATTTCCAAGTATCATTAAGATATCTCGAAACCTGCAATCTGAAGAAGTACGCGGGTCTTGGTTCTCGAGTTTCTTTTTCGGTTATCGAACTACGACACAGTTGCACACTAGTTCGATTCTAGTAATACCTCCGTCTTACAAAAAATGTCCATAACGGAAAAATAAATTGTCCTATAAAAGGTGTCCATTTAAATTTTCAATACATCTTTAAATACATTTTTTTCAATCATACCCCTATTTTAACATTTAATTTTCCATAATCCTTTTCATATTCCAAAACAAAGATTTATGATTAGTTAAGGGTATTTGTCTATTCATTCTTAAAATACAACACATTAATTATTTCTTATCTCTCATAGTGTCAACAAAAAAGTGGACACTTTTTGTCAGACGGAGGTAGTAATTTATATAGGGGTATAAACGGGAGGTTTTGTGTGGTGCAGACTACGTGCGGATCTGCGTCGTAAGCAAGACACCACACACCACACGATTTCATTCTCAGACTTAAAGCGTATTAGTTACGATCGTTTACCCGTCGCGTCATTTCAAAATCTCTACACCACACAAGTATTTCCCGTATAAAACCCCCTCCCTCTGTTTTCTCTGCATTAATTGCAGATGCTTAATTTTAATGAAAATTAAATTTTTTTTAAAAAACAGTTCACATCGCAATTTTATTTTATTTATTATTATTTTTGAATTCCAGAAAAAAGAAAAATACTTAAAGTGAAGTAATGACGTGAAACAATCGTAACCATACTTGATTTATATATGAGAATTAAACCATGTGACATGTGCAGTCACATACACACGGTGTCTCACACTGTCGTATGAGACACCACACAAAAACCTCCCGCAGCCCGGTGGTGAGGGGTAAGGTGGGGTGGTAGAATAAGGTAGGACAATGTAGAGGAGAGTAGTGGGTAAGGTATGATGAATAAGGTATGGTCGGATAGGGTGGGTGGTGGGGGTAGGGTTAGTTAAGGCACGTTACCACTCTATCTCTATCGTACCCCACTCTATCTAATACTGCCCATCCTACCTCACCCCAGCTTATATGCCACCCACTGTATCCATCACCCAATTCATTCTAGCTCTCCACCCATCTTACCCTACTACACTAACCCAACCTACCCCACCAAACCCAGATACCTAACCTACCTTACCATACCTACACTCTATATACCCCGCACCTCACCCTACCCTCCATACCTCACCATTTTACCTTACCGTCTAGAACCATAAGCCACACTCCTATGATCACATATATAACTTGTCCAGTATTCTAGCCCTACTTAGAGTTAGTGTATGAGTTATATTACGTTTTCGTGAAAGAAAAACGAGGAAAAAACAGGTAAATATATTACACAGAGAATGTCTTTGTACCAGTAAAAAAAGTTAATCACAATCCAAAGGGTCCCCTCTAGATTCCCGTCTTTAATTTGTAGCGGGGAATGTATATCGAATGATTGATTGGTACTCACACTCCATTTAAAATTTAATTTTCTTCCGAAAGAGGCCGTCTCATACGGGATCGGACCACTCAAACTTCTGTTAGGCTAGACGGTTAATACAATACTCAAACTCCTTAACAATTGAGTTATTATGTCTCAGTAGTTGTAAAATTTGAAACAATAAAAAAACTGGAAAACAAAAAATCATCTACATTTGAAAAAAAAAAAACGTGTTTGAATAGAAAAAAAAAAAAGGAGTGCTAGATTAACTCCCTTAAGTCTACACCATTTTTACACCATCATTATCTCACCACATATTTTTCACTTGTAAAACAAGTTGAAAAATCATAACCATAAGATTATTTTAGGTGTAAACATAGTCTAGAATTTAGAGAGTAACTCTATCAATACCAGAAAGGAAAAAAAAAAAAAAAAAAAAAAAAAAAAGGTGAGAGAGAAATGGACGGGAGAAAAATTCACGTGCACGGCCACTTCAGGTTGTCACCCATATTCTATTCATTATAAAAAAAACTCCAGCAGACATGGAACAATATTGACCGTGGTATAATGTTAGGGAAATTGTACATGCACTACACAAATGTGTGTAGTGTATTTTCCATTACATGATATGTGTCTATTGACTAAAATGATTAATTATTTATTGTGATGAGTCCAAACAAAATCAATGGTGTTGATTATGTTATGTAGGATATTGTGGTAAAATGATGTATCACTACTCATAATGTTACCTGCACTTGAAAGAGATTACTTTAATTTTAATATAGTCTTGGTTCAAGTATGATATGGTAAATCAGGATTAATAAAAAAATTAGATAAACATGTTATATAAAATGCTTCTTCTGTCTCAAAAAATGCTATAAATTTAAAAGAGAAATGTCTAAAATATATTTTGACTATCATTAAAGAAATAATTATAAATTATTGCAAAGTAGTTAGATTGATAATAAGTTAGAAGTAATATTGAGAAAATGATAATAAACAATTCATTGATAATCTAGAATGACTTATATTCTATGACAAAAAAAAATAGGTAAAATGACTTACATTCTGGGACGGAAAGAGTACATAGTGTTTTTATTTACAAATTTACTCTTCTTTTAAAAAAATTAATGGTTGAAGTAGTATTATATGATATACCATAAACACCATAAAACCATTGAATGAGATTATATGATCAATGACCAAGTATAGTGTACATGAAATCATTCAAAAACGATTAAAAAAGTTAATAATAATAACATCACATAAATGTTGTGTGATTCTAGAGTGTAGATTCTACCAATTCAATACCTCTAATATTCTTTTCGAAAAACAAAAAAAAAAGCTCTAATAAATATTTACCCGACACAAAATATAAATCCATTTAGATAATCAATAAAACATTTATTACATTTTTCTCATTTTACTTCACATTTATTATTTTTTTTCAATATTTTGTATTAATAACAATCAAAAGTCGTTTTAGACTTTTTAATCAAAATTTAGCTGACACATAACTAATTTAAAATGTGATGTGTTTGATTTCGTGATGTGAATCAACTTCGCAAAAAAAAAAAAAAAAAAAACGTATAAATAGCTATTTGCACATTGAACCCTCGAAGCATTATCTTCGATTTATCCATTTTACGAAACTCTAGGATCAGAACAGTGTAATACAGCAGAGAAATTTGGGTTGAGGCAAGTAATAAAAGGAAAATGGCCAAGACTTACTGGCATTACAATTTACAAGTAGTGAAGCAATAAATATTCATGACGATGATCGATGATCAAAAAAGGGTCTACGGGAGAAGTGGAGCCAGGGTTTGGACCACGTACCCTATACTTTTTTTTTTGTGTCCCATTACGGGAAATTCTATCCCGCACTCTCGCCACGCACCGTGCGCTGCAAGACATCCAACCAGCAGTGCGTGTGAAGACTTTTCGGGATAGAATTTCCCTCCCATTACCCCCTCATTATTAATTAGCAATTGAGTGAGCCTCCTACTATGTATGCCCTTTGATTTTAGTATATATAGGGTAGGTATCCCCCTGAGCTGAGCATCTTTGCTGCAACTACAAGTTTCAAAGAATATATCAAACTATGGGGCTGGGCGGGTTTAGAACATGTGTTTAAACGAATAATTTTAGCGTTAATTTCGGATACGCTTCGATGTGATTTATTGGGATTTTATTACATTTAAAAATAGTGTAACGTGAACAAACAATAACGCACATAATAGATTTACCGTAAAATATCTCGTACCATACATGTTAATCTTTGTTTTCAAGCTAAAACAAGAAGTTAACGAAATCCGAAATGGCAAAATGACAAATTTTGATATGAAAATATTTTCCTTCATTTCATTCAAACGTATCATGAGTATTTATACTTCAATATAAGGAATCCTAAGTACCCTCAAATTCCAACTACGCCCCTCGACTTACTAAATATAAATTACATAAGAATAATCATATTATAACTATATGATTCCTGCAATACAAAAAAAAAAAAAAAAAAAAAAAAAAAAAAAAAAAAAAAAGATTTTTACTGGAAAATCGAACCGAACCGACCCGAAACGATGCCTCACAATCTTGATTTGCTCACCTTCTTTTTACAAAGGATAGTTAATAATAAAAAAAATAAAGTTAACTTATGCAATTTCTTGCCTGAGTCATGAAAATCACAGGAAATTTCAATAATTCAAAAATAGTAGAAAAGATATAGGTCTTATGAGCAGTGGTGTACCTTCATACAGTTAAGGGAGGACAACTTCCCTCCTTTATCCGAAAAAATCATACTAATATATATAGTATGTATTTTGTTTGCCCTCTCTTAAATGTTTTATTTGTCTCTTTAAATTTTTTACTGTTCCTCCGTACCCGAGATCTTGCGTCCGCCACTGCTTATGAGTACTTAGATGAATGAGGCTGTTAATTTATAACAGCTATAGGGAGTGTAGAATGAGGGTTTCACACAGTAGACGATTGGCTCTCCTAAACAACACTCGTATGTATACCGAAAGCTTAAATGATTCGACTCGAATCAAATATTCATTTATAGAATTGATTAACCATTTAAAATAGTGATATTCGAACTCGGCTCACAACCGCAGTTTGATTATGTTTTAATAATGTTCGAATTCAGTTCAATTACGTTTGACAATATTTTAAGGTCTTTTGGGAAAATGTTAATTTTTAAGGTCTTTCGGTTCAGCGTGCGCTGATGAAGTGAAAACCTAAAAACGTGATTTTGATAAAGTCTAGGGTTCTTTGAAGCTTTTTTATAGACTTTTCATGACTTAGGTCGGTTTTCCAAAGACTTGGAGGAAAAGAAAAGCTAAAAAAAAAAGAAAAAAAAAAGGAATATTGAAAGGACTAAAATACCCTTACAAATAGCTGAGGAGTTTTACAAGTTCAGTTTGATGTTTTTTATATCTCAGTCTTTTGAGTAAAATCCTCTCCGTACGTGGTCATTTTCATAGTTTACTGTGTAATTAGAATTGGACAGTCACATGTTACAAGTATTCATATATTTTTGGGAAGGATATATCAAAACATGCATCATAAATTAAATACTTGAAAGTGAAAATCTAAGTAAATATATATCTGGTAATAGCCAACTCTATAAATAAAATAAAATAATAAAAATCTTATATCTAAATCCAACACCGCCCTATTAAGCCCTTTTATTTTTTATTTTTTGACTTTAAACTGAATTGATACGGTGCATGCATGAGAGCCATAGGCCACCACCCAAACCTATTCATTTACATTGACAGATCATATACCGACAACGGGTAATTCTGCCGTTAGATTCAACTGTTGGATTTGTGACATGTATACAAATAAATAAATCAATTTTATCTTTTTTTACATGTACCAGTCATCCGATGTTCCGTTCATGGTTAGCTAGCCATTCTTTGTAGAGACCTTTTCTGAGAAAATACAATTTTAGGTCAATATAACCCCTTATTTCATTTTAGGTCGTGTCAGAGTTGACATTTTATTTTAAATCTCCCGTGCAATTGTGTAAAAAGAGCCCGTGTAAATTTTGTAAAAAGGGCCCGGTAAAAATTCCACGGTGTGTCTGATATTTTTGAAGCAAAGTAAAAGAAATACTAGGGAGAGATTGCACGGGCGTGGGATTTTTCACCGGGCCCGTGCAAATTTGCACGGGCTCTATCTATACAATTGCACGGGGACTTAATAAAATATCAAGTTTGATAACCTGAAATAAAATAAAAGGTGTTACAGTGATCTGAAAGTGTATTTTATCACTTTTTCTTACCCTATGTATTTATGTCCATATCACATGTATTCCCATTTTTTTTTAGCCACATGGTCTTAATTTCCAAGTATCATTACATATATCTCGAAACCTGCAATGTGAAGAAGGACGCGGGTCTTGGTTCTTGAGTTTCTTTTTTGGTTATCAAACTACAGGGTCGTTTCTTATCAGAGTGACACCAGTAGAGGGAGCTGCACTTCACGTGGCGAGGATCTCCAGGCACTTGGTTTCACGAGGTGGAATACACAATTGCCCCGCGTGTGTGAAAATTGTGTGGTCCAGAGATCGCCACGTAGATGGGGATTCTCAGTGTTAGACTAAGTGGCTAAATAAGAGTGATGTGGCATCAATACAGGATGTCCACTTAGATAGTACTTGGATGGCTTGGATTAATTCTACTAGATCTACACTAGATAAGATCTAGTTAGTTATGGCATGTTGTGTATAAATGCCAAGATATTCTCTGTCTTGTGTAAGCAACAAGAATGAAAACGATTTCCTATCTTTTGTCATTTACTTAACTTGGTATCGGAGCCATGGTTACCACCGCCATGAGTTCCACCGGAGCACCGCTTGAGTCCACCACGATACACACCACTCAAGCTGCAACTTCCGACATGCAAAGTGCAGCTTTGATAACAACCTCCATTGAAAGTCCTGTGTCCACCATACTCTCAACTCATCCTCAATTTATGGCAAGTTACACCTCCCTGCCTGCATTTCCGATCTCCTTTCCGGCCACCTTACCCCTGGCTATGTTTCAGGCACCATGCTGCCCGATTTTGGATTATCTGGCGGATCCTTTGGACCTCTAGCTTCTGCTCCGATTAGCTCTTCCTACACCGAACTTGCATCCGCAATGTTGAGATCTCTCTCAGGCCCGGCGACCGGTATGTCGTTCATGCCTCCTTTCACCGGGCAACCGAGTCAAGCTTGCATTTGTAAAACTTACGAGATAATTATCTTCGTGGAAATACACCATCCGCCTATAATCAGAGGATACAAGCTTGAAGGCTTTCTGATGGGTACAAAACCAAAGCCTCCAGCAGTGATTTTTGAAGGAGGAGCTGTCAAACAAAACTCAGTGGTTGTAGATCAATGGCCGACAACTGACTCACTGCTCATGGGTTGGTTACTAAGCTCCATGATTGAGCAAGCTCTACATGAGGTAATTGGTTGTTCTTCTGCATATGAAATCTGGAGTACGTTGGAAACACTCTTTAATAGTCAATCTGAAGCTCGTATGTTGGAATTTAAGAGTGCATTGACTAAAAATGAGAAGGGTAATAGATCCATGGCTGATTATATAGCCTTAATGAAGTCTTATTCTGATAAACTTGCTGTTGCTGGATACCCAATCTCCAAATCTGAGTTAATATTGGCAGTCTTGAGTGGTCTAGATAAGGACTATGAGTCAGCCATAGTTAATATCACAACTAGAGTGGGTTCTATGAACTGGCAAGAAGTCCATTCCCAGTTATTGACTCATGAACGTTTGGTGGCTAGATTTAATCCCAGTACTGGTATGGACATCAATCACCCTGCTGCTAATTTTTCTCAGTTTAATCCTAGGGGTGCAAACACTGGCTCAGATGTTAGGCCCCAGTATGGCGGAAGAGGAAGAGGGGGCAGAGGAGGTAGAGGTAGAGGTGGTAGAGGAGGAGGAAGAACTGGTAATCCTCAAAACATAAGTGTTTGTCAGCTCTGTGGTAAAAATGGACATACTGTCATAGAGTGTTGGCACAGATTTGATCCTAATTTCACTCCTACCCCTCCTACACCAAGACCTACAGGCAATCCTGCTCCAAGACAGATATCTGCATTGGTGGCCTCTCCTCAATCTGTGACTGACTCTTCATGGTATATGGATAGTGGAGCTACAAATCACATCACTGGAGACCTAAACAACCTATATTTGAGCTCTAGTTATAATGGTAATGATTCACTTGTTGTTGGAAATGGTGAGCAACTCAAAATTTCCAATGTTGGCAAATCTATTCTTCCTAATACTGATCTTAAACTGCATTCCATTCTTCATGTGCCTGACATTACTAAAAATTTACTCAGTGTATCTAAGCTCTCAGTTGATAATAATGTTATAATTGAATTTGATGAATCCTGTGTTTGGTGAAGGACAAGAGAACAGGGAAGGTGCTGCTCAAAGGAATGCTGGAGGATGGGCTGTACAAGATGGACATCCCAACTGAGAACCATAAGAGCTCTCTTCAATCCAACATGTCTGTGTCTGTAGTTGAGTCTAGACCTAGACAAAGTCCTTTTCAGTCTGTTAATTTAAATAAGGATCCCAACATCTGGCATAGAAGGCTTGGCCATCCTTCCCAGAAAGTCTTGAGTCTTGTTTTGAAGAATTGTAATGTCAATCTTAATGAAAATTTATCCTTTTGTGAGGCTTGTCAATATGGAAAATCTCATGCTCTGCCTTATTCTATGTCTAGTACTCATGCTCCTTATGTTTTTGATCTTATACACACTGATGTTTGGGGTCCTGCCCCTATCAAATCTACCACTGGTCACAGCTATTATGTTCATTTTCTTGATGATCACTCAAGATTCACATGGATATTTGCCCTAAAACATAAATCAGAAGTTTTCTCTGTCATCAAACAGTTTCTGTCCTATGTTCAAACTCGCCAACAAGCTGTTAAGTGTATCAATCAGGTGGGGGAGTACAGAACATTGAAACCTATCTTAAAGATCAAGGAATTGTGTTTAGACACCCTTGCCCCCCATGCTCATGGACAACATGGTAGGTGAAAGAAAGCATAGGCACATTGTAGAATCTGGTTTAACTCTTCTTGCTCAGGCCTCTATGCCCCTTACCTTTTGGTGGTACAGCTTTCAAGCTGCTGTACATCTGATAAATTCCCTTCCTACACCTGTTCTCCATAATAAATGTCCTTATGAAAGCTTATATCATATCAAACCAAAGTATGATATGTTCAAGGTTTTTGGGTGTGCCTGCTATCCAAACCTCAGACCTTTCCAAACCACCAAGTTTCAATTTCATTCCAGCACTTGTGTTAATTTAGGGATAAGTTCCAGTCATAAAGGGTGGTTGTGTCTTGATCCAAGTGGCAAAATTTATATTTCTAAGGATGTTGTGTTTGATGAAAGGAGGTATCCCTTTGCTGATAAATTCACACAAGGCCCTCACAGGTCTGTCATTGATAGTTCCCCAGATTCTGACGCTGTCACTTTATTTCATACCATACCTGATGCTGACCCTCAGTTGGATGTTCCTTCTATTCATGGTACACCCTCCACAGTGAGCAGCACCCCCCATTGTACTGCAAATTCTCCACCTCAGGTAAGTACACCTAATTTTCAGAGTCCTAATATGTTTGATGCTATTAGTCCTTATACTTCTCACACAGAACCACACACACCTTCCATATCTTCACTAAGTTCATCCTCTGTATCACCTCATACTCCTCATCTCCACACTTCCCCTATTTCTGATCATTCACATCATGATATTTCCCATTCAGCTCCACCCTCACCTGCACCATCTGCTCCTGAACCACAACCACCTTCTAAACTTCTCAATACCCATCCTATGCAGACTCGAGCCAAAAAGGGCATCTTTAAACCCAAACTTCTATCAGCAGTAGCTCACCATTCTTAACCTACAAGTGTCTCAGAGGCATTGACCAGTGCTCAATGGAAACTGCAATGGATGAGGAATACTCATCTTTACAAAGAAATTGTACTTGGACCTTGGTTCCTCCATCAGCTAATCAGAATCTTGTGGGAAACAGGTGGATTTACAAGTTAAAACTGAAAGCAGATGGCAGCATACTCAAACACAAGGCAAGACTTGTTGCCAAGGGTTTCAGCCAGACTTATGGGGTGGATTTCACTGAAACTTTTTCTCCAGTTGCCAAGGCACCAACAATTAGAATTGTTCTCTATTGCAGTGTCATATAATTGGCCAATCAATCAAATTGACATCAATAATTCCTTTCTGAATGGACCTCTGGATCATCCAGTTTACATGCCTCAACCTGAAGGCTATGTTGACCCTGTCAAACCACATTATGTATGCAAACTTCAAAAGGCTCTATATGGTTTGAAGCAGGCCCCTAGGGCTTGGTTTGAGGCTCTAAAAGGTCAGCTATTAGCCTGGGAGTTCTCTCAGTCTGTGTGTGATAATTCTCTGTTTATTCTGAAGACTACTAATCATATCTTGTTGGTTCTAGTCTATGTTGATGATATACTTATTACAGGCAGCTCCACTACACAAATCACCAAGTTTATCAAGATGCTGGATAACAAGTTCTCTCTCAAAGACCTAGGCCCTGTATCACACTTCTTAGGGATGCAGGTCACTAGAGATACTACTGGCTTATATCTTACACAAACTTAGTATGCTACCCAGTTGCTGCACAAGTTGGGATGTGACACTCTTGGCTCCTGTCCTACTCCTATGGTACCAGGAAAGAAACTAGATGAAAATCCTGGTGAGCCCTTTCAAAATGTTACCTTATATAGAAGTGTGATTGGTGCTCTTCAATACTTGACCTGCACCAGGCCAGACATTACATTTGCAGTCAATTACCTCAGTCAGTTTATGCAAGCCCCTGGTCTAGAACACTGGAAAGCTCTAAAAAGACTGTTGAGGTTTGTCAAAGGTACACTGAATCATGGTCTCCACTTCAAACCTTCTACTACTCTGTCTCTGTCTGGCTTTTACGATCTGTTTAGGCTGTCTCCTTTGTGGATAGAAAATCTATAGGTGGATACTGTGTGTTTCTTGGTGAATCATTGGTTTCTTGGAGCTAAAAAAACAGAATGTTGTGTCCAGATCCAGTACAGAATCTGAGTACAGGGCACTGGCCAATCTTGCAGCAGAAATGAAATGGATTACTTATCTACTTGGAGAAATGCAGATCATCTTGACCAGAGCTCCTACAGCTTGGTGTGATAACACTAGTGCCTCTTATTTAGCTCAAAATCCGGTCTATCATGCCAGAACAAAGCACATTGAAATTGATGTTCATTTTGTTCTAAATGAGGTGCTGGCAAAGAAGCTGAATGTATGTTATGTTCCTTCAGTGGATCAAGTTGCTGATTGTTTAACCAAGCCGTTGACTCAAACTCAGTTTCAAGTGTTTAAAGGCAAACTCAATGTGGTCTCCCCACCCTTGAGTTTGAGGGGGGATGTTAGACTAAGTGGCTAAATAATATAGTGATGTGGCATCATCTAGGATGTCCACTTAGATAGTACTTGGATGGCTTGGATTAATTCTACTAGATCTACACTAGATAAGATCTAGTTAGTTATGGCATGTTGTGTATAAATGCCAAGATATTCTCTGTACTGTGTAAGCAACAAGAATGAAAACGATTTCCTATCTTTTGTCATTTACTTAACTCCTAGTAGGGAGTCCCTAGGATAGAATTTTCCCGAACTACGACACAGTTGCACACTAGCCCGATTCGAGTAATTTATATAGGGGTATAAAACCCCCTCCCTCTGTTTTCTCTGCATTAATTGCAGATGCTTAATTTTAATGAAAATTAAATTTTAAAATAAAAAAAAAGTTCACATCGCAATTTTATTTTATTTATTATTTTTTTTGAATTCCAGAAAAAAGAAAATTAGTCAAATTTTCGAAAAAACAATTTGCGAGTTATCTTGCTATTATTCTATTCTCTTTTTTTTTTATTTTACTAAAGCTATTCTCATTTTCAGTCATGAATTTTTTTTATATTATTTTTTTTTATTATTTTTATTTTGAGAGGGAGTCATGAACTATTTTTTCCTTTATGATTTTACGTGAACATCTTTTAATACAGATCATGTCATAGGTGACTATTAGTGAGTTTCACGTAACTAAATATAAACGGGTGACGATAAAACCACGGAATAAGCAATCCGTAAAAAGATTTGCGCCACTCACTAAATTATGAGGTTAATGAAATTCGTAAATTGGTTTTTTCTGTTTGAAGGATAGCATAAAAACATATTCGAGTAAACATATTTGGTTTTGTCTTGAACCTCATATTCCTCTAATAATGCAGAGTGAGGGGTTGACCTAAAGCGGAATTGACCTCTGAACCGAATGATGTATTTTTATCTCAATTCTTATGCTTTTAGTGGCACTTTTATATCAAATTCATGTAATTATGTGATGAAATAGATCAAAAGTTGTAAATAAATTTTAATTATCTAACCCCATATTTTAGGCTTTTATGCCAAGTTTTGTTATCGGAATTATACGGGGTATCGTTTTTTGGCTTTGTTTTGCAGATACCCAGGTTAGAAATTAGTTTTGGAAGAGCTTGGAGTAGACCATCGAGCTTTAGAGAGGTTTCTTGTGGAAGAAGTTAAAGAATCAAGCCAAGATTTGAAAGTCGGAGCACGCCGAGTACACAGACGGTGGGCGCCGGAATTTGACAGTTGGAAGTCTAAGCATCATTTAATGATTCTGACTCTCCCAGCTACCTGCCAGAAACCTGCACACGCCGAGTGCACAGACGGCGGACGCCGAAAAGCCTGGATTTCAAGTTTTAAAGTTTATTCTTGAATTCATTTCAAAAAGAGGGAAAATAGATAACTCTTTTTCTAGACTTGAAGGCACTTCCACTTTCAAGGCTCTTCTAGCCAAAATTATCATAACTTTAGCTTTTAAATTGCAAGTGTAAACATTTATAATTCTTGACTTGATTCCTTGTATGAATTCTAGTTGGAAAATGTTGTAGCTTTTGGGATACACTCTCTCCATTAGAGTTTTTGAAGGTTGAAATGAAAGTTTTCCTCTTTCAAGTTGTTAGCTTGTGATTGGTATAATTCTTAGCCTTTACTTTGATTTAATTGTTCTTATTGTTATGAATTATAACCTTGATATGTTAGAACTTGTAACTATGAGTGGCTAGTTTCATACTAGCCAAGATAATGTGAAGTGAAGATGGATTCTTTTGATTGTGAATGAGTTGGTAGCTTTGCATTTGAGTTTCTTGTAATGTTGAGCCTTTTTCTACTTGATATTGTTGATAGCACTCTAGGAAGTAATTAACCCTAGTTTGCGCACACACACTTGGTAGAGACCGAAAGGGTATATTGAGTGTGGGAAAGGGGTAGAAGAATCGGAAGGTAAAACCGACCTTAAGAGGAATTTGGTTTCTTATCCGAGGGTAGCTTCGGCTTGTGTTCAAGTGCATATCATGTCGAATCATTAGACTTAGGGTACCTAAGTCAAGGAGGAGGCATAGGGTGATCTCATTCATTCGAAAGAAGGGGGATTGCTAGTTGAGGAACACACCGATCCACACTCTTGAGCATCTCAGGGACGAAGGAAGGTAGCCAACTCTATCATAGTTAAGAAAGTCCATTGGAACAAAGCATTGTCTTGGTTAGTTCCATTTTTCATTTGAGTTTAGTTATAATAAGCGTCACTTACCTTTTGCAAAAATTGCGACTTGGATCGAAAATATGAACCTAATCGGTGGTTAACCAATACACTCATTGTGGGATACGACCTTGACTCACCAACTAGGCTACAGTTAACCCGGTACACTGCCGGTTAGACTGAACACCCAGTAGGGACACGTCAACCTCCAATCATTCTTACTGAGTTGGTACGCATGAACAGTTTATAAGAAGAGAACATTCCCGTTTAGGACAATTCTTTATACTCATTACTAAAAGTCTCTATTGGTGATACCAGTGATATTTAAATCAAGTGAGACCTATTTGAAATAGTAAATGAGTGTTTGTTTTGACTTGTCATAGAGAATTTCACTCAGTTGTATTGACGCATTTTGATTAGCTAGCTTAATGATATGTTTGTGCATGACAACCATAAATCATAGGGGGAAGGGGCTACAAGGACAAAAAAAATAAAAAATGGGTCCAGAAGGACGTTACTACATGTTTTGTGATTAGAAATGACAAATTGATAATAAATGGACAAAAATACCATTTTACACATTAAACACGTAGTAACACTAGATAAAATATAGTAATGACCACGAAAATAATAAGTAATGATCCATAAAATGTCAGTAACATCCAATGGAAAAGTAAATAAAATTAAAAACAAGTAGTAACAGCCCGTAAAATATAGTAACGGCCAATAAACAAGTCGTAACAATCCCATAAAAATGTCGTAACATCCTAAAAATAAGTAGTAACAGACTAGAAACAAATAGTAATAGCCCCGTAAAATGTAGTAACGGGCAATTAATAAGTAGTAACAGCCCGCAAAATAAATAAAATTACATCAAAAAATGTAGTAACTTCTGAAAATTAATAGTAACAACCCTAAACCCTAAAGTTAAAAAATTAGTGTTATTTGTTTATAAGGACGTGTTTTGGTACTTAATTAGGCACTTAGGACACCCAAAAAAGATCATCGTTTATAAGGACAAAATAATAATGCTTGGACAAAATTAACCCTACCCGTCTCTAAACAAAAACGCCATCAGCTGCGCGGCTATCAAATACTCAAAGAATAAAAAAAGAAATTGAAGAGGGAAAGAACAGACGCAGCACAAACGATGACTTCATCTTTCAGCCTTAACATTGCGGTAACTTCATTGTCGAGGCGGCACTTTCGATTTCCTCTCTATCTACATCTTTGCAAATAATTTACATCATTGATTGATTTTTATTTTTCGATTTCTTCTTTGGATTTTCTACTTTTCTTTAAAGATAAAAATTGTTCATGTTGATTGACAAAGTAGTGTTTGTTGTAGAGCTGATTTTTCCCCCCAAAATTCAATTAGACGCTTAATGCTTTATGTGATTAGTGATTACCTTTTTCTTGGCTTTTGTTGGATTGCTACCGGTTCTGTTTGTGTGTATCCAAAAAAAAAATTTAATTCTTTTTTTTGGATCAATTACATGTTTTTATGGTCAAATTGGATATATGTTGGCATGCTGCTCTGTGGTGATCTTCTGAAAAAAAAAAAACCAGAAAAAAACGTGCTAGGCAAATTTTATTTCATAGGAGCTTTATTGAACAATATATGGTCTCTTATTGTCAAAAATCAATGTACTATATTTTATTTCATAGGCTACTTTTTCATTGTTTGGGCTTACATTCGACTGCTCTTTTTTTGTGCCTGCTATTCTTTGGAAAATCTGCTATTGTTGCTTCTTCGACTCATCTGTGCTTTGGTTTACTAGTGATTTTCTTTGTTGATGGCCCTGCTCGAGGTCCGATCTATCTTTCTTTGGTTTGGTTAGTTTGGGCCTGTAGTTTTATGGATTCCCTTGTCGTTGTTTATTTCTAGAATCGCTTAAAATCATATGCTCACTATGTGTAACTAACTTTCCCTAGTGAATTTAGTGCTTGTGTGGTTTTCCCTTTTGAGTTTTATGAGAATTGAGGAATTACCTAAAGTTTAGAATGAGTAATGATCCGGACACAACCGTTGTGACACAACGAGTGTCACATCATGTATCGACACCGTTGATCATGATGTAATAATGATCAATTAGTTTAACATGCATCACCTTGAAACAAAGAAAGCAAAGATATACGTTGATGGTGGGTTTGTGTATGATTTGGCGAGGTCACTGCATAAAATGCCAATGTCACTGCATAAATTGTTGATGTCACTGCATAAAATGCCAATGTCACTGCATAAATTGCCGAGGTCACTGCATAAAATGCCAATGTCACTGCATAAATTGTTGATGTCACTGCATAAAATGCCAATGTCACTGCATAAATTGCCGATGTCACTGCATAAAAAGTTGATGTCAGTGCATATCTGATTGCCGATGTCACTGCATAAATTGTTGATGTCACGCATATATGATTGCCGATGTCACTGCATAAAATGTTGATGTCACTGCATATATGATTGCCGATGTAACTGCATAAAAAATATGAATTAAGGTGAAAGATTTATGTTGATCGTAGTTTTATATCAAAAGATATAACCATTTGAAGTCGATTTTATGAAGAAAGTAAATCGATTTTATGAAATTAAGTCGGAAAAATATCAAATGTCATCATGGTGTTGTTTTATCAAATGTCACTGCATCCCGGTGATCATTGCATCTCGATGGTCTCTGCATCGCGGTGTCTCTGCATCGGGGGAGGCCACTTCATCGCGGTGTATCTGCATCGGGGGTGGCCACTGCATCGCGGTGTCACTTCATCGCGATGTCTCTGCATATATGATTGCCGATGTAACTACATAAATTGTTGATGTCATTCATACATGATTGTTGATGTCACTGCAGAAAATGTTGATGTCACTGCATATCTGATTGCCGATGTCACTGCATAAATTGTTGATGTCACGCATATATGATTACCGATGTCACTGCATAGATGATTGTCGATGTCAATGCATCGCGGTGTCTCTGCATCGAGGTGATCAATGCATCGCGGTGGTCACTGCATCGCGGTGGTCAATGCATCACGGTGGTCAATGAAAAAAAAGAAAAATAAATTTCACCGTAAATTAAATTTAAAAAAAATAAAAAGATGTCATTCAACGTCCAGGAAATAAATATTTAAAAAAAAAAAAAAAAACCACAAAACTTCCAACGTCCAATAGGAAATAAAAAAGAAAAAAATAGATATACATTCATATACATTCAGCGTTCTCCTTTTGCCGTTTTTTTTTTAAATTTTTTTTTTATTTTTATTTTTTATCTTCATTAAGGGTATTTGGGTCTATCTACCTAATTTTTGTCCTTATAACTAAGTGTTTGTTTTGGATGTCCTTTTTGCCTAAATAAGTCCAAAATACGTCCTTTTCAATAATTGTCCCAAAAAATTAATAGTAACAACCCTAAAGTTTCTCAAAAAAAAAAAAAAAAACTGACTGAAAAAGAAAAATACAGTGATCCGCCACCATCACGTCCGGCCATTAGCAATAATCGTCTCCTTCAAGTAACAGCCCCGTCGTCTCCTTCACAGCTCACTACCACCGGCGAGAAGAGAGAGAGGTGCCGGAAAATATGGTGCCTTTACATCTTCTAATGGCTCAGCGAGAAAATCTGGATGAAATCCCATATTTCATACCTTAAACCGCTCCATCGCTTCGAACAGGGCAGAGATCATGATCCTCATCAAATCTGCAAATCAATATTCGTTAAAAGCAGAAAATCAAATCGAAAAGGAAATAACAGAAAATCGGAGTATTAATGGAAAGGGTTCACCCTTTCATATTCGAATTACATCCTTCTCGTTTCTGGGTGAAAACATGTTGCAAAGACAAATCATATCGAAGCATTAGAGCCTTGAATAGTACCCGATAAAGCCTGTTAATGCGTTCTAATGCCTGTTTTTTTATAGAGGGGTGGATGCGGCTAGGGTTTTGTCTGCAACTTCCGGCGGCCATGAATTTTCCGGCGGCCATGAATTTTGTCTGCAACTTCTGGCGGCTAGGGATTCTGAACGCTGATGCTTGTTTTGTTTTTTTAGAAGGGAGTTATTTTATTTTATAGATATATAGAAAAATGGTGTTTTTGGAAAGTCACATAGGTTTTGTCCTGATTAATTAGCAATGTCCTTGCATCCTGATTTCTTTATTATTTTGTCCTTCCTGACAAAAACCTATAAATCATATTGATCTGATTTATATTTTGGTATAATGTGAACCGCATTGGATGTTGCATATAATGTGTCATTGTTTAGGTACATACATACATGCGAGCACTACAAAAAAAAAACAGTTTTTTGCTACATTATTGTTTGTCACACAACAAAAAAAATGTTGTTATATCCTTACTTTTAGCCATATGAGCGTGGCAAAAAAGTCTAACCAAGTGCTATTAGCCACACTTTTTGTGGGTGTGGCAAAAACTAGTGTAACAATATAATATTTTTTTTGTAGTGTGAGTAGCTCATTATACATTTTTGTTTTGATTTGCAAGATTCCTTTAAGTAAAATACTGTGTTGTTTAGGTACATACATACACGCGAGTAGTTCATTAAAATTAATGAGTCTAATTCGAACATTTGAAAATTTTAACTCTGAATATTTACGAGTTTTAATTGTATTACATTCCCTTGAGCCCATTCAGAGAATCCAGTATTGTCCCTATCTATTGCAATTTTGTAACTCTGATCAGGGTTACATAATACAATACATGGAATACCCCCTGGTACTTTTTTTTTCTTACAATACTTATCATTAACAGTAAAGTCTTTTTGAGCACCTAACAATTCTTTTTTGTAAGAAAAAAAATTGAAGGGTATATCGTCTACAATATTATATAGGGCGTTTACATCATAAGAAGAAAAATCTATACTTCCACAAAAATAATTATGGCAGCCCAAACTTCTAGCCTAAGTTGTCTTCCCTGTTCTGGTTGGGCCTTCAATTATCATCGACAGTGGGCGGTCCGGTTTGTTCTCCGGGTCCTGCAGGTGGAGGAGATGAACGATTAGTATTTAATGTATCCCTAATTTGATGATAATGTTCCATAAGGTCCATTAGGGTTATTTCATGTGCCCACTCGACGTTTCCTTGAGTTACATTTTCTGAACCTACAGAGGTGTATAGGTTTTCAACGCTTACCAAAAATAAATTCTGTTCAACCCAGTCTTTTAATTCCTGAGGAATATTTAAAAAACTAGTAAATCTGGGCTGATATTCTGGTTGAATATCAGGCCATCCTGAATTCTTTGCATATTCCGATTTCTTAGTTGGGTAGCCCGGATGAACGGTTGCTCTACCTGCACTCTGCAGGGGAAGTCGGTTTTGGATGTGGACTCATTTATTATTGATGTCCATATGTCATCCCTAGACTTTTTCTTCGACGTTCTATTTTCCTGGTATACCACCTTTCGACAAATGTCCCCCCTTTAGCGATGTAAGCTGCAACGTCAGCATCTTTTTGTTAGGAAATCACTAGTTTAACGCAGCAGAATTTAAAATTTTGATTTCCTTTTCTAGATCGTTCTTCGTTTAATGCAATAAACATGTTAAGTAGTTTGACGGTTATACCTTAGATGATCTACAAGATCGTCGCTTTGACCGCCAACGGAGAGTAGTTCAACGCGCAAGCCGCCCACGCGTCCGGCCTCTATCGCTAATCCACACGAAACCCTCGCGGAATCCTCCTTGGATTGCTATCGGAAAAACTCCGGCCGCTAGACCGGACCTTTTCTTCCTCACAAACTCACTATGGAGAGCTCTCTATTTTACACAAGAACTATGAGCTCTTGCAATTGTGTTGTACAAAAGAGCTTGACACCCACTTCCTTTTATATAGGAAGTGGCGCCCAATAGTAGTGTAGAGAAGAAAACCTTTTCTAATAAAATAAGGAAAATCAACTAGATTGATTTATCTCTTTAATTATAATTTATTCTCATCAATATCATATATTGATTATAATTATCTTATTACCATAAATCTATTTTTCAAAATCAATTAATATCTTATATTAATATTATGGTAATCTTATTAATTAAAGTGCACAATCCAAGTGTATCTTGTACACTCAAAAGTGGCGCCATATCCCAAAAAGATTGACTTCGGAATATTCTTTAATTAATCTAATTTATGTATATAATTAATATCATGTATTTTATTTATTCATAATAAATAAATACCACCATATTAATTTACCACTATAACCTTTATAGTCACAGAGATAAACTTTCCTTATTTGGTTATCAACTATAACCGCATTTTAATCCGACTCGATGTTCATATGTGTGTGACCCGATAGGCTTCGAATATGTTGGTCGTAGACACAAAGTGCAATTTACCAAAATGCCCTTTATACCTAACGATCACGGGATAGCGTCTAGCAGCAACACACCGTGACCCCAATTATCGGAAGAGTCAAAAGCAATGACTACTACCTTTCATGTGAAGCGATTACCGTGTAACTTACAATCCTATCGCTATAATAATATCCATACGATCGTATCTCGAAAGTGTCAATACATTGACGATCGTATCTTATAATCTGGATATCATGCTCTCTCGGAATAACACATTTACTCCCACTTTGCAAAGATTCTCGAGAGCTAGACATTCCTTATAAGAAGGCCATTTCGGATATTCAATCCCGATCATAGGATACGCGATTCCCGGACGACCAATCATGTATACTCCGCGATGCTTCAATATCATACCCAATCACTACCGCATGATCGCCCGTGGTTAGGAGAAATCTCAATAGTGTCAAAGCATGACAATCCACACCGTGATGCCATGAAGACTCGGTCAAAAGGATAATTACACAACCGCCACATAGTGTGACACTTAATGTAAGTTGGTCAATCTAACGTCGCATTCTCTAACACACGTCCACGCACGGTCCAAGTGTCCTACACTTCGATGAGCGAGATCTATCCCTACCTTCTAAAAAGTAGAAGACATCCAATACGTGCTAGTCTGATTATACTATCAATGTCCCATTTGATAATATGTAAGACTAGAGACATTTAAGTACCAACCTTGTTATAGTGATTAGAGATCTCATCAACCATAATCACTATCATGGTTTCTCTATCACATGATCGATACTAGGGACGTTACTATATATATACAACAAATAATATGAAGACAAACAATATATAATAACATAAGTGCTTTTATTAATCATAATAAAGTTATTACATGAACTAAATAGACTGTAAATGACCCGACCCGGTCGGATCCGGTCCGACCCGATTGGGTTTAGGACACCTTTCCAACAATCTCCCACTTGGCCTAAAGCCAATCACCCATATGCCTAAGCCCGTGCAAGTGAACATGTTTCTCATGCTTAGCTTGAGACAATGCCTTGGTTAACGGATCAGCTATGTTATCATCCGTGTGGACTTTCTCTATCTTTACATCTCCTCTATCTACTATCTCTCTAATCAAGTGATAGCGCCGTAGCACATGTTTGGACTTCTGATGAGACCTTGGTTCCTTTGACTGAGATATCGCTCCATTATTATCACAAGATGCAGGCACTTTGGACCTTCAATGGAGGAACCACACCAAGTTCGATGAATGAACTTCTTCATCCAAATCGCTTCTTTTGCCGCCTCCGAGGTGCTATGTATTCGGCTTCCGTTGTAGAGTCCGCAGTAGTCTCCTGCTTGGAACTCTTCCAGCTCACTGCTCCGCCGTTAAGCGTGAAAACAAATCCAGATTGCGACTTAAAATCGTCCTTGTCAGTTTGGAAACTGGCATCTGTGTAACCTCGTAATACTAAATCATCGTTTCGAAAACCAGGAACATATCCCTAGTACGCCTCAAGTACTTAAGGATATTCTTGATGACAATCCAGTGACCATCACCTGGATTGGTGGTACCTACTAGTCATACTAAGAGGTGCGAGACGCCTGGTCTTGTGCATAACATGGCATACATGATGGACCCGATTGCCCAAGCATAAGGGACTTTACTCATTTGTGCCCTTTCCTCCTCCTCTGTCTTAGGACTCATTCCTTTTGACAGTAGACCCTATGTGACATGGGCGGCAATCCTTTCTTGATCGCTCCATGTCGAATCTCTTCAAGATCTTGTCTATGTAGGTGGATTGTGATGCACCAAGCGACCTTTTGGATCTATCTCTATAGATCTTTATTCCCAGAATATAATTTGCCTCACCCAAGTCCTTCATTGAGAAGTTCTTGGATAACCAAGCTTTGACTGATTGTAACATAGGCACATCATTCCCATGAGCGATATGTCATCCACATAAAGCACTAAGAACACAATGGCACTCCCACTAACCTTCTTGTAAACACAGGGCTCATCTTCGTTCTTGATGAAATCAAAGCTGTTTGATTATCTCATCAAAGCGAAGATTCCAACTCCGAAGCTTGCTTTAATCCATAAATGGATCTTTGCAGTTTACACACCATCCTGGCGTCATTGGTTGTGAAACCTCTCGGTGTGTCATATACACTTCCTCAGGCGAGTTCCGTTAAGGAAAATTTGTTTTCACATCCATCCGCGATTTCGTAATCATGGTATCTTTGCAATAGCAAGCAAAATTCTAATGGATTTTAACATGGCAACAAAGCAGAAGGTTTCATCATAGTCAACTCCTTGTCTTTGCTTATAACCTTTGCCACCAACCTAGCCTTGTAGGTGGTCACGTTACCGTCCATGTCGGTCTTTCTCTTAAAGACCCATTTACACCCTATGGGAACTATTCCTTCAAAGCGGATCAACTAAGTTCCAAACTTGGTTGTCTTTCATGGATTCCATTTTCAATTCATGGCTTTAGCCATTTCTCTTTGTCGTGCCTTAATAGCACTTCCTCATAAGTTCTAGGGTCCTCATCTTCCATGAGATACACGCGAGTGTACCTTCGGGTTCACGGCGTTCCCTGGTGGATCTTCGAGGTGCTAGTGTGTCTACGGTAGAGGTGTGTGTCACATCCGTGTGTGGCAAGTCCTCTACTTCCATCAAGCCCGACTATTATCCGTAAGTGGTTCTCGAATTTCTTCAAGATCAATTTTACTCCCACTCGACCCTATCCGAATAAACTCTTTCTCCGAGAAAGTGGCTATCCCCGGCAACAAACACCTTTTGTTCCTCGGGATGGTAAAATTGGTACCCTTTGGTTTCTAGGATATCCCACAAATAGACATTTGTCGGACACAGGCTCTAATTTGTCGAGGCATCATCCGCTTCACGTAAGTCGGACAACCCCAAGGTTTTAGATGACTAGGCTCGGTTTTCTCTTAGTCCATACCTCGTATGGCGTAGAGTCAACCGTCTTTGATGGAACTCGGTTCGGTGTATAGGATGCGGTTTTAGAGAGCATACCCCCAAAATGATTTTGGAAGAAGCTGCGTAGCTCATCATGGATCGCACCATGTCCAACAAGGTGCGGTTCCTCCTCTCGCACACGCCATTCATCCTGTGGCGTTCGGGAGGAGTCCATTGAGTAGAATCCCATTCTCCTTCAAATAATCTTGAAACTCTCCATCTAGGTATTCTCCGCCTCGATCGGATCGAAGTGTTTTGATTTCTTTACCTAGTTGTTTCTCCACCTCACTACGAATTCCTTGAACTTTTGAAGGCTTGATTTAAACTTCATTAAGTATATATAACCATAGCGAGAATGGTCATCATTGAAGGTGATAAAATAAGAGTATTCTCCTTTGGCTTGAATTGACATTGGGCCACACACATCGGTATGTATGAGCTCAAGCAATTCATTGGATCTTATCCCTTTGCCCTTTGAAAGGTGACTTTGTCATCTTACCAAGTAAACAAGCTTCGCATGTATCAACGATTCGTGAATCGAATTGATCCAACATTCCATCTTTATGGAGTTTGGAAATGCGATTCTTATTTATATGGCCAAGTCTACAATGCCATAAGTAGGATTCATTCAAGTCATTTGTTTTGGCTTTCTTGTTATTTATATTAAGAACGTCAACATTCATATCTAATATATAGAGACCATTGCTAAGTATGCGATTACCATAAAAGATTCCATCACGTGAAAAGAACAACATTTATTCTCAAACGTAAAAGAAAATCCATCAACATCTAATGCAGAAATAGAAATAATGCTCTTCGTAAGAGCGGGAACAAAATAACGCTTATTAAGTTCTAGTACTAGTGGCTGGGCAATGAAAGAAAATAAACTCCTACGCCGGTAGCAGCAAAGAACACTTGCTCCATTTCCAACGCGTAGGGTCCTCTCCTTTCCTCGATCTCTAGTTCTTCTTAGTGCTGCATATTCAGTACAAATATGAGAACCACAACGAAGATCTAATACCCAGGTGGTTAGACTTAGAAGAAGTAATGTTGATCTCAATCATAAATATACGAAGTCGAAGCATCGTAATGCTTCTTCTTGGTACTCAAGAAGCCCCTGCGTTTCTCCTCCAATGTCCGGTCTCACCGCAATGGAAGCAAGCATCCTTGGATTTGTCTTTTGCTATCTTAGGCGTTGGCTTAGGTGCAAACCTTCGCCTTCTTGGACTTTTTTTTCTGGCTTTTGCCTTGCCCTTGCTTGAAGTGACCAAAGCAACACTTGCTTTCCCTTCCCTACAAAGTGCCTTCAAAGTAGTTTTCAACATGTTCAATAACTCCTTGGTGGAGCAATCTATCTTGTTCATGTGATAGTTCATCACAAACCTGCGAGAATGAGTCGGTAGAGATTGCGAGAATCAAGTCAATACTCAACTCTCGCTCCAACTTGTGGCCCGACTTCCCAAGCCTCTCTATGTACCCGATCATTTTAAGCACGTGTGACCCCATAGCGATCCAGATGCCATCTTACAACTAAACAGGGGCCTTCGAGACCTCGTACCTCTCGATGAGACCGAGAAGCATAAAGCTCCTTCAGTGTGGACCATGATAGAGTAGGCGTCCATGGACTCATCTTTGTTTCTGCGATTCGGGTGTCATAGAAGCAAGCATGATACATGTAGCATCGATCTTGTCGAGCAATTGCTTGTTGTACTTTCGACAACATCTGCGGCCGAACCTCTCGGGCTTTTCCGGTAAGGCCTCGCCCAAGACATAGCCAATCTTCTCGTGCCTCAAAACGATTTTGAGGTTTCTTTCCCAATCGAGAAAATTAGTTTCGTCAAGCTTGTTATCGATGATAAAACGAAGGTTCAATTTGTTTGACATTTTCTACAACAATAAATAAAAGATAGAATAAGTAAAAGCTCATGTATAAAAAACCCTAAATTTGCACTTAATGAATCTATAAGGTTTTACTCCCACTAGCCAACTATTCCCTATTGGCTTTCAAGAAAATAATTCCTTTAGTGGGCAAGATCCCATCGAACTACCCCGACCCCAACTTTGGTGATGGGCGAAAATAATTAAACAGGTGGACAACGATTTGTCGATCGTATCTTATACGATTCTTGTTGTTTGACCAGTCAACTCTTTGACAATATTTCATCTTATGAAATTAGCCAAACCCTTGCCTCTAAAATCCAAACGACCCCGCTTTGGCTGGTGGCCGAGAGAATTCTTAGTCGAGTCTTAACCCCAATATTCATGAGATCTCTTTCGATCATATCTCAATAACGACGATATACCCGAGGTAGGTCAACCCCCGCTTTGGCTGGTGAGTTGGGTCCGAACAAGGGCTCTTCACCGTCGTTATAATATGGGGAGGCAATTCCGACTTGATTTTTGATGTGGGAATAATTTTAAATTAATTCACTTAATTAATTTGGTTTAATTATGGTCTCATCTACTATGTGCATATTACTACGATATCATATAAAGTAAAACATACACAACATTCCGCGCATAAAATAACCGGTATGATCATGGACTTTTTCTCAAAGTGCGGTTTGAATACAAACCGACGAAACCGCGGGTCACAAACTAAGGGTATCTCGCAACCGCTAATAGGATCTTTATTTTTCAGACGCCAATGGGTTCTTTATTTCTCCTTGGTCTCGAACTTCTTGCTCCATTCTTGTTACATAATAAATAATTACACCCGCCGCACACGGGGAACTGAGGAATGGGATAAGTGCAAAAAAGTAAACTAGGTCACGTTCTTCATAACGGCTTCAGGACAATTTTCAAAAAACCAACATAAAGAAAACATTCCCATCTATCCTATTAATTCGAGTCCATGATCAATCGGGGTCCATATAATCACATTATATCTACACATCTAATCCATACAATTTTATCTTATGAAAAAGATTAAATTCTAATTTTAACTACTACTACTCATGCGTCTTTATTTTATCACATCAAATAATTAAATAACTTTTAATTAATTATATGATTTAACCAAAATTAAAATTAACATTTAATTTTAAATCGATTTCAATTTTAATTAAATTTGAACTATTCAAAATAAAATTAAAATTATAAAGTCTCCTATTTATTTCATTTCCAAAACTAAATTTAGCTTAGGCTCGCTTCACTTTCCAAAATCAAAATTTTGGAAGTGGCACAAGCTAAGCTATTCCAAATCAAATATTTGGAAAGGCCAAATAATTTTAGTTTAGGCGCAGCCACTTTCCAAAATCAAAATTTTGGAAGTCGCAACAAGCTAAGCTATTCCAAATCAAATATTTGGAAAGGGCCAGCTATTCCAAATCAAAATTTGGAAGGCCAATGTCCCATATGGTTTCCCAAATGGTCCAAACTATTTGAACCATTGGTTGGTATATATGACACAACTAAACAAACGAGATATCTATGCACAATAAAATATCACAAACGAAAGGGTTGATCTCCCCAAAGGAAGAGGAGAGCCGACGGACAAAGAGTACCGAAGGCCACCGCCGCCGCCGCCGCCGCCGCCGAGGATTTGGCGCCGCCAATCGGCCGACCTCATGAACCCTATATTTTTTTTTGTTTTAACGTTTCGCGATTTAAATCTTGCATCTATCGATTAAATACTACGCATTTAAATTATGCTTATTGCTTAAGCTCAAGTCGCCTCGATACCCTTTGTTAGGAAATCACTAGTTTAACGCAAATGAATTTAAAATTTTGATTTCCTTTTTCTAGATCGTTCTTCGTTTAATGCAATAAACATGTTAAGTAGTTTGACGGTTATACCTTAGATGATCTACAAGATCGCCGCTTTGACCGCCAACGGAGAGTAGTTCAACGCGCAAGCCGCCCACGCGTCCGGCCTCTATCGCTAATCCACACGAACCCTCGCCGGAATCCTCCTTGGATTGCTATCGGAAAAACTCCGGTCGCTGGACCGGACCTTTTCTTCCTCACAAACTCACTATATGAGAGCTCTCTATTTTACACAAGAACTATGAGCTCTTGCAATTGTGTTGTATAAAAGAGCTTGACACCCAAGTGGCGCCCCAATAGTAGTGTAGAGAAGAAAACCTTTTTCTAATAAAATAAGGAAAATCAACTAGATTGATTTATCTCTTTAATTATAATTTATTCTGTCAATATCATATATTGATTATAATTATCTTATTACCATAAATCTATTTTTCAAAATCAATTAATATCTTATATTAATATTATGGTAATTATTAATTAATTAAAGTGCACAATCCAAGTGTATCTTGTACACTCAAAAGTGGCGCCCATATCCCAAAAAGATTGACTTCGGAATATTCTTTAATTAATCTAATTTATGTATATAATTAATATCATGTATTTTATTTATTCATAATAAATAAATACCACCATATTAATTTACCACTATAACCTTTATAGTCTGAGATAAACTTTCCTTATTTGGTTATCAACTATAACCGCATTTTAATCCGACTCGATGTTCATATGTGTGTGACCCGATAGGCTTCCGAATATGTTGGTCGTAGACACAAAGTGCAATTTACCAAAATGCCCTTTATACCTAACGATCACGGGATAGCGTCTAAAGCAACACACCGTGACCCCAATTATCGGAAGAGTCAAAAGCAATGACTACTACCTTTCATGTGAAGCGATTATCGTGTAACTTACAATCCTATCGCTATAATAATATCCATACGATCAGATCTCGAGTGTCAATACATTGACGATCGTATCTTATAATCTGGATATCATGCTCTCTCGGAATAACACATTTACTCCCACTTTGCAAAGATTCTCGAGAGCTAGACATTCCTTATAAGAAGGCCATTTCGGATATTCAATCCCAATCATAGGATACGCGATTCCCGGACGACCAATCATGTATACTCCGTGATGCTTCAATATCATACCCAATCACTACCGCATGATCGCCCGTGGTTAGGAGAAATCTCAATAGTGTCAAAGCATGACAATCCACACCGTGATGCCATGAAGACTCGGTCAAAAGGATAATTACACAACCGCCACATAGTGTGACACTTAATGTAAGTGGGTCAATCTAACGTCGCATTCTCTAACACACGCCCACGCACGGTCCAAGTGTCCTACACTTCGATAGACGAGATCTATCCCTACCTTCTAAAAAGTAGAAGACATCCAATACGTGCTAGTCTCGATTATACTATCAATGTCCCATTTGATAATATGTAAGACTAGAGACATTTAAGTACCAACCTTGTTATAGTGATTAGAGATCTCATCAACCATAATCACTATCATGGTTTCTCTATCATGAGATCGATACTAGGGACGTTACTATATATATACAACAAATAATATGAAGACAAACAATATATAATAACATAAGTGCTTTTATTAATCATAATAAAGTTATTACATGAACTAAATAGACTGTAAATGACCCGACCCGGTCGGATCCGGTCCGACCCGATTGGGTTTAGGACACCTTTCCAACACTTTTTTTGCTATTTGAGTGTTGGGATGATACGATTGTATCCCATTTGGGTCTTTGATGTCAAAGTACCTATTGTCCCTAGTATCCAACTTTTGATTTAATTGTACTAGGCAATGCAAATGAGGCTCCCCATCAAGATGATTTTCTACTCTGCACTCTAGCATAAAAATGTCTAGGTCCTTTAGTAAATTAAATAAAAATCAAGGCGTAAAATGGGAATAATGGGGCAACGTGGGTATGTTAAAAAAATTGATTTCCCTGCAATCTGTATTGAGCAAAGTGAGGCATAGTTAGTTTTTAGAGATAGAATAATAGATAGAGAAAGAGATTGAGTAATAGTGTTTTTGAACTCTTTTCTTACAATGGTTTTGCGGAGGGACAGAGGGACTTTTATAGTGCCCTCTGATTCTGATTTTTAATCCTGGCCGTTCATGTGGCAAAACCAAATAATATTACAGGTTTTGCCACGTGTCGGCTTATGATTTGGTATTGGCTGGGATACAACTGTCCCTACCCACGTGGCTAATCATCATATACATTGGGAATATTCCCTTTTTTACTGTTGTACAATAGTGCCTGTCGGGTTACTTTTCACTGCTGATCAATAGTAAATGCGCTTTTTATTTTAACTTTTCTGCTTTAGCAACTATTGTTTCTCAAACAATCATTACATCCTTGGAAAAAACCCAGGGTTACTATTCAAAAATTGACCTTTTTTACTGTAGCAATTGATCGAAACGGTGAAAAATCCGCATTTTTTCCGATTAATTGTTCTTGTGTTGAAATTATTGGAAAAGCATCTACAACAGTATGGAAATTCCAATAGCTGAATCTGTTTCTGGTGATTATGAGATCGATTGTACCGATATAAAGTCGGATCTCTGCAGCTTGTATCTGTGAAGTTAAAATACCCTAGTTTTATTGACAGGGCATTCAACAAGATGAAGAATCTTTCTGTAATGATTGATAGTTGTCTCTTGATGTACAGACATCAATGCCCAATGAACTCCGAAGGCTGTGTTAGGGTTAGAGTTTTTGACAACAGACTATGCGAACCTGATTGCAAACATGCTAATATACCCAGATAATCATTTTCATGGATAATTGTGTTAAATCAATTATTGATTAAGGATTATATGACAGATCCACTAGAACACTTTGACCATTGTTCATCTCTCTCACCTGTAATGATTAAGGTCTAACTTAACATTAATGGACATGGGTTAATGACTAACTTAACATTAATGGTCATGGGTTAATGACTAAATTAACATTAAGGGATATGGGTTAATGACTAACTTAACATTTAGGTTTCAGGGGGAACACGGCATAGTTCATCATCTCCCCCACTTGCAGGCCGAGCAGCCGTTCATCTGGGCTACCCAGCTCAAAATGCAAAAAGTCTGAATAGTAGTTTCCAACTTCTTTACTACAATGGTTTTGCAGAGGCAAAGGCAAACTAGTCCTTCAAGTGACACGAAGATGTGTCAATAAACCGAGTCTTACACGTGGCAAAACCAAATAATATTACGAGTTTTGCCCGCCACGTGTCATGAGGGCGAAGGGTAGGCCGAAAGGCGTGACATAAGCCGCCATGACCTTTCTTTTCATCTTCTTACGTGTATTTACATAAATTTAATTCAAATAATTATTTTTTTCAAAAAAAAAAAAACTTTTGATATGTTGTTCAGTGAAGAATTCTAAGAATGTTTGTAGTTGAAAGTTAAGGCTAATTCGATGTAAATTAATTTATAAAAATTATTTACCATTTTCCTCTCTGTGTATTTTCCTTAACTATTCACCATTGACCAAGTCAACATTTTGATTCCGACCTCCGATCGAAGATCCGTCCGGTTCATTCGTTCCAAATGGGGGGTAATTGCAAGACCTTAGTCGCTTGCACTAACGTAGCTTGGTCTTGCGTGCAGAGGCACATGAAATCACCATGATCCAACGGTTGGTCTGAGAGAAAATCCAATTTCAATTTTCATGAACAGTGTGTTGTCAACAGTCAAATTTACAGTCAAATGTCTCTCTCAACAATGACTCGTTCCATCACTATTGTACTACAGTAAAAGGTAATAATGATGAGGAAATTGATGAATATTTTTCTTACTCCATTTTCTGAGAAAAGCACTTTATTTGTCCTTCATCAATTTCCTCATCATTATTACCTTTTACTGTAGTACAATAGTGATGGAACGAGTCATTGTTGAGAGAGACATTTGACTGTAAATTTGACTGTTGACAACACACTGTTCATGAAAATTGAAATTGATTTTCTCTCGCATCAACCGTTGGATCATGGTGATTTCAAGTGCCTCTCGCACGCAAGACAAGCGACGCTTGTGCAAGCGACTAAGGTCTTGCAATTACCCCATTTGGAACGAATGAACTGGACGGATCTTCGATCGGAGGTCGGAATCGAAATGTTGACTTGGTCAATGGTGAATAGTTAAGGAAAATACACGAGAGGAAAATGGTAAATAATTTTATAAATTAATTTACAACGAATTAGCCTTAACTTTCAACTACAAACATTCTTAGAATTCTTCATCGAACAACATATCAAAAGTTTTTTTTTTTTGAAAAATAATTATTTGAATTAAATTTATGTAAATACACGTATGCGATGAAAAGAAAGGTCATGAGCGGTTACGCCACGCCACGGCCTACCCTTCGCCTCATGACACGTGGCGGGCAAAACTGTAATATTATTTGGTTTTGCCCGCGTGTAAGACCGGGTTTATTGACACATCTTCAGTCACTTAGAGGACT
Organism: Gentiana macrophylla; assembly: GCA_026214975.1. NCBI lineage: Eukaryota > Viridiplantae > Streptophyta > Magnoliopsida > Gentianales > Gentianaceae > Gentiana > Gentiana macrophylla. Next base: position 121,692,401 of record CM047809.1, on the reverse strand, counting down.
AGTTTGCCTTTGCCTCTCGCAAAACCATTGTAGTAAAGAAGTTGAAACTACTATTATTGATTTTTGCGTTTTGAGCTGGGTAGCCCAGATGAACGGCTGCCTTCGGCCTGCAGTGAGGAGATGATGAACTATGCCGTGTACACTTCTCAAACCAAAATGTTAAGTTAGTCATTAACCCATATCCCTTAATGTTAATTTAGTCATTAACCCATGACCATTAATGTTAAGTTAGTCATTAACCCATGTCCATTAATGTTAAGTTAGACCTTAATCATTACAGTGAGAGAGATGAACAATGGTCAAAGTGTTCTAGTGGATCGCTCATATAATCCTTAATCAATAATTGATTTAACACAATTATCCTGAAAATGATTATCTGGTATATATGTGATTGACAAGACTCAACACCGAGCCGGGCGGCCGCAGCTTATAGATTGTATAATAAAAGCCCCGCTTTTTAAGTTAATCATATACCCGGATCATAGCGGTGGGGAGACTATTCATTCTTTGGTGAGAAGATGATGAATAGTGCATATCATGTGAAGAAAATAATGATGAGGAAATTGAAAAAGGACAAATAAAGTGCTTTTCTCAGAAAATGGAGTAAGAAAAATATTCATCAATTTCCTCATCATTATTACCTTTTACTGTAGTACAATAGTGATGGAACGAGTCATTGTTGAGAGAGACATTTGACTGTAAATTTGACTGTTGACAACACATTGTTCATGAAAATTGAAATTGGATTTTCTCTCAGACCAACCGTTGGATCATGGTGATTTCAAGTGCCTCTGCACGCAAGACCAAGCGACATTAGGGCAAGCGACTAAGGTCTTGCAATTACCCCCCATTTGGAACGAATGAACCGGACGGATCTTCGATCCGAGGTCGGAATCGAAATGTTGACTTGGTCAATGGTGAATAGTTAAGGAAAATACACAGAGAGGAAAATGGTAAATAATTTTTATAAATTAATTTACAACGAATTAGCCTTAACTTTCAACTACAAACATTCTTAGAATTCTTCACTGAACAACATATCAAAAGTTTTTTTTTTTTGAAAAAAATAATTATTTGAATTAAATTTATGTAAATACACAGAAGCAGATGAAAAAGAAAGGTCATGAGCGGCTACGTCACGCCTACGGCCTACCCCCTTCGCCTCATGACACGTGGCGGGCAAAACCTGTAATATTATTTGGTTTTGCCACATGTAAGACTGGTTTATTGACACATCTTCAGGTCACTTAGAGGACTAGTTTGCCTTTGCCTCTGCAAAACCATTGTAGTAAAGAAGTTGGAAACTACTATTCAGAATTTTTGCGTTTTGAGCTGGGTAGCCCAGATGAACAATTTGCTCGCCTGCAGGTGGGGGAGATGATGAACTATGCCGTGTACACTCCCCCTGAAACCTAAATGTTAAGTTAGTCATTAACCCATATCCCTTAATGTTAATTTAGTCATTAACCCATGACCATTAATGTTAAGTTAGTCATTAACCCATGTCCATTAATGTTAAGTTAGACCTTAATCATTACAGGTGAGAGAGATGAACAATGGTCAAAGTGTTCTAGTGGATCTGTCATATAATCCTTAATCAATAATTGATTTAACACAATTATCCCTGAAAATGATTATCTGGGTATATATGTGATTGACAGTACTCCAACACTGAGCCGGCGGCTGCAGTTATAGATTGTATAATAAAAGCCCCCCGCTTTGAAGAGGCCCAATGAATTAGCATTCAGAGGTCCAGTAATTGACATAAAGTCTAAAATTTTCAGCAGAGATAATGTTGATGTATGGCATTGTGGGTTTAAAAAACCCACTCTAAGTCATTGTCTTAGTGCTCGAGCTGACCACATTGGAAAGCCCAAGGCTATAACATGTGGCCCTGGAGATGCGTTTTCAGATAGCAGATCATCGTTTAGTCATTTGGAGAGGCCCAGTATCTGTGACAACGCAAACAAGCCCTCATCTTCAATTAACTGTTTATCTCAAACAGCTTGGCTCTAAAAATGTTGTTGGCTTATCAACAGTGCTGAGATCCAGCCCAACTTTCGAGAGGAAGATGTGAAGAAGAATCTTTTGGAAGCGAGTAAAAATAAAATTAAATTTGGGATTGCGTGCACGCAAGCTTAAACCAACGTGTATAAGTATACTCTTTTTGACTGTTTAGTCTTTCAGTCATTGCATGGAAGAAATCTGTGTAAGTTATAATTTGTGGCTTATTATCTGTTTATTCACAACGTTGTTAAATTTAATAACTGTTTTAAATGGGTTCACGTATATTCGATGTGGACGAATATCCCATGAATTGGGAAGGGTTAAGAGCGATGTGCGTAGATCTTTGGATTTCGTCACAATTGGCACACTTAAGGGCATGTCAAGAGACAGGGAGAAATTTGTCATCAAGGCCCTTTGTTCATGGATCGAGGAATCCGTTTTCGTTAATGCAAAGGTTGGCTAAATTTCGTCTTTGTTAACCGCAGTTTAATAAAAGCGAAGTGTAAGTATTTTATTAAAATGAAGCGAGGTAGATGTTCAAAGTTTGAGTTATGTCAACATCAAACAGGAAAATGAGGAGTATCTAGCAAGCACCGGGAGGAATGCGTATGCAAGTTTAAAGAGGGAACATTTGGAGCAGCTCTAGATATTCTTACAGGCCTCCACTAGAGAGACACACTTTTTTTTATAAAAAACCTTTTTAGGCGAAAAGACTTTCTCGAGAGGAGATTGTTAACAATTCATGACAAACTTACAATTGAAAACACAGGTGAATGTAAGCTCTTGAATAATATAAGTCAAGAGGACTAGTTACGATCAGAGGCTTGGACATGATATTAATTTGTATGGAATTAATATTAAGGGGAAGGTTCATCTTCAGGTGTGTGAGCCATTAACGGGTCTTCATGTTATATGGTTTTTACTTGTTGATAAAAACCTAAAGCTACATCATCGTAAAATTTGAAGATGCAGGATGTTTTCGACATTTATCTTTGATGAACCCTCTATCGCTATGATTAAAGAGGAGATGATGTAGATGATTCAGGGTTTTAAGAAGGGTGTTTTTGGCTAACAAAGGAAGGAGCTAATTCAAGTGGTCGGAAAGAGCAAGTTGTAAAGAATATTGCAACAAAAAATATGTGTTAAATATGGTGGTGCAACCACGGCACTATTATTGATAACATTCATGAGAATGCTTTGTATTTATGTGTCGCTAGTTCTCGTGAAAGGTACATTAAGAAAGAATGTGATTATCTGTCGAATGTATTTTTACGATTAATAAATAAATTTTGTGAATCAAAGAAGTGTTATATAATCTATTACTGCAAAGATCTCGGCCCATTGGGTTTAATATAATGGTTCTTTTATTTCTAATTGTATTACATTCCTTGAGCCCATTCAGAGAATCCAAGATTGTCCCTATCTATTGCAATTTTGTAACTCGATCGTGGTTACATAATACAATACATGGAATACCCCTGGTTTTTTTTTCTTACAATACTTATCATTAACAAATAAAGTCTTTTTGAGCACCTAACAATTCTTTTTGTAAGAAAAAAAAAATTGAAGGTATATAAATCTACAATATTATATAGGCGTTTACATCATAAGAAGAAAAATCTATACTTCCACAAAAATAATTATGGCAGCCCAAACTTCTAGCCCAAGCTGTCTTCCCTGTTCTGGTTGGGCCTTCAATTATCATCGACAGTGGGCGGTCCGGTTTGTTCTCCGGGTCCTGCAGGTGGAGGAGATGAACGATTAGTATTTAATGTATCCCTAATTTGATGATAATGTTCCATAAGGTCCATTAGGGTTATTTCATGTGCCCACTCGACGTTTCCTTGAGTTACATTTTCTGAACCTACAGAGGTGTATAGGTTTTCAACGCTTACCAAAAATAAATTATGTTCAACCCAGTCTTTTAATTCCTGAGGAATATTTAAAAAACTAGTAAATCTGGGCTGATATTCTGGTTGAATATCAGGCCATCTGGAATTTGCTGCATATTCCAGATTCCTTAGCTGGGTAGCCCAGATGAACGGTTGCTCTACCTGTACTCTAGACAGGAAGTCAGTTTTGGATGTGGACTCATTTATTATTGATGTCCATATGTCATCCCTAGACTTTTTTGCTGACGTTCTATTTTCCTGGTATACCCCCCTTTCGACAAATGTCCCCCCTTTAGCGATGTAAGTTGCAACGTCAGCATCTTTTTTTGCTATTTGAGTGTTGGGATGATACGATTGTATCCCATTTGGGTCTTTGATGTCAAAGTACCTATTGTCCCTAGTATCCAACTTTTGATTTAATTGTACTAGGCAATGCAAATGAGGCTCCCATCAAGATGATTTTCACTACTGCACTACAGCATAAAAATGTCTCCAGTCCTTTAGTAAATTAAATAAAAATCAAGGCGAGAAATGGGAATAATGGGGCAACGTGGGTATGTTAAAAAAATTGATTTCCCAATGATGTCAGATTGAAAGCGGTCATGAGGCATAGTTAGTTTTTAGAGATAGAATAATAGATAGAGAAAGAGATTGAGTAATAGTGTTTTTGAACTCTTTTCTTACAATGGTTTTATGGAGGGACAGAGAGGACTTTTATAGTGCCCTCTCGATTCGATTTTTAATCCTCGCCGTTCATGTGGCAAAACCAAATAATATTACGAGTTTTTGCCACGCGTCGGCTTATGATTTGGTATTTGGTACGACAACCGCTCCTACCCACGTGGCTAATCATCATATACATTGGGAATATTCCTTTTTTCTTTGTTGTACAATAGTGCTCTGTCGGGTTACTTTTTTCACCGATCAATAGTAAATGCGCGCTTTTATTTTAACTTTTTCGCTTTAAAGAACTATTGTTTCTCAAACAATCATTACATCCTTGGAAAAAACCAGGGTTACTATTCAAAAATTGACCTTTTTTCTTGTAGCAATTGATCGAAACGGTGAAAAATCCGCATTTTTTCCGATTAATTGTTCTTGTGTTGAAATTATTGGAAAAGCATCTACAATGAGATGGAAATTCCAATATTTGAATCTGCTTCAGTGATTATGAGGCGATTGTCTTGATATAAAGTCGGGATCTCATAGGTTGTATCGTGAAGTTAAAATACCCTAGTTTTATTGATGGGCATTCAACAAGATGAAGAATCTTTTCAGTAATGATTGATAGTTGTCTCTTGATGTACAAACCTCAATGCCCAATGAACTCCGAAGGGTGTGTTAGGGTTAGAGTTTTTGACAACAGACTATCGCGAACTGATTGCAAAAAGCAGTGAGTTTGTTTTCCCAAGATATCTTCTTTGTTTAAATATGACCTATTTTGGAAATGCCTATGCCAGTTTAAATGACAAGAAATGTCCTTGGTCAATTACTTATGTTTTGAAAAATGCTAATATTAAGGCTGATGCTAATATTCGAAATCAGCCGAATTCAAACATAATCAAACCGCCGTTGTGAGCCGATTTCGAATATCACTATTTTAAATGGTTAATCAATTCTATAAATGAATATTTGATTCGACTCGAATCATTTAAGTTTTCGGTATAAATACGAGTGTTGTTTAGGAGAGCCAATCGGCTACTGTGTGAAACCCTCATTCTACACTCCGTATGGCTGTTATAAATTAACACTCCCTATGATTTTCATGAATCTTGAGGCAAGAAAATAAGTTAACTTTATTTTCTAAACAATTTTCCTTTCTCTACTCCAATCTTCGGCTCATCTCTCTGACCATTTAATGCTTCAGATCATAACTCCGACAAGCAACTTCCGGCGAACCCTCTGTTGAAATCCGGAGCAAAAGGCCCAAAAGACAATATCGTTATCTTCAGTGTGATAAACAATTTTCCTTCTCTACTCCATTCTTCGGCTCATCTCTCTGACCATTTAATGCTTTAGATCATAACTCCGACAAGCAACTTCCGGCGAACCCTCTGTTGAAATCCGGCGCAAAAGGCCCAAAAGACAATATCAGTGTGATCGGGGTGGCATCACTTGCTTTCATCGTGTGGCTTGCTGGCTTGCTTATGTTTCTATTATCGTTATATCAAACCAAGGGTTCAGGTAATCAGTCAACGGACTTGTTTGCTTTTACGTATCTTCTTAATTACAACTTATTTATAATTTTTTTTTTATAATTTTTTTTATTTTTATTTTTTTTAATTAGAAACTGGAGGGAGGAGAAGTTTGGAACGTATCTTCTTAATTACAACTTATTTATAATTTTTTTTTAATTAGAAACTGGAGGGCTTGTTTATAATTTTTTTTTTAAATTCTTTTTAATTAGTAAAAACCGGAAGGAGGAGAAGTTTGGAACGCAAAAGTAAAGTCGCAGTAATTGTTGGATTCGGTATATTGATGGCCACATGCAATACTGCCACCAATGTGCTAGATCACTTGGAAGATACATCCACAATCCAACGGTTCATACCGGCTAGTCTTGATCTGGGGTGTCCATGGTGATGATGGTGGTGACATTACTCCAAGCAATGGTGCATTTTTGTATGAACTCTAAGATGTCTTTGCGGGCGTGTATAGTGTTTGGTTTTTCGGTTGGAATATTTGCAACTAAGTTGGTAGCACTCGTGCGTGTGGAATCCAGAAAACCAATTTTACGGTACTTTGTTGGGGCAATGAGGTCATTCTGTACATCTCTGATAGTATTTGTTCCCATGTAAGTCTTTTTGTTTGTTATTACTCCTCTTTTCATAAATATATATAAATAATAATTTTTTTTTTCATTTTTAAATCATTACAGCTAAATGCTACCAGAGAGGCTAGCCTGCTGATGGAGGCGGAGCTACCAGAGAGCCTGCTGATGGAGGCGGAGAGCAATGGCGGACATACATTCATAGCCCACCCGGAATTTTTTTCTTATTATTAGGTATATAGCAATTATAAAATCCAGCCTATTAGCCCACTAGTTCTGCCAACTAGTTCAGCCCTCTCTTTAGGAAAAACACTTACGTATTCAAAAACGAGGGGATAGTATTCAAAAACGAGGGGAACAAATACTATCAGAGATGCACAGAATGACCCCATTGCCCAACCAAATACTGTAAAATTGGTTTTCTGGATTCCACACACGAGTGCTACCAACTTAGTTGCAAATATTCCAACCGAAAAACCAAACACTATACACGCCCGCAAGGCTGACATCTTAGAGTTAATGCGAAAATGCACCATTGCTTGGAGTAATGTCACCACCATCATCACCATGGACACCCCCAGATCAAGACTAGACTAGCCAGTATGAACCGTTGGGTTGGGTTGTGGATGTATCTTCCAAGTGATCTAGCACATTGGTGGCAGTATTGCATGTGGCCATCAATATACCGAATCCAACAATTACTGCGACTTTACTTTTGCGTTCCAAACTTCTCCTCCCTCCATCGTTCAGTTTCTAATTATAAAAAAAAACAAATAACTCATTGTTTTTTGTCGTCCTCTTCAGCGGCAGGCAAAAGAGCAGAGCAGGCAAGCAGCATAAATCAGTTTGTTCTGTGTTTAATTTTTGTTCTATGTTTAGGGCACTAGTTCCCAAAATTAATTTGAATTTGGAGTGAATTCCTGCCTGATTCAATTTGCATCAAAATATTTGTTCTGTGTTTAGGGCATCTTTTGGTGCGTTGATGTATGGTGTGAAATTAGGTGCTGTAAATGCTATTTCGATGGGCCATTTGATTAACCAAGCTTACTAATTTTTTCATCCACATAAAGCTTCCTTAAGTATCTTAAATCCGGTTAAACCCCCCACTTAACCCCTTAAACCCCTCGAAACGCATGAACCCCTTAAACACCCCCTTAAAAGCTTCTAAATTGTTGTTTTTGTAAAAAGCTCATCTAAGAAAAAAAATCAACCTGTCTTATAGTCTATAGAGGTCATTTCCCCATTTCTTTCGATGCCATCGGTCCGATTGTTGGGGTGTTTTTTCAAGACAGAGTAGATTAGGTATTAGAATACTAAATACATGATGCTTTGTAAATAAGTTATGTTATGTAGTTTGGCCTCTGAATTACATCCTTATTAATAACGTGAGCGTGAGCCTATGTCGGTGTCTTATTAGGGATTATCTTTGAGAATGGTACTAGTACAGTAGTACTCAATTTCCTTATAAAATTTACTAAAAATGATATGAACCATACATTTTTATAAATAAAAAAATTGAAAACCAACAAATCAGAAATACCTCATCCTTTGGTCTTGAATTGTGATTTTTTTTATATAAATCAAATGATGTAAATTATATTTTTTTTAATCATCTGTAGTCAACTATTCAAGAGGAAGAGGTATAAAATTCAAATTTTCATCGATAAAGTCAAGAGTTTAAACAAAACTCTTGGCCATAAAAGAATTGTTAATAGATTTTTGAAGGGAAATTGGCTGATGTTGTGCTTGGATTTGACACTCTTGAGCCTTATTTGGTGAGTTTCTTCTTTTCTATTTGCTGGATTAACCATGAAGAATTTTTTTTTTTTTGAGGTACCATGAAGAATTTGGATGCTTGTTTTTTATTCGTTTGCGAATCCATGATTGATGCATTTCATATTTGATATTGATCAGAAAGGCGTGGCTGTTGGTCGGGTAGCGAATCGGATTAAAGATGGGAAATTTAAGCTGGATGGTGTGGAATACTCTTTGCCCATTAACAAACCACCCAACATCCTTCATGGTATGCTCAAAGTTTGAATCACTATCATTCTTTGTTTCAAAAAAGCTGTATGGTTGATGTCATTCGTTTATTAGTTGCATGTTTATCATTCACTGTTTAAAGAATGTTGGAATCTTTCAATGTTGTAGGTTTAGCAGTATGCATCTTTACCATTCATTGTTTCGAAAGTGTATTTGTATCTTTTAGTTTTCTATGCAAGGACAGAGCTAGGATTTCAACTTGGGGTGGGCTAATAGACTATATTCAGATAGTCGGGTGGGCTGAATTGACAACTTCAATGTCCTTGGTTGTATGTATAGTAGTTTGCATCCTTATCATTCACGGTTTCAAAATTGTTGTATCTTTCAATGTTGTAGGTTTAGTAGTTTGCGTCTTTATTGATCACTGTTTTGAAAATTTTCTATCTTTCAATGGTGTATGTTTAGTAGTCTGCATCTTTATCATTCACTGTTTTGAAAATGGTGTATCTTTCATGTTTCTTCGTTTAGTAGTCTGCGTCTTTATCACACTGTTTCAAAATGTTGTAAGAAACTAGTTTGTATCTTTATCATTCACTGTTTTGAAAATGTTGCATCTTTCAATGTTGTATGTTTAGTTTGCATCTTTATCATTCGTTGTTTCGAAAATGTTGGTATCTTTCAATGTGGCATCTTATCACACAGAGTTGTTTTGTTAGCACGATGTATGCATGATTCGATGCAAATAAATCATTTCTGTTTGCATTCCTTGATTCGATACTCATGTCTGGTTCTAGCATCGATCGTTCATTGACCCCGTCTTTCCATTTTCTAAAAAAACATATTATCTCTCTGCTTGTTTGTATATACGCCAAGCGTATGAGAAAGGTTTAATCTAGTTTTGTTTGTGTACTACCATTTCGTTTTGATTTTTCTTTGAAGGTGGCCACAAGGGTTATGATAAGGTTGTTTGGGATGTTGTGCAACACAAAGAAGGTCCAAATCCATCCTTTACATTTAAGTACCATAGCCGTGACGGTGAGGAAGGTATGTGAAACGTGTCAGAATCTGTATAACGTATAATTTGAATAGAGAATCTGTATTTTGCACAATCTAAATAGAGCCTCTGCTGTTGATGTTTCTTAATTGATCCACAGATTTGCCTTGTTTTACGGTATCTACTGCAAGTGTTCTTAACTATTTTTGCTTTGCAATTTTCGAGACAGGTTACCCTGGAGATTTGACCTTAACCGCGACCTATACGCTAACATCCCCAACCTCGTTAAGGCTCGACATGGAAGCCATACCCGAAAACAAGTCGACCCCAGTCAGTTTAGCTCAACATACTTACTGGAACCTAGCAGGTCACAACCATGGAATTATTCTCAACCACTCCATTCAAATATTTGTAAGACACATCACTCCTGTGGACGAATACACTGTCCCAACCGGCGAAATCCTACCCGTTGAAAACACTCCGTTCAACTTCACAACCGAGAAGATCATTGGTAGTCGGATTAACGAGGTCGGGATTGGGTATGATCACAACTATGTTCTTGATAGTGCTGATGAGGAGAAAGAGGGTCTGAAGCACGCGGCGAAGTGAAAGATCCCGGAAGCTCTCGGGTTTTGTATCTGTGGACAGATGCACCAGGAATGCAATTCTATAGAGCAAATTATGTGAATGGGATTGCTGGAAAAGGTGGGGCTATTTATGGAAAACAATCAGGGGCATGTTTGGAAACACAGGGATTTCCAAATGCTATAAATCAAGAGAATTTTCCTTCTATTGTTTTTAGGCCCTGGAGAGAAGTATCAACATAGTATGTTGTATGAATTCTTGAATGAGTAAGATGCAGTAGTTATGATTAAAGGAGCCTCTAATGGCACCACACTCGGGGTGTGATGTTCAACGTTCTAGAGGTTGAATGTGGACATTTGATGTCGAACCTCATACTTCGTGTCCCGAAAGTAGGATGGGTTAAAGTAGGATGGGTGTGGTGCCACTGAAGACTCCGGTATAATTTTAACTATATTTGATGTTTCATTTCATCTCCAGAGGTTCGTCCCTTGGAAAGTCGAACCTCAAACAGTTTTTATGTTTCTAAATTAATTTTATTATTTATTACTACTCCTTTCGTTCCTTATTAACCGAGAACCGAGGTGGTTGCCATTTTTTTTTCTTCTCCTTTAGACCGGGGGTGATTTCATTTTCAAAGCAATATTAATGATATTTTTTCACTATTTATTGCCACGAGCGATTAAATATAAGATTGCATTAATTATAACAAAGGGTTCTTCAATCGTTTTGTTAAACTCAAAACATTAGCTCATCTTGATCCTGAATCTGTTGGAGAAAAAGCCCTTTTTGAAGGGTTGAATAGTCAACTTTAGTGCGATTTACGGATAGACTCCGATGTATGTCATATAGAGTTAATGATGTCATTAAATACTCCATAAGGAGTAGATGATGATGGCTTTTGAATCACTCGATTCGGATATCGGGTGAACGGTAAATTAACGCCTAAAGTTGGTTGAAAATGTGTTGGAGATAAGAGTTGAATGAGTCACCTCAACTCATTCTCCCACATTGGAAAGATTGGAGACTTATGCCCGTATAAGAAGCTAGTGTATTCTCTTATAGATGTGCCCAAGAGGCATGCACTTTTTGTGCAGGAGGAGGACTTAGATTATTCCACATGCGCGCGCGCGCCGGCGCCGTCCGTCCGGCTCGGATCGGTTCGGTTCGGTTCGGGTGTTACTATTAATTTTTTGGACAAAATTTCTTTATGAAATTTACCATAAATTAATCTTGGAATATTATTGTGTTATTCGACCAATCAGAATTCATTGAGTCGTTCGACCAATCAGAATTCAGACGACACATCATCCGACCAATCAGAGGAGTTGATTATTTCGAAATTTCGCCCCAATGAATTTTCTTGCGGGAAAAGTCGGCCATTACTTTTCCAAGGGGAAAAGTTTGATGATGTGTCTCGGCCAATCATATTTGAGTATTGGTTCATCCTCTCCACTATATAAAGAACCCCGTGGATGAAAGTTTATTCATCGAATTTTCTCTTGTGTCTTTCCACCACAAAGAAATCACCATAGATCTAGATATTGAGTCGAAGAGAAGTCGGAGCACTATGTAAGTTCGCGGAGCTCGGATTTTTGAAGTGCCTCTAAATCCGAGACGTAAAGCCGTTGTATCTTGGGAGGCGATTCTACGACTTTAAGTGGCACCATACTGAGAAAGATTTATCTTAAGGATAGAGTTTCATACTCGCTTTCGGTTTGTCATTTATTTATGCATTTTATATTGCTTTACATTCAAGTCGGATCAGATTGTGATAGTTTAAGCTGTTAGATCTTAATCGTCATTAGATCTATCATTTACTTGTGTTGATTTATTAGATATAAACCATAGTTGCTTTGATGTGTTAGATTACATTATAAAACTAATTTTTAATTTCGAGTTTTATTTTGTGCATTTAATTATCCGTAATTTCAGTAGTGAATTACGGATACATTCAGAATCATCATTTCACACACCATACACTATCCCAACAAAGCTTAAGACAAATTGTAATCGTGGATCGTGTTGAACCTATTACTTTTCAGATCTGGTCGAATTATCGTTAGTTATTTATTTCTTTGATCGATGCGATCTTACCTGTGGCTGAAAACTTGCATACAAGAATGTTCAGAGACCAATTTCGATTTTGACTAGTACAATGGTAATTGAATACAACAATGATATATATTGTTTTACACTTCGTGGATATTCTGTGGCGTGTTTAATTGTATATATGCGTCAAGTTGGCCCGGATACTTATTGCTTTGACGTAACAGAGTGGTTATACGGCAAACTAATTTTATCTCTTGTCAATATATGTGAATATATCTCCGTGCCGTATGCTATTCAAGTTGCAGGTAAAAAGGTTTGAGGTCTCGGCTTTCGAAGCACTTTGTGATCTTTGTTACTTTTGGTTAATTTATAACATGTAAGGTATTGACATGAGTCAAGTATGAGCATATGGTTTGTAAAACGTATATTGTTTTGAGAAGGAAAAAAGAAAAAGGAAAAAAAAAACAATTTATCTGTTTGATTTTGGACGCAATTATGCTAAGCTGTGTTGATCTCGTTGCCTATATAGCAATCATAGCAAACCTTATGATTGATTGCGCAAAGGGCATTGTTGTAGTATTTCTTCTACCTTGTTAGATGTAGATTTACATGGCATCCATTATTTGCGTGATTTTTGGTTCAAATAATGCTCAATACTGTTTATTTAGTATTTATATTAAGTAAGTAATTATGGTACATAATGTATTAGTAGTTTGGAACAATCAATTTATTGAGTATAATTTGTATCCTCATTTTGTTCCGACTTCTGTTTGTGAGTAGAATGACTTGGTTGCGTCATTTCATTGGTGGGTAAAGAATTGAACAATTGACCACACGTTGATGTTTTGTTACTGCAAATAAATTTGTTAAAGGTGGTTAATCAAGTCTGTGTGCAACTTGCTTAAGAACATAGAATTGTATATCCTAAATGCCTTATAGACGGTGTGGTAATATAGTGATGGTCCATTTGTTTAGTGTAACTGATCATATGTTATACACTCGGATCAATTCTGTGTCAGTGGTATAAAATTTTATTTGCAGTACGTGGTGGTATCTATTGTTAAATCATGGAAGTTGATTTCTTTGATGTTGTTTGTGGTTTCGATTTCAACTAACCCAGATACTGCGAATTTTGTCGATCTTCTGTTATTAGACAGAAATGAAAGGATACACCGAGGTGAATCCAACCTTGATTGTGTCTTTTGTGACACAAGTGTACGTACGCCTCCTCTCAGAAGACTAGACGTAACACCAATGACCGGTTAATCTCATCCCTTGGATGGAGAAATTCGGTGGTGCAACGAACAATGTTTTGAATGATCAAACCGGATTGATCATTTTGTTGTGATGAAACCGCCATGCATTGAGCCAAGGAGATGCTACATGAAGAGCCGAGTGAGATTGGCTTTAAGATGCGCTTATATGCTTGAGTAATCTTGCTTGTGACATCGTGACTAAGACTTGAAAATTTCAAATTCGTTCATCTATTAATGAACATGGTGTTGTTACCAAATTTGAAATTTGATCCTCATCCTGAGTGTCTAATATGTGTTGAAGCCATGTTGGCTAACTCGCCGATAGACCGGTAGAAAGGAACACATAACCTCACAGATTCATGCAAACTAGAGGTGATAAAAAGTATAATGTTACTTTTATTGAGTATAGCACCGAACTATTATGATAAGGCTCGTGGTGCCTTGATGGTTGTCGTAATGAAAGTGAGAATTAACATAGCAAACGGATGAGATGTATCCGTAGTGATTGTGGGTGTGAATATGATGTATTGTTTCATGAGTCTTGCTAAGGGCCCGGCATCATTCATCAAACAACTACACCATACACACCTCAATCAAGTGGTATTGCTTCGTGCAAGAACCGAACTCTTAAAGAGTTGATGGATGCTATGTTGATAAGTTCGAGTTTACATCGAGAACTGTGTGGGGAAGATGTCCTCTCAGCTGAAGTCATTCTCGAACAACATCCCTTCAAAGAAGAAGGGTGCTACCCCATATGAACTGTGGAAAGACTACAGATTCTTGGAAATGTGGGGGTGTTGGCTAAGGTCGAAGTGCCTAAACCAAAGTGAATGATAGGATCTAAAATCATTAGTGCCTATTGTTTTTGGTGCATAAATCAGACATCAATGATGTACATGAACATGTCGTTATCGAGTCTAAGAATGTGGTGTTCCTTGCAGATATCTTTCATTGTAAGGAAAGTGTTAAAGAAGAAGGAAGCGTGAGTAGGCGGACATATAGAGAGTGGTCCTCAAGAAATTGAGGAACATCGTCTTAGTAAGAGGCTAGGACTTCCAAGTCCTTTGCTCCCGATTTTCGACTTATATGGTAGAAAATGAACTAAGGACATATCTTTGAGGCAATGTCTACTCTGAGCTCCTTTTTTGGAAAGAGTCTGTAAATAGTGAAATACAATCCATCATGCTAAACCACACTTTGAAGTGGATGGAAATAAACCACTCGAGTGCAAGTGGATCTTCAATGAGAAGTTAAAGGTTGATGGATCTATTGTAAGGCATTGTTGGTAGCCTGAGGGTATCGACAGAATGCTTTGGCGTTTTACTCACCGGTTGTGAGAATTACTTATATAAGGGTTCTCGTCGGTATAGCTGGAGACTATAACCGGAAATCCATCACATGGATATTTGTGGTGAGTTGAAGGAAGATATGTACTTGGAACAACCCGATGGGTTCATAGTTTCAGCTAAGAGAGTAAGGTGTGTAGACTTGTTAAGTCTCTCGTGGCTTGAATAATAGCGAACAACGGCATATCAAGTTTGATGAGTGTCATGTTGTCAAGTGGGTAGGATATATATATGTTTGCATTAAGAAACACACCTATGTGATAGTATGTCTACATGACATGCTAATAATCGGAAGTACTCGTGAGAGTATCATGAATCTGAAAGGATGTTGACAAGGGACTTCAATGTGAAGGACACGAGTTCTGCAGATGTAAGCACTCCACTTGACCTAAGTATGCACTTAGTCAATAATAGAGGTGAACCTGTGGATCAATTGAGATATTCTCAAGTGATTGAAAGTCTGAGGTACATAACCAATTGTACACGACCAGACTTAGCATGTGCAGTGAATAAACTGAGTAGGTTCACGAGTAATCCAGATCATAATCAGTGGAAAGCCTTAAATAGGTTGTTGAGGTACATGAAGTACACTATGAGTCTGGGATTACGATATATGAGATATCCAGCAGTCTTAGAAGGATACTGTGATGCGAATTGGATATCAGATACGAATGATTCGAAATCCACCAGTGGATACTTATTCACGATTGGTGGTGGTGCTGTGTCCTGGAAGTCTACCAGACCAACGTGCATAGCTCATTCCACAATGGAAGTTGAGTTAATAGCCTTGTATAAAATTTTGGAGTAGACATTAAATGGCTTAGGAATTTCCTTGAGGATATTCCATACTAGTGGCTGCTATCAGCATACACTATGATAGTAAGTTGACTATAGGAAGGGCACAGAGTAGCATGTATAATGGTAAGTCTCGACACATACGCTGTAGACACAATACCATTAAATAATTGATCTCTAATGATGTGATTTCCATCGATTATATAAGGTCGAAGGAGAATCTCGCGGATCCGCTTACAAAAGGTTTAGCTAGAGATCAGATGTCAATCTTGACAACCGGAATGGGGTGAAGCCTATTACGCATGTTTCCTTGTAGTGGCAACCCAACCATGTTATTGGAGATCCCAAGATCATGGTTCAAAAAGGACAACTAAGCTATTAGAGCAGTCAAAGACTTGCCCATTCGAGAGAATAAAAGTGCTATCTGCGAGAGGTATGAGGTTAAGCGAAGCTTTTAATGATTCCTATATCTTGATATTCAAGTGGGGTAGGCGTAATACCCTTGATAGGAGGTCACTATGTAAGTGCGAAGTGGGCCGCTTCGTGAGAATTTTGAGGCTTGAATTCTCAAAGCACTTTCGAAACCAAGTGTTGTCCAGGGCGAGACGGACACAACCATGAGAACCGAAAGGTGCTAGGGAAATATTGTGTGAGTGCTATTGTCTTGGTTTACACTAAAAATTTGAACAGATTCAAGACCTAGTTCAGCGATTAGCGAGTAAATCCGATAAGACTTCACTAAGGCGGGTTCAAGGCGAAGCTACCTCTCCTGATGCAATATTCTTCCGTCTGACTTCTCTTCAGAGTCTGCATTTGCATTTGCATTAATTTTCATTCATGTGGGGGATTGTTGGAGAAAAAGCCCTTTTTGAAGGGTTGAATAGTCAACTTTAGTGCGATTTACGGATAGACTCCGATGTATGTCATATAGAGTTAATGATGTCATTAAATACTCCATAAGGAGTAGATGATGATTGGCTTTTGAATCACTCGATTCGGATATCGGGTGAATGAGAAATTAATGCCTAAAGTTGGTTGAAAATGTGTTGGAGATAAGAGTTGAAGGGAGTACCTCAACTCATTCTCCCACATTGGAAAGATTGGAGACTTGTGCTCCATATATAAGAAAGCTAGTGTATTCTCTTATAGATGTGCCCCCGAGGGCAAGGCACTTTTGTGCAGGAGGGAGGACTTAGATTATTCCACACGCGCGCGCGCGCCGCCGCCGTCCGTCCGGCTCGGCTCGTGCTCGAGCTCGGCTCGGATCGGTTCGGTTCGGGTGTTACTATTAATTTTTTGGACAAAATTTCTTTATGAAATTTACCATAAATTAATCTTGGAATATTATTGTGTTATTCGACCAATCGAGAATTCATTGAGTCGTTCGACCAATCGTAATTCGAGACGACACATCATCCGACCAATCGGAGGAGTTGATTATTTCAAATTAATCATATTAATTTCCCAATGAATTTTCTTGCGGGAAAAGTCGGCCATTACTTTTCAAGGGAAAAGTTTGATGATGTGTCTCGCCAATCATATTTGAGTATTGGTTCATCCTCTCCCACTATATATAAAGAACCCCACATGGATGAAAGTTTATTCATCGAATTTTCTCTTGTGTCTTTCCACCACAAAAGTCGATCATATAGATCTAGATATTGAGTCGAAGAGAAGTCGGAGCACTATGTAAGTTCGCGGAGCTCGGATTTTTGAAGTGCCTCTAAATCCGAGACGTAAAGCCGTTGTATCTTGGGAGACGATTATGACTACCGTGGGCACCATACTGAGAAAGAATTTGTCTTAAGGATAGAGTTTCATACTCGCCTCGGTTTGTCATTTATTTATGCATTTTATATTGCTTTACATTCAAGTCGGATCAGATTGTGATAGTTTAAGCTGTTAGATCTTAATCGTCATTAGATCTATCATTTACTTGTGTTGATTTATTAGATATAAACCATAGTTGCTTTGATGTGTTAGATTACATTATAAAACTAATTTTTAATTTGAGTTTTATTTTGTGCATTTAATTATCCGTAATTTCATTAGTGAATTACGGATGCATTCATAAATCACTCTCACACACGTATACACTATCCCAACAGAATCGTGAGTTGAGAGTGCTTTCACCGTCAAATCGAAAGACTGGATTCAACAAAACCTCCAGGAGAGTACTTCGGATAATACTGCCTCCTCGGAGAGTTGGTCTTACCTTTTTACGAAAGTTATTCACGGTGTTTGTATCGGAGAAATAGGATGATTGATAATCAAGACAGTCGAGCATTTTTAAAACAAAAACATTAACTTATCTCCTTAATACGTGTGATTCAGTTTTTTGGGGGATTTTTTGTATTATAGAAAAAAAAAGTATGTTTCTCCTTTTTGCGCTGGATTCACATATAGCAAAGCCGATTGTGGAAGTTATCTGAATGCGAAATTTGGAGTTGCTATTAAGTTCAAGCTCCCCCAGCCAGGAAAAAAAAGAATCAATGAATTTTTGGTTATCTGCTTTCCTTTTCTTTCACTGTCATATTACATTTTTTCTACTTTTTGGGTCTGCTATGTCACACAAGCGGTTTTCTTTTTGAAATTTCAGAGTGTATTGGATTTATTCAAGCAACATTAATATTCCTAATTTCTTTTGTAGATATACAACTTCTCTTCTGTGTTCCGTTGTTGCTCTCAGAGTTCATTAGCCGTTTTTATTGTTTGGGGCACTACAAGTTTCCCTTTTATTTTCAGGCACTTCTATTACACCGAAATTTATAGTTTTTGAATTGTAGAGTTTCATGATCTGGACCCTTCCCGGTGCATAATTGGTGTCAGTGTCGGATTCATTCTTTCTGATCGTTTCCTTTTGCTTCAGGAAGATGATTTAGTGGAGGTAAGGATAGCCGATAGCTAGCTGAGATTTGCTGTATGATAGTAGACTTTTCAAAGTTGTAAAAAGTCTTTTATTGCCAATAAGATTGATTGCACCCATGGTTGAACCCATAGGGCAAAAATGACCCTTAGGCTTATTGAAAGGAGGCGGTGATGGTTTTGAGAGGTTAGATTGGATAACAAAACTGATTGTAAAATAACGTGAGAGGAGCGAAAGTAGTTAGTTTTTTGTGGGCAAAGGGTTTGCTTTTCAATTTTGGAAGCCATGCCATGACAAGATGTTGAAGTAACTGTATTTTTAGAAATAGACCCTTACTGATCAACTGCTAATATGTTATGTAGGGAGCATTGTGGAGGGTGCTAAGGTTTAAGAACGGGAGTCGAGAGTTTAGAGTCTCGTGCATTTGCATTAATTTATGTATATTTATGTTCATGTAGAGGTTATGAGCATTGTAGCTATAACTTTCTTTTGGCTGATTTACTTGCTTCTTGCACAACTTTGCCTTGACTTACTACTACATGCTCCTTGGCTATTATGTTAGGTTGCCAGTATTTCTGACGTCAATACAGGCAAATTTGAAGGTAGATTACCTACAGGTGTCCGGATGAACTCAATCAAGTCAGAGATTGTTTCTAAGGATGTGGCAATAAATCATGCGAAGGTTCAGGGTGATGAGGTAAATAAGGTAGTGCAAGATAATTGTGAACTGAATCATCGGTCTTCGCCTGTAGTTGTTTATAAATCTGAAAACCAGGAAATGCAAACCCTGTCCGAGAAGAAGATATATGCTGATTGTTCGATTAATAGTGCTAGAGTTAGTGATGCTGCTTTTGTAAGAGCGGAAGCTTAGAGAGAAGATAGAAATAACTTAGTAGTTTATTTCATTAAGAGAAAGCTTAGATTACAAGGAGTGGAGCTGTTTGTTTATATATACACAAACAGTCCAATAAAGCAGAAAAGCAACTAGCCGTTGGGCTGTCATGTCCAACGGCTAGTAGGACTTTCAGTCCCTTATTCTAACCCGATAAAGACAAGGATCTAGGGGAATAATCAGCTAACATAATTAACTAAATTAAGACCACTAAACACACTTAAGGAGGAGCATTAGATTTAACATATTCTAACAGCTTTTACTGTGTTAGAACCTTGTACTCCGGCTGAAAATGTTAATAGAGGCGTTAAAATCGAGAATAATTGTCAGAGAGATGATGCTGCAGATGATGTATCATCATCTGTTGCACATCATCAACAATCTAGGATTCATAAAGGAAGTTCAGAAGATATTTCGGGTGCCAAGAACAACAATTCCAAGGATGAGCCAGTATTAAAATCTAGTGGTTCAATCCGTGGTCCTTCCAAGGCCACCAATGGTGATTCTAGCTATATGAAGATTCAGCTGGCAAACTGAAAAAAAACTCTGAGAGCAAAGACTATGGTAATAATAATGCTGTAAGTGAGGTGATTAAGAGAGAAGGAAGCCCCGATAATAGACCAAAGATATTGTTGACAAATCTTATAAGATCGTCCCATGGTTCTATAACGAAATCCACACAGACAAAAAAAGGTTCTTCATTCGTCAAATTCAAAGAAGATATTAACAGACGACTCTAGGGAACCTAGTACACTGTCACATGTGCCAACCTTATCTGCTTCCCCGCAACATGCAGATGCTAATAGTTTGCAACCCGAGATTGCTTCAGATGTAGAAAAGAAGGTCAATGGTTCTGTTTTATCCCAGAAGGTTGAAAAGACTAATCAACCTATTCCCCCGATGTCATCGTCTAAAGTAAGTGCAAGTCTTGCACATGTAGCTACATCTTCAAACTCTCCTGCTGCAACATTAACTGACGAAGAGGTAGTAGCTGAATTACTCATCTTTTGTATGTATTATTACTATTATTGTTGTCATCATCACCATTTTTGTCGTCAAGTATTATTTGCTTTCGTATTCTACTACTACCTCCATCCCACTTTTTGGGAAAAAATTGTCCCATAGAAAGTGTCACTTTGGAATACCAATGCATAATTTAATGCTTTTTTCCAAAAGTACCCTTAGTCTACCATTTGTTTATTGCACTCATTCATATCCCCAACACAAGCATTTATAATGAAGTATAGGGTATATATATGTCAATGTAGTACTAAAACACAACTCATTAATTGTGTTTCTTAATATGTGTGATAAACTAAAAAGTTGACTCTTTTTATGGGACGGAGGTAGTACTTTTATCTTTCTTCTTCGGTGGATATACTGTCGTTTATTTTGTTACGTACGGAAACAATCTCTTTTATTTTTTCTAACCATTTTTGGGGTTTGGGGAACACCTACTACAGCTTTGCATTATTGTTGCATCAAGAACTTAATAGCTCTCCTAGAGTTACTAGAGTGCCGCGCATGCGGCATGCCGGTAGCGTACCTCAGTTATCATCCCCAACTGCGTCTAGTATGATGAAGCGAACTTCTAGTGCCGGTGGGAAAGAGCATGGCTTGGTTAGTTTGTTTTTGCTATGCATTTATTTTCCTTTATTTTTCAAGTTTCAAAGTTTTTTTTTTTTTTTTTAAATGGGGAAGTTAATAATATTACAGGCTCCTAGACGAAGAGAGAAGGAGTTTCCCAAAGATGGTTTGCGGGATGGTGATGATGAAAATAAGAGGATGGAGTGGACCCCTTCTTCTTTATCTGATCAGGGTGGTGGACAAGATTCAGGCTGGACCGCGAAAGACTTTAGCAATGGGTCAGCAGCAAAGGTGGTGTAGTCTGCATAAAGAGTACTAGTGCAGTTACTGCACCTTCCACAACTACGAGCAGCTCTCCTGTTGTTGAGGCAACCGAACATCCTTCTTTTGCTGTAAATAGACCTCCTAGAAATCCTTCTGATGATAGTATGTGCACGCGCTCCTCGTACCCTTCCAGGTCCTTGCCCAAATCAGCTTTCTTAATATCACTGTGATTCAGTTCCTTCCTTTCTGTACTTTAAGGATATATGAGTAAACATTTTTCTTTCTCTATCATTCTTCATAGATGTCTTTCATGTCATCTATCTAAGTTTTATCATCTTGTTTATGACCCTTCTCTTTTACATGCTTGAAGTCAGAACATTAAGTGTATATAATAATGTTCTCGTGACTCAGGTTTGATTGCTGAGATTATGAGCAAAGGACAACGCATGACATATGAAGAACTCTGCAATACGGTTCTACCGGTAAGAAATTAAATCACAGGTTCGATGTGATGTTAGATTTTTCGTAAGCTGATGTTTTTCTTTTGATTCCTGCAGCACTGGCCCAACTTAAGAAAACAGGGTTAATTTGATTTTTAGTCCTCTAACTTTACCAGTTTTTGTAAATAGTCCTCTTTTTGCTCCGGTAGCATTTTTAGTCCTATAACTTTCTATTTTCTAGATTTTTAGTCCTTTTTGCCAATTCATCACCGGAGCTCCGGCGAAGTGTATAAAAAGGACTAAAAATCCAGAAAATAGAAAGTTATAGGACTAAAAATCCAGAAAATAGAAAGTTATAGGACTAAAAATTAGCACTTCGCCGGAGCTCCGGTGATGAATTGGCAAAAAGGACTAAAAATCCAGAAAAAAGAAAGTTATAGGACTAAAAATGATACCGGAGCAAAAAGAGGACTATTTACAAAAACAGGTAAAGTTAGAGGACTAAAAATCAAATTAACCCTAAGAAAACATAATGGAGAGCGTTATGCATATTCAAGCCATTCACAAGCTGTTCTTGATTGCCCGAGAAACCGAAATGAGTGGGCCTGTTTGGTTGACCGTGGTACTAAGGTATGGTGCTTAAATTTGTCCTGCAGTTTCTAATATGAAAAAACCTGTTTCTTGAGCACATATCATTTTTTTCTTACAAAGAAAGCTTGATAGAGTAACCCCCCTCCCCCCTCCCCACCTCTCTCATAATTTGGAATGATTTTCTTGTATGCTACAAAACTATCTCGACACTGGCAGACTTGTAGACACTAATGCATGCACACGATGTGTGTCTTGATTTGATCGAACCAAGAGATTTGCTTATTATTCAAAAAGATTATGTATTTCTACTTTTTGAAACGGCTTTTTGCAATCTTGAAGCAGACAAGTGTAGGAAGGAGGAGACGTAAGCCTGTTTCAGACCTCCCTGAACTTGATTCCGAGGATAATGATGATGATAATCGAGACAAAACTGGCAAGAATCACAGGGGTAGTAAAAGTATCACGTCATGCCACGAGGAGTTCCCCAAAGGTAATAATAAGAGGGAAGCACGAAAGTGGAGTCAGAAAGGAAGAGGGGCCGTAGTAGGACTAGTAGTAGGCGTAGGATTGAGGAATTTAGTGACGATGAAGCCGTATCATTTTTGAGTTCTAGCGATTTACGAGGACGACGCCTTGAGTGGAGGATGATGAAATACGAGACGAAGCAAAGGCCTCGAAAAGAAGCTCAGATGGGATTTAGAGCCATGTTCAAAGGTTACCCCCCTTTTTGTAAGAGGTTAACTAGAGCTTGTTCTGTTGTATTTTGCATGGTAGACATCAACAACTGTGAAATGATTTTAGTAAAGGTTTGCCTAATTGATATAGAATTTGACGTCGGTGGTTTGTATAGAATTGCATTCCCGGTGCATTTGTCCCCATATTCAAAACCCGGGATTTCTGTCAGTTTCGTCACGTGCTTCAATCTCAGTATATGGACAAATGCACCATTAATGGAATTCTATACTGCAAATTATGTGAATGGAATTGTTGGGAAAGAGGGAAATGCCTATAGGATATACAATCTTGAAGAAGAGATTGAGAAAACTAAGCAGGGGGAAGTGTCAGATTATTATACAAAACTCAAATCATTGCTGTACTTGGTTTTGAAGCCTATCCCCCGTGTACTTGCCCTGCACTACAAATCATCAGGGAGTATTATAACAATGCATACACTACAAGATTTGTCAAGGGTCTAAATGGCAGTTACAACAATGTAAAGTCACAAGTCTTGTTACCACCGACCATAACCTACCGTACCACTTCTTACCTACCACCAACCACCCTTTACCTTACACATCATCCCGTGGCACCTTAATTTTCCACCCATCTTATCATCTTAATTTACCACCCACCTTATCATACTACACCTTACCCTGGAACACAACCATGCATGCCCTACCCGATGATAACTCACCTAAATTCAGCCCTTATGGAAAAGTGGTGGACGTTTACATCTCTGCCAAACGAACAAAGAGAGGTAGCAGGTTTGGCTTTGTCAGGTTCAAAGATTGCTCTCAACCTGATGCGTTAGAGAAAAAGTTGAACGAAATTTGGCTGGGGACATACAAGCTTCGAGTCAACAAGAGCAAGTTCAAAAGGGTGAAAAAGGATCCCGTGGGAGTTCTTTTGACAGCAGAGTTCCATATGGCACGAAACGTGGAGGAGGTCGTGACGCCAATCGGGTAGCAGGCAAAAGTTACAAGGACCATCTAGCTGGGGGGGATGGAGCTCAACATCCAGTGGAGGCAGGCATTGAAACCGTTGTGGAGACGTCAAAAGATGTTGCTGCTCACTCCTCTTTTCACATCAGTTTGGAACACTCTAAAGATGACTGGCTCTCAAAGTGTATTGTTGGTGAACTCAGGTATCAATCTCTGCTAAAAACATTTCTAAGCTCCTGAAAGAAGACAATCTAGAAGTGGTTTCTGTGAAGCCTTTTGGCGGCCGTCGGGTTCTGATTGAATGCAACTCTGTTGAGGATAGAGATAAATTACTTTCCTCAACTGATTGGTTCCATCAATGGTTCTCGTGGGTGGCACCATGGAATGCTAAATTTTCCTCAGTCGGAAGATCTGCAAACCTAAAATGCTTTGGAGTCCCTGTTCAAGCTTGGAGTGAGGAAAGCTTCAAGGCTATCGGAGATTTATGGGGTGAAGTGCTGGAAATTAGCCAAAGTACATTACACAAGTCTGACTTGGAGTGTGGAAGGTTGACCATTTTAACGCATGTATGGAGACCTATTTCTCAATCTATCACAGTGGAAATTGCTAATATTACCTTTGAAGTTTTTGTGCTAGAAGACTCACAACAGCAGGAATTTTCTGATCCTTTTAAAAGGATGGCCTCAGATGAAGGAAGCAGAGTATCATCCTCCTCGGAAGGGTATTGGTCCGATTCCGTCGAAGGAGAAATGGCAGAGGATCTCCGGTCGGTGTTCTCCGGTGGTGAAGATCACGTGACAAAAGAAGAAGGTGCATTAATTGTTTTTGCAGGCGCATGTGAACCCTCTGTTACCTTGGACGTCAAACAGACAGCGGTCAGCAAACAAAATCAACTTTTGTCAGTTTCGGACATCGAAGGTGCAGACATTAATTCAAATTCAAATGTTATTTTATCTGGGCCGGATCCTTTGGGTAAGGAAATGGGTCTCTCTCAAATGAAAAGTCCACCCAGCAATTTAAATCTTTTGGACCCAAAACATTTTGACCCAACCCAAGTAATCTCAGGTGAAGCTTTTAATCCCATTTGTATGGTTGAACATGCGGACACCAAGTCAAACAAAGCTTACAAGAAAAAGATCGAGTATACAAGTCTCTGAATGATATATTTGCAAGCCTTTCCCCTCATGATTTCTCCATTCACTTTCACAAACAATGTAAAAAGAAGGGTCGGGGAAAGGGACTAAAAATGAAGCTTCCTAAAAGGGGCTCGAAGGGTGGAAGGCAGAGGCATTCCGAGGGAGCGTCCGTTTCAGACAGCGGCATCGAAAATATGGTGCGACTGCTAATTAATGCCAAGCAGCTCTCCAGAAGTTCCATTGAAGAGGATCCTAATCTTGAAATTGGAAAAACCATTTCTCTGGCAAAGGAGTTGGGCATCAAGATAAACGAGCCCACTGACTTGTTTGTGGAAGCTGATTTTGATCGTTAGTAGTCTCCTTTTGCGAGCTCTGTTTGGAGGTCTATTTGGTCAATGAAGATTCTTTCTATCAATGCAAGAGGTCTTGGTAAAAGCAACAAAATTAGGTGGTTAAGGGAGATCATTAGCAAGGAGCATTTGGACTTTATCGCCATTCAAGAGACGAAGCGCAATCTATCTCCTCACAAAAGGCTGCATCGATATGGGGACAAATGAAGTGATTTTCATTTTGTTGGCTCTTCCGGAGCAAATTGGAGGATTGGCATGTATATGGAATAAAAACATCTTTAACAAATCTGGGAGTTTTGAAGGTGATGGTTTTGTGGAATCTCCGGCTCTTGGATTGGCTTTTCGAACAAATATTGATTATCAATGTCTATGGTCCACATGACACGACAACTAAAATTGGTATGTGGAATAGCATTCTTTCTATTGTGAGTAATTGGGTTTGCCTGGTGTGTGTTATTGGTGATTTTAACTCTGTTTGCTATAGACATGAAAGAAAGGCAAGACTTTCCATCAAAGCGATGCAAATATCATTTTAGACTTTATCTCTAATGCTGGGTTTGATTGATCTTCGTTTGGAAGGCAGAAAGTTCACTTGGATCAACAAAGATGGATCCAAAATGAGTAGAATTGATAGAGCCTTAGTTTCTCCAAATTTTCTTAACTCTTGGCCGAATGCATCCCTTATCTCCTCCAAAAAGCCTATCGATCAACGCCTATCCTCTTAAAAGTTCCTCTCTTGATTTTGGCCCAACTCCTTTTAAATTCTTTGATTTTTGGTTGAAACACCCAGAGTTTAACGAGATTGTATTTCTTGCTTGGAAGGATGAGAGCATTACCGGAAACCCATTTCACATCTTTAAAGAGAAACTTAAGAGGGTAAAAGTTGCCTTAAGAAATTGGAGTCGTTCAACCTTTGGTCACTTACAGGAGGAAGTAAATCAAGCCAAGATAGTTGTGGAGGATTGGGATAAACTAGCGAGAGGAGAGAACTCTAAGTCCCGTTGAGATGGAGTGTAGGATCAAGGATATTAATTTTCTACATGAGAAAGATTCTCAATTGGAAAGTATGTTGAAACAAAAGCCCGTGAAAAATGGATAAAAGAAGGCGATGGAAACACTAAATTCTTCCATAACTCCATCAAAGGAAGGCGCAGCAAAAATAATTTATCCGGCCTTTTGATCAACGGACGATGGTGTGAGGATGCACAAGAGATAAAAAATGAAGCGGTCCATCATTTCAAAAATCAGTTTAGTGAAATCAAAAGGAATAGGCCATCTCTTGAGTCCGATCTCTTCAAAAAGCTTTCTTTAGATTTGCGTTCTAATATTGAGAACCCATTCACGGAGGAGGAAGTGAAACTTGCTGTTTGGAATTGTGGATCTAGCAAAGCCCCGGGGCCGGATGGCTTCTCGTTCGGTTTCTATAAATCACAATGGAATCTTATTAAGGATGATCTTATGAGATGTGTCAAAGACTTTGAGCGTTCGGGAAGAATTGGTAAAGGGTGTAATAGCTCCTTCATTGTCCTTATACCTAAAAGACGCAACCCCACATCTTTTAAAGATTATCGTCCTATCAGTTTGGTTGGGAGTCTTTACAAAATAATTTCAAAGCTGTTAGCGGAAAGGCTCAAGAAGATTATTCCTACTCTTATTGATCACTGTCAATCTGCCTTTATTAAAGGTAGACAAATTCTTGATGGTGTTTTGATCACAAATGAGGTAGTTGATTACCTCAAAAAAAAAAACCAATGGTAAAGCTTTTATCTTCAAAGCTGACTTTGAAAAAGCTTTTGACTCGGTCAATTGGGATTTCCTAGATTCAATTATGGAACAAATGAACTTTGGTTTGACTTGGAGGAAATGGATAAAAGGTTGCTTATCGTCGGCTTATGTATCTATTCTTATTAACGGCAGTCCGACTACGGAGTTTAAGATGCAGAGAGGAATTAGCCTAGGCGATCCGCTATCCCCTTTTTTGTTTCTCTTGTTTGTTGAAGCCCTCAATGTGCTTATGAGGAAAGCCGTGTCGATTGATGATTCAAAGGAGTCGATGTTGCTTCTCAAGGAAAAAGTGTTAATCTCACCCACCTACTGAGTTTATGAGATGATACTATCTTCTTCGGTTATTGGAATATGGAAAATATTTTAAATTTGGGAAGAATCCTCAAGTCTTTTGGTCTTATTTCTGGGTTAAAGATCAACATGAATAAAAGCAAGTTACACGGGTTGAATATTCAACCTGCTGATCTGACACTCGGTGCTTGTTAATTAGGCTGCAATGCTGCTGAGCTTCCATTATCATACTTGGGATTACCTGTGGGAAAAAATATGAATCGCATCAGTTCTTGGCAACCAGTGATCGATAGATTTAGAACAAAACTTGCAGGATGGAAGTGCAGATTGCTATCGATCGGTGGACGTGTTACTCTTCTTAAATCGGTACTTGGTAGCCTACCCTTGTACTACTTCTCATTGTTTCATGCTCTATTATTTTGTGATCCACACCTTAGAAAAAAATTAGAGCACATTTTTTAGGGTGGGACGAGGGAAAAACGCAAAATTTCGTGGATCTCTTGGTCCAATATCCTTAAACACAAATCTCTCAAAGGCGGGTTGGGGTTGGGGGTTGGGGACTCAAAATATTGCTTTGTTGGGAAAATGGTGGTGGAGGTTTAGTGTGGAGAATGGGTGTTTTTGGAGAGATTTTATTCGGTTTGTTGTATGGAGAGGGGCGGATTTAGTCTTATGCCGAGATGGGTAGGAAAGGTAAGGTTTGGAACAACATTATTCAAAACTTTGATAGAATTGAGAAGAAAGGAGTGAATCTCTCTTCATCTATAAGGTGGAGGTGGGTGATGGAAATAATATAAAATTGCGGAGTGATGTTTGGGTAGAGAAGAGACATTTAAGTGCCGCTTTCCGAGACTTTACAATCTCGCCCAAGAAAAAAATTGTTTCATAAAAGACCGTGAAAACTACGTGATGATGTGTGGGAATGGGAGTGGGATTGGAGAAGAGGATAAGGGAAGAGAATTAGGTGAACTTGAAGATTTTTATGCCTCCTCCCGGATATTTTCCTTGATGCATGCCAACATGATTCTCCTTCTTGGAGACTCAATTCACGAGGTTCCTTTGCGATTTGCTTTCTTGAAGAAAAATTGCTCGAAAATGAAGGCTCTTCTTTGGCAAATGATGCCCTCCATGCCGTTGGAATAATTTGATACCGCCCAAGGTGAACATTCTTTATTGGAGGGCTACAAGATGTAGGCTTCTACACTTTTGAACCTCTCGTTGAGAGGCATAAGTCTCAATGATCTACTTTGTCCATCATGCTCGTCGGATACAAAAGATGAAAATCATATTTTTCTACGTTGCTTCTTTGCTCTTAACATTTGGGATAAATTTTCATCTTGGTGGCGGGTTCAACACTCTCCAACTTCGGATTGGAGATCATTTCACCACTACTGACACTCCTCGGCATATAAAGGAAAAGAACATGTCCAAGATATGGGGACGCCACAAGGAAAATAACATGTTGGAGCCTTTGGAAAAGAAGGAACAATCTTATCTTCAATTCAAAAACCGTGTCGGTGGAGGATTTATTCGTTGAGATTCAAGCACTTACCTTTTGTGGATTAATACTAGATCACGAAAAGTTGACTGGATTGGAATTCATGGAAGGTGTGCCCTTGGATGCTCACAATTAGCCGGACACGTTTTTGTCTTTTTGTTTTGTTGCTCCCGGTTGTTGTTTGGATATTGTTCGAGCTTGAGACTTCCTAATAGATTGACGTCCTATTTTGTGTTTTTTTTTTTAGGCCATGTAACCTTGTTTTTGTAGCATCTTGCTACCTGCAATAAAAATTATTATTCATTGTTCAAAAAAAAAAAAAATTAAGCCACCGTACATGTCTGTAATAATACCAAGAAAAAAACTTGTAAGAGAAAACCATAAAACACGAAATATTTAACTATACTTGTTGCATCTCGGTGTTGTCTTCGTCTACGCTGCAAACACTACGAATTTCCACCATAAACGTGAAGGCCATAACGCAAGAAACCACTGCGGAAACGCCGGAACCCACAATCTCGATCATCATAACCTTCGCCTCATGTTGTCGGTAATGATGTGTTTTAGATAACATGAAAAGATAAACCGATAAACAAAAGAAAAAAACTGACAAAGAAAGACACCCAGAATATCTTGTAACGAACACATTCCATAGGATTAGGGGTCTTGTAGTTGGGGAAATATCTAATTCTACGATTCATCTCACTCAAAAGCTCTAACATCAACGCAACTTGACAGAAGATGCAACCGCCAAAACTTTCTTGGACCAATATGTCATGTCCCGAGGTTAATATTAGAAAGACGACAGAAGAATGTGTTGGTGCCCATTAAATATAAGTTGTTAGCAGTGAGTGATGTCATATGTGTTGTCATTACTTTATGTCTATTTTCTATTATTCGAGTATTTTATCTTATTTCAAAGTAGTGAAGAAAATTTATATAATTTAAAGATATAAACATGGGTGTCATTATGATGATGATTAATGAAATATCTCCTAATTTGTCTTCTATTCTTGCTCTCTCTTCTACTTCTTCCCCAATTCCCCTTTCAATCTCCTCTCTTTCTGCATAATTTCTAGAATTTGAATCGAGATCATGACAAGCTGTCATGAAATAATTCCTTTTTTAGAAAGTTTCCTTTTAGTATTTATTTCCTTTTTTGTAAAAGGGAGCTGAGCTACTTTTGAGGGGTATTAGCTGTCTATTAGAAATGTTTCTCTTTCATTTCTGTTTTTCCAATTCTGTTAGCACCTTGTTGGGGGAAATACAAAATGTTGGTGTGTAGGTGGTGTATGGGCATGATGAATGAAACTCGAATCTTCCTCTCAAATTCTATCTCTTTTTTGTTCTTCTCTATCCCCTGTTTCTTCTCTATTTTCTGCATTTTCCAGCTTAACTCCCAGAAATTGGTTGTGAATTGGACCTCAATTCATAACAGTGGTATCAGAGCTGCGATTCTGGCAACACCCATGGCTGACGGAACAAGATCTAAGTCGACGGACGAAATCCCAAAAACTCAAGCGAAGATCAACGATGAATTGCTCAGATTTAGATCTGAGATGAAGGAGGATTTTGCCCAATTTAAATCGCAGAATAAAGCTGAATTACAGGGAATTCATTCTCAGGTGACTGATATCAACTCCCAACTCGGACGCATGTTTGAAATGCTGCAAGAACTCCAGAAATCTAAGGTATATAGAGAAGTATAGGTTGGGAGGACGGTAGGGTCTCATTCTCATAAAAGGCTGCAACACCACTAAAAATACCCATTGCTAAGCTAGCAATCATGCAAAACACGAGTTTCAAAACCGAAATTACACCGCTCTGGATTGTTTCCGCCATTGTTGTAGGGCTGATTTGATCAAGCAATTTAGGGTTTAGATTTGATCAAGCAATTTAGGGTTTAGAGGACCGGCTTCAAAGTAGAAACAGGCACGACCTTTTTTTTCTTCTACGTACTTCTTTTATATATATATGCACAAAAGGTGTATACATGTACAACTAGGGTCTCATTAATTTGAATATATTTGTGTTTTATTCTGTTCACACTGTTTTATTCTTCTACCATATTCACTTGCCTTATATATGTATATGTACAGATAGTCAATAATAATTGTAAATATATACGACCCATCTTTCTTTTTAAGCATATAAAAACAAAACAAAAAAAAAAAAAAAAAACTCTTCTTTCTTTCCAATATTTATGAAGTTAGAGCTATGAACCACGGACACGACACAGATACGCTGACACATCTAATGTCTAATTTAATAGCATGATACGCCAGCAACGTTCGGTCTGATAGAAAACATTGCATTGAGTGTTGTAATGATTTATGACAAAATGAAAGAGACAAAGATAAATCTTATAATCTTAAGTCCCGTTAGGATTGAAAGAAAAAAAATTGTGACTAAAAAGAAATTAGAGGTGAAGAAGGAATTGTGAGTTCTATTTCGCGTGTTTGGATAGTTTTAGACGGAAAAGAAAAGAGATACATAGATTGTCGTTTTAATTTTATTAAAAATTAATGAATTGTTTTCTTCCGTTTCTCACCTGTTTTGAAAGGAAACGAGACCACTCGATTTGTGAAAAACATTATCTCTTTCTCCATTCTCTCATTTTCTTTCTTTCACACTAATATTGACGACACTCCTAGCCTTGGAGAACAAGTAGCCGCATAGACTAGGGTTTCCTAACTATTATTTTATATTCCGTATTTACCCCTATTGTATCTCTATATAAACGATCTATTGTACACAGTTGAAATCAATGAAAAACACACTTTGTAATTCTAATATGGTATCGGAGCCTCTCGAACTCGTCTCTCATGTCTCCCTCTCCATCTCCGCATAAACCCTAAACCGAAGACAAAAAAAACCTTCGACCGGAAACCATGTCCGGTGAAACTTCTCCCACCCCAACTTCAGGGACATCGTCCCCCCTCCTCCTCTCCCTCTCCAAATATCCTTCTTTCACCCCTCCTCTACTATTCATATTACCAAGTTAACACGCCAAAACTATCCTCTCTGGCGAGCACAGATCCTTCCCTATCTTCGTGGACAAGGAGTACTCGGGTATGTTGATTAGGGCTATAAATGAACGTCAGTATTCGATTCGATTCGCTGTATTCGGCTCGAAAAAAGCTCGATTCGAGTTCGATTCGAACCTTCGAACGTCGAGCCGAACGTTAGGTATTTGATATTCGTCTATCGAGCCGAACCGTATCGAACACGTTCGGCTCGAACTATTTTATATTTTAAAAAAAACTATATATATATATATATTATTAAATTAAAATAGGAAATCAAAATCAAATTAGGGTTAGAAGTTCGAACATGTTCGAACGGTTCGAGCATGTTCGAACGGTTCGAGCATGTTCGAGCCGAACCGGACCGAACATGTTTCCTAATATTCGATTCGAACCCGGGCGAACCTTGCTAAATTAAGGTTCGATCGATTCGAGCCGATCCGAACCTTAGGTTCGAAAAATTCGAGCCGAGCTCGAACCCTACCAGGGTTCGGTAGGGTTCGGCTCGTTTACAGCCCTAATGTTGATATTTCTATCAAGATCAGATAGTACAATGGTAGGTAGCAAGGACAAGTTCCTCTTACACCACACCCCAGGCAAAAGAGCCAATCAAGACCCACCGTGTGGCGATAACGTGGAGGACACGTGAGAACCCCTCAGGCAAAGATAACGAGTCCCC
This sequence comes from Gentiana macrophylla, assembly GCA_026214975.1. Taxonomy (NCBI): domain Eukaryota; kingdom Viridiplantae; phylum Streptophyta; class Magnoliopsida; order Gentianales; family Gentianaceae; genus Gentiana; species Gentiana macrophylla. The sequence continues at coordinate 121,659,658 of CM047809.1, read as the reverse complement.
CCACAAAGGACCCGCAAGAAGCGCGGACGGGCGCGTCACATAATCATTCAAAAAGCTAAAAACAAAGATTTTGTCGCAGAAGTTACAGGTCGCCGTCAGGAAATCGGCGGAGCGTCGAGGCAACGACGAAGTCGCAGGGCGACTCCAGAAAGAATACCGGGTTTAATCTAATTTTCTCATATAATTCTGTATGATTGAGAAATTCTATTAAATCATAATTAGATGATCATATTTGTATTAACCTTAATCTTGAAGTTATTGTAGTTTCTTGTTTGTTTCAAGATATGATTTGATGTGTTCGTTAAGGATTTCTAAGTGATGCGGTCCAATGCAAATCCAATTACAATTTGGCACCCGTATGGTATCAAAACATCACAAAACCTGCTTCTTTGCATACATATTGTACACCAAACATAATTAAACAATTATACAACACATGACACGATTAAGAACACCTCAGTAAGAGGATCCAAAAGCAAAGCCAAAAAGCAAGCACCTTGCGATTCTTCACTCCCACTACAAAATTCCTACAACGGTACAACCAATGCATAACCTATCAACACCAACCCATATACAACATTCTATAACACCTAGATCTCAGAATTTACCAAGAAATTTCACAAGATTATAAACTAAGGCTAAAACTGAAAACTTACAAATTAATCGGAGAGATGATGAAATCAAAACGATCCACCTCACATGGTGTTTTAACTTTCCCTACCGCAGTCTGTGTAAAAAACGGACCGATTAAGTCAATTGTTGAAGATTCTATAGCACCTCATTCTTCCTCCCAGTATTTCCCCAGAGCGTACGATTTCCTTTTTTTGTCCAATGGTGTGTGATAGTGTGGGAGATTAAGGGAGGTTTCTTTTTAGGAAAAGAATAATCCCATAATCATAAATTCCCTTTATTACTTAATTTAAAACCCAGAATAAATAAATGAAGGATAAAATAATAAAATGGATAATTATTTTAAATAAAAACCCAAAGTTTACTTTCCTACCCTACTTGGTATTACATAAAGCCTCCTTGAAAATTACAACATAAGGGCCCCCCCCCCGTTTGTATCATCACCAGTTTTATGGTGGTCCTTCTGCATTATCATACTTATTCCATCAATAAAATTTCTTAAAAGAAAGATAAATTTTTAAAAACTAAGCATATATATTTTACACGGTATGACCTCATCTATTTTCTAATTTTTATTTGGCCATGGATCACTGCTCACGCTTTCATACATGGCCATCTTAAAATTTGCGTTGTATCTTTTAGTAGTGGATTTAGATGCCTTTTTTACATGTAAGCTAAAAAACGGTAAGACCTAAATTAGTATCGAAATTCTGTTAAAAACAAGAGAACGTCTATATTTTCCACACAACAGATTATTCTGATATAACTCGAGTCAGAAAATGATGATAATTATTGTCTCAATTCAAGTTAAGATTTTAAGTGTTTTTCATATTCAATAACGGTTAGAAAAACTTAGGTTTATTTTTTTTTGTGTGTAAAAAAGACATACATAAACAAAAAGGATCTAATGAAATTCTATTTCGTTTTTTAACACCCCTCTAACAAATTAAAGTGCCTTAGAAAAACAATTTGGCTGACCCGATTAAACGGAGACGGACATCATCGAGAGACGGAGGATTTCGATCCATGCATGCAAATATATATATTTGTTTTTATTAAGGGTATCTTATATCTATTAAAAGCTAATGGGGTTTGTCCATAATGTGTCACGTGGCAAATTTTACCACGGTGACGCGTGTGCCTATTTTTTTTTTCTATAATATTTTAAAACAGCAGGGTTTTTTTTTTTTTTTTTTTGTTCGGTAAAAACCGAAATTTTGGTTATCGTTATATATAAATCGAATGAGGCTTTAAAACTCAATCAACCGAAAATTTTCGATCACTCGATTCGATTTCGACACAACAATTGAATATTATACACAACAAAGTGTATATTTCGATACGGTTCATTTTTAGTATCTCCAACTGACAGTGCAGATTCAGTTTTAAATTTCAATCAATCGAAAATTTTCGATTTCGACACAACAATTGAATAAAACCGTGTGGACACCACATTAATTTTTTTTATTATTTTGAACAACATAACGTCGGTGGAACCGACGGCCATTTGCAGTACGAACGTCACTAAAATTGACGTTGGAATACCAAATCGCTTTTTATATTTTTCAGACCGTTTGACACGTGTTTTTTTTTTCCTACCAAATGAATGAACACGAGATCAATGACGTATTCATTAATGATAAGAAAGAGAAATGTCGTATAGAAAATGAGTGAAACACATTTTCAAGCATATTAATTTGAGAGTTTGCGCTCGAATTTCTTTTGGGGTGGTCACGGGGATTCTAAAGGGACTCATTGGGTGAAATGGGATAGGCTACTTGAAAGCAAGAGTCAGGGGGGCTTAGGAATAGGGAGCCTTAGAATTCAAAATCTTGCTTTATTAGGAAAGTGGTGGTGGCGAGTTCGGGCAGAACGAAGGAGCTTATGGCATGATGTTGTATCCGCATTATACGGGGAGTTCGGTGGTCTTGGGGAGGGTGCTAGAAATGTACCAAAAAGGAGGGTGTGGAGAGGGATTTGGGAAGCGGGTGTCGCAATCCAAAGTCTGGGGGTCAGTTTGGTTGACGGGTTCCACTGGGAGCTCGGCAATGGAAGAAAAATCAGTTTTTGGCATGACAGATGGTTAGGAAGCGAGAAGCTTAAGAACTCATTTCCAAGGATTTTTAGGAAAGAGGTAAATAAGGAGTGTCTTGTAGCAGAGAAAGGAAGGTGGAGGCGAATGTGTGGAAGTGGAGTTGGTCTTGGAGAGGGGTTTTAAGGAGTAGGGAAGTCGGAGAATTTAATCTGTTGATCAATGCGTTTAATTTCCGTCCTCGTGTAGACAGATTTGACAAGCTGTTGTGGTGCGATGAGGTGTTTTCGGTCAAAAGGCTTAGAATGGCGATCAGTAATGCCCGTGCTCGAAGAACTAACGGAGAATGTTTTAAATGGAATTGTCTTGTCCCTTCCAAAATCAACTTTTTCTGTTGGCTGCTATTGCTTGATAGACTCCCAACCAGGTTGTTAGTTCGCAAAAGAGGGATAACAATTCAAGACGTGAGATGCCCGTTTTGTAACATTGAAGATGAAGATGTAAACCATGTCCTCCTCTGTTGTTGTTTCTCTTCTCAAGTTTGGTGCAATATATCCAGGTGGTGCAGATTATCAATCTCGAACGTTCGCAATATCTCTTATCTCATTCAAAAAAGGAATCAAGCTCTCTCATTGAATTTAGAACACAAGGTATGGCAAGCAATTATCATGATCTCTCTTTGGAACATCTGGCTTGCGAGAAATGCGGTGGTCTTCAAGAATAGCCCTGTCAATGCAACCCGTGTCTTTGACGACATAAAAGTTTTTTCTTTCTCATGGATTCAAGGTAGATCCGTCAAAGTCAGGTGTAATTGGGAAGATTGGTCGAGCCATCCTCTCCAAGTTGTGAAAGCATCTACTTAGTTTTTTGAGTGTTAGCTTTGTGTTTGATTTGGTCTATAGATAAATGTGTCTTTGTCTTGGCTTTTGCTGATGTAAGCTAGTTTTCGGTACCGTGATCTTTTGTGGATTCTAGCATCTTGCTAGAATTTTTATTTTTTCCTAATGAAAGCCTTCTATTGCTGTTCAAAAAAAAAAAATGATCTCGAAGCTAAGGCGTCCCGGGAGATTTGACCGTGTAGTTATGGTCCGCTTATTATTGTTCTATAATGTTTCATTGTGTAAAGTCGAAGCTAAAGTGATCGACTTTATGACATTGTTCTCCGATACATCATATTGTAGTTTATTTTTGTAGATGAAAACTACGATAAATTTGGAAGAGAAGTGATTCACAATCTTCACGTCTTTAAGAAAGAGCTACCTATTGGAGAAAATGTGATATGTTTCTCTCTGCTTCTCTCTTTTTTCTTGTCATTGAATTTATTACGGTTTAAGTTTTACTCAATTTATTTCACGTTGGGCCGCCCGTGCATGCCTGCACTCACGTTAACTAGTATTAATATTAGAAGTTTGCTTGGTGTGTACTAACTCCGCCCGAAATTATAAGTCCTCCTATGTATTTTTACACAGATTAAGAAAGTGGGTGAATGTCATAAATTTAAAGGTTAATGTCTAAAATATCCCTTGACTATCATTAATACAATAGTTGTTAAGTAATGAAAAGTGGTTGGAGATTGATGATAAATTAGAGGTAAGATAGAGAAAAGAGTAATAAATGTTGAATTGGTAATGTAGAATGACTTATATTATGGGAAATAATTAAAATTGCATGATGACTTATATTTTAAAACGAATGTAGTATATAACTGCATCATGCATTCAACCGTAATAAAATAAAACCAACCATTACATTTATTCATTCCAAATCCTAGGGTGCAGTACATTCTTTCAGAACCACAAGAAGAATTTTTAGATACATATAACATTATAAATGTTGATAACTGTAGAGAAAAGTTATAATGTATCATCCAGAACACACAAATTAACCCCACCAAACCCTAAACCATTAAAAGAACAAAAAAGACACACGTAGTGAAAAGCATGTACTTTCCATTAATTACGTTATCAACATTTGCAGTAATATGATTCAGGTAAAGCACAAGGCCGAGAAGCCACACCGGAATGATAGCCACAACCCACAACAGAGGCGGCGAACAAGGGCGGAGCCAGAATTTAGATATGAAGTGGGCTAATAGACTATATCGAATTCGTCGGATGAGCTGGATTAAAAATATTTTATGGATCAAACCCGACTACATAGATTTTATAATGTAATATTTTTATTATCCGGGTGGGCTTAGCCCACCTATGTCCATAAGAAAGATCCGCCCTTGGCGGCGAATGAAGGCGTGGCGTCGTAAGCAGCGGCACAATGAGAACGACCGCCACCACGGTCAGGAACATCAGCCATTGTGTGAGTCCCCAACGGAACCGATAAGGGTCTATTGGGATAGGTGAATTTTTATCAATCCATCCCCCGAAGGAACCGGACATGATAATTTTTCATCATCCGGCTCGAGCAAGAAAGATGAGATCAGTAAATGGAAATTCACTGAAACTTATATTTTTGTGAGATCGTCAATATTATACCGAGATCCATTTCACCATAATTAGGCATTTTCTTCAAGAAGAAAAAATGTTTCGAATTTGTCAAATGTTTAGTACTCCCTCCGTCCCGTATTATAAGTCTTTTTGGACTTTTCACACAGATTAAGAAAAATAATAAATGAGTTATTTTTTATTATTTCAAGACAAAATATTGTATTATTTTTTGTGAGTGGCTTATAATATTGCATTGTTTAGTGTGAAAGTAAAAACAATACATTAATCTTGTATTGAAATGTGAGAATGACTTATATTTTGAGACACCGAAAAAAGTTTAAAGGATTTATATTACGGGATGGAGAGAGTAATAGTGAATTCACACAATTTTTGAGTGTGTGTTTGTTAGAATCCGACAAAAATGGCACGGTTTTCTACAAATTTTTTGAAGGGTCGTGACGGTTGGTTTTACAAGGGTGTATTCGGTTTTTTGGTTACTTTTATTGTATTTCCATATAATTTTTTGATACATCACCATATGACCATTTTTTTAAATTTCATATCCTTTTTGTTTGGCGGGGTTTCTAACACTACTTTAAAAAAAGCATAAAAATCACAGTTTCTAAGTGTGATATATTCACATTAGTCACGGTTTCGAAAGTGTGACATATTGAGCTGTGATATAAAATACTTTAATTCAATAACATTTAAAAATTGTGATTTATTATAGTTGTTATCACACTTAAAAACCGCGATCTATTATAGTATTTATCACACTTAAAAACCGATCTATTATAATTTCAACAAATTTAAAAATTGTTATCTATTTTAGTTGTTATCACACTTAAAAACTGAAATCTATTATAATTTCAATCACAACTATAAAAGTGCGATCATTTTTTTTTTCGAAAACGAAGTATACGAGATCTATTATAATTTCAATCACAACTATAAAAGTGTGATCATTCTTATTTTTAAAACGAAATATTTGTGCTCCCCAGTGGAACTCGAACCCGGATACCCGGATTAAGGAGCCACACTAATTACCACTGGGCCGATGTCTTCTTTCTTCTCGTTTTCGACCACACTAAACAGAGATCTCACTATAAAATATCATATTATTTTAATCACAGTTGAAAATTGTGATTGATTAATGTTTTTGTCTCATTTTTCCTAGAAACCGTAATAATAAAAACTGTGAATTTTTTTAATTAGTTGTTATCATACTCAAAAACCGAGATATATTATCTCGATATATAATTAGCCTTTAGTCCTTTGTTTTAAGATGTAGTACTTATTTTAAACTCTCAAATGTCTTGGCGTGTTTTGGATTTTGTGTTTTAGTTTCAAGAGAGTTTTTTTTTTTTTTTTTTGCCTTTTTGTATTTATCTTTTATAGTAACATTTTCTCTTTCACCCTATGAGCGTAGGTCATATTGACTGAACCACGTATATATTTTCTTTACCACATCTTGTATGCTCACCCTTTTCCGTTTCCCCGACCTCCCATTTTTTTTATTATTTTGTGTCCCGTGGCAGTAGTGTTGGCCGCCACAACGACAATGCATTTGTTTGATCGTTTTGCTGGTCGAGTTTAAGTTGATTTTGATACTTCGGCATGTGTTTTATGTTGATACTTAAATAATTAAGACTAATGTATCCGGTTATCTTGAGTTAGAACACATGCTGAATAACTTCTGACCTAAAAGACACTCGAAATTCAAAATGGGTCGTATAAATAGACATTATGAAGCGGTTGACCTTAAATAGAGATTTTATAAAATGAAAAAATATTGTTTGAGTTAATTTGTAAAATAATGAATGTCTTAAAAGATCCTTTTGTAAATGCTCTAACCAGTTTGGCTAGAATCATTTGTCAAAAATATAATGCATCTCCTTTAATTGTTGTTATTTGAATAACTATAAATTTATATAAAGCACTAAATATGGTTCAAAGTCGTCTCATTTATTAATGAATGAGAGATTCCTTGGTTTTACTTTTGTGGAAATTATAGGAAGGGTCGAAAGAGTGCACCATAATTAATCATTGACAAATAGGATTGCTTTCCTCAAAAGAAAAAGAAAAAAAAGACAATTAGGATTGCCCCGAATCATGCTTGTGTGGTATGGATATTTTGAGTTTTTTATTTTTCTTTTCCTTTTGTCAAAATACGTGATCCACAATCAGTCGGTGCTTAAAATTTGTGTACTTTATCTGTGCCAGAATCACCTTCCTTTTTTCCAAGGATAAAATAGGATGTGTATTTTATTTTTCTAATTCGGCCACGTTATCATATGTAAGAATATATATTTTATATCCGATATTATACACTCATTTCACTGTATTATATATCTTATGAACTTAAATTTGCTCTGGTGTCTCTACGGAAAGAAAAAAAAATCTTGATTCGCCATCGTGTCCTGAGACTCACAATAACAAAATTTTGATAGTATAAGTATGGATATGGAATCAGGAACCATCCATCTTTAGCTTTCACCTTTATAGGAGCATGTTGTAGTTTTCGAATGAATTTTTTAGGTGCACCTACTAAATGTGATGATGTGTGATGTGGCATCGTCTACACAGTCAGTTTACAAAGTAGATTTAAATCAATTGTTCAAATAATTTCACAATGTACGTGTCCACATGTGACATGTGGTGTGCATGAAATCTTCGAATCGATACTTTTAATGAATCTTCATTATACGAGTTTTAAATACACGTATCTTTTAGTTTCTGAATTTTATTTAAGATGAAATCGATCGAATTTCTATTTTACATGTCTGGCTAGATATAAAGTAAGATTTACAAAATCTAGATGAATACGATGATAATAATGTAGTTAGTTCATTTTGTAGTACTTCTGGTGGAACTATGATAGGAAGAAAAACAGGTGGGCTCCTAGTAGTTTTTGAGACTGTTCATTCATATAAAAATAAAAATAAAAATAAAAATAAATTAGAGTTGTAATACATATTACAACGGAGATCGAACTTAAACAAAATACTCACAGATCCAAGTAACGGTTGCTACTTGGGAGGCAAAAAGGCAAAAGAAGAAAATTGAACTTTCAAAATTATTCAATTATGAAACATATGAATACATAAATTAAACAAAATACATACCATTATCAATCATCTTATACACAGGGCAATCGTGATGGGATGACAGAAAATGTAAAGTCCTCCTCCTCCGTGGTCATCGCCATAGTCTTGAATCATATAATTACCGAATTCATCCCCCATAGATAAAATTATTAGAAATTAATGTGTGTGTGACATGTGTGTCTTTATATTTATGACATGTGTCATCTTGTTGTCACAGTGTAATAGATTTGGTATGTAAAAACTGATCCTTTCGGTCTTGGATAATGGAATGAAACCTAGCTTCTTGCCATCAATGGCGATTTCTCAGCTTTAGTCTCTTTTCAAACTTGGTATCGGAGCAATCAGACTTGCGTCATGTCTACTGGGACCTCAACTTCACCGTCGTCGGCAGCGCCAAACTCTGGAAGCACAGGACCGGAAACCACCGCTGTGGTGCCAACAAATCCAAGTTCCACTCCGACTCAGGTGACTGTCAGTTCCGTCATCCCCACTGTAGATTTTGGTTCATTTCCTCAGTATCAAACGGCTTTTGGATCGATTCCCTACCCGAGCATCATGTTTCCCTCTTTGAGCATGCATAGAGCTCCTCCTCTCACTCAGATGTCAGGTACCGTAATACCACCTACGATCTCGTCTATTCCGTCATTTCTCCGGTCACCATCTCCGAGTATGCTTAGTCACTCTGGGTCACCCTTTCAAGGACACTTAAATCAAACCTGCACAGTGAAACTCACCAGGGATAACTACTTGTTATGGAAATACACGATTCTACATAGTGAAAGGTCATAGATTGGATGGATTCTTGTTTGGAACCACGCTCAGGCCACCAAACATGAATCTGTATCTTTGGACTTTCAAATACACCACACGATGAATGGGACACGGTGGATCAATTGCTAATGGGATGGTTATTAGGCTCATGGTGAGCAAGCACTAGTTGAAGTTATTGGTTGCAAGACATCCCACGTGAGATCTGGACAACATTGGAAACCCTATTTAGCAGTCAATGCTGAGGCAAGGATGTTGGAGTTTAAGAGTGCACTTACTAAATCCGAAAAGGCGACAAGTTCATGAGTGACTACTTGGCACAAATGAAGTCCTATAGTGACAACTTGGCTCAGTTTGGATACCCCGTGTCCAAATCCGAATTGATTCTCGCCACATTGGAAGGTTTGGATAAGGACTATGAGGCGCAATAATAGTTAACATTACCTCAAGGATGGCTCTCTCACTTGGCACAAGTCCACTCTCAATTGTTGGTACATGAGAGATTGCTTGCAAGGTTTAATCCTACTGATTAATTTAACAAGTGGGCTGTGAGTGGTCGGGCCTAACCCCTCTGCTAATATGGGTGCTTATGGACTGGAAGGTTTCAAAATCGAAAGCAACAACTACAATCCCTCTCAAAACAATAATAGGCGAGAGGACTATAGAGGAGGCAGAGGAGAGGTGGAAGAAGTCTTTGGTAGAGTCGGTCAAAAATGACATGTCAACTTTGTGGAAAGAATGGCCATCTGATTGTGGACCGTTGGCATAGGTTTGAACATGATTTTCAAGGGCCTCTGATCAACAACAACAATGATGGGAAATAGACGAGAACTCGGCCTTTATTGCTACACCAAGCACAATCTCGGACCACTCACGGTACTTGGATAGTGGAGCAACTAATCATGTTGCGGTGACATACGGGTAACATGAGCATCAACTCCAACTACAATGGTAATGACACAGCGATTGTAGGCAATGGTGAGCAATTACCGAGTGTACATATTGGTCACTCTTTCCTTCACACACCACATGGCACTCTGCAATTGCACAATATACTTCATGTTCCTCAAATCACAAGAAATTTGCTTAGTATCTCTAAATTGATTTCTGATAATCCTGTGTCTGTGGAATTTGATGATCTGTTTTGTTTTGTTAAGGACAAACATACAGGGACAATGCTTCTCAGGGGTCAACTTCAGGATGGCCTTTACAAGATCCATCAGCTTGAAGCCACTGATCAGAACTCCTCTCATTCCAAATTTGGTTCTGTTTGCTTTTATGTCTCCAAAAACTCAGCTTCCTGTAATAATTCTGACTCTAGTCTTGATTTGTGGCATAGGAGACTTGGTCACCCCTCTAATCATGTTTTAACTACTATCTTGAATGGTTGTAATGTTTAAAACTGTTGGTGCTTTATCTTTTCGTGAATCTTGTCAACTAGGCAAAGCACACAACTTGTTTCATCCTTTGTCTGACTCACATGCCATTGCACCTTTTGAACTGGTCCACACAGATCTATGGGGTCCTGCACCCGTTAAATCTGTAGAAGGTTACAACTATTATGTGCACTTTGTTGATGATAACACTAGACACACTTGGATATATCCCTTGAAATCCAAATCTGAGACTTTTAGTGTTTTCCAAAAATTTAAGGCCATGGTAGAAACACGGTTCTCTGTTAAAATCAAATGTCTTCAATCTGATTGGGGAGGTGAGTATAGATCATTTCAGGACTATCTTAACAATGCAGGAATCACTTTCAGACACCCCTATCCTCATGACCATGCCCAAAATGGTAGGGCAGAAAGAAAACACAGACACATTGTGGAGACTGGTCTTACCCTCCTGGCTCAAGCCAGCATGCCTTTGAGATACTGGTGGCACAGCTTTCAAGCCTCAGTACAACTTATAAACACTCTTCCAACTCCTGTCCTTAAAAACAAATCTCCAGTGGAATGTCTTCTTCAGTCTAGGCCAAATTATAAGTCTTTTAAGGTCTTTGGTTGTGCTGTGTACCCAAACCTCAGGCCATTTCAAACCACTAAGTTCCAATTTCACACCAAAAAGTGTGTCAACCTTGGCCTCAGCTCCTGTCATAAAGGTTTTAAGTGTCTAGACAACACTGGGAGAATCTACATCTCCAACAATGTTATATTTGATGAAACCAATTTTCCTTTTTCTCAAGATTTTACACAAGGTCCTTCTACACAAGTCCTATCTGATTACTCTTCCTTTCAGTCCTGCCTTCCTATTCCTTCATCATCTCAAGCAGAGGGGGAACAACAAGGCATCCTGAGGAGATCTACTGATGAAGGCATTGTAGGAAATCCTACAAATCAGGGTACAAATCAGGTAAGTCATTCCAATACTGAACCATCTGTCCCTAGTCATTGTACTGGTGTTCCTAGCACTAATCCTTGTGTCCCTTCTAGTCCCACACACTCAAGTGAGTCCATGTCTCGATCCTTCACAACAAGTACCTATAGATGATCAATTTGTCTAATCAACCCCAAAGTCCTGTAAATACTCAAACCTCTCAAGTCATATCTCATCATATGCAAAACCAGGTCAAAAGTGGCATCTACAAACCCAAGGTCTATTCTCATTGTTATTAGTAATGCTCACTCTTATCTCTTGAACCAACTAGTGTGTCACAAGCATTGCAATCGGAGGACTGGAAGGATGCTATGTCTGCTTTGAATATAGGCAATCGATGCATAACAGAACTTGGGAATTGGTTAGACTTCCACCAGGAAAAAGTACTGTTGGAAACACGTGGATTTTTAAATTGAAATTAAAACCTGATGGTACAGTTTTGAAGCACAAGGCAAGGTTGGTTGCCAAAGGTATAGTCAAAACTATGGTATTGACTTCACCGAGACCTTGAGTCCAGTTGCCAAGTCAACAACAATCGAATAATTCTAGCCCTGGTAGTGTACATGAATTGGGTAGTAAATCAAATAGACATAAATAATGCCTTTTGAATGGCCTCTGCGGGAACCAGTCTATATGGAGCAACGAGAAGGTTTTGTGGATATGTCGAGACCTAACTATGTTTGCAAAGGTTGCACAAGGCATTATATGGCTTAAAAGCAGGCTCCCAGAGCATGGTTTGATGCTTTCAAATCTCAAATGGTCAATTTGGGCTTCACTCGATCTGATCGGACAACTCACTTTTCTTCTTGCATATCAATGATATAGTCATGTTTGTTTTGGTGTATGTGGATGACATCCTTGTTCTGGTGAAACTCACACTCCATGATTCGAGAAGTTCATTAGGCGACTAGACACAAAATTCTCTCTCAAGGATCTAGGACTGTCTCACACTTCTTGGGAATGCAAGTTACGAGAGAAATGAATCAGTCATATTTAACTCAGTCCCTACTATGCTTCTCGGTTACTAAAGAGGTTAAATCTGGAGTATCTCAAACCTTGCCCAACACCTATGGTATTTGGAAAGCAAGCTGGAACTCGATCGGGGTGAGCCCTTGTCCAACCCAGCATATCTGAAGTGCTATATAGAGGTGATGTGATCCGTCGAAACATTTTATTTGTTTTGTTTATTTTAGTATTCGGTATTTTAATTAATAAAACGGCCTTAGGCCCGTGTCAAAATTTGCCCATATGTTAGTATATTGGGCCAGGTGTTTATTTTTAGCAAATAATAGCCTTTTGGGCTTATTAGGGTTGAGTTAGATTTGTTACAAAATAAAGTGGCGAAAATTACATTGTAATTTATCCCACATTGGTTAGCTACATTAGTTTCATGAATATTGTAGCCTATATAAGGCACCTAGGTTGTTCTTTTACAAACAATTTAATTTTGAGTGAAAATTTGATTAAGTCTATTGACTTGTTTATCACTTGCGAGTGAGGATCTCTTCGTTGTAGAGTTCCACCCCTTAGAGAACTTATCAGCGCATTGAGCAAGCGTTGTGGCGTTCTTGCCAACGTTCTTAGATTGGATTATCTAAGATCGTTGTTTCGAGCTCTCCATTGATTCCTTTAGAAGGTCCTAGGGAAAATCCCGTTCTCGATTCGTATCATTTGGTATCGGAGCCTTCGGTTGACTAAAGGTAATCAAATATCCCTTTCCGTTTTCCTTCATCCCAAGAACCCTAATTATTTTACAGATCCCGTTTTTTTGTATCAGTTCGTTCCCTAACCAAAACAACTCGAAAAATTCTGCACTTTTTACCACATATACAACACATCTCGTGCTACAATTTCTCTCTTTACACCCAATCCAGATTCAACATAAATCTTGCTTAAAACTGCCGATTACTCCGAACAATCTTTCCAGAAAAACTGCAGCAGTAAATCATTGTTTGAATTCGTTTTCAGTGGGTTAAACGAATTACAATTAACTGAAAATTGGTGAACGTATAGGAAATTTGCAGATCTACAACTTTTGTCTTTTGATATTTTCCAAATTCGCTGTAGTTTTAACGGATTCGGCACCTTAAGTCACAGCTATCAATCTGAAATTTTTTGACAGATTGTATCAGTTTCTGAAAAATGATTGTTAGAGTGACTTCCTTATCTCCAAAAAATCTGAAAATTTGACATCTTTTAGAAAACTCTCAGTTCTACAACTTTTGTCTTTTGAGTTTTCCCAAATTTGTATTCGTTTGGTCATTAAATACGTGGGTTTCACATCAGGGTATGAAAATTTTCACATCTGTGTAATTCTGCTATCAAAAAAAAAATTCATTACGATTGAGCATCAGACTGAGTAAACATGAGATAATTGTGGGAATATGCCTTATTTTGATCATTATGAGAGACGGGATCGTAGAAAGGAACAGAGGCGTCAAACTGAGTTAGCGGATCGAAATGAGAGCATGTTAGCAGTGATAGCAAGGATCCTTGAGGAGAATAATCGTGCACTCGGTGCGAAGTTGAAACAAGAAATTAAGGCTATTATGCAAGTGAAGACGCAAGAGTTGCAGGATAGATTGGAAAAAGAAGTTGAACTACTACATGCGGAGGAGGCCAAACGGTGGGCTGACATTCAAAAAGAAAATGGGTGGACTAAAGCGGAAAATGACGAGGTTGTTAACATTCGTGAGGAGGATTTGGAAAGGGAGGAAGAAAATAGTTCTATAGTTGTCGATGTGATGAGTGGAGGTGGATGAACTGAAATTGGGGAAGAGAAAATAGAGATGTCGAGAGGTGTCTATTGTGGAGGAAATGCATAAAGAGTTGATTGTGGATGAGGCACAAGAAGAAACTATGCTATTGAATTCTTGTTATTTGTATTTTGTCTTACGTGCGAGTGCAGGAGGATCATCCACATGAGGAGGAAAGCGTCTTTGTTGGATACATCCAATGCGCCCCTATATTGCCTTTGGATGAACTATCCCGGTTGTTAATGGTGGCAAACCGGCGCACATTTTATTGATCCTTTTGCCTTGCATGTTTATGAAGATCTACATTGCATTTCTATGATTATGTTGTCACTCCGAGTTTCATCACCGTCGATATCCGCCAAGTGACTTTTCTTATGTTATTGCGGAAGCATGGATTGACATCTAGACATGCTATTGCTTTGGGAGTGTATATCCAAATTATCTTTGATCCCTGGGGATATCATTGACGCGTTTTTGCGGTTTGTTCAAACTTGGTTTCGATCTTCGACTTTATGACGTCTTGTTGATTCGAGGACGAATCCTTTCCAACCGGGAGGGAATGATGTGATCCGTCCCGAAACATTTTATTTGTTTTGTTTATTTTAGTATTCGGTATTTTAATTAATAAAACGGCTTTAGGCCCGTGTCAAAATTTGCCCATATGTTAGTATATTGGGCCATGTGTTTATTTTTAGCAAATAATAGCCTTTTGGGCTTATTAGGGTTGAGTTAGATTTGTTACAAAATAAAGTGGCGAAAATTACATTGTAATTTATCCCACATTGGTTAGCTACATTAGTTTCATGAATATTGTAGCCTATATAAGGCACCTAGGTTGTTCTTTTACAAACATATATATATTTTGAGTGAAATTATTATTAAGTCTTCTGACTTGTTTATCACTTATGAGTGAGGATCTCTTCGTTGTAGAGTTCCACCCCCCTTTAGAGAACTTATCGGCGCCTTGAGCAAGCGTTGTGGCGTTCTTGCCAGCGTTCTTAGATTGGATTATCTAAGATCGTTGTTTTCGAGCTTCGTCATTGGTTTCCTTTAGAAGATCTAGGCAAATCCGTTCTTGAATCATATCGAGAGCACTTGATGCTTGACAATTACCAGGCTGATATAGCATATATCATAAATACTCGAGTCGGTTTATGCAAAAGCCTTGCAGCGAACAACGGCAAGCATTGAAGAGGTTCTTTGAGGTTTGTTCGAGGGGGACACCGAAAGCGAGAACTGCGTTTTATTCTAATCTGATTTGTCTCTTCATGGCTTCACCGATGCCAAGCTGGAGTCTTGCTGATCGGTGATAGAAAATCCACCTGGAGGTTCTTGTGTGTATTTGGGCAATTCTCTTATCACGTGGAGTTAAGAAGCGAGCAAGTGGTTGCTAGATCCGGTGTGAGTCGAGTCTGAGGGCTTTGTCTAATTTGGGTCTTGAGATCCAGTGGATTATGCGGTCTGAAAGAAATGAAGTTCAATCGCCAGGTATTCGATTACGTGGTGTGATAACACAGGAGCCACAACTACAGCTCAAAATCCGATTGTATCATGCAAGGACAAAACACATAGAGGTGGATGTCCACTACATTCGAAACCTAATCTGGACAAAAGATGAAAGTCGCTTCATTCCTTCATCAAAGACAAGTGGTGACATCTTCACCAAGTCATTGCCTATTTCTACATTTTGCAACTTCAAGACCAAACTCAATGTGGTTGATCCTCACATTGGTTTGAGAGGGGGAGATAAAATTATTAGAAATTAATGTGTGTGTGACATGTGTGTCTTTATATTTATGACATGTGTCATCTTGTTGTCACAGTGTAATAGATTTGGTATGTAAAAACTGATCCTTTCGGTCTTGGATAATGGAATGAAAGACTTTGTCTTCCTCACCTAGCTTCTTGCCATCAATGGCGATTTCTCAGCTTTAGTCTCTTTTCAAACTCCCATTATTGCTTCTGAGTCGCTAGTCTTGGACAAGTGCATGCTTTGGATCGATATTGATTTGACTTGCACCGTGATAAGAATTTTTTTGTTTTGTTTGGGAATGATAGTAGAATGACTAGTGCTATTGCCAGAGCAAATACGCTAATGCCAGAGCAATGTGACCCTTTCACTGGTCAACGAAGCAATGATGCAGTTAAACTTTCTCTTTCCTTTGCAATAAAAACTCCCTCCATTCGTAAATCTATATATTATTTTTTTATCCTTGAAGGGATCTATTTATATATATATATATATATAGTTAGTAAACTATTTAGTATAAGAAAAAGTATAGGAATGAAGACACTTTTGACACAATATTGTTTCAGGACTAATGCATTTCTTTATCACGGTTAATATTGATACTACCTCATGTATGCTTTTTAACATTTTATCCCTTTTCTTTCAAAAACCAAAAAACATTTTATCCTCATGTACGTTTGCCATATTTTTAGTTTTTACTTATTGCATGGATCATGTCGTAACTAACGTCAACGTTGGTAGTTTGGTATCCTCATTAACCCAACAAATATTTTCTATGAAAAATAAAAAACAAAAAGGTTTAATACTCATAATCATAAAATCATGATGAGTGTTTATTTTAAGTTAAATTTTCGAAACAACCCAATCCTCATCCAAATACAATCTCTGTTCCATAAAAAAATGTCAATTTTTTTAAAATTAATTATCCAATAAAAAAATGTCCATTTAAAAATCAATACATCATTTAATATATTTTTTCCACACATACACTATCATAACATTTAATATATATATATATATATATATATATATATATATATATATATATATATATATATATATATATATATATTCATTTCATGTTTTAAAAAAGAGCATTTATTATATGATAGTATATCAATCACTATTTAAAATACAGCACATTAATTATTTTTTAATCTGTGTACACCACAAAAATTGGACACTTTTTATGAGACGGAGTTAGTTTTTTGTGATCCATTGCAATAAACCATTTAAGACAATTCAAATGTAATATAATATAATATTATATTAGTAAAGTGTAAAAACTAACACTAAAAAAAGATTAATTTTTGAACCAAAAAAAGATTAATTTTCTTTACAAAAGATAGTAGAAAAAAAAATGTACGTGCCTTTTGGAACATTTCAAAATAAAAACAAATATCTTTTCAAAAATAAAATAAAATAAATAGGAAAATGTGGTGCTTGTCTTAAAAGCTGGAGAATATTGAATGAGGACAATTTTGGGTATATGCTCTGGTTTTAGCAGATGTCTTTCAGTGATATTCTTTAGCCTAGTAGAATGGGGAACGAGGGTTATAAAGAAAAGAATCGGTCAATGACCGCTTGGGTAAAATGAGGTCACGGGTGGGAAAAGAGAGAAGAGTTTTGAGTAAGGAATAAAGATGAATATTTTTGTTAATTCATTTCATGCCTTTCCAAATACAGAAGGTTACAGCTTATATGCTAATACATTAAACAGAAAACTTAACAAACTAATATTCTCTCTAATCCATATCACCGCTTGGCACAACAGTCTACTGACAGTCTGACACTTGTTGTCATCCTTATCACTCTTATTCTCAACAAAGAGAGAGTACTAGTCACATGATTTATTGTATTTTTTTTTATTTTGGAACAGATTTATTGTATCTTGATAGGTTTTTGAGAAATCAAATTTTTATTAATCAATATCCGCCGAACATGCGATCAAAACGTCATCCGGAGGCCAAGAACCCCAAAGTGTCCGAGAAGAAACCAACAATCCATATCTAGCTAAAAGATACGCTGGGATGAAAGAATAAATCATGATGAAATGTTATTATTTAATATTATTTTCATCTAGAGAATCGTGCACATAATGTGGAGTAAAACATGTTAAAAGGAAACTCATTTTTCTTCCACATTGTGGTATTTGAGGCCATAGCTGATACTCTAAGGTGTGTTAAATTAGGTAAGTTATGGTTGGGTAGGGCATGATGGTCAGGGCCGGCCCTAGCATTAAAAAAATAATAGAAACTACCTAGTTTTTTAAACACTTTTTGGCATTATCACATGTATTCATAGTCGATGCTCTTACCACATTCCCTAAAACTCACTCAAACTTACCTCACCCATCATTACCCATCTTAGCATACCAAACCCGGTCCCACCAGACCAACCTACCATCTTACTCTATGATATCCCACCACTCACCTTACCGTCTACCTACTCTACCATATCCTACTTTTACTAATCACCCACATTCGGCGTGCATGCAGGATCCCTACAGAGAGGCGATAATTCTGAAAAAATTGCAATAAAAAAAACGCATCGTAGTGTTTTGTTTTTCTATCCCCTTCGATCCAGAAAATGACTTCTATGTGTCTGAACACACGTTCTATCAGATATATATCTCATTTAATCAAAGGCAGTCGGAAAGAAAGAAAAACAAAGCAAAAACACGACTATACAAGTTGCATTTTATAATAATAAAACACTACTATATAAACACTACAAACAAGGTGATTGAAGGAAACCGACGTTTCAAAACTTATTAATATTTTTGTTTAAATATATCACTTTTTGATAATCACTATGTATTTTTATTTAGATGATACAACATTTTGTCAAATTATCAAATTATTATAAATGATAGGGACGAATATAAAATTTTATAGAGGGTGAAAAAAATATATAACACATGTATAGTAGTGTTTTCTCCGGATCCGAAAGGATGAGACATCCGCCCCTCCCCACATGTTTTGCCATTTTTTCATTTCAATGGATGACACTTCATTATTTTATATTGTAATCAAACAACATTATTTCATTTCATTACCTTGTCCGATCATACCAAAACAATTGAATACAATTATTTTCATTCCATCCATATCAAACAAACAAGCCGCCACCGTACATAAACATTTGTGTAATAATACCAAGAAAAAAACTTATAAAAAAAAAACCATAAAACACGAAATATTTAACTATACTTGTTGCATCTCGGTGTTGTCTTCGTCTACGCAGCAAACACGAGTTCGTGATCTACGAATTTCCACCATAAACGCTAAAGCCATAACGCAAGAAACCACCGCGGAAACGCCGGAAGCCACAATCTTGATCATCATAACCTTCGCCTCATGTTGTCGGTAATGATGTTTTTTAGATAAAATGAAAAGATAAACCGATATACAAAAGAATAGAAAACTGGACGGCAGCACACAGAATATCTTGTAACGAACACATTCCATAGGGATCTTGTAGTTGGGGAAATATCTAATAATACAATGCATCTCAACCAAAAGTATGAACGTCAACGTAAATTGAAAGATGGCGCAACAGTCAAAACTTACTGCGTCCAATAAAGTGAGAAGTGGAGGTAGGGACCGTAGGGTCTCATTCTCATAAAAGGGTGCAACAACACTAAAAAAAAGCATTGCTAAGCTAGCAATCGAGCAAAACACGACTTTCACAAACGAATTTACACCGCTCTGGATTGTTTCCGCCATTGTTGGAGGACTGATTTGATCGAGCAATTTAGGTTTTAGAGGACCGGCTTCAAAGTAGAAACAGGCACGACCTTTTTTTTCTTCTTTTAAATATATGCACAAAAGGTGTATACATGTACAACTAGGGTCTCATTAATTTGAATATATTTGTGTTTTATTCTGTTCACACTGTTTTATTCTTCTACCATATTCACTTACCTTATATATGTATATGTACAGATAGTCAATAATAATTGTAAATATATACGACCCATCTTTCTTTTTAAGCGGAAAAAAAAAAAAAAAACTCATCTTTCTTTCCAATATTTATGAAGTTAGAGAGCTATGAAGCACGGACACGACACAGATACGTTGACACATCTAATGTCTAAATTTAAGAGCATGATACGCCAACAACGTTCGGACAGATAGAAAACATTGCATTGAGTGTTGTAATGATTTATGACAAAATGAAAGAGACAAAATAAATCTTATAATCTTATGTCCTGTTAGGATTGAAAGAATTATATATAAAGTAAAAAATAAAAAAGATTGTGACTGAAAAGAAATTAGAGGTGAAGAAGGAATTGTGAGTTTATTTCACGTGTTTGGATAGTTTTAGGCGGAAAGAAAAGAGAGATACATAGATTGTCGTTTTAATTTTATTAAAAATTAATGAATTGTTTTCTTCCGTTTTCATATGTTTTGGAAGGAATCGGAGACCACTCGATTTGTGAAAAACATTATCGCTCCTTCTCCCTTCTCTCATTTTCTTTCTTTCTTGGGTAAATAACACTTTACCTACTTATGCTTTGCCATATAGAGTCTTTTTGACATCCTATAGTTTAATAATAGACGGTTTATCCCATTATGGTTTTCCAAAAACCACCTAACTGAAAATCCAATCGAATGTGTAATGCACGCTCCTCATTCCGGCGAAGTCGCCTTTTTCTCGCTAAAAATCCATTTGAATTCCAATAATACCCTCGTATAAACTCTGTTCATCCCCAAATCCAAACGTTAAGCTGATTTGGTCGTCGAAGATACATTAGGGTTCGCTTCACACGTTTCCTTGAGCGATTATTGGGCGAAATGGAGCAATTTGGCTGCGATTGATGATGTACTTCTGCTGTTCAATTGTCCTTTTGAGGTAAAATCGTTCTTATTTCTACCTTTGTATAAATAAAAATCAGTGTAATCTGTTACTTTTGGATAGGAATGAATGAACATGTTTCCAATTTCTTGTAGCTATTTGCTTTATTTATTGTCATATTCGTGAATTGGTGTTTTTCGTGATTTATTGAATTTCTTCATATTCAATTTGTTGAATCTTCAATTTCTTTCTTTTTAACAATTCATTTCTGATTTGTAGGTGTGTTTTCTGTTGATGACTAGTTTTGAGGAGGATAAAGTAAACATATTTATTTTTGATAATGACAAAAAGTGATCTCTTTTTAATTTGAAAAATAACTTCAGTCTCTTACATTTGATGGTTTTTTTTTTTTTAGGGGTGATGGTTCTACATCACATAATACCTGAAGTTATTTAATAAAAATAGTAAGTTTTTGAATCATTATGCCTGGCGAACGTGTCTAAGTGCATTTCCTGATTTTAGCTATCCTGATGCTAATAAGAGTTATAGAGGATAAGCCCAGTTGCTTATGTAGTAAGCTAATGTCATTCTAGGTAATGTTTGGGGCTTTAAACAACTCTGAATCAGATGTGTGAATCTAAAAATCTCATGCAGACCGGAACAAATTCAAAAGGCGAGTGGGGGCATCAATAGTTTTTTTACATTTTTTACCTATAAAAATAGATCGATTTTCGGATCTCAGTGGGGGCACTGGCCCCCACCCATTACACATTGGGTCCGTCCCTGCTCTGTATGCGCGCGGTTTCTTTTATTTTTCCTTTTATGTTTTAATTGAAATTGGATGGTGCTCACTTGCAGCTTGAAGGTTCATCAATGTCGGTTCTGCGGAATGATCGATTTGTTAGTTTATTGTTGTTGTTTGTTTTCCGTCAGAATTGTTAGTTTATTGTTAAGTGAAAAGTTAACGGAAAAAGAAAAAAGCTGATCATTTTACTGCAAGTTTTCTGAGTTGTTTTTAGTATAGTTGTGCGGATGATTGTGATGATACCTAATGCCAGGAAGATATATGATACTTAAGGAAAACATAGTTATAATAAAAGAAGGATATATACACTTACAATTATTGCATTCAACTTGTGTCCGTGTTGGTGTATTTTCCACTTTAGGGTATTAATGCTCAAGTTTCATGTTAAGTGTGAATTTATACGATTTATATTGATATATTTTATAATAATTTCCTTTATATTTGTATGAATTTGCATAAGAAACGAGTGTTTAATGGAATTATTGGGTAAATGAGGTTTTTAATGAGTTATTCGCAAAATAGGTTAATTTTGGTGTTTTAATTGTGATTTTATGATTATTTGGATGATATTACGTTTTGCGATGTTTTAATGTGTTATAGGTACATGTTTGATGCTCAAATGATGATCAAAAAGAGATAAGAGTCGAATTATGTTGATGATAGAAGAGATAAAGATGAAATCGATTGAAGATAAAGATGAGAAGATCGATTAATTGTTGATCCAGTGGATGGCGCGCCCGAAGCTTGAATCGCAGCGTGGCGTCAGTGGGCGGGCGTTTGATCAAGTGAGCAGCGTCCAGGAGGAGAAAATTGATCAGAGAGTTTGACGCCGATATGGACGGCGCCTGAAGCAAGTCAAGGTATCTTGGACGGGCGCCCAACAAGACGGACGGGCGTCCTTCGACCGACTTACAATGAACCGACTTTATTTTCTATAAATACCGGCGCTTTGTAAACCCTAGGCATATAATTTTACACGTACCGCATACACGAGAGAACCCTAATTTCGAGATCAAGTCACCTCGGCCGGGTGAGCCTTGGTGCTTGTAGCGGCCGAGGTTGTTTCTTTTCATCTTTATTTCGTTTTTTCTGCTGTTCTTGGCTGGATGATTTGGAGGCTAGACAATTTGTTCAAGTTATTTAAATCCGTTTCATCAGATTCTTTCTTTTCAATCTTGAGTTTGTTTTGTGATTTTTAATTCAAGTTGTATTTTTCCTATGCTTATGTGCTATGCAATCAATATCGAAAGATGAATTGTTATTGATGTTTACCGTATGACGAGAGTCGGTGTAAACCTTAGATCATCATAGGAAAGATGGGATTTTTAACCTTGACATAACGAGAGTTGATGGGTTAGATTTCTAGGTTGCTAGATTGAGAGATCTTACACCTTGGTTTGAGAGCGTCAATCTTATATATCGAGAGATGAGAGATTGATAGGCGAATTATCTACGAGAGTAGGAATTCATACTTATGAGAGGTGAACCACATCTTTAATTTAATCATCACAAGATAACTTTAGAGAGGAAATTGAGGGTTGCGGGATCGGTGGATAATTACTTGTTCAATTGTTTAATCACCATGATCATCGTTTTTATTGTTTTTTCTCGTTTATAGTTTTATTTATTTATTATCGCTTTTATCCTTCCTGGCTTTGGACTGACAATCCTCTGTCCAGTTTATTTTCCGTTTTCGTTTTAGGTTTAGAAATAATTGGTATCAATCTTAGGAAAATTAATGAACTAGATACCCCGATTCCCTGAGATCGATTCCGGTATTAATCGCTATACTACGATCCTTGCACTTGAGGAATACCGGATTTATAAATTTTATTATTTGTTGTTTTTCATTAGATAAATCCGTGACATTTCATTAACTCATTCAAGGTTGCAACCTCTTAATTTGCCACCAAGAAGGTCGACACCAAAGGTGCAAGCACAATGTAGACAGCAGGTTGTAGAAAAGTTTCCGGTAAAGATCAAAGGCAAAGGGTAAGCAACTAACTTGGAGATTCAGCATTCAATGCACAAGTAGATTTTGTAGTAAGGCGGTCACCTAGAGGGTCTACTAGGTACAGAAATCACAAGTCAATCTTCTCATATATACACAACACAGAATTAGAGTTGTTGCTATTAACTTGTCTCAAAAGTTTGGAATGCCTCAATCAAATGAAGGAGGTGTCATGACACGTGGAAAGAAGTTGCGACTTTGTTGTTGTGGAAGTGTATCAAATTGAAGTTCGTGCTATTATTTTGATTTGGAAACTGTTGTTAATCGTATTTTTGGAGTTCTATTTATGTACGTATGCATGCATTTGGAGTAAATGCTATTTCTTAATTGCAGTCTCGTGTCAAAAGGTCTCAAGTCTTTTTTTTCCCAGCTAGTATGGGTCTAAACAAAATCATGCACAATGATCGATGTTTTCCTAAAGAAAGTTGCTAGAATAAGGGTATCATGTATCATTTGACTTTTAAGGTTTGTGATTATTTTTAAGACTGAAACATGATTGTTATAGTGCAATGCTGAAAGAAATTCAAGCCATGGAGAGGTTGGTTGTATCATTGCTATGAGATTTCTTGGTCTAGTGTGTTGTTGAATGGTTGAAGGATAGGTTGTTGTATGAGATATTTGTCAGCAATATACTTAATTACCTTCACAGCATATATGAATTAAAATTGGCTCTACTATCCGTATCAGCAAGCAAAGAAATGTAGCAACTAAAACCTATTGCAAATTATGTGAATGGAATTGTTGGGAAAGAGGGAAATGCCTATAGGATTTACAATCTTGAAGAAGAGATTGAGAAAACTAAGCAGGGGGAAGTGTCAGATTATTATACAAAATTCAAATCATTGCTGTACTTGGTTTTGAAGCCTATCCCCCGCGGTGTACTTGCCCTGCACTACAAATCATCAGGGAGTATTATAACAATGCATACACTACAAGATTTGTCAAGGGTCTAAATGCCAGTTACAGCAATGTAAAGTCACAAGTCTTGTTACCACCGACCATAACCTACCGTACCACTTCTTACCTTCCACCAACCCCACCCTTTACCTTACACATCATCCCGTGGCACCTTAATTTTCCACCCATCTTATCATCTTAATTTACCACCCACCTTATCATACTACACCTTACCCTAGAACACAACCATGCATGCCCTACCCAACGATAACTCACCTAAATTAAGCCACCTTGCCACGGACCCTAAAACCCGACCTGACCCTACCCCACCCCACCATTACCAAACCCGACCTGACCCCACCAGACCTACCTACCACCTTACTCTATTGTTATACGACCACCCACCTTACCCTCCACATACACTATCATCCTATTTTTTACTAATCACGTACCCACGTGTTTTGTCAATTTTTTTATTTCATTCGATCACACTTGGTTAATTTATATTCAAATGAAATCAAACAACATTATTTCATTCGATCACACTTGCGTGATCATACCAAAAACAATTGAATTAAATTATTGTCAGTCCATCCATATATATCAAACAAACAAGCCACCGTACATGTCTGTAATAATACCAAGAAAAAAACTTGTAAGAAAAAACCATAAAACACGAAATATTTAACTATACTTTTTGCATCTCGGTGTTGTCTTCGTCTACGCTGCAAACACTACGAATTTCCACCATAAACGTGAAGGCCATAACGCAAGAAACCACCGCGGAAACGCCGGAACCCACAATCCTGATCATCATAACCTTCGCCTCATGTTGTCGGTAATGATGTGTTTTAGATAACATGAAAAGATAAACCGATAAACAAAAGAAAAAAAAACTGGACAGCAGCACCCAGAATATCTTGTAACGAACACATTCCATAGGATTAGGGGTCTTGTAGTTGGGGAAGTATCTAATTCCACGATTCATCTCACTCGAAAGCTCTAACATCAACAAAACTTGACAGAAGATGCAACCGCCAAAACTTACTTGGACCAATATATAGAGAAGTATAGGTTGGGAGGACTGTAGGGTCTCATTCTCATATATAAAAGGCTGCAACACCACTAAAAATACCCATTGCTAAGCTAGCAATCATGCAAAACACGAGTTTCAAAACCGAATTTACACCGCTCTGGATTGTTTCCGCCATTGTTGTAGGGCTGATTTGATCAAGCAATTTAGGGTTTAGATTTGATCGAGCAATTTAGGGTTTAGAGGACCGGCTTCAAAGTAGAAACAGGCACGACCTTTTTTTTCTTCTACGTACTTCTTTTATATATACATGCACAAAAGGTGTATACATGTACAACTAGGGTCTCATTAATTTGAATATATTTGTGTTTTATTCTGTTCACACTGTTTTATTCTTCTACCATATTCACTTGCCTTATATATGTACTAGTGGGGGCCACCGCGCGATGCACGGTGTGCCCTCATTTTTTTTATGCACCGATTATAGTTTTTATGTCTGCAATAAATTTACTTTAGCAAAAATAAAGAAGATATCAACCTACTTAACGCTTAGAAAAACATTTAAACCATCCTCATACAGTTAATGACAATATCATGCGTGTTGCGTGAAAGGTTACATGTGGGAAAAAATCACGAAGATCAAAATGCACATTATGCACAAAAAAGTCAAACCATTGTTTCGTGAACCAATAAAAACTACATAATAACAAAATTATAATTTCCCAAACTCGAATAAATGAATTGTTAGTCGTAGAATATTATTCATGTCAGACTTAACCCTAACTAATACTAATAAAAATAAAAATAAAAATAAAAGGTTCGGAAGATTTTCATTTTCTTATCTTTTATCGAAGTAAATTAACCGAAGGATAAATAAGATAAATGGGAGTTGGATCTCGTTTTTTATTTTTATGTATCTTTTATGTATCATAGATCGAATGAACATTCTCATTCCTTATCTAATTTTTACAATATTTTATTTTCTAGTAGTTTTTGTGGCACCGTACCAAATCATACGACTTTGTTTTACTTAACCAAAAAATTCTGAAGATCGAAATGCACCTTTTCATGCACAAAGTCAAACCAGAGTTTGATTGTGCACTAATAGAACTACATAATAACACAATTAAAATTTCCGAAACTCGAATCGTAGAATTGAATGCTTCAAATAAAAACCCTAGTGATAAACACGTTGATGTGATAACACCGCATCAAATCATACGACTTCGCTTTTACCTAACCAAAAACAAAAACAAAAAAAAAAAAAAAAAAAAAGGTGGGGGGAAGACAAAAATTTTGGTATAGCGACGACCAAAACGTCGCTAAAGCCGGATGACCAAAGCGTCGCAAAAAGCCGGACGACCAAACATGCAAATTTAATATAGTACTAGAGGCGTCGTCAGTGCGTTGCCGCAGTGAGCCTGTCTTATTGAAGTTTTACGTGCTTTATGTACATTACTCTTGTAGGAATAATGTACATTCCAAAATCTTGTTTTCGATCATTACATACATATTACGACTACGAGCCAAAAGCTTAAACTTAAGTTTCATTACATATGCATAAAAGAGTAGTACTAAAGGCATAATTAACATAAAGCCCTCAACAGAAAAACATTGAGCTAGACACACGTTCTCATTCAGCTTAGAATGAGCCTGAACATGGGTAGAACGAGCATGACTCACACCGCAATGGCTCGAAGAGGCCTCAGACACGTCCTCGTACCTTGACCATTGTGCTATCTATGTTGCAACCAAGTGAGCATAGCAAACCGGAGCAACTGCACAACCACAATCAATAAAGAAAGAAACAATCATCAAGAGCAAAACCGAAGGATAGAATACTGATGGCCAGGTATAATAAGAGGCATCATTATAATTTACTTTTCAATTTATATTTTTCAGTTCTAAAGTTTTGAGATTTTACTTATGTAGCCAAAAAGTGACATTGTCAACCGAATTATGTACGAAAGCACGGAGCTTAAGTGTTCAATTCCTGTCAGCAAATTCCAGCTTTGATCTTCTTCATGGGGCTGCAGTCTGTGGCACCTGATGACCTTTTTTCGTCGTGAGAGCTTATGAGCTTCAGTTTTCCCTTATACCATGACATTAAGCCGTGTCTGTCCTTTTTATCTGTTGAATGACCAAGCAATGTAGCCTTTTAACGTTATCTAATTGTACCGAAAGAATGCCCGACATCACCAATTTAGCAGATATTACCTGAGGTGGTGAAAGTTTCTTTATGGATTTCTTTGTTTGCAGATGTTAATGCGTCATCAATCTGCTGTGTACCGTGCATATTATTCAATAACCTAAATATAAAAAATAAAGAAACAAAGATAAAAAAAAAACTTCTCAGGCAAAAACACGTAAAGCAATGGTAGCAAAACTGAACCCTACACTAATGGATGTAGGCACCTATGTTGTCATAAGATAAGTATGATTGCTAAGGTGCTAAAGCAGCAAAACAACTGGGCACAACAATAAATCCTAAGACTACAATCAATAATATACATGCAGATGGTTGAAATTTACGAAAACAAAA
Source organism: Gentiana macrophylla (assembly GCA_026214975.1). Taxonomy (NCBI): domain Eukaryota; kingdom Viridiplantae; phylum Streptophyta; class Magnoliopsida; order Gentianales; family Gentianaceae; genus Gentiana; species Gentiana macrophylla. The sequence continues at coordinate 121,631,710 of CM047809.1, read as the reverse complement.
GGGAAAACATGACACATGTGGAAATTATTATAATGTATGCGTGAATGAATTATGTACCAAGTGCCAGAAATATATTCATTCAGGGTCCTCAGGGAATAGGTAATTGAAATTATGTACCAAGTACAACAGCTTTAGGAAGTTTGCATTACCTGTTTCCTGATGAAGAAGGTTGTGCAAAGACGCCAACGATTGACTGATCATGTGAGAAAGAAACGTCTTCTTTTTCTGCCAAGTAAACACATGGAATTGTGAGAAATCGAATAAGAAATCCTTTTTTTAATAAACAAAGTGTGGTTAGCACACAGCCAAAAGTAAGGGGTTACTCTATTTGAGATATCACAGGCCATCCATCCCCCCCTCCCCTCCCCTCCCCTCCCCTCCCCTCCTCAGAAAGCTCTGAAAGGCTCTCTATAACCATAAACATTTGGTATCCCAATACGAAAAAGAGGGTACCTCATTCAAATAACAAAAAAAACAGCAAATGAAGTCAAGAATGAAAAGGAGAAATCCCCATGAAAAGCTTCCTTCTACCTTTAACCCACCAACATTTCATAAATTAATAATAGTTCTTATTCAAGCCACTTACAAGGAACAAAAGTTTCAAGCATAGCAATTGCACAGCATCTATGCGTTTCAAATTTGAGAAGAAAAAAACACTTGGTTTACCAGCTAAAACATTTGCAGGTATATGATAAGGCAAATGATGGAGTTTCCTTCTTCAGCATCATACTTCTGCACAGGCAAAAATCCATATTCATCTCCTACATACCTGGACAACCCATACAGACAATTATATCCTGCAACTATTCACCTCAACATAAATCAATCAATACTTAAATCAACCAGAAAGCAGTCCTTCAGTTCTTTACATGAATTGGGTGCCATATATTACAGAGAAGGAAGTTATATGGGATTCCCATAATAAATTAGAGGAGATACACCTGTTTTCAAGATCCCAAACCTGTCAAAGTTATTTGCAAGTCAGCACAAAAAATGAACCATAGAAAGCAAAGAAGGCACAGAAAAAGTTGAAAATTTATAAACTGCCTAACCTTGTACCTGAATTTCATTTTCATTTGTGACACTCACAAGAAATCCTTGATTTTGGAGGAACTGGATTAAGCCCAATAAAAGGAATAAATCAGTAGTGAAAAATATATAGAAGAAGAGAAAATTTATGAAAAGGAGGACAGGCGGCCGAGTTATGCATATTAAGCCAAAAAACAAATTGAATCATCAAAAGGAAACAGGGAATAACTTATATTCAAGATAATCAACTGCAAAATTAACATAAACAAATACTATCAAATCGAACAATGAATGTGTACTTACAAGATGATCTGATCTAATGCCATAAACACCAGAAAGTTCTGGTACATTCCATTTACCTAGCATGGATAAAAAGGAAAAAGGTAAACATGATCAGCAATGAGTACAAAAAGTCTACCAAAAAGTCTACATTGGTTTCAAAGGTCTACATTCTTGTTCAATTTTCTTTTGGGTTGTTTCAATTTACATTTGACCAACAAATTTACACCGTCAAAGAAGTTGCAACATAGAAGTTGTGAAAATCAAGGATAAAATATTTAAAACTATTACCTCATCTCTTTTATTTTCTTCAAGTTGTGAAATCTTCTACATCAAAGAAACATGTTTGATGATCGAGATGTTTCCTCTTACTCCATTTAGCCTTCTGTAACACTGAAGTTTGTGCTTTTAGTTCATCTTCAATCCTCTATGGAATACCGAGACAATTTTCATGGATCTTCAGTGTCCTGCTTCATCAAAAAGGAAAAAAACTCAATTTTATTATAAATAAATTTACAATTCGAACCACATGTAAGATATTGCAAACCCTAAGATTGAAGCAGGTTCATTATTCAGCACAAAAACAATAAACAAACAGAAGAGATTCAGAAGGAAAAGAGGGAATTGAATTCCAGAAGAGATTCAGAAGAAAAAGAGAAAACGAAGCCCGTTACCTGCCGGACTTCGAACGGCCGGAGAACAAAGCACGAAACACACCTTCCAGAAGAAGAGGAGGAGGCCGGCAGAAATGAGAAATGGAACCCGATTAAATTTAGCACCATCATCTTCTACCTTCGGTGCTTGAAGATAATGGAAGGTGTGAGTGGAGAGAACGGAAAACGAATGGGCAAGGAAAACGGTGGTGGAGCTTCAAATTCAGAGTGGAGTGGAAGACGGCGATACAGATACGCACAAGAAGGGGATGACACGCGTCTGCCCTAGCATCAATCAAAAACGACGTCGTTTCCTTTTTTAAGCAGAAAAGACAAAATTGTCGTACCCATTATAGACAATTAATAGGTACTCCATATATAGATACCAACATATATGATCTGTACAGATAGTCAATAATAAATGTAAATATATACGACCCATCTTTCTTTTTAAGCAAATAAAAACAAAACAAAAAAACTCATCTTTCTTTCCAATATTTATGAAGTTAGAGCTATGAACCACGAACACGACACACATACGTTGACACATCTAATGTCTAAATTTAAGAGTATGATACGCCAGCAACGTTCGGGCAGATAGAAAACATTGCATTGAGTGTTGTAATGATTTATGACAAAATGAAAGAGACAAAGATAAATCTTATAATCTTATGTCCCGTTAGGATTGAAAGAATTATATATAAAGTATAAAAAATAAAAGATTGTGACTGAAAAGAAATTAGAGGTGAAGAAGGAATTGTGAGTTTATTTGGCGTGTTTGGATAGTTTTAGGCGGAAAAGAAAAGAGATAAATAGATTGTCGTTTTAATTTCATTAAAAATTAATGAATTGGTTTTCTTAGTTTTCACCATTTTGGAAGGAAAGCGGTACCAGCTCGATTTGTGAAAAGCATTATCTCTCCTTCTCCCTTCTCTCATTTTCTTTCTTTCACACTAAAAAAAACCAAACATCAAAATTTAAATTCTTTCAAATAACGTCGTTTCTTTTCCTTTCAATATTTTCATTCGAAACAGGGCCTTAAGCAAAAGGAGAATTTATCATTGAATATTATTAATTTGGGTGAAATAAGAAACATTACTGATACGCCTAACCCGCCATCTAGCCTGCGGATCCATAATTGAGTCCCTCCGGCAGTCCTAACAGTGTGTAAGGCCATCGGCCTGGCGAGTCCGCATAAACCTAAGCCGGACAAAGGCCAAATACCAATCAACAAGTCTTCAATTCGCCTGCCTCTTGGGCACGATCCGAAGCAATTGGGCCCGGTCAATCTGGCCCCCATGAGTATGAGCCCGCACGATTGGGTGAGTTAGCTACCACATGATCGCAAGACAGACTCAAAGAATAGCTATGGACCCGCTCAAAAAAAAGAAAAGACGGGTCCGCCGCCACACGCCGGACCTTCCATGACGGTTTGCTCAGTTTAATTAAGTCATATCATGCTTTATTATGTCTTATTATCATTAGCGTAATCGCAATTTGTAGCTTGCCTATAAATATATGCTCTATGTAACTCATAAAGACATCTACAATTTTATAAAAAGGCATATATATACTCTGTTAATTTGTTTCGACTATTGTGTCACTTTGTTATAGCTTTTGTCCGAACACCGTGTTTTCTTTATCGCCGCCATGCACCACCGACAAACACTCAAATACACAGCCAGATATCCACAACATAAACACCGCTAACACTACCATGATAATTTCGACATTATCAGTTGACTCCGTTCCGGTAAAATCAAATCTTTCCAGCTTTTTCCGGACAAGATCGCCTCCGTAAAACCTCTTTTGCGGCGGCGCAGTGAAGAAAAATCACCTTCTTCTTCGGTTTTCAAGCAGATCTTCCATCAAAACTTCAAAAATCCATCAGATCATTAGGGAAGCTTCATCACAACATCGAGTAAGTGATTATCTCTATAGGTTTTAGCATAAAATCTTTGAGTTTGTGCTTGATTTATCTCCACTCTCATTGCATTTTCATCAAAAACCTCGTCGGAGCTCTCACCGCCTTTTTCACCAAAACTTTTGCATGAGTTTCATTATCCAGTGCCTTTGTTTGATTTGCATACAGGTGTAGAAACAAACCCACGTAATCTTTAGACATTGCGTTTGATTTATCACCATTTTCTTTGGATTTCCAGCATCAACTCGTCAGAACCACCATCAGCTCACCGGAGACATGACATCTTCACCAACATTCTCCGGAACCTGCCTACAAATCGTACTAGATTGTCAGGTGGTAGTTGAGATTTTGTGTGTCCTACAAGACAAGTAGTTAGCTATCAAGATCAGATAGTACAATGGTAGGTAGCAAGGACAAGTTCCTCTTACACCACACCCCAGGCAAAAGAGCCAATCAAGACCCACCATGTGGCGATAACGTGGAGGACACGAGTGAGAACCCCTTGGGCCAGCATAACGAGTCCCCCACAAAGGACCCGCCAAGAGGCGCGGACGCGCGTCACATAATATTCAAAAAGCTAAAAACAAAGATGTTGTCGCAGAAGTTACAGGTCGCCATCAAGAAATCGGCGGAGCGTCGAGGCAACGACGAAGTCGCAGGGCGACTCCAGAAAGAATACCGGGTTTAATCTAAATTTCTCATATAATTCTGTATGATTGAGAAATTCTATTAAATCATAATTAGATGATCATATATGTATTAACCTTAATCTTGAAGTTATTGTAGTTTCTTGTTTGTTTCAAGATATGATTTGATGTGTTCGTTAAGGATTTCTAAGTGATGCGGTCCAATGCAAATCCAACTACAATTTGGCACCCGTATGGTATCAAAACATCACAAAACCTGCTTCTTTGCATACATATTGTACACCAAACATAATTAAACAATTATACAACACATGACACCGATTAAGAACACCCTCTAGAAGAGGATCCAAAAGCAAAGCCAAAAAGCAAGCACCTTGCGATTCTTCACTCCCACTACAAAATTCCTACAACGGTACAACCAAAGCATAACCTATCAACACCAACCCATCTACAACATTCTATAACACCTAGAACTCAGAATTTACCAAGAAATTTCACAAGATTATAAACTAAGGCTAAAACTGAAAACTTACAAATTAATCGGAAAGATGATGAAATCAAAACGATCCACCTCGCATGGTGTTTTAAGTTTCCCTACCGCTGTCTGTGTAAAAAACGGACCGATTAAGTCAATTGTTGAAGATTCTATAGCACCTCATTCTTTCTCCCAGTATTTCCCCAGAGCGTACAATTTCCTTTTTTTTTTTTCCAATGGTGTGTGATAGTGTGGGAAATTAAGGGAGGTTTCTTTTTAGGAAAAGAATAATCCCATAATCATAAATTCCCTTTATTACTTAATTTAAAACCCAAAATAAATAAATGAAGGATAAAATAATAAAATGGATAATTATTTTAAATAAAAACCCAAACTTTACTTTCCTACCCTACTTGGTATTACATAAAGCCTCCTTGAAAATTACAACATAAGGCCCCCCGCTTGTATCATCACCAGGTTTATGGTGATTCTTCTGCGATTATCATATTTATTCCATCAATAAAATTTCTTAAAAGAAAGGTAAATTTATAAAAACTAAGATATATATTTTTTCTGTGGTGAGACCTCATCTATTTTCTAATTTTCTATTGCATTAGATCACCAAGTCATCGCTTCATACATGACCACCTTAAAATTTGCGTTGTATCTTTTAGTAGTGGATTTGGATGCCTTTTTACATGTAAGCTAAAAACAGTAAGACCTAAATTAGTATCGAAATTTTGTTAAAAACAAGAGAACGTCTTTTTTCCACACAATGATTATTCTCGATATAACCTCAAGTCAGAAAATGATGATAATTATTGTCTCAATTCAAGTTAAGATTTTAAGTGTTTTTCATATTCAATAACGGTTAGAAAAACTTAGGTTTTTTTTTTTTTTTTTTTTTTTTTTTTTTTTGTGTAAAAAAGACATACATAAACAAAAAGGATCTAATGAAATTCTATTTCGTTTTTTAACACCCCTCTGACAAATTAAAGTGCCTTAGAAAAACAATTTGGCTGACCCGATTAAACGGAGACGGACCTCATCGAGAGACGGAGGATTTCGATCCATGCATGCAAATATATATATTTGTTTTTATTAAGGGTATCTTATATCTATTAAAGTTTAGGGTTTTGTTCATAATGTGCCACGCGCAACCTTTTACTGGTGACACGTGGACCTATTTTCTTTTTTCTATAATATTTTAAAACAACAGTTTTTTTCTTTTTTTTTTGTTCGGTAAAAACCGAAATTTTGTTTATCGTTATATATAAACCAAATGAGGCTTTAAAATTCAATCAACCGAAAATTTTCGATCTCTCGATTCGATTTCGACACAAAAATTGAATATTATACACAACAAAGTGTATATTTCGATACTGATTCATTTTAGTACTCTCCAATTGGCGGTCTGATTCGATTTTAAATTTCAATCAATCGAAAATTTTCGATTTCGACACAACAATTGAATAAAACCGTGTGGACACCACATTAATTTTTTTTATTATTTTGAACAACATAACGTCGGTGGAACCGACGGCCATTTGCAGTACGAACGTCACTAAAATTGACGTTGGAATACCAAATTGCTTTTTATATTCTTCAGACCGTTTGACACGTGTTTTTTTTTTCCTACCAAATGAATGAACACGAGATCAATGACGTATTCATTAATGATAAGAAAGAGAAATGTCGTATAGAAAATGAGTGAAACACATTTTCAAGCATATTAATTTGAGAGTTTGCGCTCGAATTTCTTTTGGGGTGGTCACGGGGATTCTAAAGGGACTCATTGGGTGAAATGGGATAGGCTACTTGAAAGAAAGAGTCAGGGGGGCTTAGGAATAGGGAGCCTTAGAATTCAAAATCTTGCTTTATTAGGAAAGTGGTGGTGGCGAGTTCGGGCAGAACGAAGGAGCTTATGGCATGATGTTGTATCCGCATTATACGGGGAGTTCGATGGTCTTGGGGAGGGTGCTAGAAATGTACCAAAAGGGAGGGTGTGGAGAGGGATTTGGGAAGCGGGTGTCGCAATCCAAAGTCTGGGGGTCAGTTTGGTTGACGGGTTCCACTGGGAGCTCGGCGATGGAAGAAAAATCAGTTTTTGGCATGACAGATGGTTAGGAAGCGAGAAGCTTAAGAACTCATTTCCAAGGATTTTTAGGAAAGAGGTAAATAAGGAGTGTCTTGTAGCAGAGAAATGAAGGTGGGAGGCGAATGTGTGGAAGTGGAGTTGGTCTTGGAGAGGGGTTTTAAGAAGTAGGGAAGTCGGAGAATTTAATCTGCTGATCAATGCGCTTAATTTCCGTCCTCGTGTAGACAGATTTGACAAGCTGTTGTGGTGCGATGAGGTGTTTTTGGTCAAAAGGCTTAGAATGGCGATCAGTAATGCCCGTGCTCAAAGAACTAACGGAGAATGTTTTAAATGGAATTGTCTTGTCCCTTCCAAAATCAACTTTTTCTGTTGGCTGCTATTGCTTGATAAACTCCCAACTAGGTTGTTAGTTCGCAAAAGAGGGATAACAATTCAAGACGTGAGATGCCCGTTTTGTAACATTGAAGATGAAGATGTAAACCATGTCCTCCTCCGTTGTTGTTTCTCTTCTCAAGTTTGGTGCAATATATCCAGGTGGTGCAGATTATCAATCTCGAACGTTCGCAATATCTCTTATCTCATTCAAAAAATGAATCAAGCTCTCTCATTGAATTTAGAACACAAGGTATGGCAAGCAATTATCATGATCTCTCTTTGGAACATCTGGCTTGCGAGAAATGCGGTGGTCTTCAAGAATAGCCCTGTCAATGCAACCCGTGTCTTTGACGACATAAAAGTTTTTTCTTTCTCATTGATTCAAGGTAGATCCGTCAAAGTCAGGTGTAATTGGGAAGATTGGTCGAGCCATCCTCTCCAAGTTGTGAAAGCATCTACTTAGTTTTTTGAGTGTTAGCTTTGTGTTTGCTTTGGTCTATAGATAAATGTGTCTTTGTCTTGGCTTTTGCTGATGTAAGCTAGTTTTCGGTACCGTGAGATTTTTTCCAAATGAAAGCCTTCTATTGCTGTTCAAAAAAAAAATGATCTCGAAGCTAAGGCGTCCCGGGAGATTTGACCATGTAGTTATGGTCCGCTTATTGTTGTTCTATAATATTTCATTGTGTAAAGTCGGGTTTAAAGTGATCGACTTTATGACATTGTTCTCCGATACATCATATTGTAGTTTATTTTTGTAGATGGAAACTATCGAGAAGTACTGGAAGAGAAGTGATTCACAATCTTCACGTCTCTAAGAAAAGAGCTACCTCTGGAGAAAATGTGATATATTTTCTCGCTTCTCTTTGTCTTGTCGCTTGAATTTATTACGGTTTAAGTTGACTCAATTTATTTCACGTTGGGCCCGCTGCATCTTGCACGGCTCACGTTAACTAGTATTAATATTAGAAGTTTGCTTGGTGTGTACTAACTCCGTCCGAAATTATAAGTCCTCCTATGTATTTTTACATTGATTAAGAAAGTGGGTGAATGTCATAAATTTAAAGGTTAATGTCTAAAATATCCCTTGACTATCATTAATACAATAGTTGTTAAGTAATGAAAAGTGGTTGGAGATTGATGATAAATTAGAGGTAAGATAGAGAAAAGAGTAATAAATGTTGAATTGGTAATGTAGAATGACTTATATTATGGGACATAACTAAAATTGCATGATGACTTATATTTTAAAACGAATGTAGTATATAACTGCATCATGCATTCAACCGTAATAAAATAAAACCAACCATTACATTTATTCATTCCAAATCCTAGGGTACAGTACATTCTTTCAGAACCACAAGAAGAATTTTTAGATACATTTATAAGATTATAAATGTTGATAACTGTATAGAAAAGTTATAATGTATCATCCAGAACACAAAAATTAACCCCACCAAACCCTAAACCATTAAAAGAACAAAAAAGACACACGTAGTGAAAAGCATGTACTTTCCATTAATTACGTTATCAACATTTGCAGTAATATGATTCAGGTAAAGCACAAGGCCGAGAAGCCACACCGGAATGATAGCCACAACCCACAACAGAGGCGGCGAAGGAAGGCGTGGCGTCGTAAGCTGCGGCACAATGAGAACGACCGCTACCACGGTCAGGAACATCAGCCACTGTGTGAGTCCCCAACGGAACCGATAAGGGTCTATTGGGATAGGTGAATTTTTATCAATCCATCCCCCGAAGGAACCGGACATGATAATTTTTCATCATCCGGCTCGAGCAAGAAAGATGAGACCAGTAAATGGAAATTCACTGAAACTTATATTTTTGTGAGATCGTCAATATTGTACCGAGATCCATTTCACCATAATTAGGCATTTTCTTCAAGAAGAAAAAATGTTTCGAATTTGTCAAATGTTTAGTACTCCCTCCGTCTCGTATTATAAGTCTTTTTTGACTTTTCACACAGATTAAGAAAAATAATAAATGAGTTACTTTTTATTATTCAAGGCAAAATATTGTATTGTTTTTTTAATATTCAAGGCATATAATATTGGATTGTTTAGTGTGAAAGTAAAAACAATACATTAATCTTGTATTGAAATGTGAGAATGACTTATATTTTGAGACACCAAAAAAAGTTAAAAGGACTTCTATTGCGGGATGGAGAGAGTAATAGTGAATTCACACAATTTTTGAGTGTGTGTTTGTTAGAATCCGACAAAAATGGCACGGTTTTATACAAATTTTTTGAAGGGTCGTGACGGTTGGTTTTACAAGGGTGTATTCGGTTTTTTGGTTACTTTTATTGTATTTCCATATAATTTTTTGATACATCACCATATGACCAATTTTTTAAATTTCATATCCTTTTTGTTTGGCGGGGTTTCTAACACTACTTTAAAAAAAGCATAAAAATCACAGTTTCTAAGTGTGATATATTCACATTAGTCACGGTTTCCAAAGTGTGACATATTGAGTTGTGATATAAAATACTTTAATTCAATCACATTTAAAAATTGTGATTTATTATAGTTGTTATCACACTTAAAAACCGCGATCTATTATAGTATTTATCTTACTTAAAAACCGATCTATTATAATTTCAACAAATTTAAAAATTGTTATCTATTTTAGTTGTTATCACACTTAAAAACTGAAATCTATTATAATTTCAATCACAACTATAAAAGTGCGATCATTTTTTTTCGAAAACGAAGTATACGAGATCTATTATAATTTCAATCACAACTATAAAAGTGTGATCATTCTTGTTTTTTGAAAACGAAATATTTGTGCTCCCAGTGGAACTCGAACCCGGATACTTCGGATTAAGGAGCCACACTAATTACCCCTGGGCCGACGTCTTCTTTCTTCTCGTTTTCGACCACACTAAACAGAGATCTCACTATAAAATATCATTTTATTTTAATCACAGTTGAAAATTGTGATTGATTAATGTTTTTGTCTCAGTTTTCCTAGAAACCGTAATAATAAAAACTGTGAAATTTTTTAATTAATTGTTATCACACTCAAAAACCGAGATATATTATCTCGATATATAATTAGCCTTTAGTCCTTTGTTTTAAGATGTAGTACTTATTTTAAACTCTCAAATGTCTTGGCGTGTTTTGGCTTTTGTGTTTTAGTTTCAAGAGAGGTTTTTTTTTCCTTTTTGTATTTATCTTTTATAGTAATATTTTCTCTTTCACCCTATGAGCGTAGGTCATATTGACTGAACCACGTATATATTTTCTTTACCACATCTTGTATGCTCACCCTTTTCCGTTTCCCCGACCTCCCATTTTTTTTTTATTATTTTGTGTCCCGTGGCAGTAGTGTTGGCCGCCACAACGACAATGCATTTGTTTGATCGTTTTGCTGGTCGAGTTTAAGTTGATTTTGATACTTCGGCATGTGTTTTATGTTGATACTTAAATAATTAAGACTAATGCATCCGGTTATCTTGAGTTAGAACACATGCTGAATAACTTCTGACCTAAAAGACACTCGAAATTCAAAATGGGTCATATAAATAGACATTATGAAGCGGTTGACCCTAAATAGAGATTTTATAAAATGAAAAAATATTGTTTGAGTTAATTTGTAAAATAATGAATGTCTTAAAAGATCCTTTTGTAAATGCTCTAACCAGTTTGGCTAGAATCATTTGTCAAAAATATAATGCATCTCCTTTAATTGTTGTTATTTGAATAACTATAAATTTATATAAAGCACTAAATATGGTTCAAAATCGTCTCATCTTCAATATACTCTGCAGTATATTAATTACGCAAATCATGTTGACCATTTTGTCCTGTAGTGAGTTTTATATTTTTTTTTTTTTGCTTGGTGAAATGGAACGACGTCGTTTCAGCTCATTGCCACCACCGTCTTCTTCCCCAGTAAGATCGAGCCAACATTGCCACTCACAGTTTGCCGACATAGAGATGATATATCTCTGTTAAACTTTAGACTCAACCCCCCAATTCATGTCCTCCCACTTTCCGTCTCCTTCTTCTTCTCCTTTGTGCTTCCGGCGTTGACTGTTTCTGGGATTGGTGAACAACGTCGTAATGCTATCATACGGCGTCGTCTTCTCCACATTCCAGATCAGTAGATGGAGCTCTGGTGCGTGGCTACTGGTAATCATTGCCGTAGGCTTTCCAGCTGCCTTTTGAGAAGATACGTGCTTGCCAATGATGTTCTATCAACATCATTCGAAAATATCAGCTCGTGAATCTGCTTTATCAGGGAAGTTTTTGTCGTTAATTTTGTAGTTCATGCTAACTGGTCGAATTTACTCTAATCTGATGCTTAAAATATGATTCTCTGTTAATCTTATGCTTAAATTTCATAAATCGTGTTTTAATGGTCTATTTATTTATGCATGCCTAATAGTGTGACAGTTGATGTTCATACTGTTTTACTGAAGCTCTCTGTGTTAAAGATCTGAACTTTTATATGCTTTTGTGTTTCTGGTATGTTTTTTATGTAAACATGTTGACTAAATACTTAATTAAATCTCTGTTTTATGGCTGAGTCTCAATATGCTCTCTGTATAGTTTTGTGTCTTCTTCTGTAAAATGTTTCTTCTATTTTTGTACATTAACAATTTTTTTTTTTGATTTGAAGGTTATGACAATCTTATCTGTAGTTGTTGGTCAATGAAACTTAGTCATGATTAGGTGTCGCTTTTGAGGATGTTTGAAATCAAATTTATACTAACTTTTGCAGAAAATCTCGATTATCGACTCTTTGAAGAAGGGATCAATGGATTTGAAACTAAGTTATTCAAGTTCTTTTTCCCAAAGAAGTCCCGCTCTAACGACCCGACGAGTCATCTACTTAAAAAGAACCTCGATATTGAGAACCAATATTACAACTCAAAAGGTTTTCATTTTATTTGCTACGTGATTTTCATGCAGCAGACTTGTTTGGATTGTTTTTTGGGTCTGTAGTCTAGGCTAGCTGTTTTTGGGTTTTTGTTCTTTGATATGGATGTATTCTCGATTGTTCTTTTCGTACTGCTTGGTAACTTCGTGTTGAATTGATATTTGGGTTTATTTGAATTCGCAGTGGTATGGATGGTTCAGAACGAGAACAAGGACACTCCATTTCAAAATGGCTTCATAGGCTAATTTCAACTCATTTCCTGATACTTCCATCACCGGTTACTCGTTTATTTCCAATGACCATTGAATTGATTGATATCCGTATCCTGGCCTTTAACGTGTTTTTAGGAAGAATGGTTTTTTAGTAATTTGGTTTTGAGAAAAGCGAGGCCGGATTGATTGTTATTTTGGTGCGATTGATTGATTGATTAATTGATTGAATGGATGCTGCTCAGACATCTCGAGGAACAGGTCAAGCTGTGATCAATTGGGACAAGTAAGATTTCATTTTGGACTTTTAAGCTCTAAGTCAGATTTATACGCTGATTACCCCGTTCTATTTTATTTGTTTATCTATTTTTGCTAATTGATTACAAATATCTGCAAATGATGCTTCCACTTTTTGGATTATGAAGCTTAACATGGTTTCACATTTTTTGCTTTTCTGATTCTGTGTTTATTTTGGTACATAAGTTTATTCCTGGAATCAATTTTTTATGTATACGTTAGTTTCCTTATGAAGTCTCCTTCCTTGTTTTTAACTTTAAGCTGTTGTATTGGACTATAATTTTGAACATGTGCTCGTAGGGAATGTTTTATATCATATACAGGTTTTTCACCAAAAGTGTTCTTCTGCTGAGAACTAAAGGAATGATTGTTAATTTTAGATGTATATGTTAATTACCTTATGAAGTATCATTCCTTAGTATTCCACTTTATGCTGCGGTATGGGACCATGATTTTAAAGGTGTGCTTGCAGAAATGTTTTTCTTTCAAGTAGAGAGAGCATTTATGCCGTATGCAATTTTTAGACTCAAGTGTTCTTCTACCGAGAGCTCAAGGAATGTTTATCAACAAGTTTCTCTTGATTTGTATAAGGAAATGCGATTTATACATGGGAAGAAGGCTTCATTAATGCTTTGATATTTTAGAGATTTTCCCGTAAATGTGATGCAATTAGGATCGTGTTTTTAATTGGATTTCCCAAATTTACGAGGCTCTTATGTACATGATGTTTAATAGGCGATCGTGTGTGACAAGGGGATGCTTATTTCGTTGTTAGACTTGAGGCGGATTACAAAGGCCATTTTCCGGACTTCATTGGTAATCTATGAATCTGCGTGTTAATGCGATTAATGCTAAACACTATTGAAGGATTTTTGCACCTCGTGTCACTATTATTCTTTTTTTCTTGTTGTGCCTTTTGACGGAAAAAGTCGATGTTTGCTTATGAAGTTTTTCACTATTTCTCTTGCAGCTTGACAAAACAAAGTTTTATGTTGTCGGTCTTTGGAATTTTTACCGGTATCACAGCTTAGACTTTATCCTATCTCGTTGTGAAGACAAGGTTACAAGTTGCTTTAAGGATGTTATGGAAAGTGGATGCGATTTGCTTTCAAAAGTATATTGAAAAACAGATGGAGTTACCGGTCTCTACAGAGGTTTTGGCACCGTAAATTATCGGGGCAATTCCTACTAGGATTTTATTTCTCACCGCATTAGAGACTACAAAAAGTTTGCCCTTCAAGATGATTGAACCTTTCAAATTAAATGAGCCTACCCGGCATTTACATTGTCCTCGTTTGTTGGTTGTGCAAGTGTTCCATCGGGTGCTCGGGGACTGTTTCTGCATACTTTTCGATTCCCTGGTGTTTGTTAGTCTGCCTTTCTGGTATGTGCTTTTATTTCGCACGCTGTACGTTGTGTTGTTGGCGTACATCTACGCACCCTTTCGCTTTAGAGCTGTCTTATTCACTTGCTCGGCCTACCTGTGTCACACATTGGCTTGTTCACATAGTCCTTCAATACATTTCATAGTAAACATGTTATTACACCAAATGCCATAGTAAAAAACCATCATGGTTGTTGGTCGTGGTAGCCTACTAAATATTTGGGTTATTTTTTCTTTATTTCTTGTTCAGATTACGGCCACTCTCTGTAGATTCTCATTCAGATAGAATCGAAACTTCAAAGAAAGAATCGAGTACGGAGGTGCTCGTAAAACAGGGACAGGGGAAGGTGGCGCTGCCAATGGCTTCGGCGGCAAGATGTATAAGCCAGGTTTTCTGCGCTCCTTTTTTTCCCTATCTTGTTACAGTTGTTTCTCTATTTAATTCGTTCTTCTGTAGTTGGTAGTTGAATTCTAGGGTTATTATGTGGTTTAAAATAGAGATATGCTTGTGTCTATGAAATACAAGCTTTCGAACTGACTTTTGTTCTGCTTTTACTTATTTGCTAGCTTAATGCTTTTGGTTGATCAGATTTCTACGGGTCTTTACATTGTTTGAGTTATGGTTTTTATGGTCTCAGGGTATTAAATCTTATGTTGGGTTAGCAAAACATTTTCGCTTGTAATTTATTCCGTTTCTCTGTTAAAAATACTATTAACTTGCAAGACTTTTTATTGCTAGAACTTGGATTTATAAGCTCTTGATTATGTTTACTTGAATAAGAGGGGGTGGGGGGGTGAATGGATGATGGCGTTATTACCTATCTTTTGGAGTATGAATGCTTTTTTGTGCTGTACAATCAATTAATTTGATATTACTAAATCATGTAGGAGTTTAGTTTATGATACTAAAGAGTGATAGTTAAATATTTTACCTAATTGTAAAATTAATAATGAGGAAAAGTTTAACTAAAACATGGTTAATACATCGATGGTAGTGTAACTAGGGATATATGCGTATCCATCTCTAGGTTTTGGGAATTCATTCTCCTTCAAATTTGAGGACTTTAAAGACCGTGTGCATGATTTCATTTTGTAGTTGTATCCATCTCATGTGGTGGTAAATGCCATTGATCGATGTTGTTTTGTGCTTTTGGGGATGGAAAAAAAAGAGAAAAAGTCCTAGATGTTATGTGAGACTTTATATCGCCTACTTTAAGTCTGCTGTGAGCTATCTTTCTTTATTTAGATCCCCTATTTTTGAATGGATCTTTTGTTTCTGTTAGGTTTATGTGTACTTCCTTCTAATGATCCCCTTTTTCGCGTCTTTGGATTTGTTAATATGATCAGGCTCTTATAAGTTGCTTACATGTTCGAGAGTTTAACTGACATTTGTGCCTCTCTTTGACTTTCAATCTTATGGCGTGGTTAGGTTAGTCCATTTCTAACTGAGGAAACTCCATGTTGTCAATTTTGAGTCTTACATGATCATTTTGCAGTTATACTTTCGGGCATAGCTTTACAGTGAACAGTTTATGTGGTTCATTTTAGTTAGATGTACATCATCTTAGGATTGTAGCATGATAATGAAAAACCATTCTTGGAAGGAAAAAAAAGGCAACTATCTTCGAGTGCCTATTCTTTTGAAATTAATACAACCTACGGGCCTCACCGTGCAGAGCACGGACGGTCCACTAGTTTATTAATGAATGAGAGATTCCTTGGTTTTACTTTTGTGGAAATTATAGGAAGGGTCTAAAGAGTGCACCATAATTAATCATTGACAAATAGGATTGCTTTCCTCAAAAGAAAAAGAAAAAAAAGACAATTAGGATTGCCCCGAATCATGCTTGTGTGGTATGGATATTTTGAGTTTTTTATTTTTCTTTTCCTTTTGTCAAAATACGTGATCCACAATCAGTCGGTGCTTAAAATTTGTGTACTTTTTTTTTTTTTTAAAAACGATCTTTATTTATTAATATTCAACGTGGGATCCTTTTTTTAAAATTTGTGTACTTTATCTGTGCCAGAATCACCTTCCTTTTTTCCAAGGGTAAAATAGGATGTGTATTTTATTTTTCTAATTCGGCCACGTTATCATATGTAAGAATATATATTTTATATCTGATATTATACACTCATTTCACTGTATTATATATCTTATGAACTTAAATTTGCTCTGGTGTCTCTACGGAAAGAAAAAAAATCTTGATTCGCCATCGTGTCCTGAGACTCACAATAACAAAATTTTGATAGTATAAGTATGGATATGGAATCAGGAACCATCCATCTTTAGCTTTCACCTTTATAGGATTATGTTGTAGTTTTCGAATGAATTTTTTAGGTGCACCTACTAAATGTGATGATGTGTGATATGGCATCGTCTACGCCGTCAGTTTACAAAGTAGATTTAAATCAATTGTTCAAATAATTTCACAATGTACGTGTCCACATGTGACATGTGGTGAGCATGAGAGTACTCGAATCAGATACTTTTAACGAATTCTCTATTATACAGTTTTAAGTACACGTATTTTAGTTTACGGAATTTCTATTTAAGATGAAATGCATCAGACTCTCTATTTTACATAATGCGGCAGATATAAAGTAAAATTTACAAAATCTAGATGAATACGATAAAAGTAAAGGAAAATTTACAGAATATGTAGTTTACAGCAACAAATTCAATATCTGGTGCAGTATTATTTTTCATATTGAAATCTCTAAAATAGAGTATTACAACGGTTAATGTTGTTGTTGCAATGTTCATTGCATGTATGTGAAGCCCAAAACCTCATTGAGGCATTAGCTCGAACACTTAGTTAATTAGAAAAGCAGTTAGAGCGGTTACATTGTTATAGGATTCGGTTAGTTAGTTCATGAGTGACGATACCGAATATCGCACCTCCACGTGGCGTCACGAGATAGTCCTCCTGAAACAAGAATAAGTGATAGCCCAAGGATCGAATTACGATTTGAGGCATCGGCGACCGACGTGATCAGAGAACCGAGACGATAGGGCCCATCTCGATACCGGAAGTCGGAAAGTTCGGGGTGCGGACAAAGTCCACTCTAGACACGCAGACCCATTATCCATGTGGTTACTTGCATAAGTGGATAAAGCCCATATAAGCTAGTAAAAGCCCAAAGGGTTAATACTGTATTTTACCCAAACAAACATGGTTTAGGGTTAGGGTAATGAACTCCCTATAAATATACACTTCCAGGAACTACGTGTGACTTGATTCCTGGACAATTACAGGATACGTAGGCAACCTGAGAGAGACTCTCAGGCTCAGTCTAAAATCACCCCCAAAATCATCCTTGATTCAATCATCCCTAGATTAAATTGACCCAAAATTATACATGACAAAATCCGGCATCGTCAATGAGCTAGTAGAATACAACCATGATGTATATATAGCAGTACATAAACTCAATTAAAAGTCAGAAGAGTTCAATTGTAAACATTGAAGTATGATTAATCAATAAACTGTGTTCTTCCTTCTTCATAATTTTTCCCTTTTTGCGTTTCTAAAGGATTCTTCATGGTATCAGAGCTTTGATAGTTGTTGTTGCTCTGCTCTCCTTTCCAATCCTGTTGTTTTGCGTTTTTTTTATAAGTCAGGACCGTGATGTTCTTGATCTTTTCAGAACCGTGGTGTTCTGGATCTTTTCTGCTAGTCATGGTGTTCTTGATCTTTTCTGCTAGTTTTGTTGTAGTTCGTTTCTCTTCTTTCTTGAATTCTCGTTGCAGATTGTTGATTATGGCAACTGAGAATCCAGTCTATCTTCCAGGACATCCCTATTATGTTCATCCTAATGAAAGCCTTTCGCTGGTTCTTGTTCAACCACTGTTACATAACAAGAATTATCATCCATGGAGTCACTCGGTGAAAATGGCGTTGATTACAAAGAACAAGATTGGTTTTATTGATGGAACTATTGTAAGACCACCTGCAGATTCCCCAGAATTTCAGGTATGGCAACAATGCAATACTTTTGTCCAGACTTGGTTATTGAATTCAGTCATCCCTTCTATTGCACAAAGTATTATGTACCAAGAAACAACGCGTGGGATGTGGTTATATCTTGCTGCAAGATTTTTTAGATTGGATGTTTTTAGGCTCACTGGTCTTATTGAAGAAGTTAATACTCTCAAGCAAGGTAGTCTTGATATTACTAATTATTACACCAAGACGAAGACCTTATGGGATGACATAGGGATTATGAAACCTGAACCATCTTGCAAATGTGAACCTAGGTGTCATTGTGATGTGACTGATGTCATTCAAATTTTTAATGGATATGCAAAAACTGAAAGGGTAGTGAGATTTCTGAAAGGATTAAATCCTGAATATTCTCTAGTATTGACTCGAGCACAGTTGATGGTGCCTCTCCATGAATACACGTACATACGAATCCTGAATGAATACACGTACATACGAATCCTGAATAATCATACGGGTGTAGTTCCTTAGACTCTTACTACATGTTCATACGAAACATAATCGCTACAACAACAAACACTAAACCTTAGATAAATAAAAAAAATAAAAAAAAAAGATTACAAAAATCTAATCCATCATTAATCAATAGACATCAAAATTTTACACTTCAAACAACATATTAATAATAACACGGTTTTAAACGAATGACACAAACGCCCTTGTACAGCTTTGATTATTATGGTGTAAAAGCACGTTCGGTCGTTCGTTATTCCACAATTGTTGCAACAATAATGGCATTCTTATTACTATCTCTACCACGGTTTCAAATCGCCAATCGGGCCTGCAGTCCAGTTCAAAACCTTTTCACCTGGGCCCAAATAAATCCCCTGATCATGTGGCAACTTCCTAGCAAGCCCATTTAAAATCTGATGAAAAGCATCACCAGATTGTGCAGGTTGAGGAAACAACATAGCTTGTTTCATTGAAGGGTTAGCAAGCAACCTCTGTTTCCTCAATATAACTTCAATAGGGATTGAAGTCAATATTGTATCCAGTTTTGGTACATCTTTCTCTGCTACATACACACCGATGTCTTCCCTACACGGATCGCATCAGCAAACGGTAAGACGATGTCGCCTGCAATGATCACAGGGATGCAACCGAACACGACTGCTTCCACCAGTCTTGGACTCCATGGGGCCCATCCTAATGGACATAAACAAAAGATCGCGCGTTGCATGTCTTCGTAGTAGGTCGCGGGGTGTTCGGTTGAGATGTCGAATAGCGGGTTGTCCTTGAAATTCTCCCATACCGAGGCTCGTGCTCCTCTGTAATCGTGGTAAATGATTATCAGTATAAGCTTATACGGTTTGTTGATATGAAAAAAAGTAACATAAGTGGGGCCCGTGTCAATCAACGGGCCTCACAATCATCAACGGTTCACAAACATCTATAAATCATTGATCATTAGTGGGGCCCGAGTCAATCAACAGGTCCCACGATCATAAACGGTTCACAAAATATATAGGGGCTGGTTGTAAGATACAATGTAATGAAACAATCATTTTTTTCTAATAAAGTAACAAAATTAGTGGAAATACCTCGCGTAGTAGCCGCCTTCGGGGTCATTTCCAACATCGTAGAACAACCCGCGAAAATATACGAAGATGGATCGCGGTGTGCTAGGAGGGATCAAGTGGGCTTGCATCTTTTGTGGAGGTGCATATGGAGGAATATTGATTGAACCTTCTTTCAAGCAAACATGGTTTTTCTGTCCAAACGTTTGAACCAACGTGGCACGTTGGAGTAAACGAAGAATCCCTCTTTCTATGGCTTTTTCTTCCTGAAAAATGCCCCATCAAGATATGATCAAACAGATATAAAAGCACTAGAATTAGATATTGTAAACGTGGTAAATCTGTAAAATAGAGATTCAAATCAATCGAAAAATCATTTGTAGCAGAATCTTTAAATTCTGCATCCAATAGAAATTCTTAAAAGGGGGGTAAATTCGTAAATACATGCATTTATATTTTACACGGTTGGGTCCCATGTGTTTTTTCTGAATTTCTATTGGTCCTGGATCACCAAGTCATACTTGGCCAAAATTTGCGATCATATGTTATAGAGATTATGGTATATTTCACTGTGAATACTGTAGGGTTGTATGTCAATCGGTCTAACTCGTAAGCTACTCGTACTCGACTCGCAAAGGAGTTTGACCCGATTCATTTTTTTCAAGTTGGGCAACTCAATAATCAACTGAGCCGATCTCGAGCTTCATAATGTAGTTAATCGAGTAACATACTAGTCGAGCTCGATATTACCCAATTTCACAGAAATTAAATGAATTGTAAAAAATAATCAAGCTCACGAGTCGAGTTATATCGAGTATTAAACAAGTCGAGTATGATATTTCCGTTTCATTACTCAATTGAGCTCAAGCCAAGTTTCGAGCCTAGGTTTTTTAGTCGAGTCGATGTCGAGCCCTAGATAAAAATCGACTTGATTACACAGATTCTGTGAAAAAAATCAAAAAAGTGGTTTAAAACATATAGAGAGAATTTCAGTATATTACCAGATAGTGAAAGCAAGCACCAAAATCATGAGGCACAATGAAGAAATGATCAGCACCCTCTGTTCTGTTCCAATAAGGCCAATTCGAAGAGATAAGCTGTATCGCGCTCCTCATCATACGCGGTGATTTGAAGGGTAATGGAAGGCCATTCGGGGTTAGGTCACATGTCGTATAAACCGGTGTATAGAACCAATCAGCTTCCTCAGGGTTTAGGGTTCGAACAGGGCTAGACAAGAGAAACCGATGCATGTATATCTCGGCTGCAAACATATGAGTTAGGCACCGTGGGTCTTTTTGTAGGATTTTCTTGTTGTACTTGCTGGGAAGCTCGTATACGAAGACTTTTAGGCGTCCTACTGGATCATCGTCCAAGACATCACCGGCACTACCTGGATTCACAAAGAACAAGAACAGTTTACTGATTGAAAAACACGCACACACACACATTAGGTGATTTCCCGGAAAAATTGTTCTTGCGGAAATGTCAAATGTAGAAATGATCACAACCCGAATTATTTCAAGAGTTCATGATACAGCAGCAACAAAAGCTTCGTACTGATTTCAGACCGTTCTTTATACAAAGGGCACACGGGATATACGTAAAGGAAAATTACTATAGCAACATAATTAATAAAAACGCGAAACAGCCTAGAAGGCTTGAAAAGGTTGTGAATAAAAACAGTGAATGAAGCACCACACTTTGGACTTAGGTTAGACTTTGTAGAGGTCGACTCCGAACATTCGACCTCTGCAAAGTCGAATATTGACCTTACATTCGACTTTCCAGAGGTCGTATATCACAGTGGTGCCTCAAAAGTTGATTCGTTGTGGTGCCTTTATTAGCTGCCTATCCAAAAACTAACTGAGCCTACTCACAATTCAATATTTATCCTCTGTTCTCAACAATTGAAACATCCAACCACCCACCCCGCACCACGCACACACCTCCCAAAATGAACATAAGAACATCATGCTACAATTCTAATGAGCATAGACCTAAAAACGAAAAAAGCATTTTTACACTATAAGGATCAAACTGAAACGAAACTTTACTACTGTATTTCTACATCTGAAAAAGTACATAGATCCCCAATCGGATTCTACAAGAGACTGAATTGTGTAATCGGTAATTAAATTCCATGCGTGCAAGATCGTTTTAAGGTACATGGAGGATAAGCTAAAAACAAAGATGAATCAAACACTAAAACACATGTCTACTCAATCTGCAGAAAGGAAAAACTAAAACGCATTTCATGTTTGAAGTAACTGGCATATCCTACTTATTAGCTAGCCACATAATTTCCTAATAACTGAATCTAGAGAATTCCGTCATTGATATACCTTATTCGCACTTTCGTATCCAAACAAGAAAAGATCAGAAAACACACTTTGTCATTAGTAGCACCCTTCTAGGCTGCTAGAACGAAAACACACTTCTTTATTCCAAATGCAGTGAAAATTTAGCAGATTTTATCATTAGTAACACCCTTTGTCAAGCTAATATTAATTCCTCAAGAAATACGAGCTTTCGAATCAGCTAAATTTCCATTAAACCAAATATATCTAAAGATTTCAGAGATTCTGAAATGTCAGCTAAATTTCCACCCACACACACACACAAAACAAGCTAAAGGAAATTAATTAAACAAGAAATGACACTCAGCAAGGAATCATCTACAGATAAATTCAAACATCAAACAACGACAACAAAAAAAAAAAAGTATTATTGACCTGAAATTCTTTCTGTGCGTTCATGGTGAGACTTGCTAAACTTCCAAGCTTCACTTTGAACAGAAAGATAAAGAAACAGAACCACACCACAACTCCATCTCCATCTCTGCATCATCTTTTCCTTCAAACCTCAAATCTATGAACACAAAATCAAATATACCCACACCAAAAGGCAAGAATCAAGATTCCAGCTTCTTCACAACCTAAATTTGCTCCAAGATTTATAAGAAATGGGTTGCTAGCTAGATGATTACTTAAGAACAATTTAGAAGCTCAAACAGTTGGGATGTCAAGCTTTCAAGAACTTTACTTGCAAAACGGTACTAATTTAAGATACCCACAAAGAAAATGAAAGAAAATGCGTTGAATCTTGAAACATAAATAATAAAAAAATCTTTTAATTTCTGGAAACTTGAAGATTGGAGCTTGGAAGGTAAAGTAGGTGATTTAAGAGGATTGTTTATAATAAAAAAGAAAAGAATTTAGATGGCAAGTCCACCTCTATTGTAGCTTCTTGGCTCAAAGCTCATTTTCGAGGACTATATGTTTGCTATGCTGTCGATTTCTTTGTTTATTTTTATTATGCAATTTTCCATTTAAAAATGATTTGGAAACAGAATTTTAATATAAAAATAATTTAATGGTCTCATGAATAATGTTTATAATGTTCCTAAAAAAATGTTTATAATGAGCTAGCACATATGGAATTGGTAAGATATAGTTACCAAGTAGAAATATGTCATGTCATTTTCTTTCCATTATTAAAATAACTTCCTTAAAGAAAAATGGAAGGATATTGTATGAAGTACATTTTTCCCCATATATTTCTATCAATGTTAAATAATTATAAAATAGTTATAAAACAAGTATAACTTTGTACTTCATTATCAATGTGATATAAGGTGTAGTATGTTGTTATATTAACTAATAATGTTATTATCACAACAATTCATGTGACACAATCAATGTTATCATGTGATATGTCAGTAGGACCATTCATAATGTGGCACTGTAACTCCTCTTTAAATAGATATTATATCACACTGTGACAGTCATTATGTTAAAATGAATGTGATAGTAATATTATTCTGTTGTATTTTGTTATATATTATCAAGTAATGGAAGTAACATTATGTTATTAGATATGTCCACCAAAACTAGTAGAAAATCATGAAAACTAAGAAAATTGTGAGTGCCAAAGGGAAAAGGAAAAGGCGTATCACACTTTAAAAAAGTGAGCTAAACCTGTGAAATTTTTGCCTAGTATCATCATATGCATCGAAATGACGAGATAAATGATCTGGATCACACAGTTTGAATTTAATTTAAAAATATATGATTAATGTGATGTCATACGTATCTCCACACCGTACGGCGACACCACCTAAAAATCTCTCGCTAAACCTTGTTAGGAAATTCAATGGGCCTGTGTAACATATGACTAGTATTGGCATAAAACATTACACGTTTTATCACATCACATTAAATTGGTAACAATTATAATATTTTTTTCTTCGAATCATGAAACGTGTCTTTTCACTGTATAAGAAGTTTCAATGTAGCCTGACATAGAATGAACTTTTACGTCATTAAAACTTTAATATGTATAGTGAATCGTAATTACTTAAATTGATTGTCGATTTATGTGTACTTTTGTGAAAACAATTTTATGGAATTTTTAAGACTGAATTCGAACTGTATTTCGACTCAGCCCATAAAGCAAAGAGCAATGGCCCAACTCATTCACTTGATCCATTTTGATGAAGCAAGATTAAGACCACATTGGCCCAATACTTAATTATAAGGGTCAACATTGATTGCAAATATATAAAAAAAATCATCAAAAGAAATATTTGTATCAAGTGACATCAATTATATACTTTTAATTTTTATCATTTATCATACAATAGGCGTGTGTATGATGAAAAAAAGTTGAAATATGTGGTCATAATGAATTACACTTAATTAAACGGTTATAATAAAATCACTTGTAATAAACAAGAGATTATGAATGTCAATGAGACTCTAGGACCAAGAGGTCATAAGTTCGAGTCTAACCTTTATGCATTTATGGATTATATATGGTAAACTCGTTTCTTAAAATAAAATTAAAAAAAAAAAATAGAGCTAGATTAAGATTAGAAAAAGTCGATCTAACTTTTTTTTCCTTTCTTTCCTTACCTTTTTTTAAACCTAATTAGGTTTACCATACAATTATTATTATTCCGCATAGGTGCTTAGACACCAAAGTCTCTTGAGGTGCTTTGGAATCAATTTTGTGGTGAATTCAAAGCAAAAATGTAACGAAAATCGATTTAGAACATAATTTTTCAATGTTAATTTTTAGGGAATATTAGGTTTTAGTCCACTTTCAGCCTTGTATATAAATTTTAATCCAGTTTGTATTTTTTTATTGATTTAAGGACAAAATATTTTCCTTCGGACTATTTTACCCTTTAATTAATCCCTAATGTTATAATCCAGCTCCGTCCCTTTTCCGACGCCCTTTTCGCCTTCTACCGCTGCTACGACGACTTCCAAACTCACAGGGATGAAATGAAATCTGCAATTGATTTCAAATTAGCCAGCAGAGTTTCCGAAGCTGGCCCCTTGCTTTTTGTGGTCGTTTCAGCATCCTGTCTTGAAGTCAAAGATCTCGAGTGCATCTGCCTGAAAGATTCAATTTTTAATTTTTTTTTGAGTGGAAGATTCAATTTTTAAACTTCTTTTTTCGCATCTTCAGAGTAGGCTCATCCATTAAGATTGGAGATTGCAATAAACAGAGAATTTATCTACCTTGGTAAGGTCTTCTTGAACATGGTATTCTTTTTTCAAGTATTCTAAGTGATATTGATTTTGGAGTTTGGAGTTTGTGTTTTTGGTATTATGCAGCTATGATGATTCACGAAAAGATTTTCATGTTCATTTAAATTGTTCTTGATCATATCTATTTGCCTCCACACTTGCACTTCTACACTTAGTGTTCTGCACTTTTGCTGAATCTGATTTACCCTTGCACCATTGCACCTTGAATATATTGCTGGATCATCTACTGCCTTTTGTGCAATCTGCTGTGTTGATATTCTGTGGTCTTCTGACTTGCTACCTTGCTGAGTCTTGGGCCAGAATCTGCTACATATCCTGTTGCTAAGTCTGCTGCTGAATCATCATTGATTTGTGTACCTGCTGCTGTTCCATAAAGCCTTTTTGTAATCTGCCATAAATCTGTACTGCTAAGCTTGGACTGATCCTGTTGATCTTTTTGTATCTTCAGTTTGTTAAGTATCTGTAATTTATGTACACTTGTTGTATCTTGTTCTGAAATGTATTAATTTTGGTTGAGATCCAATTTGTGTAATCTGCTCTTGTAATCTGTTTTGCAAGTTCAATTGTTTTCAGCCTTGGTGGTTTATTCACCTGATCATAAACTTGTAATCAAGTATTCTAAGTGATATTGTTTAGCATTTCTTCTGTTTGAATCTGTTTTGTAAACAACAGCCTTGTTTTATAAACAACAGCTTTCTAATAGACTAGTGTTACTTTGTTGGTGTGTTACTGTGTTACTGTGTCACTTTCAGTCCGAATATCCAGAATCTTATCTGAGTAGATCACCATGGTTTTCTGATTTATGTTTAGTAGTTAAAAAATTGTGATTTTTGTGTTTCTGAAACTTTTCACATTATGTGTTGTGGAACTTTGATGAACTAGTGCCCAATTTTTATTTTTTTAAAATAAAATTATGCTGAACTAGCGTTATTTTATCAGGCATCATCAGTTAACGTTTCTAATTATGATTGAGTGTACTTGAGATCAAACTTTGAGAATTGTGACTTGACTACTCTAAAGTGATATATATTTCTTTTAGGTAATAATTAACAATTAATTTTAGGTCACTTGTTCTTCTACAGTTTTATTCATATTTCAGATTTGTTTGTGCTCTTTTACTGATTGATCTTAGTTGAATGGATTTGTTTATGTAGGTCAAGGTTAGATGATGCTTTCAGACCCTAGTGTTTACCTAATCTGTGAAAGAAGTCCAATTTTCAAATGAATTCAGAAAGGCATTATGTGTGTGGAGAATAAATTTGGGGTGGAAAGAATGTGTTATCAGCTCTCATTTCTTGTCCCACCTGTTTTGAAGATTCAAACTCACTGATTCAAGTTTTCTCTGTTACGACGCTCACGGTTCTTTACCTTTGACTGTAGTAGCTTTTCAAACAGAAGATGCAATGAACCAATACATTATACATATCTTTCAGAATATTTGAGCTAATACACCATTTCTGTGTCCGAGTGCTATTTCTGTTTGCAACCTTATAAATGAAAGTAAAACTGTTTTATATGTTGTACCAATTTATATACTTGTTACATCCTACTATCAGAGTTTCTTCACATGTATAAAAAAGCTGCACATACTAAAACCGCAAAATGCACTCGGACACAAAAATTATGGAATATCACCACACATTCTGTGTGTTACTGTGTTACCCCTGTGTTACGATAAAATTCGGCTTTTAAATACTACGTCGAAAAGGTATCAAATGAGATCGCAAAATGAAGATAAAAAAATATGAACTTTGGTGAAACAATTTTGATGATCGATGTTAAATCAAAAGTTACTGATCGTTTATAAAAAAAACGCTCCGGTTAACGCAATTATTTTTTGGCTTTCAAAATTTACGTCGGGCAGTATCGTATTTGGTCTCAAATTAGAGAGTAAAAAAAATATGAATTTTGGTGAAAAATTTTTGATGATCGGAGTTATAAATCAAAAGTTACGGGTGTTTGAAAAAAAAAAAAAAAAAAAAAAAAAAAAACCTGGGGCTGGGAAGCGGAAACAAGTGAAGTGAAGATATGTGCGCTGCTTTATTAAAAGGGGTATTGGGGTATTTTTGTCCGTATGAAATTTTTTTTTGTTCTTTTTTCAACTAAAAAAAATAGTATGTCCTATTTATTCATTTTGTAAATATTTTTGTTATTTTCCGTCGATCCCCCGAATTTTTAAAGTGTACTTTGACGCTTTTAAAACACGTTTTTTATTTTTCTTTTTCCTTTACATATTCAACCCATAATTGTTGGATATTGAAATCATACTAATACTATCAAGAAGGGTTGGTTAGCCAACTATTTCTTGAAATAGCTCTAACAATATACAATATCATGTGTCTCTGTTCCATATTACAATATTACAACATAACTTCTTTATGCTAGACAAAATAAACTAATATAACAAACAACTGTGGTGGGAAGTATTGGCAGAGTTGGTGTGGGTGATGTGGCACATTTGAAAGGTGCGTTGCAGCACGGTTTACGATAATCATGCAATGTATGTGTCTCGTGTTTGCTCATCGGCTCTTAGTGCAATAGCATTGGGGTTTCTACTGGCCAATCAAGTACTTTCCCAGTACAGCAGCACGAGTTGAGGGATCATCGGGAAAAGCTGCCAGCTAGAATGATTAAATGTATGTTGATGCCTCTGTTATGACACATGCGTCGGGGATAGGTCTCATCTTCCAAGACCATCAGGGGTCTATTTAGGCAACTTACTCCTTTCGCATGGACCCAGGTATTGAGATTATGATGCTAGAGCTGAGAGCAATTCTTATGGCCTTGGTGGAGGGATGGCGGATGGGTCTATCTACTTTGATAGTGGAGAACGATAGTTTGGTTTGTGTCCAGCGGCTGACCTGTCAGGAGGATGATTTCTCGTCTTTTGGCAGCTTATTGCAAGACTGTGCTGTGGAGGCGGCCGCTTTCTCTTCGGTTCACTTTTCTTTTGTTAGATGTACCGGTAATGTACAGGCTCATTTGCTACCTCGACTAGGAGTAATGACAAATAAAAATTATCACCAAAATTTAATGCTAATAATAGCTGTAGGTAGAGGGTGACATTATGCAATCTGGAATGATCTGATATATTATGATATATGCATTAATATTTGGTGTGTCGTCGCTCAACTGTTTCGCCTATCTCTGACATTTAATGTGCTGTGATATATAGTTTTTTTTTTTTTTTGAAAATAATAGTCATATACTTTTGTTTTTGTGACATGCGTGTAGTAATAGGTGTTTTTAATATTAAAAACTAAAAAAGAAAATTGAAGACTAAATTGGTTCATATGGTTTGGTTAGTTCATTTCTGTCTCATTCATGTTGATTTAGAAAAGAAAAGAAAAGGTAATTAAAAATGATTAAAACTATAATGTGAAGTTTAACATGTATCACTATAGTTTAAAATAAAATAAAAACATGTATCACTATATATGTTGAGAGTTAGAGCAATATTGGAGTATCTTCAATATGTTATTGAAATTACACGGGTTGAATTCAATGGTCTGTTAAATGTGTAGGTGGTCTCCAACAACTCCTCGAACAACCTACAAAAAGTTTGACCCATAAATTGTTTTTTTTAAGCTCATTCGACGCTTGAGTCACTATAAGATCACTAAGTTTTTGTGTGTTTCAGGAAATACACATACGATATGACCAAGTCACTAAGAATGCTAATTATCTGCTCCGAGCCAACTGATGGCGTCGAGAGAGAAATCTCCATGTCCATGTCAAGTCTAGAGCCCACACATGGCCACTAGAAAGACTCTAGACGGCCGGTTACCTAGGGCATGCCAACTCTAGGACTTGCCCTATGACTTAGATAGCTTGTCTATATATATATATGACCATTGAGCCGGCTAATAAAGATTGTTTTGCTTAATTATTTCGTAGTCTGGTCACTCCATCTGACCCTCCTGAGAACTTGAAGAAGAAGTGCCCCATGTTCTACTCCCACATGTGATGTGAATCGTATGAATATGACTTAATGTACGAATGAAGACCGCTACGAATTATATCAAACCACTAAATGTATGATATGTTGTTTACACAATTCAAAATTCCAAGTAGCAAGTAAAGTTAAAGGTAATCCATGACATATTTGTATAGATGGTTGTTTCTATTGCTTCTTTTTTCAAGAAAGAGTCATGTTATTACTGGTAAAACTGTTACCTTCTTTCAGTATGATGTTATGAAAACTATTCTTTTTTTTTTTCCCCAAAAATGAAACAAGTAAGAAGAAGAAAAGTGAAAAGTTTCATTTTGATACGTAGGACTGGTTGTTGTTGTTTTCCCAAAGTGGAGGTGAATATACTTGCACCCCCATATATATTACTTTTCCACATATTTTAAGCAATTAATTAGGTGGATAATGTAGTGGACTCTATATATTTTATTCAACGGTGTCCACTATGGTACAAACCCCTACTTTTGTTTTTTTTCTTTTTCTACTACTGTTTTTTTTTTTTTTTTTTGAGGAAAACTTCTACTATTGTTTTGTATTACAAGTATTTTTATTATGTGAAACAAAATAGAAATATATATATATAGAGAGAGTATTTCTCGTCCCAATATATATATATAGAGAGAGTATTTTTACAAGCGTAATAGTATTTTTTTTTTTTATTTATGTTTATGTCGACAATATAGGTGGTAAATTCGTTTTTCGTTTCCGGGAGGGGTAAAAAAACAGATTAGAAAATTCGTATTTGTTCTTGGTATTCACATTGTCACATAAAATACTACTTAAGGAGTAATTAGTAATTAATTGATGAAAACAATTCCGGAAAGCATAAAATAAGCAATTTCGTCTACCGGTCCCCCTGTATCACATCAATTTTATTATGATATCAGGTTCAATCACTTTCTTATTAATACAATTGATCTTATAGTGAGAAAGTCGATTTTTTCGCCGATCGATCGATCGATCCGGAGAAAATTGACTTTAAAACCGAAAGAGTAATGTTAATGTCATTATCACTTTGGCGTATATGAGACTAGGGTTGTAAATGATCTAAACCGTTCACTTTACTCAATGCTCAACTCGTGAAATATTCGTTTATATATGATTTAACCGAACACGAGCTGAAATCGAACCATTCATCAAAGCTGACGAGACAACCTCAAACATTTTAAAGCTTAACCCGAAATGTTTACTTAACTACATCTAGCACTATCGTAATATATATATATATATATATAGAGATAAAAAATCAAAAGTCGCTTTTATTAGCAAGACAAAATAAATAAATAGAACACATATATTTTTTTAGTTGCAAAAAATGACAAACAATTTTGAGATTTTGATAAAAACGGCTTTTAGAGACGCGCATAGCTTCCGTGTATTGTTTGCATGATATATTTTCTGTAGCTTTTTTTTTTTTTTTTTTTTTTTTCAAACAACCGTAACTTTTGATTCTAAATCCGATCATCGAAATTTTTCACCAAAATTCATGTTTTTTTTTGCTCTTCAATTTGAGCCCAAATACGATACCCTTCCGACGTATATTTTGAAAGATGAAAAATATTTGTATTAACTTGGGCCTTTTTTCTTATAAACGACCAGTAACTTTTGATTTAGAACAACCGATCATCAAAATTGTTTCACCAAAGTTCATATTTTTTTTATCTTCATTTTGAGACCGCGTTTGATATCATTTCGACGTAGTATTTGAAAGCCGAATTTATTTGCAGCATTTACACAAACACAATATCGATGATCGTGACGTAGTATCGTGATCGAGTAGTATCGATGATCGATGATCGATATCATTTAAAGCTTAATTCAAGTGACTACTTCAAGGCACACATAGCTGGCTCATATAAGGCTCATTTACGGCTTAATTCAAGTGATTAACTATTAAGCCTATGTCAAGTTTATGTGGTTTTGATTGATAAAAGGAATAGCATAGATTAACTTAATTAAAGTGTGGTGTTTATAACATGCGGGTTCGATGAGTTAATCACTTGAATTAAGCCTAAAAAGTACATCGACTAAAAGGTAATACATGAAGATCAATACAATAGACTATAGATTTAGTACAATAGTACATCGACTAAAAGGTAATACATAGAAGAACAATACAAGTGCGAAACGATCGAACTATCACCAAATTATAAGAAGGATATTCAAGTTCAAAGAACTAAATTATCATGCCCGAATTCACAAGGTGATGAATTACAAGTTCGAAGAAGCCAATGAACCAGCCTATCTATTACATGATGATACAATGTAGATCAAAAGCTTCAAAGACACCAAGGCACATAGTAAGCTTTATGAACTAGCCTATCTATTGCATTAAGGCACCATGAGATCGATAGTATCGATGTATCGTAGTATCGATGATCGCGATGTCGGTATTAGAAGTATCGCGATCGTGAGTATCGATGATCAGCTCAAAATGACTCTCCTTTCGATTTTTGTTCCAAGGTCTATGTCCCCAAGTCCTTGATATGAACCGAATGTCTTCTACAGATTCAAGCACTCATATTTACTTCTTTCCGGAGCATGTTTCGATACTACTTTTCTTTAGGATCATTTCTTTTAGGCCTCTTCTTGTTCTTGGGTTCAATCACATTAGGCCATTTGTTCTTGGCTTCATAAACAGCTGCATTCTTGAAAAACGCACATCATCATCATTCATTAGACAGCCACTGGGAAGTAGCATGATTAATACTAAAGAGAAAGAAAGACAAAGAAGAAAGCCAAAGTGAACCAAATGGACAAATGCTGCATCATCATCATCATCATTCATTAGACAAATCAAATGCTGCATCATCATCATCATCATCTTTCTGATTTTTAGATATAAACTGAACATTGAACAACCAAATCAACTTTATTCAAAAGAAATCTGATAATATATACAAACTTGAAGGTGTAAAACTGTACAGTGAAAAAGATTGACTCACCAAGATGGAAAAGGTCCCTGTAGTAAACAAAAACAATATTACTAACAGTATCATATAACAGCAGGATGATATGATCACAACAACAGGTTATGTGAGCAAAATCAGTGCAATAACAGCAGCTTGTGTGTAGCAAGAGTTACATTTGAAAGTTCTCAACTTCACACACGCCTATTAATGCATATCAACTAACATGATTGGACAACGAACAAATGCTTAAAGAATGAAAGGACACTGATATACATAGCTCCGTTCGGGAATATCGTTATCCCAACCTCTTCTTTACCATTTTGGGATTACAATTCCCAACCTCACCAGAAGTTTTGAATGACGAAGAATTTTCGAATTGCATCGAGGTTGGGCTTACCTTGGGAGAACTTTCCGATGAGTGTATTTTTCGAATTGCGGCCGCCAATGAATCTTCAATTTCCGGGAATTGTAATCGCCGCTCTCTTTGTAGGTGCCATGGAGAAAAGCAGATTGGGA
Source organism: Gentiana macrophylla (assembly GCA_026214975.1). NCBI lineage: Eukaryota > Viridiplantae > Streptophyta > Magnoliopsida > Gentianales > Gentianaceae > Gentiana > Gentiana macrophylla. Next base: position 121,598,949 of record CM047809.1, on the reverse strand, counting down.
GGGATGCCGTTAGCGACTTTCGAGTGAGATCCGATTCTTTGCAGAATCGCCGAGTGAATCCGTGCCGCCATTGATGGAGAAGGAGGAGATTAATCGAAGTGGGGCGTAGGCGCCATAGCCGGAAGTTTGGGAAGCCAATCTTTGTTATTAAGATTGCTTTCTAAGTAAATAGGGTATATTCGTCGGTAGAATTTATTTGTCCTTAATGCAACTAAAAATTGAAGATGGATTAGCACTTAATTAAGAGGGAAAAAGTGGACTATAAACTAATTTTTCCATATATATATATATATATATATATATATATATATATATATATATATATATATATATATATATATATATATATATATATATATTTGACGCAGAAACACCCATATAGACAAGTGTTAGTTAGAAAGTAGAGCTACCCATCATCATCATAAATTCAGTTCTTCTTCAATTCATTTCTATCTGGTGATTATGGAGAAGCTGAAAATATTGCAGCGGGCAGAGAAAGATGTAGTGCTGCAAATTAATGGCGTCCAATTAATTCAGGAGAAAGAGAAGAACAAGATTCAGCTCATGAGGTCTTTTCTGGAAAAACACGATGATGATGCTTCTTGCAAGGTTTGTATATACTGATTTGATTAATCCTTAATTTGCTTTTCTAACTTTATTTCTAATTTCTAACTGTTAATCAACAAAGATTTCTCGAAAATCGAGTTCCTTTTCTTGTCTATGCAATTCATGTTTAAGAAACCCGTGTTCAGAATTTTAGTGTCAGTTTAACGAATCAATCTCAAACATGATGATTTTGATCTCGTTTCCTAAATAAACGAATTCGAGCGTGTGATGTGATTAAAGATGAGACGTTTTGGCTTGAAGTCCATTTGGCTCACATTGTTTCCATGAAAGATTTTATTAGATTTTTATTATTATTTATTATTAGGTTTTTATTTTTATTTTATTTTTCTTAATTTTATCCTACATCGGCTAGGAGGTGTTTTATTTCTTTCATTGTAGCCTATAAAAAGGCTTTAGCTGTGATCTTTTTTAACCAGAATTTTTTTGATATAATAATATATTTTATTTTAAGCTTTGATAAGTTTTCTCACGTTAGAGTTTGGTGGATTCCAAACCGGTGTTTGGTGGATTCCAAACGGGACTTATCGAGGTTGTGAGTGAACATTATCGGTGTCCATTTATACCAAGGTTTTGGCTACGGGTTAGCCAAGGGTCGCGGTGCTCAACTTATTGGTGCCTTCAGTCAAGTCCCCGGGCATTTTCAGACCTGATTCGGGCATTTTCAGATCTGATTCAATCATGGATCACATCAGCTTGCCTCATGAACATTCGATTATGAGCAGAACTAACTCAGCACAAACTCGAACAGTTCATCTAATAAACGAGCAGAGCTTGAACATAATTTTTTCTTCGTTTAACAAGCGATCGACCACGAACGTGCTTGTGAGCTAAACGAATTTTAAGTTCAACCAACCGATACTCAGCTCGGCTTGGCTCTATATCGGGTATGTCTTTGACCTGGTTAGGTTCAATACATGTTAGTAGCAATGACAGTCCATGTCGAACTTGAACCTTGTTCAACGCTCAAATGATAAGTAATTGCACTTTTCGAGTTGGCGTTGAACTGTTTTGATGAGTTCATATCACGATATCCGAGCCCCCAATTTTCAATAAGAGATGGCACGTGTCTAATACACCACTAATCATAATTAGACTATAGTATCAATCAATAATCATATTCTCATGTTTAATTTTGTTATAACTCATCATTCAAGTGACTCAATTGTTACACTCAAATAACTAATAGTAATTGATATTTTTATCTCAAATTATCTTATTGAGTAAAAAAAATTGATTGTTAAGATTACATTGGGTTTGAAGATTTGTAACCAACTGACAAAATACTACTAATAATCAGGAGGTGGACGATTCTACCCTTAGAAGATTTCTACGTGCCAGAGATTTAAACATTGAGAAAGCTTCATATATGTATCTGAAATATCGAAAATGGAGGCAAACATTCGTACCCAACGGCTCCATTTCTGCTAATGATATTGTGAATGAATTGGCCCAACACAAAGTTCTAATGCAAGGTACTGACAAGATGGGCCGACCCATTATCGTTGTCCTTGGTGCTAGACATTTCAAAAACAAAGCTTGCCCAGATGAGTTCAAGCGTATGATCCCTAATCCATTCCTATTCTACCCCCGACCCCCTACCCCACCCCCACCACACCCCTTTCAAGTCATTAAAAATGATTCTATTGACACTACCGAATTGTTTCAAGCATCACGATTGTTTAGGGTACCAAAAAAATATTATTTTAGGCATCATGATTATTTTCTCGCGGAAAGAAAAGAACATTACTGATATTGACGTTTCTATCCTTATACAAACATCACTCAAGGTCACGGGGGACGTGGTAGGTAACATCAGTTGAAATGGTGTTCTTATACATAACGAACGAACAATATAATAACAATAACATACATGCAAGGTGTTGAAATAATTATGCGGTGTCATGAAGAAAAAAAAAGGTGTAAGTAAACAATTATATACACGAAGCAATTAAATAATTATATACTCGAAACAATTAAGTGGTGTCAATATAATAACCTTTATTTATTTTGGACGAAAAGATTTTGCTAATTATCTTCCATTTTTCAGGTTTTGTGGTATTTTGTTTCGACAAATTGTGTTCAAGGTATTACAAGTTTTAAGGTGTTTTTGGGTATTTTTCATGACGAATTTACACTTTTTTTTTTTCTAAATTAATCATGTACTATTTTTGTTGAATAATTTTGGTTTTGAACGGAAACAGGCTGCCGCCGGCTGAGGAGAAGTTTGTAGTGATCGGAGACGTTGAAGGATGGGGATATCGTAACTCCGACTTTCCCGGTTATATCGGTGCTCTATCCATTTTGCAGGTTCTAATAAAATGTTTTAAACTCTATTAACATCAAAGCTCCGCTCGTTAAATTAAACATATTGATTTAGTTCCAACTCAGGTCATTTAGTAAAAAACGAACCAAACTGAATGGCTAGCTCATCAAACAAGCATAATATAAAGTTTAAACTCAACTCGTTTACGCCAAATACAAACAAATACAAGTTTAAACGAGTCGAATTCAAGATATTAGCTAGAAATATCAAACGTTTTGGTTTTTTAATGGTGCAGGACTATTACCCAGAAAGGCTAGGGAAATTGTACTTTGTACATGTGCCTTATGTATTTATGACTGCATGGAAGATTATTTACCCTTTCATTGACAACAAAACCAAAAAAAAGGTGAGTATCAATTTAGTTTCTCCCGTCATTAATGACACCGCAGTGAATCGACTCTCGAGGCACCACACCGACATTCGACCTCTGTAAAATCAAACCTAACCCGAAGTGTGATGCCACCGTAGAGTCACTTGTATAATAAAGTCAGATTTGAATGATAAGCCTACATTTTGTTTAATGATGTTACAGATAACATTTGTGGAGGATAAAGTATTGAAGCAAACTCTACTTGAAGATATTGATGAAAGCCAACTTCCACAAATTTATGGTGGCAATTTGCCACTGCTGCCCATACAAGACGCCTAATATATACGATCTCATATATATATATATATTTGTATAACTTATGCTTCTACGTTTTCTATTATAAATATTATTAAGATCCATAAATCTTGAATTCACATGTAACCAAGGCACATGTCATTCTAAAAAAAGGTGCCTCAAGCTCTAGCACATAGTTAAGTTTGAATACACAGAGAGTTCAGTTCAAAAGCAATATAAGATATTAAAAGAAAAGAGACTTACTTTATAGGGGGGCTCGCGGTATCCAGACCAAATTTCCGTTTGATACAATTCAGCAATAACGTGAAGTCGTGAACCCACCACACTTTGAGTTCAGATTAGATAATCCGAAAGACCATCAGTATGATCAGATCACCAGTCGTAGGTTTGATGGAATGACTGATCTTAAGGGTATAGACCAAGGGAAGGAAAACCATTTATGTTGCGGAATTGATGGCTATAAAGGAAGCTCTAAAGACAGTTTGGAACAAGGGTATGTCTAAAGTGCAGATTGCGTCAGACTCCCTTATTGTTGTGGTCCAGGGTATCAATAATACTGTGTATTCGAACAAGGGTGCGGTTTTGGTGCAAGATTGTCACGGTCTTATGGGTAGAGAATAGGAAGTTCGGATCACTTTCAAGCCAAGAGAAGCCAACAGAGTGACGGATGTCTGATACGACTGAAACAAACAAACACTGTATCAAGGAATGCCTTTCGTTTTATAACAAAATCTCCTATATTGAACCTAAGTACAAATGAGACAGTGGTTTACAAGCTTAAATCTGTTGCACCGATCTGATACATAACGAAACACAAAGGCCGGCCTGGGAGGATTGCGAGATCCTAGATTCATCAAGTGCCTCTACCTTGTATATTGCTAATATTCACCATATGTCTGGTTTACCTCCTTATCAATCAAGTAGAAAAAAGGTAACCTCAATTTTGTTGATCCTTATCGTCCTTCCGTCCCATCTTTTGGTGACATTACATGTGCGATTTGCTAAGGAAAACTAATCATCACCCAGATTGTGCATTTCACTAAGAGATACCACATGCATCGGTATCCACAAGAGATCAGTTTTCATCCTATATAACATACAGAGAAATTACATCTTATATATTCATGGACACCCACCTAGGTCATACTCTTAATCAGCACAGTTGTTAACGGTAGCACGAAAGCACAGGAGGCCCCTTGTGCTGTCTTTTCGACTAATAACCTAGAAGATTGACTACCAATAGTCTCCACAAGAACAAGATCCGCCTTCAAACCTATGAAACCGAATTCTATCTCTCAATGTTATAACCCGAGTCAATACTTTTGAAGCCACTTTCATCCATGAATGACAATCAGGACATGTCCTAAGGTTCTTCGATATCACAATTTCACTACCCGGGCTCGACCTTAGAATCCCAAACGCCAAAGCCAACTTCTCACTATGATTATTTAAGTTTTCCTCTTTTTCCTCATCAGACACATCCATTAATACTAAATCTGTATCCGATACAAACCCCTCCATTTTCGTTCTGTGTAGCAACCTTTCCAATGTTTTGTATATCGATTCAGAATCCGGATGGGACTTATCTCCAGCATTAAACGAATGAATCGTACCACAAACCGTGACCCAACTCTTTCCCTTTTTCTTACGAACGTTTTTCTTTTGCATCTTGAGTCTCACTTCCTCAGCTCCAGTCCAGTTCTTGACAGAGCAATACATGTTTGATAGTAACGCGTAATCTCCACTACTGAGACGTGAAATTTTCCCGATTGCAATTTCAGCTAACTCGGAGTTTTTATGGATTTTGCAACCGTTTAGTAAAGCTCTCCATATGACAATATCAGGGTCCACCCTCATTTCTTTAATCAGTTTATAAGCTTCATCCAGCAGTCCAGCTCTCCCAAACAGGTCAACCATTGCACCGTAATGCTCGATTTCTGGTTGAATCGAATAGTACTCTCTCATCAAATCAAAATGCTTACGACCCTTTTCAACTAGTCCACAATGACTACACGCATTCAGGATACCAATGAATGTAACAGAGTCGGGTCGTACATTCTCCACCTCCATCCTAGAAAACGTATCAATCGCATCTGCAGCAAGTCCATGAACTGCTAAACCGTTAATCATGGCATTCCATATGGATACATCACCGCGTTGAGAACCATTAAATACTTCTTTCGCTATGTCTATCTTCCCACATTTCGCGTACATGTCTACAAGTGCAGCTGACAAAATATGATTCACTTCAATCTTTTTCTCAATTAGAAGACCGTGTATCCATTTAGCATGATCAAGACTACCAATTCTAGCACAAGCTGCAATAATCGACGAAAACGTAAACCCGTCTGGCTCGAAATTCTGTCTCATCATATCACTAAATAAAGCTAATCCCTCCTGAAAATACCCATTTTTAACATAACCCCCTATAAACGAGTTCCAAGTTACCACGTCACGGATAGGTAGATTCTGGAATATCGTTTTGGCAACATTAACTTGTCCTGTCTTCATAAAGCTTGAAATTTTTGTATTTGCAGAAATTATATCATAATTGGAGCTGAAATTTTCTTTTGCTAGTTTACAAGCAAGAGCATTGCAGTTACAGGCTATATAGATTGATAATAATAACGATGAAAGAGATGAATACATCTCGTACCCGTTTTTGATAATACAAGCGTGAACTGAAGTGGCTGTGTTTAGATTAGGAGAGAGTCTGCATGCTTCAAGAAGCTGTAAGAGCTTATGATGACCTGAACAAATTGATCCAAGAAGAATTCAAAATACTATCAACATACCTAGGCATTAAAGCAAACACCTTCCGTGCAATGAATAGTATAAGTCAATCAAAATCTAAAAAATTAAAACGACAAACAATTAACAGAATTTGGTCAACAAGTTATGAAGAAAGTAAATAGAGGGATAAACAAGAACCTGCATCTGAATGATGACGGGGTGCATGCATCGGTAATGGAAGTTTCGATAACATATTATGTGCAGTTTGCATAGGTAAACCTGCATTAGTGTTGGCTCATTTTTATCGATCTTTTTAATCTACTAGGAGAATGGAGTGTGGAGTTGCGAGCCGAGTATTCCCGTCCCAAAATATAAGTCCGTATAGGACTTTTCACACACCGATTAAAAAAGCGATTAGAGTCATTAATTATGGTGATAAAAATCTATAATATCCTTTTAGTTGTAAATTAATTGGATGTATAATAAATTATGAGTAAAAGGATGATAAATATAATAAATACTCCGTAGTTATTTTAAATGGATTTATATTATAGAAAAATTTAAAAGTTTAATGATTTACATTCAAACGGAGGTAGTATTATTTAGGAAACCTTTAAAGACACTCCGCCTCTAAATTGAGGACACTGGACTTATGTTGACTGCTCTAGGAACCCTATTAATTGATGTGCATACATATTACACCACAGTTGTATATGTGGCACCACACTTGGCACCGTGTGTTGTATAAAGATCAATTTTCCAAGGTTGATCCTAAAATTAACCGTTCCAAACTCGATTCTCCTTAATGATAATCAGTACAATCGACTACGATTCATCACAGAATCAACCTTTGAAAAGTCAATTTCAAGTATGCTAAAGAGAAATACAGGTGGTATCATAAATAGATTTATCATTTACGAACATAAATTATGATGCATCGGATAATCGCCTGGTTAGTTCCGCTTGCCTGGAAATACTGTCTTCGTCCATCAGTGACTTTTGGATATTGCATTGCATGCACTGGATGCAGCACCACGACTACGCGTTGTGCCGAAAATCGATTCTAGTTCACACGATCGATTGTCACAGTCAAATCATTAAAGACGATCGGACAGAGAAATTTGATCCAATTTGCCAATTTGACAAAGTGACTATTTTGGCAAAACAGTCCAGTTTTTAACAACAATGGAAATAGCGACTTTTTTTCATTACAAAAATTCTATTGAGAAAAAAAAATAAGGCATGAAGTTTTCTCTTGCAAAGAGGGGAAAAGTTGTGGAAAGCAAAAAAGCTAAATCTAAGGATGTTGCTGCAAATTCAAAATGTCTATATATATAAAATATATATTCAATTGCATGAACATAAAGAATTATGTACATCATCAGTTTTATGTATGTTCATCATGAAGTAGGATATAAGTTTCTGGCTCTCATGTATGTCAAAAACTGTGATGGTAATTCCGCCAAAAGCGACTGAACAACCGAGACTTCAGAACCTGCTATAGAAAAAACCCGATGTTTAGAGCACTTTACGATAGATACTGTAAAACAATATAAATCTGTAAAATAAAATCTAAATCATTCAGATCCACTGAAAACCGTCTACTCGGATTTGTGAATTACAGAATATCCAAACCGTCTATTGAAATAATGCCTTGTAGAGTTTTTTGATTTATTTCACGCTGAATAGAGATTCTGCTAAATAGAAAACCATGGTTGTTGAGTATGCAACATGAAGAAATGATGCAAGTGCTAAAAGGTTGAGCCCCAACCCAAAGGGGCCCCACTGCTCCGCCCCTAGAGCTTCGTGGAGAGAGAAGTTGACACAGGGTATCAAGCTCCTACGCCCAGATCAAAGACAAGGTCGCCCACTTCAGCACCCTACCCTTTTACCATTGAGCTATGCCCTTGAAGGGGCGTAACGCAATTACAACTAGAAAGAAAGGAAAATCAGAAATTCCGTCCTAGGGGGCCTTCGTTTAAGATGTGTAAGAACATACTTTAATGTAAGGAGTCTCTACATTGCACAGATAAGTGAGGGTGTGACATGAGTATCAAAAGACAAGCCACATTTGATTATTTTTAACACTCGTCGTAATATCGTTTCACTGTAATAGACACCCTCTATCCAAGAACATGCAGGTTTTTATGTCTTTGTCGATACGTATGACAATTGACAAGCATGAAATGTGCACAGAAAGTGTACAGAAAATGTCATACCACCACACATGTTTTATCTGTAAACTATAGAAACGCAATCCTTGTTTCAGGAGGAATATTAAGGAGTAACTCATGTGGAAAGACTTACCTTGTACATCCCGAAAAGGAATAAACTGGACTATATCACGAGATGCAATACGCCCCGTATAACTTTCAAGCCTGTCCCCTTTATCAGCGTCTAAAATCTAAACCAACAGACAATTTATGTAAGTAATAAACGTAGAAAGAAAATCTCTATTTTGTAGAAGTAATTTCTGAAATAAACTTACTTCCATTTCTTTGAAGTCTGCTCCTCCAACGCCAACAATAAGCAGTGAAAACGGTAAATCTGATGCGGTAACAAGTGCATCTTTTGTTTCCTGTAAATCTGTTATTACACCATCCTACAAACAAATCTTCTTATTAAGATTCAGTTACATAGTCATAGGATGCTGTACAAGAGATAGGCAATAGCCTCATTGTCAGATTTCACCACTTCTTTTTTTCTTTTTGAGACAAGGCTGACTATCAACAATTCAGACAATAAACTCTAATATTTATATTTTTTTAACAAAAGAAAAGGAAAGTATGTATTTTGATTATAGCAACAAGGAGCAACTTACTGTGATTATTAACAAAACGAAGTACTTCTGTTGATTGTTTTCAACTGCTTGACTAGCAATTTGTGAAGCAGCTGTAATAACTGGTCCAAACAACGTGGGCCCGGCAAGCGAAACATTATGGAGTGCACTTATGTAGGCTGTCATAATTCCATGGATACCTTCTACCTGAAAAATTGTCAGACGTTCAATGGTTTAGATGAAGAAAAATTATGTTTCTAATACTCGCAATGCTGAAAATTCTGACAATTTACAAAGTTTTAGGCATATTTTCATAGAAAATTACATAGGAGTCTTTATTGGTCTAGACCGTTAGATGCGTGACAACTGACAAGTGTGCAAAAAGACAACAAAATGGGGCTTGAAAAAAACAACAAAAGAAACATTCGATCTTCTTAACTTCTTGTACACTTGTCAGACAGGTTGTAACTTGTAAGTGAGCCGGACTACTCGTGAGCTAGACTTGTCAGACAGGTTGTAAGTGAGCAAGACTACTCGTGAGCTAGTCATACTCGAATCGCAAAAGTGTTTGACTCGATTTGGTAATTTCAAAGTTCGAGTTCAAGTAGAGCTGCTACAGTAATTAATCAAGCCGATATTGAGCTTTAGAATCTAATAATCGAGCAGCTCGTGATTTAGTCAAGCTTTATATAGTAAATATTTAATTATGTATGCATAGAAGACTCGTTGTTAAATTATTTTTTATATGAATCATTAAATGTAAGTCGAGTCAACTAGAAATCAAGTTGAATTCGAGCTTGCCACATCTTATAAAATTTAAATGAATTCTAAAAAACTATTTGAGCTCACGAATCGAGTCAAGAATTGAGCTCGAGCCCACCTGAATATCGACTTGATTCGGCTCGGAAACACCCCTAACGGCGATGATGCAATGAAGACTTCCTAGAATAGAATTTCACTATTTACCTCACAATAAGTACTGCTTCCATTTAGGTTAAAACAATGCGAGACTGGGGCGTCAAAAGGACGAGCTCCAAAACCCCAAGCAGGAAATCGTTTGTCTGAATCATAATACTGTAAAACTTCACCAACCTCCAAAATTGCCTGAAAACCGGTAACAGTTAGTAAGAAAGACAGTGATACCGGTATTTCTACAAGATTTGGTAATAAGAGATCAGTTTTTTCTCACTCTCTGATATGCATTTGACCGCCCTGAAGGATCGATATAGTGCAATGAATCAGGTAACCGCGGATTTCCATTTGAAGCTGAAATGTCGACACAAATAAGTTTGGAATTTACATGCAAGACCTATAAAATTTACTGTTTTGGCACCACAGTGACAATCGAATTTTTCAGAGCCAGCTTTAGAATCGATTATCCGCCGGTTGATTGTTTCCGGTGTGGTGTCACGCTACAAACACAGTGGTGCAACTAAAGGCGCCCCAAAAGTTATAAGTTTACCAGTGAAATCAATAGCCACCATGAAGTTCAGTTCATAGCCACCAGCCAAGTAATCAAGAAACGTGTGCTGCGTTTTCTCAGCAAACTTATCCACAAAAAGTTCACTCTTTAACACCTGTATTATGATCAAAATTAATTCATGCCGAGGATACAAACATTACAGTTCATGACCAAATCATATTTAGGGCAAAAGACATTGGAGGCCCTTAAATTATTGAGATCGCAACATTCTGGCCCCAAATTGTTTTTTCACAACCTGACCCTTAAACTATTTTTTTGGCAGCAAATTTGCCCTTTATCAGTGTGCACGCGTTATTTCGGTATAAAAAACACAATTTTGATCAGAACAATGTGTTGCTCTTATTTCCATAAGTTCAATGTAACAAATGGACTTTGAAATCTATGCCCCTGATCAACTTTGACTGCGATACGAGATCAAATTTTACTGCGAAACTGCTGATGATTTTGAAGTCCGTTTTTAATGCCGTTTGTTGCGTTGAACTCTTGAAAACGAGATCTATGTATTGATGTGATCGGGAAAATGGCTTTTTCATACTGCAGGGGCAGATCATTTTTAACTGATTGAGGCCTAATGTGTTAAAAAAAGTTACTTAGGGGCCAATTTGTTTTAGAAACATTTATTAGGAGCCAGTTTGATCCAAAAATAGTTTAGGGGCCAAAATGTTATGAACACAATAGTCTAGGGGTCTCCGGTGTCTTTTGCCCTTTAAAGAAAAGATTAAAAGAAGGGACAAAAGTAGGAAAATTCCTTATACCTTGTTTTGATGTTGGCCAGTTGGTATGAACAAATTAGCTCCAGATCCAGAAAGATGCAACTTTTCCAAATCTGCTAGAGATTTTTGAACCCTCCTGATAGACCATCACGAGAATAAGCGAATCGAATCGATGTTGATAGCACGGTACGAGAAGCAAATGAAAAAAGAATAGTGTAACAACTACCCAAGTGAATCATGCTTCCCATTAGCATTGAAGTTCAAACACTCTATAACCAACGGGCTGTCCTGCATTATTTGGAATATTAGCCCTGGACATACAGAAAAGAATTAAAGTTTCACAATCCCATATCAGTCAGCATCCAAAAAAGGTAAAAAGTCTAGTTAGAATCCGTAAGAAAATAATGTCTAACGATGGGAAAATGAAAAACCGGGCATCATTCTCATTACAGCTTTCACGTTTTCATTTCACACCAGATCTCAATGCTAGTCTGTTAATACCCCCCCTCCCATCCCCACCAAAATACCAAATTACACATCATTTTAGAGGTTTCACACAGATTAAGAAAAAAGATGAATGTCATAGTTATTAAAGAAAAAGGTTTGAAATACCCTTTGACTGTCATACAAGGTAAAGTTGTGAGGAAAATATGCCTTCTACCTTGCTTCCAGCTTGTTGCATACTCAAAAAAACCGGTTTCCATTTCGGGTTAGGATCATTATTCAGTACTTCTGTTTTACAAATCGGAACAGTTGTTGCACTTTCAGTAGTCTTTGATATCAACAAAAAGGGATCCTGCAAAACACAATGTATATGTAATTATCTCTGACAAAAACTATAATTTGCCTAGGATATAAGATAATAATTCACAAAATGCATACACTGTTTGAGAACAAATCCTTGGATTCCACATTTGAACATCTCAGTAATAGTTCTGTTGTAGTCTTTGAGGCAAAACTTTCTTCGGCATATACTGTCAGTTGACCGGACTTCTGTGTATGCATGGCTGATCCGGTAGGTTCTCGCGTGTGGGAAAGAGGTAATGTTAGTGAACTGTTTGACTTTGTGACAACCTGGAACAGCATTGAAAGCGTTTATGTTACCTTTTAAGAGGCCGCGGAATAGCAAAATACACATTACCCCAGAGTAATAAATGCTCTTGAAGCTATTTGTTTATAAGTACTTATAGAATTTGACTGTTTACGGCTTATCCTTTTACGAAAGGAAGAACTCTACTGAGAGGTACAAGATATAGACTACATATGGGTAAATTCGAGGAAAAAAAGCCGAACTGTTAAAAAACTGCTCGTTAACAACACTTTCAGCAAGTTACAATAGAATGTTGGTTTTACATTGCACAATGCATTTTAGGCGTCTTTAGTGGGACCACGGTGTTTTTACTGTGGCGCCACACCGAAAACGATCAACCAACGGAAAGTCGATTCTCACAAAATTGATTCTAAGCTCTAGAATCGACTGTGAAAATCACTATGGGCCAAACTGGTAGATTTGGTGTAGTGCCACTAAACACGCCCTGCATTTTTTACCTCATACGTGGAAGAAATTTGATTCCAGAAAAAGGAACTAATAACAAGGACAGATCCGTACCTCCGACAACGTGCAACTAGCCTCACCCAGGAACTGCTGATCCTCCAGCTTAAGCAACTGCACAAGCCAAGCGGTATTTAATGTCTAATGCACGCGGAAAATGTTAAAATTCTAAAACCAAATTATTCAAAATGCACCATATAACTAGCATTTCGATTAATATATAGCATTCTAGAGAGCCAATAAACATATACAATTTAACACGCCAATAACAATTCAACAACTACGTAAACAAAATTGACCAAACATTAGTGTCTTTATCTTATACTCAACATGGTGCGCCGCCGCCTTTAACCATTTATCAATAGCAACATGATGCACATGTACCTGCACATCTATATTGTGAAACTGAGAATCAACATCGTATAAGCGAAACCTGCACAGAGTACGAAGTTGTCAGTGTCTGTGTAAAGCATAATAATAGCTGTGCAAGCAAAGATAGGGTAACATAAAATTAAAACTCACACCAAATTCTGCACTGTTTCAAATTGGTAGGTGACATTGATCTTTCTGACCCACTTTGGATTTAAAGAATTCAAAACTACTTCCGTCGTCCAAGTTCATGTAGAGAACCATCTTTCCCCTTAGTGTAAAGGACTACCATAGGATCGCTCTGAAAAAGGAAAGATGAATTGTGTCTTCTATTAAGAATGACAAAAAGATTTAAGTCTTATCTGATAAATATGTAGAAAAATTAAGCATGTAACGTTTGACGGTATAAATAAGTTTATTCAATGCAGCCCCTCCCGACTACCCCCTCCTTTTTCCTACACAAAAGAGGGCTTCCTCCAAAAATCAAGGTAGACATGAATATGTATGCAGATTATAGATTCATTTCTAAGCACGTTTATCATGATTTTGTCCATATAATGTCAAACGTCATTATGATAGAAGCCGACAAACACGCTTTCCGTTACAAGACCTTTATCCTTTTGCATCACCTAAGTTGTGTTTGTTCGTATGGGTGACATCATATGGACCCCCATACTCCAGTAAACACACAAACACCATAACCATGTTGGTTGAATGATCATTAAAACAGAAACTGCCATGGACAGATGTGGACAAGCTTTAGTCTGTATTGCTATTATATCCTAATAATGCATGTTTGAATGTAGGAATAAGCATTCAATCATTTCATGAAACGGTCGAGTCAACAAACCTTGGAGAACGCGTCCTGGTCACGTAAGCTTGTAGCAGAGAGAGATAACTGCAAAATTATGGGCCACACAACATATTCAGAAACAATCTAACAGGAGCTTATGGATGCTTGTTGTTTAAATAAGACTGAAAAATAAAAATCCAAGAAACAATATGTTATAATTGGAACGTTATATATGAAACCTAATTTCTGACTCAGAGCCAGGCTTCATATACAGAATAGAATTACACTCAACTAAGCAGCAGAGTCTGATAAATCAATGATGAAGAAATATGAAACAAAATGCAGTTTACATGCCATAACAAATAAATGTTTCTGGATTCACAAGAAACGTCTACTAGGAACTCTGAAGCCTGACTACCTACTAACTTATATGAGTGAAAAAAAAAAATAAAGAGAAGGGGATAAATAAATCACACGGACAATAAATATTAATGGCACCACGCCAATCCCATTTTTATGTCACTAACGTAACAATCGGTGTTCTTGCAGATAGCTGATTGAATAGCCGAGAGAATAGACGACTCAGCTAGTTGAGACTTGAGAGTTGCGAGAGTCAACTCCTCCGCTAGCTGAGAGCTGAAACAAGAGACAACTTAACTAGTCGAGAGCTGCGAGAGTCGACTCCTTAGCTAACTGAGATGTTAGAGAGTCGACTCCGTAGCTAGCTGAGATGTCAGAGAGTTGACTCCTCAGCTAGATGAGAGCTGAGAGAGTGGACTCCTCAGCTACAAAATCGACTCTTCGGTTAGCTAAGAGAGTCGACTCCTCACCTAGTTGAGAGCTGAGAGAGTCGACTACTCAACTAGCTGAGAGCTGAGACAGTCGACTCTTTAGCTAGTTGAGGGAGTCGACAGGTCAGCTCAATGATCCTCAACTACAGATTGTTTTCGGTGTGGCATTGCCCTGAAAAGTGAATATACCGTGGTGCCACTAAAGACCTATAGATTCCCCCCAAATCAACATTCTCTTTCTGCACAAAACTCACTGTAAGCTTCACTTACGGCCAGTTAAACCTAACTTCCCTATATCTACAGCATCAAGCTTATCACAAAACATAATCACTTCTCATTCAACCAACTACACATGCCATTAAACGAAACATAAATTTCCATATTCAACCAAAATACGCAGAAACTGTCAAGGTAGCACAACAACAAAAAACAAAAACACAAACCTCGATCTGAGAATACAAGCCATTATATCCACGAGCATTCAGAAAAGCATCAGCAGCACCGTTCAACGGATTCGCTCGGAAAGAACCAGTGCCGCCGACAGCCGACCTACCGCCGTCGATGTCGGAGCAGCAATTTCCCATCGCCCGTCCGTTAGCTCTCTCCTCTCGTGTTATTATGATGATATAAGTAACAGAATATACGGTTTGACTGAAGGACTGTACAGTAAAGTCTTATTGCATGATGGAGAAAGAGAGAAGAGACACAAAAAAAAAAAAAAAAAAAAAAAAAACATAACGCTTGGGGTCCCACTTGGTCTCTAAAATAAGCAAAAATTTAGGCGCGTTAATTATTCCTTGTCTGGGCTAAACACGAGCGCATGTTGCTTTCAATAATTTCATTTTTCCAGCTTGTTGATTTTAAGATGTAATTTGTCTTGTTATGGTATTTGATCTTTTATTTTTCGTCCCTACTTGTTAAATATAGTATTTGCACGTTGAACCGTTAACGAGTCGAGTTAAGTTGAGTATTTGCACGTTGAGCTGTTAACAAATCGAGTCGAGTTAAGTTGAGTATATGTTGTTTAAGATTGTTTCTATTTAGGTCACAAATTTATTTGCAATCGGTTTGACAAATTTTAGGGTGGTCCAAATGTAAGTTTTGGACCACCGTATCATCACTTTGCTGAAAAATCATTGGTAGATTTTTATTACAAGTAGGGGCCCAATTTAAAAAGCAATAATTTCCATTGGATAGGGTACAACATGTAGGATTTGGTCCATGACCAACCTAAAATTTGTGATCGGGTTAATAAACAGACAAAAGATTATGTTTAGTTCACGAGTTTGTTCGTGATCGTTCATTTTATAACCGAATATAAAATATGTTCAAGTTTGAGCCGTTTAAAAGACAGATTATTCGAACTCGTGTTAGACTTTCTTCTAACTCGAGCTAGACTCGAGTTCAACTTGTTAAGCTATAAAAAAATTATATTTAAATGCATAAAAAGACAAATTCTAAAGAATTATTCGAATATTATAGTAAAAAAAATGGTTTGGTATTAGAAAAACTCTATAAATATTCGAATATTATTCCCTTAAAAAAAACTCTATAAATATTCTAAAAAATTACTCTGCAATATCTATTTAATAAAAGATTATTAAATGACATTAGCTTATCTATATAAGCAAACTCGCAAACATAATCGAACGTTCATGAGCCAAGGCCGTGTGTCGTTTGTATGGCTGTGTTCATTTGTATAGCAACAAGTTTATAGTCTTGTTCAAGTTTGATTCGTTAAACTAAATAAACGAACGATCACGAACACTAATGAGCTGAATATGAGCTTGTTCGCGAACAACTCTATCCTTTTTTAGCTCTACTTCCATGTAGTTTGATAGTTTTCCCAACATACAAAGAAGAATGAGTATTTATTTGCATCGACATTTATTAATACATCATAAAACTTTTGCATCACACCAAATCGATATTCGAAAAAATCTATTGATGAGTCAAGAATCGGATCAACCTTCCGAAGGTCGATTCGATGTGATGCACAAATAGTATCGTGCACTCATAAAGTGACTTTGCGCAAATAAAGACTCAAAGACAAATGTATCTATGGAAACAAAAGGCGGTATTTAGTTGCATCACATCAAACATATTTTCTTTTCGGAGCACCAAAATAAGGTCCAGCCACTAGAAAGTTAATCTCATATATGATATTCGATTTTTCAGAGGTTGAATGTCAACGTTTTACCGTTGGAAAGTTGAGTCACAGCCCCCACCCCCATCCGGATGGCACCACATTCGATTCTAAAAAATCAAATCTCAAACTATCAAGATTAAATATCACTGAGATGTCTCGAAAGTAGATCACGTGTGGTGTCTTTAGCATCCATCAAAAGTAAACCCTTAACATGCATATCAGACTTCTCAAATATATATATATATATATATCAGACTGCCCTAAACTGCACCTTTTGGCTACAAGACACAGACATTTGTAAGTCTGTATTAGAATCAAGCGTTTATCGTTGTACTAAACCAATTGGTGTTAGTAAAGACGCTACTATATTTCCCTATATTAATTTTAACACGCCTCTGCAGTGTATTTTATATAATAAGTTCGCCAACATGGCACACAAATCCATATAAAAGCACAAGCGCCAACAAAGAGACTCAACACTGACAATATAATTAGGAAACATCGCTTCAGAAGTAAAGATTGATCATGGCACTCATTTCACGTGCCTATGTAAGAGCGGAAGTAAAATAGAGAGATATGAAATAACTTGTATTATTTCAGTAAAGATCAAAGCTTAAGGATTACAATGGGGTCTGGTTGTTTATATAATACAACCAGCCACAGAAAAGCAATAGAGAAAGCAACTAGCCGTTGGCAGTCTTGTCCTAACGGCTAGTTGGACTTTCAGCTAAAAAATAGGACCCGATAGAGGACAAAAGCTTATAGGAGTTAAGCTTTTAAACTAATACAAGATCTAATTAACTAATTAAGAATTAACTTAATAAAAGAATAAAGAAGGCAGTATAGGATCAATCATAAATGATGGTTAATTCTAACTGTATGATTTAAGAAGAAGAAGAAGAAGAAAAAGAAAAAGGCATATTATATATATCTTTAAGAGAGGAATCCTACCGACTTTAAAAAGTAAAAGACATAAAAGATAAGTACACAGGAAAAGAAACACCGAACTTACACAGAACACACGCGCAGTGCAGTAACGTTGCTTTGCAAGTATTCTGCGTAAGTTCATTGTTTCTTGTCGATCACCAAAAGAGGCTGGTAATGCACTCTACCAATTCCAGGGCTATATAGCATGCATCCTTTGGCATCCTAAACCCAAAACACACTACCATCAGATAACCAGAAAAATATCTAAATATGCTGAGAGTATAAAGATCCGGCAAGTACACTCTGCTCCGGCATTGCATACATTGCAACTTGAGGCTGCACGGAGGTCGATAAAACATACGTCGCTGCTGTACCAGTACCACCTGAATGTTGCGTATTATCCACTGCTGACAAAACATAAGGGTCTAAAGCTGTTGGATAGCTTCCAACAACAGCAGATGGCACGTACGGTTCAGCTGCAGGGACTGTATTATAGTATGCAGTAACAGCGTATGGATCCGTAGAAACTGAATGTGAAGGTGCACCAACGGCATGTGGATCCGTATAAACTGAATGTGAAGGTGCAGCAACGCCATGTGGATCCGTATAAACTGAATGTGAAGGTGCAGCAACGGCATATGGATCCGTATAAACTGACTGTGAATGTGCAGCAATGGCATATGGATCCGTATTAACTGAATGTGAAGGTGCAGCAATGGTGGAGGAGGAGGGCATAGATGGAGGAACTTGATAGTAAGCAGCAACGGTTTCTCTGTTTGGGATGGTTTCTGACCGCTTGTGTTGAAGGGTAGGATGGTAATTATAAGGTAAAGCAACACTTTGTCCCTCAAATGAAGGCAAATGAGTTTGATGCTGCTGGAAAGCATTTCGTTGTAGCGAAATGCGGTATTCACTCTCAGCCCTTATGGTTTGGTAGTATGCAGTGGTGTCTTGAACAGCAGCATCATGCCTGTCAATGCAACAACACAAAAGAATTTCATGTTTCAATCTTGTTGAATTACCATTAGGTTGTACGGATACCAATAGACGGATATATATATAAAAGTACAAAGGGCATATGTGTAAATATTAATAATATAAGTACCAAATTGTACATAACAAAACTATAAGAACCAAATAATAATATATTAAAAAAACATTTAAAAACAATTTTTTAGTAATTCTCTTAATTTTTTTGTAGTTTTTCATCCTTTTGGATAGCTTTTCATTCATTATATAGCGATTTTTACTCTCATTTCACATATCCGAGTTATGGATATACACGTGTCCAGCTTTTAAAAATTACAATTTTACCCCAATGTGTGTATCCCTAAGTATCCGGTGTGTATCTGTGAGGGATATGTGAAGGATCCGTGCATCATAGATTAACATCTCCCTAAAAGCTCAAGTTGTTGGGAGAGGTAGGTAATTTCTACATTTAAAACACAACAAACTTTCAACCGATTTCACGGTACGCACAAGACAAGTAGTAAAACTAGTTAAAGAAAAACCGTAATCCGTTACGGATGGGGCCTCCAGAGGAATATTGCTGAGTATAATAAGATTGACCGAAAGGAGCTGATGCACCAAGTTGTCGATATCTCACGAGTGGAACTTCAGGTGGTGGTTGAGAATTCACATGATAATACTGCTCGATAGGAGCCATAAGACTTCCGTTCTGTGCTACTGCGTGGGGAAGATGATGTTGCTGCACCATCTGGATGCCATGTAAGGGCTGACGCCTAATCACTCGTCGAGCATAAGGTGTAGGTCGATCCGCTATTCTACGGGGCAGCCTTGCCGGTGGAGATGAGGAAGAAGACAGAGGGCGAAACAACAACTGCAGTTGTTTAACCTTCCATGCAAAAGATTCTATAAAAGATTAGTTTTTGTGTTCCTGTAGATTAAAACACACACACACACTCCAAAATGTTTATCTCACAAAATATGCTATGGAAATCTTTTATAATGAGATTCTCCAAAATACAGATTTCTCATTAAATCACAGTAATATTTTACCTGGCATGGTTTTTTGATAAATGGACTTCTCTAAAAAAACGTGCAAATTGTAATCTCAGCCAACAAGTTTTTTTTTTTCTAAATGGAATTGCATTCCCTATATGGCTTCCAAAAGCATAAAGAAACATCCGCATGATTTAAAGGGATAAAGACAATTTTGATCCTTTTTTATTCCGATTCTTAGCAAATCTATCCCCGATGTTTTATCTTGTCGGTTTTGCCCCTCGTCTATGTGATTTTTTTACATATCAGGACCCTTTTGCCATGTATCATGTTTTCATTGGTTGGGAGCAAGTCATACATATACAAGGAGTAAAGGTGCCGAGATAAAATATTGGGGATAGGATGCAAAAGTTTGTGAAACGAAAGGGACTAAAAGTGTATATATCATCCCTAATTTGAATAAGCATGAAAAGGGGCAGCTTACTTGTACTTCATTCAGTTCAGGACTAAACTTTTTTCCCTGATAGTTTTCAATTATAGCCATTTTAAAGGTCTTCTCTGGTACAGGAAGGTAATCTCCGAAAATTCTGAACTTCACCTGATCAGTCCAACACACAGGCACACACATCAAGTCCATTTTTCATTAAATATATTCAACATTTTAAGATCCCAAAACAAAGCTATTAATCAGTCAATAAAGATTTGAAGCAAACCTGTGCAGGAAATTTTCCTCCAAAAACATCTGGTTCTAAGTCTACTTGCCCGTTGGATGTGGCTTCATAGATGCCATACAGAAGCTTCAACTCGACATCGAATAGGAAAAGCTTTGTTCCTGGCTTAACCTTCTCCACAACGTCCTTCTTATTGATAGGAAAGCCAAAAACGCGATACAGAAAGCACGTGGGTTTAGTTGCACTGTTACACATGAAAATAAAACCAGGCGGGTGATTCGGACTAGTCATATCATTCTCTTTGAGTTGTATTGATGTTCCGGTTGAGCTTTGAGCTAAAGAAGAGTCATGTAAAGACGCGTTTGAAGTTGCAGTATCAGGAAGAGGAGCGGTATGATCGTTGTTGCTATCCATCTCTGAGATATCTTCTGCTTCTTTACTTTATTGTAGATTTGATTCACGTTCGAGGTTCATGCCATTGATCATCACTGTGAAAAATAAAGGCTATTTAGACCTGAAAGATAGACATTTTTTTAGATTACTAAAGTCCTGTTATGGACAAAGCAGGAAGCTATGAGCTCTTCACAGCAGAGGATCTGGACTCACGAAGCTATAGCTCACTAACTACACATAAGTAAGCAGACTACTAAAATAAAACTAGATGATTATACAAGAGAAATAATCAAGTACAGGCCTCAATGAACAAAAACACGTCATAATCCGAAAAGGCGTCTTTAGTGGCACCACACTAAATCTAGTGTTGTGCCTCCGTTACTTTTTCACAGTGGATTCCTATGCTTAGAATTGACTTTCCGGCAGTCAACTGTCACAAACTACCGGGTGGAAGTCAATTCTAAAGCTGAAAATCGACTTTCCGCCGGTTGATTGTTTTCGGTATGGTGATACATTATAAACACTCTGGTGCCACCAAAGACTCCCAACCCAATCTGAAATGGTAACAAGAAAAACAGTGGCTCAATGTCCAAGCACAACAATCATAAGCAGGAGCGGGTCCACAACCAAGAAATGATGCAGTTTTGTTGTTAAGAAAATGTAAAAACACCATTGGTGTCCCCGGTGGATCATCATTCTTACTCCGGTGCACCCACTGAGAATAATTTTTTGGATCCGCGACATCTATAGTGTATTAGCTTAGCTCTATATAGAATGCATTGCTAAACTGCAGGGTGGGAACTCTAGTTGGCAGCTATAACCAGCTTAACTAATAAAGACTACAAAGTGTTTGTGCAAAGTCCTGAGAGAAAGCAACAGCAAGTCTTTCCACTTCCGGCTGCTGCCTTGGCCATCGTAGCAAATAAATTATTGGTTGAGCTGAGTTCTGCAACACAACTTCCCCCTACCCACCCACCCCAAACCCCAAATCCCACTAAACACACAAATGCACAGAGAACAAAAATATTCATTGACGGAAAATGAAATGAATACTACCACCCAGATGGAAGTGAAACATACACGAAAAAATCATCATGAAGATGCAAAAAAACAATCGATCAGGCGCCCAATTTTTAACAATGTGAGTTTATTAAGAAATTCAGGAAATATTCAGGATAAAAAAGCTAAAATATTCAGAAAATAAACAACAATGTAAAGATTACTCGAGCAGCTGAGGAAGAATATGAAAAAACGAACCAGAAAATTGCGGAAATCGGTAATATTTACCCATGAGGACGCTGGGGAAAAATAGGATCGTTCTAGCCAAAAGCAAATACCCAGTCTGAAACCTTTTCCTTTTCCAAGAGTTCGTGAGGTTTTTTTATTTAGGGGTGGTGGTGCTAAAGGACAACTTTACATCTTAAATGAATAATAGGACAAAAAAAATAATATTTGGTTGAAGAATGAAAAAAAAAGATGCACAAAAAATACCCTTAATGATAATTTTTTTTTTTTTTTTCACATTAAAGTCGTCTTTGGTGTTCACTACGTGTTGGTGTTACTACGAGTTCATTACATTATGTATTCTTATGTTTGAGGTGTTTTCATTGCTTTATATCCCCTCTCTTGGGAAGAAGCTTAATAGTGATTTTTGTGACTTAAGATCGCGCACATTCATGAAAAAATGCCAAAACGTTACTCTTTCTATACCCTACTTGGAAAGAAGCGATAATAGGATTTACAGATCTTAAGATCGTGATATTCATACAAAATGTAGTAACATTATAAAAATGTAAGAACATTACAAAAATGCCAAACATTACTACATGTCCTTGGAAAAAATGCCGAAACGTTACCAAACTAAACCCTAATTGGGGCTTGAACCCAATAGTGATTCGGCGACCTTAAGATCGCATAGCATTCATACAAAATGTAGTAACATTACAAAAATGCATTGATAATTCCTCAAAACAAATAATTGATAATTCTTCAACAACAATTCTTCAAGAACAAAAATAAAAGGCAGTAGGATTCATACAACAACAATTGATCAAAACCTAAATGCAAAGAAACCTAAAAAAATTGCAAAAATGCATTGAAATGCAACCACTTTCATGATCTGCTGCTTGAGATTCCACTTGAATCACAGATGTTTCCTCAAAGACCATGGTTATCACAGATCGTGTAATTCCACATTCAATCAAAATAGTAATACACCAAACATGTAAAAAAAAAAAAGAAAGATTAATCCGTCTTAAAGATGCAAAAAAAAGCATCAAAACACCCACCATAACCGCTTTCCACCACGTCCGCCGCCTCCTATGCCGCCGCCAATAATCGCTTCACCGTATCCACCGCCGCCTCCTCCATATCCACACGCCGCCTCCTCCGCCGCCTCCACCTTCAACAGTCCTCCATTAGGTCCGAACGTTCACAGCCTTAGCACGGCCATCACCGCCGCACCACCTCAAACTCGACAGACTCGCCTCTCCGAGGCTTTTGTAGCCGAAGAGTCCTTGATGCCGGAGTGGTGGACAAAGAGACCTCACCGCCATCATCGGGAGTGATGAAACCATAGCCTTTCTCGGTCATTGAACCACTTGACTCACCGCCTCCACCACGTCCGCCGCCTCCATGCCGCCGCCTCAAAGCTGTGAAAAGGGAAGAAACCCTAGAGTCTTCTCATTTCTCTCTCTCACTAATTTTAACCTCACCGGCTTTTGTGTGAAATGTGAATGCACAGTTTACATTTTATTTGTTGAATCTTTTTAGAAGGGTATTTTTGGATATACATTACTTTCTCATCCTTTACAACCAAGCCAGATTTTTTCTTGTCCTTTTTTCATAAATAAGATGTAAATCCGTCCTTTACGACCTTATCCTATTTTTATGTTTTTATTTTAATACCTTAACGAGTCAAATCGGTCGGGAAAGCAAAACTACAATTTACCGAATCGAACTCAAACATGATTCTTATACACGAGTCAAGTTTGAAAAAACCTTAGTTTGTTTATTATATGAAGGTATGTCCATGCACCTCATTAATAAACATTTACCGTGCATTACACTGAATCAGCGTTTTAAAAGTGAATCCTGTGTCAAGAAACGACTTTTCACAAGTCACCTTTAATAGTGAAAAAACGATTATTGATTCAAAATTGATTCGTCTTTTAAAATGTAGATTATAAATAGTCGATCCGTCTTTTAAGATGTCATGCATCAATAAAGTCATGCAAACCAAACGGCTCCAAAAATAATTAGCAACACAAGAGTATAATGTAAAAACCAATTAAATATGTCTTACTTCTCAACATGAAAAATTATAATTTTATACTCCTTCCTCCCCGGTAAAACCTTTCTGAATGTCAATAGAGTATTTATTGCATTATGTAATCACATTATTGTGATAAAACAAATACAACAATCAGATGTAGAGGCTGTTATTTCCACCACCTCCGTTCTACCCGTTGCACCCACCTACCGGTTCACAAAACCTTTTTCATCACATAATTCACCCTGTGAAAGTCGATTATCCCGCGGTGTCTCACTCTGTGAAAGTCGATTCTCCCGCGATGTCTATTCTGAATCGATATTGGAAAAATCGATTATTCGCTCTATAATTGACTCCTACAAGGTCGATTTTACTGTTGTGCACAAGTAGTGTGGTGCACCTATAGAATGATGGTGCAAATAAATAACCCTCTTTTTTTTTCCATGCTAATTAGTGTCTAAAATGTTGTCCAACATGATAATGACAAATATAATGAATGATAATAAAACACTACTTATGCACATGGTCCAAAAAAAACTAGTTTACAAACAAAGAGGCATTGATGAAGTAAAAAGCATCCAGCAAATCCTCTTATGTCCTTCATTAAAGACAACAATTCCGTCACGTGCAAGTAAGCTCCTCCAAAACCGATACATACAGGCACAGAAAATTGCCACAGAAAGTGCACAGAATACATGTACTTGCTCAGTACGGAATTCGAGTCCCCCAAGATTTTCGAGCCAAAGAACCAAACAAAATTCTCACCGAAAAAAAAAAAAAAAAGGTGAAGTCCGTCCACTCAAATTCACTAAAGGGGTGCCCCATTTCAAGTAACTTTGTGCAGTTCAATGTTCAGATCAGAAGAAATGGAGATCAGAAGAGGCATTGAGTAATGCCATACCGCTTTGAAAACTCGTTTCTGATGAGCTTTTATTGACTGAGACGGTTTACGAGTATTATACCGGATATCGAAGATATGGATCATCGGATCGGCTGATCCAGATGTAATGTAGAAACCATCTGGTGACCATGCTTGATTTATGAGCACGGATTGCGATTCACTGCTTTCTTGCTTCCAACCAAAAGCATGGAGTTCAGTATTTCTTAACCTTATATCAAACAAACTTAGCTGTCTTTCTGGTAACCTGTCATGAATAAAGATTTCCAGAAAACATGCCTCTTTTAGCAACAACAACAAAAGAAAAGAATGCTTGCAGAAACACATCTAACTTTGCTTAATTCTATGTGAGAAAGACGTGTTCGGTCCCTTTTGTTTTACGAAATTCACATTTCTATCACAAATGTTTCATTTTTGCACTTTAACCCCTCATGTATGTTTTTTTCTACATATTCAATCTAAAGTGCCATGTATCAATTTTATATTGGTTGTAGCCTCTCATACATTATGTTTTGGTTGTTTGACAAGTGGCACTTTGGACTGAAAGTGTAAAAAAACAACGTAGGAGACCTAAACTGCAAAAATGAAACACTGAGGATAAAAGTGCAAATTAATGAAACTAAGGGACTAAAAGGGTCGTTATCCCTTAATTCTAGTAAACGTGTTAAACTATATAGTGTTTAAATACGTAAATTAGTTACCTCCTTAATAGCTTAAGCTTTTAGGAGATATGGTAATTCAACATAGTATTAGACCAAGAGATCATTGGACTTATCGTACCCTACCCCCAGACTTTTGTTACAGGCACACACTTATGGGGTGTGTTGAAGTGTGGTGTTTAAAATATAGGGAACACACTTTTGGTACCTTTTATTTCACGATTTTAGCAATTTTATCCTCGAGGTTTCATCTTGTTGCTTTTACCCCACATATATGCATATTTTTAAAGATTTTCTGTCTTAAGTGCCATGTGCCAAACAACCAACATTGAATGCTTAAACCAGTAAAATCTGACACATGGCGAAAATGGACCACAGAGGGAAAAAATGCACATATGAAGGGTAAAAGTGTCAAAAGTAAACATTGAGATAGAAATAGAGAAATCCCGAAACGAAAGGGACCCAAAATGTCTTCATTACCTTCCCAACAGCGTGACACGATCTATAAAGTGAGAGAAAAGAAAAACAACTTAATAAAGAAAATATGACTGTAAAACAAACAAGAAAAATTACCCTGTCTGAACCAAGAACAGATTAAAGTCACAAGGATTGGGAAGAATGCTCATGCATTTGCTTTCAACTTGTTGTTTATACCCAGCTTTACCAGACGCCAAATCGAACCCAATAATTCGTTTGTCGGCGCCAGCTGATAAAACAATCTTCTTTCCTTGAATCCCAGCAACTCCCATAACAGCAGATGAATGCAAACTTCTATGCAATACTTTAGGTTTCCATGAATTTTCTCCGTCGGATTCAGACCAAAGAACAACGGCGTGATCACTGCCACCGGTAACAAAACACGTGTCCTCCCACGGCATGAACATTATGTTGTTGATGATGCCTTTTATGTGAGGCTTTTGCTCTACAGCGTGAACCCGTTTTTTCTGTTCACGTGACACGTGTTACATGACAATAAAGGATCAAGCAAAAGACACTGACAATGACGTATACCCAAGAAAACATAGACTAAAATTCGAGTGTAAAAAAGTTAATAATTAAGTCCCTGACAACAACTTACCTCTTTTGTTTTATTTAAATTTAAGATCGATAACTGCGTATCGCCTCCATCAGCAGTATACACCGCGAAGAGGCTGCTTCCCTCGGGATGCCAAGCTATGTCTTCTGGCCATCTCCGTTGCTTAGCTGACGCGAAATCGGTGGTACTCAAGAGGTTAGCACTTGATCTGCGTTTCCACAACGGAACAACACAATTGATCGAATCTATAATCCACGAGATGAAAAATATAGATGATACATAAACAAAGGGAGAAGGACACTTTTGGTCCCTTTTGTTTCATGGCTTTTGCATATGCATCCCACATGTTTCATCTTGACACTACCCCTATGCATTTTCTTACCTTTTCCGTCCATTTTTTGCCATGTGTCAAGTTTTTTTTTATTGATCAGAGCATGTTGAACCTTTGATGCTAGATTTTGGACACGTGACACTTCGGACCGAAAATGTAGAAAAAATAAAAACAATCGCATAGATGAGGTGTAAAAGAGCCAGGATGAAACACTGAGGATATAAGTGCAAAAATCATGAAACAAATGGGACCAAAAATGTCTTTATCCCAATAAACAAAACAACAGACACTATTATCTAAACAGGTTCCTGATGGAAGTACAGAAGTAGCACCACACACGCGCGCGTGGAAAGGGAAGAAAAAAAGGCTCATACCCTCTGCCTTGAATCTGCCACAAGTTGACCACTCCATCCAACGCACTGGCAAAGATATACCGACAAGCATTAGAAAATAAATAAAATTGAGAAGCAAACAGAGGAATGTTGTACCGAATGAAAAACTCTACATCTGTCCTGAAAGAGGAGCCCTGTGATGCACGGATATCTCAGTTTGGTATTGCATATCGTACCCAATACGTATCTGACACAAATACGCACCAAATACTGGGGGAGAATGTGTAATTTATAAAAGTTGTATACAGTATTTTGGAGATGCATTAGACCCCCAATTTCAATCAGAAAAAAAGATGATTTCTCTCGATAGAATTCCCCGCTCCCTCCTCCCCAAACTTTCCGGCAATGGCGATTCCTAGGGTTCGATCGGATTTCCCATGGCAGCCTCCCCTCCGAATTCAACTCAGCCTCTCGCACTCAGTAATCACCCAACCTCCGCATCTCCTCCAAATGCCTTCCGGTTGCAATCAAAAACAACTCTGTCTCCTTCAAGCTTTATTCATGGAATTTTCAAGGGCGAACCGGCGGTCACCATCCCTCAAGAGATTGAAGATTCTCTGGCAGCGCAATTTGAACATACTCTGGTTGGAAAATTCTCCCAGGGGAAACCAAGCATGGATTTGATTCGCAAGTTCATTGCCATTCAAAATTTTAAAGGTACAGTTCTCGCTGGTTTGCTAGATAAAAAGCATATACTTCTTCGATTTGCGGTTCCCGAGGATTATGTGCGTTTGTTCTCTCGATCAATTTGGAATGTAAATGGTAAGCCAATGAGAATTCTCAAATGGACGTCTAATTTCCGTACAGATCGGGAATCCTCCATTATACCACTTTGGATATCTTTGCCAATGTTACCGATTCACTTAGTTAATCGGGAATTTATTTTCTCTTTGGTCTCATCCTTTAGTAAGCCATTACGAATTGATAATGCCACTGAACAGCTTAAACGGCCCTCGGTTGCAAGGGTGCAGGTGGAATTTGATTTACTAGACTTGTTACCACCTAGGGTATGGGTACAAAGTGAGAATGGATCCGGATTCTGGCAAACAGTCGAAATTGAAGATGTTTTACCTGCATATTGTAGATATTGTTGGCACATAGGGCACCTAGAACAATGTTGTACTGTTAAGCATCCTGAATTCTGCATTTATAGTCATACGCAGGGGCCTACTATACACAAGGAATATAGGGCAAAACAGCATTCTATGGGCATTAATTTAGATATAGATATAGATCATTTGGGGGTTGTTAATGGCTCAATTGAGCAGGCTGCTGAGCAACAGGTTTTAGTACCTGATGAGTTGGTTCAAGGAATAAATGATGAAGCTGATTGTGTGGGAGTGCCAAAACTAATGGACAGAATGCCCCATATTTCACAGCTGGACACAGCTGATTGCAACAGGCATCTCATGCTTGATGAAGAATCAGAACAGATGCAAAAAGCAGGAAAGGATATGCTGCCAGCATCATCCGGAAATCAGGTTATGGAGAACTTGACCCTTGATGCACCTCAACAAACAAAGAATGAGGAAGTAGTTGTTACAGCTTCACCTCATTCTTTGGACTCACATGCCACAGCCCAAGGGAAGAGCCTCAATGCCCCAACTATGATGCAAATAACCCCAGGTCCAACGATTACTAACGCACAGCAGGGTACATTAGGGAAGGAGCACACAATCGAGTCTTCTAAAGCAGGCCAAGCTCAAATGAAAGGATCTGCTGAGAGTACGATGGACAGAGCAGGGCAAAAAGGCCATGCTGCAGCTTTACAAGTGCAGCCAAATACACCAAATGGCACTACAATGGATGCAGAAAGTGCCTTAGATTTGGGCAGTAAGGGATTTATTTCATTTATAGCTGATGGCACTCCAAAAAGTGAAAATGCAGCAAGCCATACAAAGAAGCCTGCTGCTGCAGCTGTAAAGAAGGTAGTACCTCAAGATGCATCAACTGGTTTGGTAAATGAAGTGCTAGAGTACTCCGAAGGCTGTCCTATAAGCAATTCGTTTGAGGTCCTGTCTATGCCTCCGACAAAGAAAGCTCTAAAATCCTCGGGTATAGATAGTCAAGATTCTATCCAAGCTGAGCTCCAATATATGCTTTTAGACCCAAAAGCTCAGCTAGGTGAGTACATTTCGGATAAGGTTTTTGAAGAGAAGTTTACCCCGGCTCAGAGGATTACTCGAACTCGGAAGAAAAAGCAAATCTTTGATCTTTAGTTTCGATTTTAATCCTGTTTTTTTTTCTCTCTTAAAAAGCTAGAAACTCGGCTTTGTGAGTTTCAAAATGATTCTATGGAAATTAGGGATAAGGACACAATCTGAAATATTTTTAAGTAACAGACAACTACATATTTTTTATAGGAGAAGGACAATCGCATAATTTTTTTATAGCGAGAAAGACAAACAGTGAATCCCAAAAATCGGTGAATCTCCTAGTGAATCCGAAATCGGTGAATTTCGATAGTGAATTTTGACAAATGAATCCCGAAAATCGGTGAATCTCGACAATGAATTTTGAAAATTAGTGAATTTGACGAAATGATTTCGGCAGTTGAATTTAAACAAATGAATTTCGAATACAAGTGAATTTCGACGAGTTGAATAAATAGTTTTGTCCTTTATGCAAAAGTTTCAAAAAACTGTCCTTTTACTCAATTGATGAAATATTTCATCCTTCTCCTCATTCCCCATGATTCTATGGAATAAAATCTTTTCATAATAATAAAAAATTTAAAATTTAAAATTTTAAAAAAAAAACGGTATTTTGGATATGCATATTCCTAAATTGTATATGTGAAATGAACAACCATGTTGAAAATTGAGTAAAAAACGCCTGATAATGAATGAATTGCTGTCCAAAATGATGAAAAACTACACACACAAAAGCTGAAGAGAACCCCTAACAAATTGTTTTGTTTTATGTGTTTTAATATTTATTATTTGGTCCTTATAGTTTCATACATACGATTTGATCCCTATATTTTACTATCTATGTGTATGCTCTCTGTACCCATATCCTATATTTTCCAAAAATCTCACACTTGTGTATCCCATATCCATGTATATGTACCCATGCAACCTAGGAGGAGCCTTCAAAATTCAGAAGCAAGCTTGGAATCCTGCTTCCACTTTCAGGACAACAACAAAAAAAAACAGATCGACTGATCATCAACTATGCAACTAAAGTAAATACAATTCGGTACACAGTATTCCATTTCCATTAACGTCTCATTGATATTTTTCTTAAGAAGCGTGTGCCCTTCATCAAATTATACAATGAACGAGGAAACTTATGAAAATTGCAGGATTTTGCACTACCTAAAACATAGAACATTACATGATTTTGAATCAGAATTAATATTATCCAGAGATACTAGACAAGGATTATAAGTCAAATGCAGCACATGATGGTATCTCTTAAAAATTAATCCCCTATATGCTTTTGTTTTTATAAGTATACCATGCTTTTATTAAGCATCCGTGCTTCAGCCACTATAATACATGCACGCATAACTAAAAGACTTGATATTTTAGAGTTCCGCCCTCTTGGTTCCTAAGGGTGGGGTTACGGGGGCGAGGATAAGGTCAAGATTTCAAATGCAAATACGCATTCTGAGGATTCTGACATCTAAGAAATTCATCACTATAAGGAAAGGAATAAAACATTTTCCATTTATCTTACGAGCGTCGAGCGAAGCCATAAAACAAATTCGGTAACTGACGAACTTGATTCGGTCAACAAAGGGCAGTTTCGAGAGTAAAAGTACCTGGTTGCAAAAAGTTGATCATTTGTTGGACAGAGTTCGAGACTTCTCAACTTTCTCTTGTGCTGACTAGATATAACCGAGCTTGTTTGGCAACGGATCACGCTTGGTGAAGATTTGGTGCATAAATGCGGGATTAAATCTACGTGTTCTTTTTGCTCTGCGTAAAAATAGTAAAACGCAATGAATGCATGTCAGATAGAGAAATCCCTGAACTTAAGAGGATGTATCAAATCAATGCAAACAGCTTAGAAATATCTTACAATGGTAAGAGATCATATGGAATATGATATTATTACCAAATTTTCTTTTAACTCCTTTAGCTTCACTTGTAACATCGGGAGATATTTTACGAGATAATTCTCTGTTCTGTTTAGGTCTTCCGTTACCCTGAAGTGGACTTGAAACATTTGACTGTGAATTCGAAGAAACGGATGCTCCAGATGGTTGATTGTGTTTCATGGAAGGACTTGAAAACTGCTGCTTAGAACGAGGGTTACTAGCTGATCCACTCTCAAGTCCCTCGTTGTTTCTCGATAACTTAACAACTTCCGGTGACGGCTTTGGCTTCGAATGGCTGGGTTTTAGAGGAGAACTTCCAGGAACCCGAGCAGGACTAGGAGAACCTTTTTCATGTTTGATCTCTTTCACGGTATTCCCAAAAGATCTGCCATCAAACCTCTCATTGTTTCCTAAAGAAACTTCACCAACGTGTTCATGATTAGGTGATCTTTTCTCAAGTTTGAAGTCTTTTATGTTATTCCGAGGAGATATGTTGGTTGTGCTACCATTTCTCCGACTATGAATCCGTGACAGCTTGAGCTGTGCATCGTCCAAACTCTTTTCTGCCTCATCAAGCTGCGAAAAGCCAAAAACATCAATAATTATACGAGCTTACACGATAACACAAGCAGAAACACACAGTCATACATTAACACACATTAGACCACAACCATTACAGATCTCATTCCTAAACAATCCGCTTTTGTCTATAGGAGATAGTGTTTAATAAAATAAAAATAAAAATAAACTTATCTGGGTAGAGACTGTTTTTGCGAAAACCTGAGTAGTTGGTGCCAACATCTTTTCCCTTCTTTATTGATTTTGTGCCTTCATTTTGTTTTGTTGCATCAAATGGTAATTTTCAGTGATTGTAATTGATTCTCTTCACACGACAGAATCAAATCAAAATAGGTTCGAAACAGACTTTTCTTTTGTTATTATTATTCGAACGTGCCAACTAGTTAATATTATGAATTAAACCGCATTGATAGCTTTGACTCGTGTCTTAGTTTTCTAAATTCCTATTATTTTGATCTCATAAATGAGTTGTAGTTATAGGGCTATACTTACTCGAACCATAGACCTTCTATTCTACCTCATTATTTATACCACTATGACTGTTTTCAACATGAAAACCGTTTCTTCCCCTACCTTAAACGCCTCACGCTTCATCTATTGCATTACAGCTACCAATTCTTTCTTTCCCCCTATTAGTTCTAATCACTAGGATCGTATTCATACTAACGACTAAGAAAAGAAAAACGAGAAAGAATGTTCAAATGAGTAAGACACTTTAAGACAAAAGACATGTGTTCGTTAGGTTGCATCCGGATCCCCTCCTGTGATCCCCAAGCACAAAGGTACACTGTTTAGTAAGGGGGGCTAAGCCCACACTAATTATTATTATTTTTGTGCAGAAAATCTATATAATGTGATACAATCTATTTAAGTCATCTTAATCCAACACACCTGATCATTCGACAGTCACTAGCCCACCCCAGTGAAAATTCCGGACTCCGTCCCCCATGTGAAAAGGTACGTGCAAAGTAAGTTTACTTTGTGCCTTTGCACATGCAATACGCTAAGTAAGCTTACCTTGTGCAACGGCACAAAATAAGCTCATTTTGCACGAACCAAGTTTACATTGTGACTCGAATCATGGGCTCGAGCTCACACGAGGGGTCTGGACTAAAGGTTGGGTTCGTTCTCTTCACATAAAGTCAAAATATTTATCTTATTCAATCTTCCAAACCTATCTTTTTTCACATTTAAAACGCATCATCAACTCCAATCTCTAAGAATTTCCAAATTTCCAAATTTCCTTTGATCAATGACAATTCAGCAATTTTACATCCTAATTCAGCAGCCCGATTCATAGGCAAAACATCCGACTGGTTTCTAACTACATCTAATACAACAAAGGCAAGAATCTTCCATCAATTTCCAAATAAATAGTAATTTAAAACATCTGTATCCCCCACTTCCAGAACTCCACCGAAGATCTACCCAACAAAAAAATCACAGAACCAAAGAATTATGTTCCAATTCCACTTTCACAACAAAAAACAATAGCTTAGACATCAAAATACACCTTCATTTCACGTTCCTACAAAATTCATCGAGCCACTGAGTAAGAAAAAACAAAATTCAGCTAACCTGAGATTTGTACGAGGCCAGGCGATTTCGGATATGTTGAACTTCTTTAGTTCTATGTTCGATGAGCGCAACGAGTGCTTCTTCTTGTTCGTTGTCATCATCTTCTTCTTCCTTGCTGTTGTTTTCTTCTATTTCTGTCTCCATTTTAGGCTTTTTTTCAACCGGGTTCATAGCTTTATTTATTTTCTCTTTCCTCTTTGTCTTTGCAGACGCTGTTGGTTTATATATATACACGCTGTATAAAATTACAGCAAAAGTTTTCTTTTTTTTATGAATTACTACTATGTTAGTACAAGTCAAAATATGGGTGCTTTTCTTGATTTTCAATAAATGGCATCAGCTATTTCCGACTTCTATCAACAACAACAACAACAACAACAACAACAACAAACAAACAAAAAAAAAAAAAAAAAACTTTTCGACTTGTATCAAGTGAATGATCAAGATTAATCAAACTCAGATCTACATGCTTCTAATGTGTGTGAAAGAATGAATAAGAAATAATCATAGTCTTCCAATTAGTATAAGTTGAAAATACTTGTTCCATCATAACCTTTCTCATAGGTAGGAGCATTTCGCACGCTAGTCGATAGTCTACGGGTGATGAAAAAAATATGATTCTCATTGTGATACGATGAAGCAACCATGTAAAGATATGGTAGATGGTGTGCGTGTAATATTTCTTAGCGTAATAGCATGTTGTAAATGGGATGCATCTGCATCTGTGTTTGGAATTTGTATTAAATCTTACGCACTAAACCAGGGCGGATCTACTTGAGTAAAGATGGGTCACGTGACCCCACTGTGATCCGAGATTAATTTTTTTAGTATTGAAACGATTTAGTTGTATGGTTAAAAAATGTCGTTTTATGGTTTAAAAAATATAGTTTTAGACTCTGGTAACCCAACTGAAACAAATTCCTAGATTCGTCATTGGCACGGAAGTCCAAAATATTCGTTGATTTAATGAAAGATCCTTGAGACACGTAGGGGTTTTCAGTTGTCATTTTGTTTCCATGCCGGTGTTAGTACACGTGAGAGCGGCGGTGGAGCCACGCTCATCATGACAAGGTCCAAGAATCCCCTTCAAAAGAGGAAGTTTTATGTGCTATCTTCATATACACCGAATTGGATCACACAGTTTGAATTCAGTTTAGAAATAAAAGGTTAACATTTCGCCACATGGGTGCACTCCGCATATAGCAGGTGCACCCAATAACTTCCCCTTCAAAAGGTGCTTTAATGGCACTATATACTCCCTCCGTCCAAAAATATAAACTATTCTAGAGTTTTTACACATATTAAGAAAGTGGTTAAATATCATTAATGTATGGCTAAAATGCCTACAATAAATGCAACAATTGTAAAGTGGTTAGATGAATATAAATCTAGAGTAAGATGAGGAAAATGCTAATAAATGATATTTTGATATTGTGAATGCAAAATCCGAAGCCGCCATTGTATAAAAATACATGGATCAATAATATTGATAATTTTTTTTATCCGCCACGGGATTGTGACATTTAAATGAATGGTAGAAAAACAGGTGATATTTTTCGCCCAAAAAACCGGTTCAGATTGATAAATACAACATAATTCAAGCAATCAATTATTATCAACATACGAAGCTAATCTTAAGTTTCTAAAACACAAGACCGCACTTGGGATAAGTTATTTTGATTATGTCTAAAACTTTGATGTATAACTTTTTAAATTTTCTCTTTAGTTGCGCTTTTTTATTTGTGGAAATAAAGTGGTTCGTTCTTTGAAAAAAAAAAAAAAAAAACACAATACCGCATCTGATAGGAGGGCCATGTCACCACCCTCATATATTAAGTTGATATCATTGCATAATCGAGGCTCCTTGGACAAACTTGTTAGCTAGAATGTTGTAATATGTGAATTTTTTTTTTTTTTACATAATTTAAATTGTAAAACCCATAGTACAATTACGATTGCTACCTCACATTTTCCTCCAATCATTGTACTCAATGACGGTGCTTACATATTTAAAATAAAATATTAAAAACGACTTGGTTTTAGTATTACAATGTGGTTTGGATGGAATGTAAGAAAATATATATATATCATTAATGATGACTCAAGTTTTCATGGGTGGTGCTATTGCTACTTGCTCGAGTTTCTGGGTCCCAGTGATTGTGATGAAGAGGAGGCGAGTCGAAATCCACCAGCTTTGTTTGTTTCTTTTTATTGCAAATTTTTCTTGAAAGTAATTGGGGGCCACTCATAATTATTACAGCTATTATAAATGATTTTGCTACTCGACTCGTCCTCGTCCTCATCTGAGCTAGAATGCTCTTTGTTTTCTTCTGAGCCGCTTAGCTGGGGTAGGGTGGGGCATTCATCATCATCTCCAATAAGCTCTTATAAACTTGTTGTCGAAGGAGGAGGAGTCTCCATCTCCCCCTTTGATCCAATATGATGATCATCATCAAGACGAGTTTTCCATCCAATATCATATCGTGCGCCATCAGTTTTTAGCTTTTGATGAATGGAAAAACTCGTCAGGATGATGATGATGATATTGGACCAGAGGAGGAGATCGAGGCTACTCCTCATTCGACAACAAGTTTAGAAGAGCTTATTGGAGATGATGATGATGATGAATGCCACCCTAAACCAGCTATGCAGCTCAGAAGAAAACAAAAGCATTCTAGCTCTGATAGGGACGAGGATGAGTCAAATAGCAAAATCATTTCTGATAGCTGTAATAATCATAAGAGGCTCCCAATCACTTTCAAGAAAAATTGCAATAAAGAGAAACAAACAAAGTTGGGGGATTTCGATTCGCCTCCTTTTCATCACAATCACTAGGGAACCAGAAACTCGAGTAAGTAGTAGCAGCACCACTTGTGAAAACTGGAGTCATCATTAATGGTATATATATTTCCTTGCATTAAATCCA
This sequence comes from Gentiana macrophylla, assembly GCA_026214975.1. Lineage (NCBI taxonomy): Eukaryota > Viridiplantae > Streptophyta > Magnoliopsida > Gentianales > Gentianaceae > Gentiana > Gentiana macrophylla. The sequence goes on along the minus strand of CM047809.1, from coordinate 121,562,341 downwards.
AACCGCTTTTTAATACTAAAACCAAAGTCGTTTTTTAATATTTTATTTTAAATATGTCAGCTCCGTCATGAAGTACAAGAACAAGGCAATAACGAACAACCCTAAATGCTTTTAATCATTTATTTATATACCCAGACAATATACGCTATAGAGATCGAGACAAATACTAAATAACATCTTTAGTGACACTATAGACTGTTAGTGGCGATCACTTGTAGTGTCACAACTCGTCTCCGCCATTGCCGACTATTGTCATCTATATAATGCTATTGTTTACGGGATTTGATGGAATTCTAACTATTCAAGAATTCATATTGATGGTATGTAAATGCAATCTTTTTGTGTCTTTTGTGCTTTACTTGACTTCCCATCGTTGGATATGCATTTTTCGTCCTCCCTGTTATGCATATTAAGTGCTAATTTTAAGTTTTACACAATTTGTTACTCTATATTAATTTTTGTTTCTCCCGTTATTTTTCTATTTTTCTAACATTTTCCTTTGTGACTTTCCTTTATGAGGTTTAGTGGTATACTTGTTTTCTTATTTAGCTTATAAAATCATACTAACGTCTCGTAAACCACTAGTAAACCGTAAATCGTTAGACAAGTATACATATAACTTTTTCTACACCAAACCCGAGACGTCTATCCTCAATGTTTTTAATCCACCCAAATGCCCGTTTTGATGAATAAAATTAGACGATTAAATAAAGTGTTTTGATGAAGAAAACGTTAGACGAATTATAATTTTTTGGTAAGTGTCCGATGTTATGCTTGATTGTAAGTAAGTATATTCGATTATGTTTGATTGTGTGAATAATAGACGATCTGTCAAAGTGATAATAATATTTTTTTTCGGCAAACAAAGTATCGACCTCCAAACCTAATCATATCTTACTAAATTCAACACACAGCCATTTTCAAAATAAATTAAGAAACGAGGGCAAATGCCATCAAATTGTGGAGTTATTCAGAACAAAATTACGGCACATTAACTACATTTAGGGTATACAAAATTACTCATTTCCTCTCTTATATAGGGTAGGAGTGACTTGATTAGATCGCATTCTTCCGGTTGTTATACCAAGCATTGTTGTACCACAACTTTTTCTTCTTACTATTTAAAGTTTTTAAATATATGAAACCGACTAAAATATTATAAACATTACAAAATATTACAAATTGGAAGTCGGAAAAAAAGTTTATCAACAATGTTGTTAGAAAAAAAACATCATATCAGTAAAGTGACTTAAACTCTACATCTGGTGGAACCAATCTGAAGGCTCAGCTGTGTGATGGACAACTGAGAAATGTATTCAATTCAGTGCGTTAGTAAGGTGGAGTCTCATCGAAGCTTCGTCGCCAGAGTGAAGTCTGTGAGTAATCGAATACAACAGTGGTCCCACATCCATTAATTTTGTTATGTGATGAGATATCTGATGTCATTAAAAGGAGGACATGTGTAAGGGTATTTATGGCAGATTAGACAAAGATTCCTGGCGGCTAGGGTTTAGGGATTTGTGCCTATAAATACAGTTGTTGTTGCATTGTCTGTGTGTGAAATCTGTAACTCAGTGCATAATAATAAAGATCTCTTTTCTACCCGTGGTTTTTTATCTCTCTCACTTTGAGAGAGGTTTTCCACGTTAATCTGTGTTCTTCTTATTTTCTGTTATCTCCTTTGATTATTTACGTTTGATTGCATCTGTTTCTATTTCTAGCATCTGAAGTTATCTCGATCCGTCATAACAAGTGATATCAGAGAAAGGTTCTGGAGAAAAAAATCTGTACGATCAGCTTCATCTTCACCAAGACCTTCAGCAAGGTGCTAGGATCTGTGATAAAGCTATGATCTTTAGCAAGAAAATATGTCAGTAGTAAACGTGAAAATCGATAAATTTACAGGAAGGAACAGTTTTGGTCTGTGGCAAATCAAGATGCGTGCACTGTTGAAACAACAGGGTTTGTGGAGTCCTTTGTCTGACAAACCAAATACAAGTGCAACAGATTTTGCCAGTCTGGAAGAGAAAGCACGTTCAACCATCATGTTGTGCTTATCTGAAGATGTTATCACTGAGGTTGCTGAGGAAGACACCTCAGCCAAGTTGTGGAAGAAGCTTGAAAGCCTGTATATGACCAAGTCACTGACCAACAAGTTGTTGTTGAAACAGAGGTTGTTCGGTTTGAAGATGCATGAAGGAGTCCACCGAGGACCATCTTGACCGGTGAACACAATACTACTTGATTTAAGGAATATTGATATTAAAATTGAGGATGAAGATGCAGCCCTAACCCTGTTAGTGTCATTACCGGCATCATATGAAAACTTTGTACAATCTTTCATAGTTGGGAAGGATACAGTATCTTTAGAGGATGTGAGGTCTGCCTTACATGCCAGGGAGCTTATACAAAGGGCTCTTTGGACATTCATTCAGTCTTTGGGCTAGTAGCTAGCAGCAATAGTGGAAAAAGATATGGATGAGGAAGAAGAAAAGGAAGTCAGGGTCCAAAGGTCCTAAGTCTACTGATGTCTGTAATTATTGTAAGGAGCATGGACATTGGAAGTCCAATTGTCCAAGGAAGAAGAAACATCAGGAAGGAAATTCTGGCACAGTAGCCTTGGCTACTGAGCAATCTGATGAGGATCTGGTTCTAGTTGCATGGTACTCTACACACCATAATGATGTGTGGATACTAGATTCTGGAGCATCCTACCATATTTGTCAAAACAGGGAGTGGTTTTCCACTTATGAGCAGATTGATGATGGTCAAATCTATATGGCCAACAGCAAGGTTTGCAAAGTTGTGGGAATTGGCTCAGTAAAGTTAAGGACAGAGGATGGTAAATTCTGTACACTGAAAGATATAAGATGTGTTCCACAGATGACCAAGAATTTGGTATCTCTTAGTCTATTGGACAACAAGGGGTTCAATTTCAAGGGTGAAGGTGGACAGCTGAATGTCTTCAAAGATTCAGTTGTAGTCCTCAAAGGCATCAAAAGGAACCTTGTATATATTGCAAGGATCTCATCAGATCTGCATCGTTGTTGTTGCATCCTCAAGAGATTCACCGCCTCAGTGAGACTCAATTGTGGCACATGAGACTCAGTCACATGGGTGAAAGGGTATGCTGATTCTTTCTTCAGCAGGTTTTCTTGGGGGATATAAGGTCAAGAATCTGGACTTTTGTGAACATTGTGTGTTTGGGAAATTGCATAGAAGTAAGTTCTCAGCAGGGTTGCACAACACAAAGGCATCACTTGATTATATCCATTCAGACTGTTGGGGTCCATCAAAAGTTGAGTCATTGGGTGGTCACAGATATTTTGTGTCATTCATAGATGACTATTCAAGGATGACTTGGGTGGTGATGATGAAGAACAAAAGTGATGCATTCAGTAACTTCAAGCAGTGGAAGGCCCTAGTGGAGAATGAGTTAGGCAAGAAAATCAAGAAGCTTCGTACAGATAATGGTCTAGAATTCTGCTGGAATGATTTTGATTCATTTTGTGCAGCTGAGGGTATTGCCAGACATCATATTGTAAGGAATACACCTCAGCAGAATGGTGTAGCTGAAAGGATAAATCAAACTCTACTGGAGAGGGCAAGATGTATGCTTTCTCAAGTCTGGTTTATCAAGGAGATTTTGGGCGAGAGAGGTGTAAAAGCGACTTGCTACTTAATCAATGTGAGTCCTCACACAGGATCAATCTCAAGACACCATTTGAGATGTGGTGCAAGCAAGCCTACCGACTACTCGGTTCTAAGGGTTTTGGGAGTCTGACTTACTATCATGTTAGTGAAGGAAGTTGGAGCCAAGAGCCAAGAAGGAGTGTTTGTGGGGTATGGTGATGGAGTGAAGGATATAGAATTTGATCATCGCAGAGTCCGAGTAATCTTCAAGCAGGATGTTGTGTTTGATGAAAATTATATGTTAAACTCATCAGCTGGGAGGTTCATCGAATCAAAACAGATCTTGAACTCGATAGTGTTGAGAAGCAGGTGGAGTTTCGGTGGAGTCCATCGATATGCAACAATCGGTGGATCCAAATCAACACTATATATTGACCTGGATAATGAACGAGAACCGATTCAAGCCCGACCATCGAGACCTCAGTGAGGCGCCATACAAACATTAATCAAGATAGTCCATTGCCAAAGAGCCTAAAAGATCTAATGTTGGGATACCTCCAAGGAGATATGGGTATGATGATTTGGCTGGATATGCACTCCAAGTTGCAAAAGAGGTAGAGGTTGTTGAACCTACTACTTACAGGGAAGCAATGACATGTACAGAAGCATCTCAGTGGCATGCTTCCATAGGAGATGAAATGGAGTCGTTGTTGAAGAATCAGACTTGGGAATTGGTCAAACGGCCTACTGACAAGGGAGTTGTGACTTGTAAATAGATTTTCAAGAAAAAATGAAGGAATAACTAAGGTAGAAGGGGTCAGGTATAAGGCACGTTTGGTTGCAAGAGGATTCAGTCAAAAGGAAGGGGTTGACTTTGATGAAATATTTTCACCAAAGGGTCGACATACCTCAATCGTGGTGTTACTAGCAATGGTGGCACAAACAGAGATCTCGAACTTGAGCAATTAGATGTGAAAGCGCTTTTACATAGTGAGGTGGATAAGGAGATATACATGACACAGCCTGAGGGTTTTCATGTTCCTGGCAAGGAAAATTATGTTTGCAAGTTGAAGAAATCATTGTATGGTTTGTAGCAAGCTCCAAGACAGTGGTATAAAAGGTTTGACAGTTTTATGCTTCAGCAGGGTTACAACAGAAGTCCTCATGACTGTTGTGTATACCACATTCTGCTGAAAGATGGATCTCATATCTATCTTGTCTTGTATATGGATGACATGTTGATTGCTGCTGCAAGGAAGTCTGATATTCAAAATCTGAAGAACCTTCTCAGTGCTGAATTTGAAATGAAGGATTTGTGTACAGCCAAGAAAATCTTGGGGATGAAGATCTGGAGAGATAAAAGTCAAAAAAAACTATTTTTGTCTCAGCAGGGTTATGTGCAGAAGATATTGGCCAAGTTTGGGATGTCTGCTGCAAAACCAATAGATGCTCCTATGGCATCAAATGTTCATTTGTCCGTTTATGCTTCATACCGCTAAATAGAATGAGTATATGTCAAAAGTTTCCTATGCTAGTGTATTTGGTAGTCCGATGTATGCCATGGTATGCATTAGGCACGATCCGCTCGAGCGATCGGTGTTGTCGCAGATTTATGGCTCAACCACGAAAAGGAACACTGGGAAAGTTGTTAAAAGAATATTCGTGCACCGAGAGGTACATCTGATGTTGGTCTCATTTATGGAGGTGATACTTGTGCGGTCGAGGCTACCGTGATGCCGATTATGCAGTGATGTTGATGATAGAAAATCAATGATTGGTTATGTGTTTACATTGGGAAATGCAAGTGGTCACCGAAAGCTACTCTTGAGCTCTGAGAGCCTTATCAACCATCAAGCAGGATACATGGCTCTTACTGAAGCAGCTAAGGAGGGTATCTGGTTGAAGGGGCTAATCAGTGATTTGGGGTTGCATCAGGATCAGGCTGAGATATATTATGACATTCTAAGTGCAATATGTTTAGCCAAGGATCAGGTTCATCATGAGAGAACCAAGCATATTGATGTCAGGTATCATTTTCTGAGAAATGAGAAGAGGGTTGTAGTGAAGAAGATCAGCACAAGGATAATCCTGCTGACATGTTCACTAAACCAGTTCAGCAGAGTAAGTTTCAGCTTTGCCTGGACTTACTGAATATTCAAAGCTTGTAATCTGTTTCTGAAAACTCTGCTGAGGGCAGATCATTGGAGTAGATGATGTGGAGATTGTCTGGTACAAGTACATCTGGCATTGACGAATGCATCTGGTACAAGTACATCTGGTTATGCAATCTGTTTTGACTCAAGTGAGAGTTGAAGTCAAGGTGGAGATTTGTCAAGAAAGTGACTTAAACTCTACATCCTGGTGGAACCAATCAAGACTTACCGTGTGATGATACCGGTGAGAAGTGTATTCAATTCTGTGCGTCAATAGGGTGGAGTCTACTGAAGCTTCTGTCAGCAGAGTGAAGTCTGCTTGATCACGAATCGAATACAAAGCAGGTCCCACATCTGTTAATTCTGTTTTGTGACAGCTATACAATGTCATTAAAAGGAGGACATGTGTAAGAGTATTTATGGCAGATCAGACAAAGATTCCTGGCGGCTATGGTTTAGGGATTTGTGCCTATAAATACAGTTGTTGTTGCATTGTCTGTGTGTGTGAAATCTGTAACTCAGTGCATAATAATAAAGATATCTTTTCTGCCCGTGGTTTTTTTTATCTCTCTCACTTTGAGAGAGGTTTTCCACGTTAAATATGTGTTCTTCTTGTTTTATGTTATCTCCTTTGATATTTGCGTTTGATTGCATCTGTTTCTATTTCTAGCATCTGAAGTTATCTCCATCCGTCATAACACATCACTTGAACCCTTTTATTTGTAAATAAGTATGCATCATATGAATGTGAGAGTTTGAATTAGCAATAGAACATTGGTTAGGTTTCCTTAAAAGTAAATCTGAGCTTAATGATTTTTATTTTTTTAAACACAACTACTAAAAACAATAACCTTTAAAATATTAATTTTAGAGGGCTTATGGTCGTGTCTTGATGGTTTTTTTTTTACACCGAACACGCGCACCAGAGCAAGTCAGTTTCATGACGGACAACATGATCGTTATACACATAAGTTATATATTTCGTGATTTTTTTTTTAAAATGAGTTATATTAGCAACATTGTTGGATAATATTTTGTTTTTGCACGATCGACATCACAAAATTACTTCACCACTTTGTTTTGTTTGCATGTAGAAATATCACGCTCATTGATGTTTCCACTAACGTTACTGTTTCTGCCACTTACATTCATTTTGTATAATAGAAAATCATTGCCACTGACATTACGTAGCATTATGATTATCCCTGACTTTTCTTTAAGGATAGAACGTTGAAAGCATTGACGTCCGTGATGGCTGAACTGATTTTTGGAGTGTCACTCATGTAGCGTCAATAGAAGCCTATTACAATATTACATTTATGCATTATACGGAATCAAGTATAGGGGTGTAAACGATGAGATCCGAATCAAACATCCAATCATCGAATCGAGTAACCGCTTAAAACCTCGATGCTTGAACTCGGCTCGAGTCCGCTCTTACAGGAGAAAAAATTGCTCAAGATCGGTTCGATTAAATTTTAATTACGCTCGAGTTTGACTCGATTATGCTATGCAATTTTTTATGCACTTTCAATCTCGAAGAAAACAATAAGCTTAAAGGTGATCGAGATCGCTTCGTTAAATCAAATTTTAAAATGCTCAAGTTCGGCTAGTTAATCGGCATATTTTTATTTTTTGATTTTTTTGTTGTTGAAGGAAGCTACACCTTCTTACTCCTCAAATATAAATAGATTTATATTATTATAAATTCAATTTGAAAATTTACCAGAAACGCAAGTCTCGCGATCTCCATACAAATACAAAAAGAATTTCGCGGTTATAAGCAAATTATTAAATATCAAAAAATAAAAAAAGTTTTTTCTCTTCGTCATCTCCACTTCAAAATTCAATTTCTTTGCAGCCGTCTCAGCCTTCATTTTCATCAATCTTTCCGCTTCCAGATGATTTGAATTATCTGAATTCAGTGAGTCGCCTTTTCAATTTGGTGAATCTATTCTTAAATCTCTCGACTCTTTTTTGCTCGATTGATTTTCTTTCTTTTTTTCGAATTTTAGTGTTATATTTTAGGTTTCAACTGAAATAAATTCTCTAATTTTCTGTTGTAGCTCGCTGTGCTTAGTCGATCACGGTGCTATTAAACTTTCTTTAGCTTTTTTTATTTTTTCAGTGACCTTTTTTTCCCGGGTTTTTCTGGATTTTGTTAATTGCTGGTGTTTGTTTAGCTCTCATGAGCTGATTCTTGACTTCTTTCTGATGCTGGGAATCGAATAAGATAGTGAATTTGATATTTTGTGAGTGCATGCAGTTCCCTCTGTTCGTCTGTCTCTTTTAATCCAGATCTTGAATTTAATGCAGCTGTGGCTATCACAAATTTGAGCTTTTTCCTGATTTTGTGTCTATTTTTTGAGGGGTTAAGTTGGTTGGGTCCTTCACATTTGATTGGCTTCAATTTTGGATCAGAGGGCCATCTTTCTTTTGCTGAGTTCAGGGTTTGGTTCTTGTGTACTATATTGTGGTTAGCTGAGTATGTGCATATATCAAATTTGTGACTGATTTGATTTTGAATATTTGGGAATATTTACTGGTTGTATTATCAGAAGTATTGTAACTTGAAACACTTATGTATAGTCAGGGTGTATTTGGATGTCTATTTATCTGCTATTTGATGGAAGGTTATTTTTTTTAGCTGTGGACTGTTTGTGGCATGCTACAAAGGGAAATTTATAAGCTTTTTTCTTTTTTGCTATACTTGCTTACCGCTTATATGATAAAAATCCATCATGTTTGTTAAGCTCTGTAATAATGTTATATGTTGTTTGTCCGTGGGAGGCATTTCATTCATACTTTACTCTTAGCAATAAAGTCACTTTTCTGGCTCAAAAGTATTGCCAATTTTTATGCAACGTATGTGAATTTTTTTGCCTTTTATTTGGGGTCTTAGACTTTTACTACTTTTTAGGTTGGTATTTGACAATGTGGTTTAGTATTTTGGAATAACATTCAGAGTCCAGATTGCTTAAGAATTCATTTTGTTTTACTTTCTTAGTTGTCTCAGGTACAGTGGTATAGCGATGGGGCCTTTACGGAAGTCCAGAAGTGTGAACAAGCGTTATTCTGATATGAATGATGTCTCGCCCAGTAAGGATGTTGAGAATGGTAAAAGCAGCGGCAATAATAGGGTGAGATATGTAATTGATTTGTTTTCTTACACTCAATGGGTATTTGCCGGCATCGGTTGATCGTGTTGGGAATAAGCAAGTCTGTCGAACGATTGGTCCTCTATATAGGTCTATTATGTCTCATCAGCATTGATATAACTGTTTAATTGCCTAGAGGAGAGAGCATGAAAGCGATTTAATCCAGTTCTTGCAAGGATCATGAACAAACACTTTACTCATGGTTAAATTGCCGATATTAAAAGCTCAATTATATTTTTACTTGCATTTTTCTCACTGGCATCAGTGGCATTTCATAGGGATATAATGTATATATTTACAAAAGCCTCGTAGAAGGTGATACTACCTCCATCCTAATTTCATGGTCATTTATTGTTTTCACATGTCCCCAATTGATATCCAATTGTGGCCTTGAAACGTTCATCATAAGTCTGGATCTTAATTCTTTTGCTGAATTAATAACTTACAATTTTTATGATTAAGATCTCAAATTTGTACTATGGTGGAGGAACAAAGTGTTTTCTTAAAATATTAAGTTTTCATCAAGGGTTTACTAATTGGGAGGGAGGGAATATCATAACATTTAAGTCTATGAATAAAAGACATGAGTTTGTGTGAGGGTTTGTACTCCATAGCTACGAAAAAAGAGCTGAAGAGCTCTTTGTGAAAAAGCGAGAGAGTTTTCTGGACTTAACAAGCCTAGTACACGAGCTAAGTCATTATTCTGGAATCTTTTCCTTTCTTCAACAATGCACAGTGTTACAATAGGAAGTTTCTTGTTTCTTTGGGTGTTATTTGCATGGATTCCACTTGGGGGTTGGGGGTGGATTGCATGTTGTCTCTTGCAATCATCAAAAGAAGTGAAGATATCAAATGAGTTGCAGCTTATTAGAATGATGTGATTTGTTGGTATTGCAGAAGAGGAAGTTGTCGGACATGCTAGGCCCTCAATGGAACAAAGAAGAGCTTACTCGATTTTATGATGCATACAGAAAACACGGGAAAGATTGGAAAAAGGTCAGTAAACAAAACTCAACGTTTGGTTAACATGGTTGAGAATTTCTGCTGTTTTTCTCTTTCTGAAAATGCTTTTGCATTTTAAACTCTATCACATATTATTATTCAAATATTTATGATGATTATTCAAATATTTGTTTCGGTGTTTTTGGTTTACAATGAAGTCCATTGCTGATTGCGTACAATGTTTTTCCCTTGAATTTCAGGTGGCTGCTGCTGTGAGACCCAGATCTGTCGAGATGGTAGAGGCTCTATACACAATGAATAGGGTAAGATTGGGGTTTATTATCTTCACAACAATCTCTTATCTACAATTTTCAATCTTTTTTTACTGCTCTAGACATTGAAAGATTCATAAAGAAATGCCCTATTGTGCATCCGCTTTGACTTATTTTCATAAAAAAAGTGATTTTGCACTCATGATCTCTGTGAGGATACTGTAAAGAGGAGTAATAAAGTGAAGACTTTAAGAAAAAAGCGTGAGATGTATGCTTATATAGAATTTGGTTGCATCACTTGCGATCTTTTCCGGAAAAAGACCTTTCAATTTCCTAGTATGTATGACCTTGGTGGACAAAAAGCACGGCTGGTTGATTTAACATGCCCGTTCACCAGCAATCTTGGCCCTTGGTTCAGTAACATGTTGTGGCTCTGTATCCTCTATAAGTATCATGAGATTGATTAGCTTTTTTGATGTCTTCTACCCTGCATCTTATTATCTGTTTCTTTTGTAACTTATCCAGTATTGACCATTTTTTTATTTCAACATCTTCCTGATTTTCTCTAAGGAAGGTAGAAAAGATACAGCGTTTGTTGTATCTATTTTCCTGCTACTTCTTAAGGTTCCTTTGTGTGTGTGGGTGTATTTTGTTTAAGTATACTTATACGTATATGCATATGTTTAGTCGTGTGCACAATGCATGTATGCATATATACACACACACATGCATGCATGTCTGTATGCATGTATATAGAGATCGGTATGTGTCTGTGTGTGCATATATATACATACACATATATTTCATAAATGCGTGCATTAAACATCTTCCTAATTTGCTCTAAAGAAGATATTTAATTCATTTTTCGTGTGTCTATGTGTACATATATAGCTTCACCTCAAAGGAAAATATAGATATACATACACTATTATAATGTGTTTATTGTGTATAATATGTCACATATATGTACTTGCTATATTTTTATTTGCATAGCTTTTAGCTCTTTATGATTCGCTACCTGCAGGCTTACTTATCACTCCCCGAGGGAACTGCTTCTGTAGTTGGGCTAATTGCTATGATGACTGACCATTATAGTAACATGGTAAGAATTCTATTTATAGTCGCCGTAGACAGTTTAATTATAAAATGCATATTAGTGAAACATCTCCTTGCTGTTTAATCCTTATACTGTCACTGATTTTCTACTTGTTGGATTTAATTTCAATGTTGCTTGGCAGGCTGGAAGTGACACTGAACAAGAAAGCGACGATGGTGTGGGAACATCCATAAAACCTCAAAAGCGTGCTCGTGGCAAAATTCAGCCAAGTACTTCTAAAGGGTTTGACGAACAATTTGTTTTTCATTCTCCAACATCTGCTTCAGGCTTCAGTTACCCGACATTGATGAAGAAGCAGCGAACCGGAGGTATTGAAATGGAGAAAAATCTTGTATTGATTATTTGATTGAATAGCTTTCCCCTCCCCACCGACTCATCTTCTCTTGCTATTTTAGCATTTGTTAACTTTGATGATGTACAACCTCCATCCCAAATACAAGGCCTTTTTGGCTTTTTGAAATTGTCCCCATAATATAAGGCTTTTTAGAATACCAATGAAACATTTATTACAATTTTCTTTCTCCTGCCCGTAAATTATTATCAATTCAACAACTTTTCATTATTTTACAACTATAACATTAATGATAGTCAAAGGGTATTTTAGACTTTTTCTATTAATATTCATGACATTCTTCAACTGCCTTAAACTGTGTGAAAAAGCCAAAAGACCTTATATTTTGGGATGGAGGTCATCTCCCAATAATTTAAACTTTTGGGAGAGATGATAATTCAACATAGCTTTTAAGGTTGATAGCTGCAGATGATTCTGCATTTCTAGTCTTTATAATGTAGCAGTGTATATATTTTGAGAAATTTGTTGCATTTATAGGTAGCAAGCCTCGTCCTGTTGGTAAAAGGACACCTAGATATCCTGTGTCACGTGGGAGTGAAAATGTCAAAGGGGAGAAGTTTGTCTCGCTAACCAGACCGAATTTGAAAACAAATGTTGATGCCCATGATGATGATTTTACCCATAAAATAGCATTGGCCCTGACAGAGGCTTCACAAAGAGGCGGTTCTCCTCAAGGTTCTCAAACACCAAATAGGAGAATGGACGTTGTTATGCCATCACCAGCTCGTAATGCCAAGTTTAAGGTGGTGCTGAATTTACCCGCCTTTTATCTCATTTTCCTAGGAGCTTACGTCTCTTTCTCATGATTTTTTTTCTTTGTTTCCAGCGCGCTGAGGGGAAGATGAACAATGCCAAGCTCGTGGCCAGTGACGGGGATGATGATGACCTAGAAGGGAGTATGGAAGCCGATACTGGTGAATTACCCAGGCATAGGATTCTCAAGAAGCAAAGTGGACAAGTTGGTAAAGGGGTTCAGAAAAGGCGAAAAACCGAGGGAAAGAAAGCAGATATCAACGATGATAATCAATATGAGGACATTAGGGAAGCGTGTAGTGGGACAGAGGAAGGCCAAAGATTAAAAATTGGTAGAAGAACACTTGATGCAGATGGGAACATTCAAATTCACAGGGCATCTCCCAAGGGTTCAAAGAGAAGGAGTAAAAAAGCCCTTTTCAGAAGAGGTATGCCACGTTTAGAATTTTTTTTTTTCCAACCAAAGTTTACTCCCTTAGCTGGGCATTTTTTGGGTCTGGCATACTCTTGTTAGTTGCTTGTACATAGGCTTTGATGGTTGCACGTGGTTGTTGAAACCAAAACTTTTGTTGCTTCTCTTTTCTGGATAGTGATCCTCTGAGACCTGTGCACTTTTGTTGTCCTGTCTGAAGGTGAAAATTCATTTTTTGACGGTGTGTTTAGCCATGCCATTTTTTTTGCGGGACATTGACTTTAAACTAACAAGCTGATATTGCTTGAAGATCGTGGATAAGAGAAATCTGATCAAATATTTTTTTTTTACTTTTGGGTGAGCAAATATGATCAAGATTAGAGACAACATACCCAATCTCCTGCCATTTATGAATATCTTTAAGTGCGGTCATGGTCATCATTTCCCCGTAAGAGTTGATAAAAACCATAGTGACGTGTATGCTGTGTACTTCTCTCTTGTCCATTCGTTGTTACATAATTTGAAGTTTCCGTATTTGTATCTATGATTTGAGACACTCATTGCATTTATTTATTTGGAAACTTCAATGTTTCTCTGTGCAGATGAACCTGATGACAACTCTGCTTTTGATGCTTTGAACACTCTGGCGGCTTTATCTACAATGATGACGAGCAGAGAAATAGAAGATGGTAAGAAAACATATGTTTTTCCATTCTTTTTCACAAGAAACCAATGACATTAAGCTCGTTCAGTTAAATCTTAAGTATCCCATGGGGATTGTCTAAAATATCCAGTTTTCTTCTTTTTATTAATTAGAATTCGGATTCTCAACTTGAAAGTAATGTGAGACATAGGATGTTCTTTTGTTCCTCTTTCTAGTTTCCTGTTGTAGTAGAATTTGTCATATTCAAAAGAAGAGAAAGAGGGATTTTTTTTTGGTGGCACCTTTTTCCGGGTATCGGCTCAGTGCTGATAAAAGGATGTTTTAGTAGTGACAGAGTGTCCTATAATTTCTTCCTGTAAATCATCTCTTGCATTTTGCAATTATTTAGAGTGGGATTTTACATAGACATAATTTACATAGACATAATTTGCTGATAAATCTAAGTACAAATAATAGTCATAATTTGCTTCGCTATTCCATCAATTACAAATCTGTTTTATTCTTTTCTCAGAATCATTCGCACAGGTCAAAGATGAAGATGATGACCATGTGGATGAATCTGGATATTCCGAAGCTATGCCACCCACACAAAATATGAGGGAGAAGCGTAGGTCCCCTGGGTTTAAATATAAAGGGGATAACTCTAAACCTAGAGATGGAGTTGTCTCGAGTAAAATGCCAAAGTCCGGGAAAGCTTCAAACGTTGATGATAATATTGCAAGTGAAGGGCAGCAGGAAGGTCATCACAATAAATCTATAAGGAAGAAGCCAAAGAATCTGCCTAAAGTAAGTTTTTGATGACCTTTTAGTTTTCTTTCCCATTCATTGTACTCTCTCTTATTCCCCTAATTACATTTCGTTTCTTGGAGATTTTTATGCCCGATGCTCGAGTTACTGGTCATGTGACTGAGTCTCAAGATTCTGAGGTATGGCTGATTCCTCTCCTGTTTTGTTTTTGTATTTTAATGTCTAAAAGCGGATTTAGTAGGAAAAGGAATTTGGCAGCATAATCTGAAGGTGTACTGTTTGTTTCTTTCAGAGAGGTCTTATTTATTATGCAATATATGTTTTGTCATAAACTTGATAGAATCTAGTGCATCTCTTTTATCAGTTTTCCTTCTGTGTACTTGGAGTGCTTACGTGTATCCTCCACGGCTCCATTCCAAATTTGATGTTTTTTTTTTCCTTTCTACTTCCTATTAGGAACAATTTCAGACACAAGAAAATTTGATGCATATTTTCTGTAAAGAGTTGAACTAATAAGAACACCTTACCTGGCAGGCTAAGGACCATGGAAAAACGAGCAAGAATAAAAGGCCATCTCAAATCAATTTAAATAAACAAATGAAGAATGCAGAAAATTCTTCAAATATTGATCTTAGAATAGAAGGAACTGATTCAGTTCAAACAACTTCTCAAATCCCCCCAGCCAACGACACTGCATTGCCTGCAAAACTTAGGAACAGGCGGAAAAGCATGATGGATCCGAAGAAATCACAACTGCAGAGCGATCCGCATGATCCTGCTTTTACAGTCAAGGTAATAACATGTTTGATGTCTGTCTTTTTGGTGGGTTTTTCAGGTATTGAGTGTGCTGTTATTGTTCTATTTTCGACAGGAAAAACTTTCTAATTGCCTGTCGAACAAGATATTTCGAAGATGGTGCAAGTGTGAGTGGTTCTACAGTGCTATTGATTACCCCTGGTATGCCAAAAAGGAGTTTGTAGAGTATCTCCATCATGTACGGTTGGGGCATGTTCGAAGGTTAACTCATGTGGAATGGGGTGTCATAAGAAGGTACTATCTCTGTTGCTATCGTGGTATAGATTTTTGAGACAATCATGATTTTGGTCCTTTTTGTTTCATGTTTTTTTTTCTTTCACTTTTGTCCCACTCCCAGATGTTCATTTTTTGCACTTGAACCCTTCATCTATGATTTTCTTTGCATTTTCAGTCCATATCGACACGTGTCAAGTTTCTATTGGTCGTAACATTTCGTATCTTTTATGTTATAAACCTGACACGTGTGACGTGTCCATTTGGCCTGAGAATGTAAAAAAAAAATCATAGATAAGGTGCTAAAGTGCAAAAACGGAACATCAGGAACCAAAGGGAAAATATCATGAAACAAAAGGGACTAAAATTATCCCTAAATTTTTACCTTTGTCTTTAGCTGGTTCCAGAAAACAACTGTTGGAAAGAAAGTATCTTAGGCAACTCAAAAAAAATAAAGTTGGATGTCATATTGTAGTATTATTCCCATGCCCTTGCAGTTCCCTAGGTAAACCACGTCGGTTTTCCCATCAATTTTTGAAGGAAGAGAAGAATAAACTAAAGCAATACAGAGACTCAGTGAGGAAACATTATGCTGATCTGCGTGAAGGTGCCCAGGAAGGACTACCAACGGATCTTGCACGACCTTTATCAGTTGGACAGCGTGTTATAGCTATTCACCCAAAAACAAGAGAGATACATGATGGGAGCGTGTTAACAGTCGACCAGTCAAGGTGCCGGGTTCAATTTGACCGACCTGAACTGGGCGTTGAATTTGTCATGGTAATGTCATTTTCTTCTTGTTTACTTAGCAGTGTAAAATAATTTTTTTTGTTTTTTTGAATTTAAAAGTGCATTTCTTGTAAATTATGAGATTAACTAGATTATACGCGAACGTATTTCCGACTTGCTATGAACACTGAGTCACTTTTGATGGTTGCCTTTGAATTAATGTGAACATGTTTTAGTGTCTTGTATTGATAAGTACTATACTACCCCCGCCTCAAACTATAAGTCTTTTAGAATGCCAATAGAGCATTTATTACATTTTTCCTTCATCTTACCCTTAATTTATTATCCATCCAACCGCTTTTCAATACTTTACAATTATAGCATTAATGGTAGTCAAAGGTTATTTTAGACATTTTTGTTTTAGTATTTTGACAGCCGCCCACTATCTTAACCTGTGTGAAATTCTTAAAAGACTTATATTTTGAGACGGAGGTAGTACATGTTTTGTGCAATAAGTTTTCCCATGTCTATTTGAATCGAATTCTGTTGAGCATGTAGTTTACGTAGAACTCAAGTAGGACAAAAAATTTATGTTCTTGAAACTGAACCCATCATGATCAAGGTTATAGTTCTGTTATTCTTTAAACTGACCATTATTTCATTGTAAGTGTTGTAATATCAGAAAAGTATATAGTCCCCTCTCTCTCTCTCTCTCTCTCTCTCTATATATATATATATATATATATATATATATATATATATATATATATATATTCTCAAATTGTACTAATTGTAGACATTTCTGAGTGAGGGTGCTTATGCAGCATATTAGTTAGGTGAACGATAATTTATTACTTCAGTTTTGATGTAGTTGCTTGTAGCTGATTGTTTTAAGACATATTTATCAGTATGTCTCAAAAAGTCTTTTATATCAAATGTGGCTTTTAATTGGTTATGTTACACATCAATACAAAAATTAGGGATGTCACGTCTTTGTCTATGTTCTTTGTTTGATCCTTAATAATTTGCATGAATGCACTTTTTTTTTTCTGCATTATGGTAATATTAGTTGGTTTTCATTACTGTAGATGTCTGTTTATTATCTTCTGTTTTGCAGGATATTGACTGTATGCCCTTAAATCCTTTGGAAAATATCCCTCAACTGAATGCTAGACATGCTGCCATTGATAAGCTCTATGAGAACTTCAACGAACTCCGGATTCTTGAGCAATCAAAAGAGTGCACAAAACCTCCTTGTGATGAAATTGAGAACCTCAGTGTTTCTCATTTGTCCAAATCAACTTATTCGGGTGCTAATTTGCTGAGGCCGAAGGTTTGTTTGTTTTATCCCTCCCTTCCTTTCTACTTATTTCTTAGTCGGGTGAATAATTTAAAACAAAAATCGCCTAAACGCACAACTATTCTCAACATATCCCCTTTTGATATGATATTTAGAAAGTATAATTTCCAATTAATTTATTTCGAGTCTTTCTAGGCTGCTTCTGAAGATGCTAATCAGCCAAATGGTAATGCACCCAACGAAACATCTCTTGGTCACCACACGGACTATCCTCAGAGTTTGTCAGCTCCAGTCCAGGCAAAAGAAGCTGATGTTCAAGCTATTGCTGAGTTGACTCGGGCTCTTGATAAAAAGGTTTCAGTATTCACTTCTTCTTTCCGTTATGTTTTTTTTTTAAAGTCCGACTGTGTTATATACCATTTTATTCTTGAATTTAAATGATTTTACTGTCTTGGTGGGGTGGGTTTCTTGTCATCTGATTTTCCAATGGCTAGCTGAATTAATCTCTCTCCCCCCGTGCCTCCCTCCCTCTATTGTGCATTGTGACAGGATACTCCAAGTAACTTCCCTTCATTTGCAATCCAAAAAAGTAATATTAATGCATGGTGTTGTAAAAGGGGTTGCAGCATATAATTGCAGTTTTAAAAAAATGTAATCAGTTTAAAGCCAAGGGTATAAAACGAAAAAAAAAAAAAAAACCTTGATGAATCTTGAGGACTACTTTTGTAGGGTAAGTGTAATCGGAATTTAGTGTTGTAATGGGCTGGGTTGGGGTGTAAGTTGGCATCGGTTTTCGGTTATCTACGTTTGAACTAAGCTCATTACCTATCTTTCGATATCCAGGAAGCTGTCGTTCTCGAGTTAAGGCGCATGAATGATGATGTATTGGATAATAGCTCTCTCAAGGAGTCAGAATCTTTTCAGAAACAATACGCGAATGTGCTCGTACTTTTACAGGAGGCCAATGAACAGGCATGATGAGACACCTATAGACTTGAGTTTAATTTAATTGAGTTTCTTTCTCACATAACTGAACGTTTTTCGTATATTTGTTAGGTTTCTGGTTCTGTGTTCCGTCTGAGAGAACGAAATACTTATCAAGGAACTGCCTCACTTGGTTGGCCTAGATCAATTACCAACTTAGGGGGTGATCCGGGTGGTGCCATAAACGCGTTTGAGAATTCTGCTTGTCCTCCTTATGAAGCAGGATCACATGTGAAAGAAATTATCGAGACCTCCAGATCGAAAGCAAGAACAATGGTAGACGTAGCAATGAAGGTAAGGGGGGATAAACACCTCATTACTTCTGATTTGATTGTTCCAAAATACCATTTTTATCACATGCTTATCAAGTTTTATAGTGTCTGCTCCCTTTAATGTTTGGGTAGTTATCATCTTGATATGATTCGGTATTTGCTTGACCATTGTCTTAGGCTGTATCATCACTCCAGAGGCGAGAGAACGTGTTTGATAAGATCGAGGAAGCAATTGATTTCGTGAATGAGCAGCTACCGACTGATGATTCCATTCCACCTGTAATCTCTCTCTCTCTCTCTCTCCCTCTCCCTCTTCCTCTCCCTTTCTTCCTCTGTCCCTCTTTTGAAAGAATATCTTTCTATCACCGCAGTTACGTATTATTTCTTGAAAAAATATGATAAAAAATTCTTGGTTCCTGGTTTGCAGCAGGCATCTGAAACACCGGACAAAGACGGATCACAGATCCCTTCTGAGCTAATTACTCAATGTGTTGCCACCCTGCTGATGATTCAGGTAAGCGTTTGTATATCTTCAGAGCCAGTTTTCTATCTAAAAAATCGAAAAAAGTATGCCTAAAATGTTTAAAATCTGTCAAACATGTTCCGTTTTGACAGCTTATTACAATGTGTGTACATTCTTTGTACTCGTATATATCCGTGCCGTTGTAATATACGTGAACTTTGCAGAAATGCACGGAACGGCAGTTTCCGCCAGCTGACGTGGCGCAAATACTCGAATCCGCTGTTACGAGCTTGAAGCCTTGCTGCTCACAGAACCTACCGGTTTACTCAGAAATACAGAAATGCATGGGAATGATCAGGAACCAGATATTAGCCCTTATACCAACCTAAAAATCCATAAAAGATTTGACTGCAATTTTTCTGCTAATATTTAAAGGTCTAATGATGATTATCTTGGTTTATTATTGAGTATGTTATGTTATTTACTTACATCCATTGGAGAAGTTTATTTTGTATATATATATATATATTATGTATATGGCAGTGAGATATATATCACTGTGTAATTCAGTCACCATTTTCTATTTTTTTTTTTTTTTTTGAATTGAAATCCAAAATGTAGACTGAAATAATAATGTTTTGTAATAAAACTACTTACAAATATGGAAGTGTCTGATTTTAGTGAGAGAAAATATTCGGGAAACTTTAATTTCAATGTACTAGTAGTATACTCTATATTTGATTGCCTTGATGGGAATTTGCTAGTGGAGTATTTGACACTTTTGGTCCCCGTCTTCTAGCTTTGTCTCTTAATCTTGAACTTTGTATTTTAGTTTTGACAATTCTAGTCCCTATCATTTAGTTTAAATGAGTAAATCGTCGGTCAAAGTCATGGGGGACTAAAATGTTATTCAGAAAGATAATGATTATTTTAGAGACGAGCTTAAAAGATAGGAGATGAAAAGTGTGGAAACCCCTTTACTAGGGTGTAGCAAGTCGAAGCCTATGTTTTATATAAAAATGATTTAACGATGTCAAAATGATTACATTGCATCCATTACACCGAATCTACTATGCATACCTATTTGTAAATCAAACCGAATCGATTTATCGTGTCCATCACACTCATGCATCATATCTACCTTTCATCACATCGAATCGATTTATAATGTCCATCACACTGAATCTATTGTACATCATACCTATCAGTAGTTTTAAGGTGGTTCGGAGACCATCACGCCATGCATCTTTGTCTCTAATAAAGATTTCTTAAAAGAGGGGCAAATTTGTAAAAGTATGACATTTATATTTTACACGATGAGCCCGCGTGTTTTCCTGGATTTCTATTGGTCCTGGATCATCAAGTCATACTTGGTCGGTGATCCAGGACCATCATAAAATTTCCACATACCTATTACCTAACTACAATCATAACAAATCGATTTTCCAAAGCTCGATGAAGTTGGTGTAACACATAGATGGAATCTCTAGGATGAATTTTTTCCAATATAAATACTTGTACCTTTTTTTTTTTTTTTTTTTTGACATATAAATACTTGTACCTAGTTTATCTAAAAATAAAAAAAAAAATTATGAAGAGAAGAGACATAGGGACCCACAAGAAAAGCTGGACCAATCATATTTATACTTCTTACATTAACGTTATCACAAAATCAATCCAACAGCTTTAACTTCCTTTTCCGGCTTCACCGTTCTCCCGCCGCCGCCAAATCCGGCTACAACCATGGCTTCCGCTTCTACTCTTTTCGCCTCAGCCCATTTCCTCACCCCAAATCCTCATCTCAATCAACCCACCAAACCCTTCAAAAAATGCTTCCAAATAGCTGCCATTCCTCCATTAGCTACTGAAGTTTCCACCTTGGTGCCAGCCATCGATGGCACCACAATCGCCGCCATTGGCGGCGGCTCAATGGCAGCTGTTGCTGCCGTACTCTCCTTAACCGACCCAGAACGCCGCCGGAAGCTACAAGCAGAAGAAATCGGAGGCGGTGATAAGGAAGTCGTAAAAGAGTATTTTAACAACAATGGGTTTCAAAGATGGAAGAAGATATACGGAGAAACCGATGATGTGAATAGAGTGCAATTGGATATAAGACTTGGGCATTCGAAAACAGTGGAGAATGTTTTGAAGATGTTGAACGATGAAGGGTCTTTAAATGGGGTTACTGTTTGTGATGCTGGATGTGGAACTGGGTGTTTAGCTATCCCGTTGGCTAAAGAAGGGGCGATTGTTTTAGCTAGTGATATTTCAGCCGCCATGGTTGCTGAAGCTCAGAAACAGGTGAGCATTTCTTTATCAAAAGCTCATACCTTTTTTTTATTTTTTATTTTTAATTTTAAAAATACTGGATTTGAAGTTTAATTACTTGTTTATAACTGGAATTCAAGTTCTTTTTCTAAAGAGCTAATCTTTCTGGAAAACTCGAATCCTTCGCACTTTGTTTGTTGATCATGTTTCTGAATTTTGCCCAGAATGTCCATTTGAACCAATTTGTTTATCTGTATAGGCCAAAGAAGAGCTGGAAAATGTCAAAGGTACCCTTCCCTTTACACCAGTTATGCCGCGATTCGAGGTGAAAGATTTAGAAAGCTTAGATGGAAAATATGACACAGTCATCTGCTTAGATGTATTAATCCATTATCCACAAAGTAAAGCAGATGCAATGATTGCTCATCTTGCTTCATTAGCTGAAAAAAGATTGATTCTCAGTTTTGCCCCTAAGACAATTTACTATAATCTGTTAAAAAGAATAGGGGAATTGTTTCCAGGACCTTCAAAGGCTACAAGGGCATATCTTCATGCTGAAAGTGATGTTGAAAGGGCTTTGCAAAAAGTTGGTTGGAAAATCAGGAATAGAGGTTTGATTCAAACACAGTTCTATTTTGCTACACTTGTTGAGGCTGTTCCTATTTAACATTCAAAATGTAAGTAATTTTTTTGCTATATTATTATGTTAGCTATTTGCCTATTTTAGTAATCGTTTGTAAATGAGTTGTTTTCTAGATAAATGTTGTTGTAACGAAAGTGGGATTGACCTGTGGTATCTACAAAGCATTTGTCATTTCGGACGGGGTATATTTCGCCTATAAAAAGCTATAGATTACCTTTCAAAATAAATAAATTAAAAAAAAAAGCTATAGATTGTGAACAAGAAAAGGTGTCTTGAAATAGAAAGGGCCATCATCAGTCAAAATACTTCGAGTGTGACTTGGTTTGATCAAACAAGTCACTGTTTGAATCGAACAATCTTCATTCAACAATCTATAGTAGGCTAAATCCATTCCACGTTACTAGCAAAAGACCAAAAAGCCCCCAAACAGAAACCAAAAAACAACTATACATCATATCCAAATCGAGTTTTCCCCACCCCCCCACCCCACAAAAAAATCTTGCCCTTCTTGGTATCACACAAGACAAACCGGATAACTTGTGCAGCAAGCAACGGCGTAATTGAATCATTTTTTTTACATCCACACAGCAAATAATACACTTTCCAAATCCGTTGATCTCACAAGCTAGAACAATTCTGGTAAAGCAATGCCATCCAAAAACGATTTGAACAGCACGAGCGACCTCTCGGGTTGAGAAAACGGTGCTTCATGTGAGGCTCCTCTTATTGTTGCAAATGACAATATGTTTCCATACACTTGAGTCCATCCACCAACCTGCAAAAACTCATTCGAAGAATCCGCTAATTAACGAGGTTAATTGAAAGAATATATTTAACACGATAAAGTCGTATCTACAATTTGAATTACAATATTTAAAACTAATGAAATTGGTTTAACAATAATACCTGTTGTCCTGCAAACCAGACTCTGTATGGAACTGTTGTGTTTAATCCGATATCTTTCGCCAATTCTCGGACCAATGCACGGCTCCCGGTTAATGGAATTACAGAATCTTGATCACCACTGTTGCACATTTTTCACATAATTTATCCATTTTTCAAGAATTTTCCTTGTAATTAGACCGTTTTCAGGTTTAAAAAAAAAAAAAACAGCAGAAATTATGATTTACCTGTAGACTAAAACTGGAATTCCTTCTTTTACAAGTGATCCAACAATTGAAATTGTAGGTAATTCAATATCGAGAAGTTCATAGTTCAAAACACTGTTACAGAACAAGAATATTATTATTTCAGTATAGTATATATAATCAATTAGCTTAAAAAGATTAGAAGATAAAAGAAATTACTCGCTGCAAACCGTCCATTTTCGTACTCCTACTAGTCTTGCATGTAGCGCCTTTTGCACGTCTAACCGGTTAAGGTAATTGACTGTTTCGTCCTCTATACATACATCTATGCTCCCTGCAGTTTGCTGTATAAACAATGCTTAAGTCAACATATTGGAAAAAAGCTCGAATCTTTAAGGGCGTGGGACTAAAATGTAGGTAACATAATCTTACTTGTTGTGGACTAATGATCTTGGATTGGGACATCACTGAAGATATACAGACATCAAGTGTGACATCATAGTTATCCACAAATCTGCTGGTTTCTCTGCTTACTAGGCTCATAACCCGAGAGCAAACCGGAGAAACGGAGTCCCGGTAGTACTCGCTTACGTATCGAGAATAATTACATACAGAGGTAAACATTTTGAATGTTGAATCTGATATTAGTCCATGAGACCAGAAATACTCGGCTCTTGAATTGAAATCAGTGGCGAATTCAAGAACTGGATTTCCTAGCTGCAATTAAATATTTCAAATCTTTCAGAATCAACATATTATAAATTAGCTAACGAACAACGGGATTCGATTCGTTTCACCATTTTTGCTCTTTCTTCCACAAGTTTTTCCATCCGGGTACTTTTACCCCTCATTTGTGTATTTTTTACGCCATTTTTACCATGTCTTAAGTTTTTATTGGTTACCGTCTATTGTACCTTTATTGTTAGACTTTGGACAAGCCTCACTTTGGAGTTGGACTAAAAATGTGGGGAAAAAATGCACACATGAGGAGAAAGAGAGTCAGAGATGAAATTTTGAGGATAAAAGTGTAAAATCATGAAACGAATGGACCAAAAGTGTGTTTATCCCTATAAAGAAACTTGCTTTAGTCTTGTTTATTAGGACCAAAGGATTGGTTTAATACTTACAGCAAGTCCTTTCAGATTGAAAAGTTTGTTCTTTTTGTTGAATTCAGTCATTAGCATAGCCAGTTGAGGAACATAGTGACCTGTTGAAATCAAGGGCAAAAAGTGAAAAACACATAACTTGTCATATATATGTATGTATAACATATTATATATAATACAAATTAAAAAAAGAAAAAGAAAAGGCTTCAAGAAAGTTTAAAGATACCTGCATAACTTTCCCCAGTTATGAACAAATTACTGTTCCTATATTGTGGAAATTTGGTGAACCAACGTTGCAAAAATACAAGATTGTCCCTTGCTAAAAAGGCAATCAAAAAAGCAAAACTCAGCAAAATTTCACAAAAAAGGTCGTACTTTTGAACAAAGATCACACTCCAAAAACAAAATAATTAAAAAAAAAAACCTGTTATCTGATCATTCACAGTCTCATAAGAAGATGCATTAGCTGCATAAGAGAATCCAACCCCAATTGGTGTTTCCAAATATAACATATTTGCTTCTGCATTAATCACAATTTGACACCAAAAAGATCAAATCTTTACATGAACCCAAAAAAGATTGAACAAATAAAATGAAGGAAAAAAAGAAGAAGATATTTTTTATTACTACCTTTATTCCAACTGTGTTCATTCTTTACCAGACCCATACCACTTGGTCTAAAAGGCCCATTTTCAGAAAATGCACCTACTCCAAGTGATGAACAACCAGGTCCTATAAGAAACAATAACAATTCAAAAAGGCACCTTCTTTCTGATCATTCAATTTTCACAGTATATTCTATACTTAGACCGTGAAAAAGTCGATTAATTGTCAATGTGAGATACTATATCGTTAGATTCTTGAGTAGTATTGAGAAGACTACAGTACTGGAAAGTTTTCAGTTTTAACACTTTCAGAAAGAAAAAAGTGTCTTTTTTTTTTTCATTACCTCCATTCAACCATAGGACTAAAGGCTTATTGGCAGAGTCAAATTCAGCTTCAACAAAATAGTAAAAGAGAGCTTTTTTTTGCTTGTCATCAACGGTTACAAATCCAGAAAACTGTTGAAACCCCACCATTGGTTGTCCAGGAAGCTCAGCAATAAAATCTGGATGAGAATGTGGAATTGGATTGGCATATTCTCCTTGTATAAAACAACATAACAGAAGCATTAACAAGATGAACATTTTTGTTGTTCAAAGGAAGGTACTTTTTAGTTTTTGTCAGTTGAGTAGAGTAGCTCAAAGAATATCAAGAAGTGACCATTGTGGAGAATTTGTGGGATAAATGGGTGGGATATATCATTGGGGGTTAAATTGGGGAAAAATCTCTTCCCACACTTGACCACAAAATGCAAAAATATACATAAAAGAATGTCGTTTTATTTGTAATATATACTCAAAATAACATCGTTTTATATGTAGTGTTGCTTTTAATGATCATTCAAGGGGGATAAAGGTCTAATGAATTGGGCAGCAAGAAGTTATGGATTATAAAATGTGGGACCCTACCCTTAAGGGATATAGCCGGTAAGGACAATCTTATCTTTGAGCTAAATATAAAGTTACATTTCATGTATTGATATTTTGTAATAGAAAAAGATATACAATGAACAATTTATAAACTAGATTACTGAGATATATCATTCGATTTACGTTAGTGTGAATGTTTTGGGTTGAGGGCTTGTGGCTAACCTTTATTTTTTAACGTGGGACAGCAAAGAGACAAGCATGCCTTGGATACTTATTAGTTTATTAGTCAATGGGATGTTATAATGTTGCCTTTTTTTTTTTTTAAGCAACCAAACTAATGGAGCTAATGAGCAATTGGAGTAATGGAAACATGCTTCCATGAAAAGGGATCCAACCAAAAAATGGAAAAACAAAAAAAAGGAACATTTATTTCTACTATAGTG
Organism: Gentiana macrophylla; assembly: GCA_026214975.1. Taxonomy (NCBI): domain Eukaryota; kingdom Viridiplantae; phylum Streptophyta; class Magnoliopsida; order Gentianales; family Gentianaceae; genus Gentiana; species Gentiana macrophylla. The sequence goes on along the minus strand of CM047809.1, from coordinate 121,536,341 downwards.
TTTTTAACGAATACATTATACTTTTTTGTATATTACAATAATTTAACGATCAAAAAATTAATTTAATTTGATGAACAAGTAGCGTGGTGCATCGTATGACAAATCTAGATTATAGGTAGGGATCCATGGACTCTTGTTAAACCCCTAAATTCGAGGTACATTATGAGTGAGAACGATGAAAGGCTGAGAAAGATGAAAAAAAAAAAAGCCGGGAGGAAGAATGGTGATTTTTTTTTGTTTTACACCTTATACGGTAATAACATTAATAGGATAATTTATTTCATTTTTTATAAATTTTTTTGGGAAATTGATTAAAATAATAATATTTTCAAATGCTAAGAGCGCGTGAAGGATACAGCGATACGCACGGGTTTTCCGTCAATTTTTTTGTTGACCGGTTGTTAAATGGATCAAAGTTGCAAAAGATTTATAAGATAAGAGACCAGCCAAATAAAAATAAAAAATGATGGCTAAATCCCTCCTTTTTGAAAAAAGATAGTGGACTAAAACTGCTATTTACACTTTTTCGTTAGATACTTTTATCTAATCATAGTGAATCCACATCAATGAACCGGTGAATTCAACGGTTTATTAAATGATGATGGTAATGTGTTAGGTACAAGTGTTTCCAGGAGTATTTTTCACTTAATAAGGACAGAGACATTTTAATCATACAATTTATTTTTTAATAAAGCCAGAATTCAAATTTATCCAACGTGACTCTAAAATTAATCCAAGTTTGTAATGTGAAAGTGGACAGACAAGGAGAAAAAGGAATCATTTCAAAACTTCATCAATGACAACACTTGTTCTCTGAAACTGCAGACCTGTGACTCTTTTGTTTGTTTGTTTTGCTTTTATCTTCCCAATGAAAATAATAAAATAAAATAAAAGTCCCTTATGAATACGAATTACTCATGTCATGATGAAAAATGGTCTGGTGGAAAAATATCAACAGGTAATTTTTTCTTTGGAAATGAAAGGATCTATAGGTAAATTTTTGGACATCATAAAATTTATTTTTATATGAAAAAATTAGAGTTGTTGGACGAACTTGATTCGGTTGATTTACGAGTTTGTTTGTGATCATCATTAATTAAACAAACAAACAAAAACTTATGTACAAACTTGATTTGTGTAAAAGACAATTATTTATGTATGTGTGTTTAAATATGTGTATATGCATATATATATATATATGGGCTAATTATTTAAAAGGACTGATTTTCAACTTATTAGGGGTAATAGGACACTTCGAAATCTTATTTAGTTATAAGGACATTCTAATTTTAAAAGAAACTTATTTAGTTATAAGGACATTCTAATTTTAAGTTAAAGAGGAAGAAGGGGAAAAAAAAAAAAAAAAAAAAAAGAAAAGAAAAAAAAAAAGAAGCTCTCAAAGGAAAAAAAAAAAAGCACCACACGTTCAAAGCAGTTTTTTTTTTTTTTTTTTAATTCACCATATGTCTAAACGTCATATATTTTGATCTAAAACTCGGATCATCATAATTTTTTCACTAAAATTCATATTTTTTCGTCTTCTTTATTCTAAAATCAAATTTTATATTTTTCCGAATACATTTCAAAAAATCAATTTTTTTCTTCATAAAATCGACGTGGCAGATTGATCACCAATCATACATTGACAACCGACATCCATTAACCACCCCGATGCAATGACCGCTGCGATTCATTGAATACCATGATGTATTGACCGCCGCGATCCATTGACAACTTTGATCAGTGGCATCTCATTGTATAAGTCATCAATGTCACTGATCTCGACATCAATATATCGCATAAGTCAACAATGCCATCGTGATCGAGACATCAATGCCATCGCAGATGCGTAAGTCATCAATGTCATCTGCATAATCAAGAATGTCACTGCATAAGAAAAAAAGAAAAAGGGAAAAAAGGAACGATAAAGTTATGTTTTTATTTTATTTTTATTTTTAAATTCATCATATTTATAAACGTCATATATTTTGATCTAAAACTCGGATCATCATAATTTTTTCACTAAAATTCATATTTTTCGCCTTCTTTATTCTAAAATCAAATTTGATATTTTTCCGAATAAATTTCATAAATCAATTTTTTCTTCATAAAAATCTACGTGGCGTATTCATCACCATCATACATTGACCATCTACCCCGGATGTATTGACCATCGGGATCCATTAACCACCCCGACGCAATGACCGCTTCGATTCATTGAATACAATGATGTATTGACCACCGCGATCCATTGACAACCTTGATCGGTGATATCTCATTGTATAAGTCATCAATGTCATTGCATCGATATCAATCGTCATCGCTGCGTCGACATCAATGTCACCGCGATCATCGACATCAATGTCACTACATAAGTCATCAATGTCACCGCATCGGACATCAATGTCACTGCGATAAGTCATCAATGTCACCGCATAATCAAGAATGTCATCGCATAAGCCCGCACCACCAAGATGATCATATAGTGGCACTCTTGTCAATCTCTTGATGATGGTAACTCTTGCACACATAGTAAAACACACTTTACACTAATAGGCGGCCAGATTAACTATCACCAAAGAACCCAACCAAAATCCACCAACCATAATTGTTGTAAGCACACCATGATTATCCCCACCATTAACCACAATCGATGAGAATATAGTGTGATCACCCACAAATAGCCATATACACAAAAACAAGGTCGAAAGCTAGCTATCATGGTCCCGCCTTTAACAATTGATAGCTCTTTTCATAGTTGCAAGCTCATAAACCGGCTCCAATATAGAAACCACGCTAGCCAAATGCCATAAAGCACTTATATCAACCCGCAACCCAAGAAAGCAGGACAAAGACAACCATAAGAGAAAAGAAAAACAACCCCAAACTATGAGTATCCACATCTATTATAAGCACACTAAACCCAAAAAGACTTAATTGTAAGCCACCATGGTGAGTGAAACCCATAAGAAGGTAATAAAAGCCTCCTAGATCGTACTTGTCTTGCGAAAGCAAAAAGGACTATATCATCTATTATAAGCACCCAAATACATCAGTAAACTAATTAGTAAAACACAATCTATGAATGCTCAATGTTTCTCCTAGACGTGTTATTGTGTCACCGCTTCGAGACATCAATGTCATCTGCATAAGTGATCAATGTCATCGCTTCAGACATCAATGTCACCGCACAATGTCACCGCATAAGTCATCAATGTCACTGCGATAAGTCAAGAATGTCCCCGTGATCACCATCAATGTCACTCCATCACGTAGCATGTAAATCGAAAAATATGATTGTTCTATACTCCAATCAACTACTTCAAATGTTAATATCATCAAATTTTCACAAAATTCATTCACATTCATGCCCACTTCTCTCGTAATTTAGCTTCAAGCAACAATGAAAACAAACATACAAAGATCAAACCGTTTACGCACGTCACGAGCTTCTTTTCTTGACCCGACTTGACGCCGCCGCCATTCTTGCAAAGAAGGCGAGAATCGAAAGTTGCCAAATTTAGTTTTTAATTTCTTAGCTCCACAACTACAACAACTATCTTCTCCATCAGTTTTCCATGTGTCCATACCGGCAAGCAAAGATTCGTTTGGAAACACCAGGTTCCCATCATTTTCTTGCAGCCATAATAATAATAATAGTAAGTAAAAAAATTATCTAAATATCTAATCACCTTGTTCTGAGCAAGAAAAAACTGAGTTCTTGACCCGGACCATCATCCGGGTTGATCAAATGGAAAGATTCCGAGTCAGCACTACCTACCACACATTCATAATTAGCTCTCATGTACATGAGCTCCTCCGACGAGGTTCCGTTTCGTTCCTCGATCCGGATGGAATCACACCCGCCCCCGGCGGCGTTATGGATTGCAGTGGTCTTGAGCACGAGGCGGATCTGGCCGTTGCCTTTTCGTCGAACGGGCGGCCAAGTTTCCGCCGCTACGAACAACGCCCAAACAGGATTGAATGAAGTGGCGTGCTCGCCTCGGTCTTCTCCGGCGAGTCGTCTTTGAACTCCAGGGCGATTCTTACATTGTCGCAACTCATTTCTTGGATTAACTAGGTTGTGGGGATTAACTGGGTTGTACTCATAAATAATTCTGACGCCGGAGCAGATGAAATGGTGATGTCGCTGATGAATTTGGAGCCAAGAAATGAACCAAAAATTAGATTGTCCTTATAACAGAATAAGTTTTTTGAGTGTCCTAAATGATTATTAAGTCTCTAACGACGGCCTTATAACTAATATCCACTATATATATATATATATATATATATCAATACTTGCTCGTAAATTATAGAACCAAGAAATACTTGCTCGTAAATTTTAAGTCAAATCTCGTCTAATTCTGACTCGAGCTGATCTCAAACTACTCTTGAATAGTCTAATTATCTTTACAACAAATAACGTCCAAGAGCTATTTGAATATTTATTTATTAGGGGCAATTGGGGAAGTTATTGTGTGGTGAGAGAATTTGAGGTGAAGTGACGGGTGAAACGATCAGAACCACACAGTTTAAATACATAATAAAACTGTGTGATCTATATGGTGTCACACGGTGTCTCCACACCCGTCCCGGAGACACCACATAATAATTTCCCGGGCAACTGCTACCCTTTTTTAGTTTTTACCAATTGTTGCATGAAATAGGGGTGGCAAATTTCCCGAAAATCCCGACCCGTCCCGGATCCCATCCCGGTCCCGTCCCGAAAAATCCCGATCCCGAAAATTTCGGGATTTTTCCAACCCGAAAAATACGGAAACGGGATCGGGTATAAAACTCAATCCCGTCGGGTTCCCGATCCCGATCCGAACACACACACACACACACATATATATACACACACACATCCTCATTGCTAAAAACATAAACATACTACACTGTGCGCTAGTCGCTTCTCAATTTCTCTGCACTCTCTTACGCCTCTATAATATTCCAGAGTGTTCTTTTCACACAAAGCTCACACCATTGTCGACTGGCTGCCGTTAACTCATTTCTCCGCCCCATCTTTTGAACTATTATTTTGATCAAATAATTGTTTCATTTTTTTATATTAACATGAATATTTTTTAACATCATGTGTTCGGGACATTCATTCACGACCCGACGGGATCCCGAACATTCGGGATCCCGTCGGGTCGGAACCCGACACTAATCGGGTACGGGTTCGGGAAGAAAAATTGAATCTCGAATCTTATTGTGACGGATTTAGGGTAGAAGGTTTACGGGTCGGGTCCCGACCCGATGCCACCCCAGCATGAAACGTCCAAAACAAGGGCTAAAAAGTAACTTTACTGTTTTACTTTTGTACCATTCCACAAAAGCGTGAATATGACCTGTATCATTACTGTCTCCCTCTCTAGGCCTTTTATTTTATTTTATTTTATATATACTCTATTATTATATTATATTTTATTTAAAATTATGATACTCGATTTTCAAGACAAAAGTTTTTCCTCTTATTTAGGGAAAATCATAATTATCATACCATATAAAGCCATGAGTAATACATTCAACCCTTTTTACTTTAACTTGTACTACTAGCATATTTCATAATGCGTGCAATTAAATATTTGACAAAACAAATTTCTAATGACACCACGATAATCCTTTTTTAAGGATTTTTAATCGGTTCGACTAATCAGGAGTGGAATGTCGATCTTCAGAATCCGAAAAGTCCAACCGCACATTTTAATATAATATCACGATAGACGTCGTGTATTTCATTAATTAAAAACTCCTTTCCGTGAAGGAATATTCAAACTATCTAAAGTTGCAAGAAATATCATATCAATTATCAAACTTATGTTGGTAGCTTGAATTGGCCAATATATGTTCTTAAAATGAGCCTCATTTTATTACAATATTTATACTCCATCCATGGATTTGGCAAAAGTACATGGTATTGAGTGCCAATTTTTGAAATATTACACGTAATATTATTCTATATATTTTAACTGATACGAATGTCAAAAGTACACATATTAATGAAGTGATCGAGTTGTTTGGAATAATGAAATGAGTTGATGTTTTGGCTTTTTAACAACAAAATGTCTAAAAATCATTGCATGTAATTAATAGTAATGTATTCTTTTTTTTTTTGAGGGTATAATGTATTCTTTTCAAGGGCAGACACCAAAAAAACAAAATGAATATTGCTTTAAAAATGACATTACATAAGATAAAAGAGAAATATTTTTAACATCTACATCATTTAATAAGAAACGAAAGGAGTATAGACTTGAAAAGTCCATCAATCAATTCAATAAAATTGTGAAATTGGTAATTTAGTTGGTAAGAAAAGTACCAAAGATCTAGAATCTAAACATTCTTTTTCCCGTTAAAAAATAAACATTCTTTTTGTTTCTTTATTATTAATATTATTGTTTTTAAAAATTATTTTCAACAACTCACGTGCTTAGTTACCTGCTCAAATCACATGTCCCAAACTAGTCCAAAAAGTAAATGTGAATTATGCACTACACCGCATCTCGTAAACGTCATTATCTTCGGGGCAAAAGTCGATATCTTTCGGTTACGGGGCTCTTCATCCCGATTCGATAAAATGTTGATAAGGTTATTATAGTGTTTCAGTAGCCACTATTACCATAAAAAATTCATTTCATAAATACTAATGTTATTATGATTACGAAAAATCGAATGATATAATAATTAATGATGTAAAAATATATCTATATATATGTGTACATATTTCAATAGAAATTAAAAATATATTGTGTTATTCGTCTATCACAACTATTGTGGTATTGGCATTGTTCCTTCATTTTACCTTTACCTTTACCTTCTTCTTCTGTAGAAAACATAGGCTCAAGCTCATATAAGAGGATGTGCCTCATCCCCAAAACCTAGGTTGTGAGAGGTGAGAGAAGTCTATCTTTTAATATGGTGGGTGAAACAACCACAAGTTCCCAATGTGGGACACTTTAACACGCCCCCTCAAGTGTGGGCCGGGCACACAAGGCCAACAAATAGGCCCAACACTTGCACTATAAATGGTGGCTCCGATACCATATAGAAAACATAGGCCCAAACCCATATAAGAAGAGGTATGTGGAAAATATAGGCCTAAGCCTATATAAGAGGAGGGGCATCATCCCCAAAATCTAAGTTGTGAGGTGAGGGAAGTCCATCTCTTAATATGGTGGGTGAAACAACCACAAGTTTCCAATATGAGACACTTTAACATCTTCGATAAAAACATTGTTTCATCAGTAAATATTTCTCTCCTTGTATGACTTTTTAACTATTTCATTTTTCCCCTACATTTGTCCTTGATTATAACACAAAAAGGCCAATAAATTTAAGAAATTCTTGCCTAGGTACTCTATTTGAAGAGTATACAATGTGGCTTCATCCTGACCAGTGGTCAGGATAATGCCATATGGTGGTGATCCTCCTCAAATAGAGTAACTATGTAAGAACTACATCCCCTGGATATGGCCAAATGGTGAGGAGATGGGGTGTTGTAGTGACCGTTCGGACCATAAGCTGGAGGTCAGCGGTTCGATCTCTGAAAAATGGGTTGGGTGTTAACATATCTTTGATATGGCCTGATTGACTTCCAATGACAAACACTCCAGTGCAGTGGTCTAAAGCAACCATTTATCTAAACCACTAGACTACCTGATTAACTTCTCATCGTATTTTTTTTATGGATCGATCGGTGTGAGAAGCGCCAACAGTATAACCATTTTACTATGTAAGAACTAATGTACATTTAGGCAAAGCAATGCGTGTAGTATACAATAATCTTTTTAACAAAAAAGAGGACCACATGCTGCTGGACTATAATTATTATGCAGCTATCCCTATATGCATGTTCTGAAGGAATAATGGCTTCTTGTCGTTTTCTTGTTTTTTTTATTTTTATTTTTATTTTTATTTTGAAATTTTGACTTCTTGTTTTTTACCTTTGTAAAAAAAAAAAAAAAAAAAAAAAAAAAAAAACGGTATTATAATGACGAGGTATCCATTTGGAGAAGAGCTAGGTGTGATATTCGGACATTAAAAATATATCGACTTGATTCGAATAACGTATGATTGAAGTTTTGTTTAGTTTATGACGGGTATATATATAAAAAATAAAAAATCATGCATCCACGTAAAAAAAAATAAAAAATCATGATTATCTGAGTGAAATAATCTAAGATGTATATATTATCTGAATGAATGAGGCTCGCCAAAAGAGACGCCTGTGAATAAGATCGAAAGTAAAAAATCTCAACGCATGGATAATATGGAGAGATAAACCATGTGGCATCATAGTATCACCACCTCTGAACTTTTCACTCACCCCTACCCCCATTTATATCTTCATCCATTAAAAACAATATTTGATCGTCATTAATACAATGATAGTCAAGCAAATGAAGTTGTTATATGAACATAAATGTGAGTCTTTTCACACTACCTAATATCTTAATGCACAGTATTTTTATTTTTTCTTTATGTTTTCCTGAACTCGTTGATTCTCAGTAAGATTTTAAGCAGAATGTTGGATGTTTTTTTTCTCGATTTTATTTTAATGAAAGTGTTTCGACTCAGTATTGGGTATGGAAAACGTTTATTATTCTGACTTGAATTAATCCAGATTAATCATCGTTTTCTGACTCAAATTGAGTCAGAATAATTTGTTGCGTGAAAAGATGCTCCCATCTTAATTATGAGTAAAATGTAGAAATTAATATTATCAAACAATTTATATTAAATGATAAATGAAAAACAGTAGAATAGCTTATACTTATGAACATAGAGAATACATGGTGAACAAAATGTAATATAATATTCTTAGGATATTTTTTTTTTGAGTACAAGCAGAAACAACATCTGAAGGACACATGAGCCCCATTCGAAAAAAAAGAAACGGCTAGATCATGTTTAGCAAGAATGTGGGGCGGGGCATTGCTCGAACATCTAATAAAAGAAAAATCAACCGAACTGAAGCATGATATGGACTCATTATAAGCATCCGTGATTTGTCCGAAGCTTAGGAGGTCCTCTCTTTCATATTGGAGGCGATTAATTTGTATCATATAGTCTCTTTTATAAGCCACGACCCTGCCATTAATATAAAATTTTATCATCTTTAATTTACATATAGTCGACCCTGCCATTAATTTTTGACGATGCTAAATAATGCACCACCAAGAAATGGCGCCATGATAATCTAAGCGGTGGTTGTAAGAGATCAAGATGACTAGATATGAACAAAAAGGTAGTGTTTTTGGTGTAATATGGTGAGTCCAAGAATGTGTCTTGGATTGCTTACGATCTCTGTGTGAAAGTCCAGAATCAAGCCTTACGTAGTTCCCTGAGCTATGTATTTATAGGCACATGTCCTTCTTACGCCTCTAAAATTAAGGGCGGTGGGTCTATTGACATAAATACCCTTAAATGGGCCTTGCCTCCTTGTCCAAGAAACTCGTGGATGTGGGCCTGGGGTCACGGGCCAAGGATCATGATATCGACTCGAGTTGGCCCGAGGTGATCGTTCGAGTCCAAGTACTCGTGGTATCTCCCTAGGCCACGGTCTCGAGGTATGTCTTTTCTCCGACTCGAGGCGGATAACATACTTGGACTTTTCCACATGCTGGTGGACCAATGGAACAATTCCACGTGGGAGAGCGAATCAGATCATCATAAGCCCCCAGATCGGAGATCGATCGTCTCGAACTCGATGTCGGGTCCGAAAATTTGAATCACTCTTTTGACACGCGGTCTCTTACGGGCGGAAAGACAAATTTGTCACCTTCAAATGATACAACCGGTTATAGGATGACGTCATCGCCAAAGATTAATTGGTGTAGAAAACGAAGCGCCCTTTATTGGGCCACGTGGAGATTTAACCTTGATCCTCGCGCCACGCTTCTATAAGCGCCAAAATCCCACCCTTTCAAATCACTTGCAAGATTTACTCGCATATAAGGAGTCCAAAACCACGAAGCTTCTCCATCGCTATTATTTGCTTTTGTTCTACCGTAAAACCGCAAGTAAGCTCTAATTTCTCCAACTTTTTCTGCTTTTATTTCTCGTATCTTTCTTTGATTCCATGTCTAAGTAGCACTAGTGATTCACAAAATAGAGAGGAAATTGTTGAAATCGTAGAGGAAGAAACGACGGAGGAGACGGTTTCGAACACCCAACCTGTTTCGGCGAAGGATTCATCGGAGAAGAAGGAGAAGCGGAAAGGGGAGGAGGAGAGGAGAAACGTCGTCTCGACCCGCTGGCCCTTCTCGACCTACCACCAAACGTAAGACCGAATGCTAGGTCGTGGTCCGTGACGGATGCAAATCAAACTTGAGCCAAGATAAAGCCAAAGCCATCTGCTTGAGATATGGAATTCCGTATTCTTCTCGAGAACATTAAGGTGTCACACGGTCGATTCAGCTTTGCTGTGAGCCTCCTCCTTTGTTCTGCGCCATTTACGGCGCAATTAAAGGAAGGACTTCGGTTTCTTCGACCGTGCCTCAATCGCCGTTCTTCAACACTATAAGATCTGTGTCACCCACTCGCTCCTAACGGGTCCGGAGCGTAATGGGTTTTATCTTTGGCGTGTCGAATCGCCAAGGTCGAGTTCTCGTTCGACTCTTCCGCCAATATTATGCCTTATCGAGCTTGCGGGGACGCGGGTGGTACACATTTGAAGCGTCCTTTGACGCCGGAATTTGTGAGAAAGGTGACCTCGCCTCGGGGCATTGGAAGCCTAATTTTTTCTTCATTCGGCACGGGCTAGTTGACATTGACATTCACACCTGGTACAAAAGGCCGCGGAAATCGCATGATCGACTCGACTCAGACACCCCTAACGGGTGTGGAGCCCTCGAGGTGGTTCACCCCGACATTGCCACACGAAACCTCGCATTCTTTGATCCCTACGCCGATATCGAGACGGCCGTCCAGCGCCTATCTCGAACTTGATGAGGACATTCGCCTTTTATGTAGGACCTTTATGTATTCTCGCCGAGCCATAACACTTTTGTATTTTTAATTGTTGTTCTAACGCCGAATTTTCTCTCGTCCGCGCAATGGATCATTTCTCAAAGATGGACGCCTTGGGCAAGATGCCCGATCCCAAAACCACCGACCCGAAGAAAATCCAAGCGCTGGTTGGCATCGGATCGAAGACGGCTGTGTCCGGTGCTACAACTTCTGGGAATCAAAGGGGGCCCGCCCGATCTGCTACACCTGTGTCGACGTCCAACATCCTTAGGGACCAGCCCGACGAGGCTCGGCCGATCGAGGAAGCTGAAGAAAGCCTCGTGCCGAGGAAGCGTCAAAAGACAACGGAGGTGAGGCACGGAATTGGGAAGGAGACCCGTAACTTAGCCCCTCCTGTCTCTACCGATGCGCTTCCTGCAGTGAGCATGTCGGAGATGGAAGGCATGACTCCAGAGGAGCTGCATGACTTTATCATGAAGAGTAGTCGAGCGGTAAGTCTTGTTTTTACTTTCCTTATAAATTTGTGATCTGGATCTGTTTTTGACATCGCTCGGCGTTCTTTGGCGAGATTCGACTCGCAAACTAAAGCGCGCCTCAACAGGATTGTGTCTCCGTCAGCTGCTCTGGAGGAACACAAAGAAACCATCGTTAAGTTGACTACGGACATCGAGAAGCAGAAGGCCAAGATAAACAAGTTAGACGAGCGCCGTGTGAAACTGGAGTCGGATCTGAGAAAGGCTCGAGACGATCTATCCCAAGCTCTGAAAGGTGTATCTGACAGGGATGCAGAGATGGCGGTGTTGAGATCGGAGTTAGCGGAGGTGAAGTCGGAGCTTGAAGGGACTAAAGCCGAACTGGTGGAGGCAGTCAAGGCTCGTTCTATCGTCCAGTCTCTTCTTGACGAGTTAACGACTCAGTGAAACCGCCGCTAAGGTGACTTTTTGAACTCAAAGGAACTCGAGGATGATCTGACGTTGCTCATGACACAGGGCATGAAAGGTGGATTTACAATGGCTATCGACCAAGTTAAAGAGGTCGATCCAAACTTCGACGTGTCTGCCATTGCGAAGCCTTATCTATATGATCTCGAGGCCATACCTCGTTATGGGCGATACTTTGCTGAGTTCAAGACTGGCGTCTCTTTGTACAAGAAGTACGTGACTTCCGTTTTGAGCGACGAGGGCACAGAAAATGTCGAGTCTGGGGATCAAGTCGATCCTAACGCTTCGACCTCGAACCACTGATGCTCGATGCTATTTCTTCTTTTATTACTTTAAGCGGATCGATTCGATTTGGTTGTAATAACTTTTATGATTTTACTTATCGAACTTTCATTTTATCCATTCGATCTTGTAAACTTTGACATTTTATTTTGCATTGATCTTTATATTTGAATTTTATGCTTTTCATCGAATGTCTTTTGTTTCTTATTGATCGCTTATTCAGGTGTAGTCTTTTGATCTTAATTCCTTGAAAATGTTGCCTTATGGGGTGTAGTCCTTCGACTTAATTCCCTGCCGCCCTCGAAGTGTGGTAGAGTTCATGACTCGTGGTACACTTGAGTATGAGTCGACTAGCACCGTGTTGCCTTGTTGGCTTGACTTGGCCCTTTGGTCGGAGCTCGATTCGATTATGCGGCTTTTGATCGGGCACATCGTGATGCTTACGATCAAGCCGAGTTAAGAATCCATCGCGGGATTTGCCGACTGCTTAGCATCGTGGCTTACTGGCATGTCGGAAGTGATACAAGCGTTGTCAGTGACTTGGCCTTATTCACTATTTTGTTTTAAATTTGCCGACTGCTTAGCATCGTGGCTTACTGACATGTCGGGAGTGATATAAGCGTTGTCAGTGACTTGGCTTTATTCACTATTTTGTTTTAAATTTGCCGACTGCTTAGCATCGTGGCTTACTGGCATGTCGGGAGTGATATAAGCGTTGTCAGTGACTTGGCTTTATTCACTATTTTGTTTTAAATTTGCCGATCGCTTAGCATCGTGGCTTCATCGGCATGTCGGGAGTGATATAAGCGTTGTCGGTGACTTGGCTTTATTCACTATTTTGTTTTAAATTTGCCGATCGCTTAGCATCGTGGCTTCTTCGGCATGTCGGGAGTGATATAAGCGTTGTCGGTGACTTGGCTTTATTCACTATTTCCTCCACCTTAAATGCGTCGAGGTGATATAAGCATTGTCAATGACTTGGCTTTTTTCACGGATAATGGATGTCGCGGTCGATTATTGCGTAATTAAAAAGAAAAAGAAAACATGCTTAATAAAAGGAATCGAAACATATCGTCATATCGACCTATTACAATGGATGAGAATAGAACTGCAAAAGTCATGAACAAGTTAAACATAATACTTTCTGAGGTTGGTGGCATGCCAAGTTCGAGGGACCGTGCTTCCATCCGACCTGCCCAACTGATATGACCCCTTAGGGTGCACCTTCAAGATTTTATACGGTCCTTCCCAATTCGGCTCGAGCTTGCCTATTGGGTCCTGTTTGCTGGCTTCATTTTTTCTCAATACGAGATCTCCTACTTGGAAATATTTGTATTTCACCCTCGCGTTGTAGTACTGAGCAATCTTTCTTTTATAACTGGCCATCCGACACGCCGCCATTTCCCTCTTCTCTTCGACATTGTCTTTTTCTTCTCTTAGATCGGAAGCATTAGTTTCGACATTATAAGCTAAAACTCGAGGCGATGCTAGTCCGATTTCTGCGGGTATCACAGCTTCACATCCATAGGCCATGGCAAAAAGGAGTTTCTTGGGTTGCCGAAGTTGAGTTGCCGTCTTTTCACGATATGACCATAATATACTGGTAATCGAAGCGCCCAATCTCGGCCTTCATCTTCCAACCGCTTCTTCAATCCAAACTTGATCCGTCATCTCGCTTTTATCCGCTCGACTGCCCATTAGATCGAGGTCGGGCTACTGACGTCGTTCTGTGCTCGATCCTGAATTCTTTCAACCAATTCTGCACTCTATCATCAAGAAACTGAGTCCCGTTGTCCGAGACCAGATACTTCGGAATTCCGAACCTACATAAAATATTCTCCCACAGAAATTTTTTGATGGTTTGGGCCCTGATGTCAGTAAGAGCCTTGGCCTCGACCCATTTTGTAAAATAATCAACCGCAACGACGACGTACTTGAAATTCCCTGGAGCTCGAGGTAGAGGTCCGACTATATCGACTCCCCATTCATCGAACGGCCATACAGACTCGATGGCATTCATTTCTCGTGCTTGCTGATGATTTACCACGTCGTGCACTTGACAGGCTCTGCAACTCATTACCAATCGACTCGCGTCTTTTTGCATTGACGGCCAGAAATATCCTGCCAGTTTGCACTTCCTTACCAACATTCGAGCTCCGCAATGATTACCACAGACTCCTCGGTGTATCTCTTCGAGCAGATAAGCCCCCTCCTCTTCCGATGCGCATCGCATCCAAGGGGTTACAAACGATTTTCGGTAAAGCACATAATCGAAAAGAGTGCACTGGAGGCTTGAAGTCGGATTTTCCTGGCCCGAGACTTGTCGGTGGGAAGGGTTCCATCTTTCAAGAATAGTGCTATAGGATCCATCCAGGTCGATCTTTGGACCACAAAGTTGCACGTCGACCTCGCCATAACTCCGCTCGCTAGCATCTCAACCGTAACTTTCCTCTTAGATTTGAAATTCGACGCGAGTTTAGACAACGATCGGCTCGCTTGTTCTCACTTCGGGTACTGTTCGATTAGGATCGTCTTGAATTTCGACATTAACCTCTGAACAACCTTTAGATAGCTTTTCATTGATTCTTCTTTAGCTTCATACTCTCCCTGCACGTGATTTACCACGAGTTGAGAATCATTGACACCGTAAGATTCTCGACCCCAACTTCGATGCTAGCTTTAAACTCGTGATTAAGGCCTCATATTCGCCGTTGTTCGTAGCTTTGAACTCGAACCGAAGTGCATACGAAACTCTTCTCCTTTCGGGCTAACTAGCGAGAAACCGGCTCCACTTCTCTTTACTCGAGGCACCATCGACGTGAAGTGTCCATTCCTCGATGGTTGTTTTCCTTGCTCCAACCGAATCGACAACCCTACGCTAAGAAATCACCGAGCTTGACCCTTGATTGTCGTTCGAGGTAAAAACTCTATGTCGTATTCGCTAGCTCGACAACCCACTTGGTTAATCGACCGATGTCTCGGCCGCGCCAAAATTTGTTTTAACGGTTGGTCAAGAACCACAACAATAGGATGTGCTTGGAAGTATGGTTTCAACTTTCTCGATGCATGAACTAAACTCAGCGCTAACTTCTCCGCAGGGGTATATCTGATCTCTGCACCCTGTAGGGCTTTGCTGACAAAATAGACTGGGATTTGTCCCTGGTCTCCTTCCCGAACTAAGGCAGCGCTTACGCTTCTCGCAGATCGCCAGATAGACTAGAGCTTCTCACCATCTCGAGGTGAGACGGCGCTGGCAAATCAGATAAATATTCTTTCAAATCGTCAAGCGCGCCGACGGCGGTCCCGCCCCATCGGAACGGACTAGCTTTTTCAAAATCTTGAAGAAAGGTAGAGCTCTCTGCGCCGATATGGGATGAAAACGGTTGAGAGCCGCCATCCGACTGCCAACCTTTGCACCTCTTTGACATTTCGAGGTGTGGGCATGCTTTTGAGGGCCTCGATTTTATCTGGGTTAGCTCTTATCCCATCTCTCGATATCATGTATCCTAGAAATTTCCCTGATCGAACTCCGAATGTGCATTTCTTTGGGTTGAGCTTCATTTTTGCTGCTCGCAATACTTTGAAAACTTCTCTCACATCGACAAGAAACTGTCCCAAGGACTTGCTCTTGATCAATAAATCATCCACATAAACCTCCATATTCGACCTATCGTCTCTTGAAAATTTTGTTGACGGCCCGTTGATAAGTAGCCCTCGCATTCTTAAGCCCAAACAAAGATCGTAACGAAGCAAAACGTGCCAAATTCTCGTGATGAAAGCGTTTTTTCGAGTCTTGTGGGTCTATAAAGATCTGATAATAACCTCTGTAAGCATCGAGGAACCCGAACACCTCGAAGCCCAGTGTCGAGTCGACTAACTGGTCGATCTTTGGAAGCGGGTAAGAATCTTTGGGACATGCCTTGTTAAGATCTGTAAAGTCGACACACATTCGCCAGCTCTGATCTGGCTTCTTAACTAATACTGGGTTGGCTAACCAATCCGGGTAAAATACCTCTTTCACAATCCCCGCAGCTAGTAACTTGTCGACCTCTTTTCTTACTGCTTCTTTTCTATCAGGTGCAAGATTTCTTTTCTTTTGCCGTACTGGCTTCTTTTTGGGATCGACGTTAAGTTGGTGCACAGCTATATCCGCCGAGAGGCCAGGCATGTCATCTGCCTTCCATGCAAAAACGTCTCGAAACTCAACAAGGAGGTCGACCAGGGCTTTCATGTCGGGGTGTGGCATCCACTTCCCGATCTGGACCCCTTGACCTTCTTCCTCCTTCCAAACTCGAACTTCTTCGGTCGGGTCGGGCGAGAAACCGGCCGATCTTCCTCTTCTTCGTATCAACTCCTCAACTAACACTTGCCCAACCCCTTTTCCTTTGATCGTAACCAAACTACAATTCCGGGCCACCTCAACGCCTCCCTTGACTTCATGGGTACCGCATCAGTGGGAAACTTCATCTTTGTTGTGGAAAGTCGAGATAATAGCTCACGAGATCGTATAAAGCCGGTCGACCTAATATCGCGTTGTACCCTGAAGGGGCCTTAACTACGACATAAGTCATTTCCATCGTCCGCCCCTTTTCTCCGTCTCCGACCGTTGTTAACAAATTGATCGACCCGACAGGGTGGATGGCCTGCCCTGTGAATCCAAAAAGAGGAGTAGATAACGGAATAATGTCTTTATCTTTCAACCTCATGGCCCTAAACGCGGAATAATAGAGGATATTAACGGCGCTTCCGCTGTCGATACAAACCCTTTTTACTCGACCTCTGCTTATTACGGCCTCGATCACCAATCCCTCGCTATGACTGTGGGAACTCGGAACATCGTCCTTGGGTCCGTAACCTACTTCCGTTGTCAACCTGATCTTCTTTGACTCTCTCGTCTTGTCAGATGAGTGTCGACTCGATCGAGGTCGATCCGACTCATGCTCTGCCACGATCGTGTTAACGTCATATCCGGCACGATTATCTCGATGAGGATCTCGGTTCTGAATTTCTTGACGGTCATCTCGGCGATTGTCTCTGTTGGTTGGGTCAGACGACCTTTCCCGCCGATTCCGATTATCTCGACGTGGAGATCGATCCTTCTTTCCGTTGTAGCTTTTTCTCTTGTACTCCCGGCGCCCTTCGGTTCGCCTTTTTTCGACGACATCAGCGACTTCATCCAACCGACCCTCTTGGATACAAAGCGCCGATATCCTCTTCAAATCAAAGCATTCCTCCGTGTCGCGTGCCCACATCTCTATGATAGTCACAATACTTGTGAGTATTTTTCCTTTTCTCCGGATCTTTAGACATCGGCTTAGGTGTCCTAGCGATGTTCTTCTTGATCATGATTGCCAATACCTCCCCCCGAGATCGGTTGAGGGGGATAAAGTCTCGGTCTTTTAAATTTCCTTTCTTTCCCAAACGATCCGATATCGGAGCTGTCAGTCGATCAAAGACGTTGGACTTGCTTTCTTCGTTCCGACCCCTTTGTTGACCTTTGGTTTGGCTTCGGGGTTCCGTCCTCGAGTTGAGGCCAAGTGAGAGGGTGTGCAGACGCACTGCCTCCTCACCTTGGCAAAATCTATGGACTATGTTCACACATTCATCCATATCATTTGGCATTTTCTTGGATAGTTTATCATACAGCTTCATATTCCGCAAACCTCCTACAAAGGCATTAACTTGCGGTAGCATCACTGGCATTATGCACTTTCATGGCTTCAAGGTTGAAACGCCTCATGAAGTCGATAGTAGATTCTCCTTTTTCTTGCTTGATGTTCATAAGGTGGGTGGCACTAAGATGGAACTTCTTGTTCCCAATGAAAGCGTCCCGGAATTTTTGTCCCAACTGTAGAAAGCTAGAGATCGACCCGGGACGCAGCTTGTGAAACCACTCCCGAGCTCGACCTGTGAGCAACGTATCGAAAGCTCGACACTTCATGGCGTCATTGGCGTTCCTCAACCTCATCAAAGATATGTATCGATACTGAGATGGTCCTCTCGGGTCCGTAGTACCGTCATAGGGCTCCATCTTTGGCGGCTTAAAGGATTCGGGCATCGTATATATTTCGATCTCGGGACTAAACGGCGACTCAGGCCATTCAGTGGGTTGATCTTTCCCCACAATGCGGTTGAACTCGTTTCGGATGCTATCCTCGACCTGCCGCTGAAGCTTTTCTTGCTCAGGACGCTTGCGGGCGTTAGTCACGCCGATTTCAATCGCGCGCTTTCTCACACTCCTCTTGAACCCCAACAGGCCTTTTTCCTTAGCATTATCAATCTCCTACGACTGGAGGGTCTAACGGTGTTCATCGGGGGTTGCAGATTCCTTTGCCTATAAATGCCGAGGCTACCACTTTCTTCTTCAGCGCCCTCATCCAAAGATGCCAAGTGGTCCGCCATGTCTTGCGGTAATGTGGGGAAGCCGAGGCCTGGAGGATCTGCAGAATCATGGGTCTAGATCCAGTGGGGACTTCTTGGACTGTGAGGAACCACTTGCTGGATCTACATCCGTGTGCTCTTCGATCTGCATGTTCTTGCCGCTCGTCGGTTTCTTCCTTCTTTGGCGGCACCATTGCAATCTCTTTCCCAACTCACCGGTAGAAGGCCCTTCTAGCGCCAAATGACGATGCTAAATAATGCACCACCAAGAAATGAGGCCACGTATAATCTAAGGGGTGAGTCAGAAGAGATCAAGATGACTAGATATGAACAAAAGGTAGTGTTTTTGGTGTAATATGGGTGAGTCCAAGAATGTGTCTTGGATTGCCTCACGTATCTGTGTGAAAGTCCGGGAATCAAGCCTTACGTAGTTCCCGAGCTATGTATTTATAGGCACATGTCCTTCTTCCGCCTCTAAAATTAAGCGGGCGGCCGGGTCTATTGACATAAATACCCTTAAATGGGCCTTGCCTCCTTGTCCAAGAAACCGTGGATGTGGGCCTGGGGTCACGGGCCAAGGATCGCGGTATCGACTCGAGTTGGCCCGAGGTGATCGTTCGAGTCCAAGTACTCGTGGTATCTCCCCTAGGCCACGGTCTCGAGGTATGTCTTTTCTCCGACTCGAGGCGGATAACATACTTGGACTTTTCCACATGCCAGCTGGACCAATGGAACAATTCCACGTGGAGGAGCGAATCCCTGTATCATCAATTTTCACACCTTCACACGTGAGACAAAGCAATGTCTCCAAGCTTTGCGATGCAACGAAGAAAATTACTCGCTAGAGCCTTAGGAAAGGAATAATTTGATATACTTCTTTTGAGGGTTGAATAATTTGATCTTCAACTCCAAGGACGACACTTACGGAGAAATTCAAATGCTTAGCTTCTCATGGATTAATGTTGCATGAATTGTCTTACTCTAGCGTGGAACAAATAAAAATATTATATACTCTTTAGATAGCACAAACTAAACCGATAGACGCTTTATTGGGTCTTTTAATTGGTTGTTTGATTTTCACTAACTCTTCTATTTTTCTATTATCTTGATAGATAAGCCACCTAATAAAATATTCTTGTTCTAAAAAAAATTAGTCAATCACTAATTAATTAATTTGAAAATTTTGTTTTGGGTGAATGCTATTAATTATCTAGGTGATTATTTCATTTCTCAATTCATGATTTACCCCAAAGAATTCGCATATATGAAGAAATTACAAAAGCAGATTTCAACAGATGTAGCTACAAGTTTCCACACAAACAATCATCAAAGCTCCGAATACTTTTTAATTCTTTTCTCAAGGAAATAATAAATAGGAAAAGTTGCAGGTATTTTTTTTGACGGTGGACTACCACACAGAAAGTTTACAGCAAAAAGCAATATAGTCATCTATTTTTTTTTTGTTTTTGATTATTTTTTCAAAGGGAAAACTTTTTTTATTAATCTTTATCCGCCAAACAAAGCTAAAACAAACCGTTACTAAGGTATTCCTTAGTTAGAAGGTGGGCCGAACAATTACCAGATCGTTTAACGAACAAAAATTCGAAGGAAGACAAACATGTAAGCATGTTTCGATAGTCTTCTATGATACTTGTAACATGAGACAAGTCTTGATCTTTCGAGTTAAGCTTTTGGATGATGGTAAGTGGGTCTTCTTCAAAGATGACGCTGGAGAATCCCCGAGTAAAAGATAGGAAAATAGCATGATAAACCGAAAGCGTCTCACTAAAAAAAACGGTTAAACCCTAACCGTGAGGCGCTCTACTCTCGATCCCACGTGAATGTGGAGAGAGGTTAATCAGTGAATCAGAGCCAGAGTCGAGGGCTTTCTTTGGTTCCTATTATTCTTCTTGAAGGGTGTCAATCGTAAATCAACCCCTTTACAGAATCGAACCGTGGCCTCCACCAGCAGGCCCAGCTGCGTCTCACTAGTATTCACATAAATAGGTGTACGTATGATTTCTAATTATGACTCTCCTATAGAAGCAAATTATATAACTATTAGAATACATTCTAGAGATTTTATGTATGGTACAAAAGTCACATGCTAGTCAAATGTAAAAACATAAGTTGTGTCCTTAAATAACAACCTGTAGTAGCTAGTTAGAATTAATATAAATAAATAAAAAAAATGTAAAATGTATATATATTAATCTAACTGATGTTTATTTCTTTGTTTTCCCAATCAACTAGTTTTCTATATACCTCTCCTCATAAGACCTACCTTTTTTTCTACCATTATTAAATTAGTGAAATTCCTAAAGATTTTGATAATCCTTTGTATATCAAGATTGTAAGACGTTGTTTTAATTTGAGCTGGTTGTGTTCGATTGTCCGGTAAAAAAATATCGATGTGATCCGAAATATACATATATGTATTATCATTGTTTTATCACCTTTCACAACAATTACCTTAATATCATCCAGCTTTTATGTAACTGATTTTAATTATGCTAATCTAGTAAGATTTAGTGTTTGAATTTTCGACTTTTGCTACCCAGCCAAAATGGCTAAATATATACTATGCTACCCAAACAAAAATGGCAGGTGTTTTTGCTTGAGAAAAATTTCAACTTTCATATCTAAGCGATTCTGTGACGCATCTGTATAGCCAGTTACTCTTAAAAAAAAACATGGTGACAAATCATGCCTATCTTATTTTTTAATATGGCAAGTAAAATACATTTTTTAAATGTCTATCGGTTAATTACTATATGGGTACATGCATCCACCGGGTTTCATGCAATGGGCAAGTCTCAGCTATACGTAAATCCAAGTGTAAGACTGTCTCCAACAAGACACTGGAACAGCTCTCAAAATATGTTTTTGGAGTGATATCGAGTGCTGGATACTCACAGTAAACACTGGTAACCACACTGTAACTGGTAAATCTGTTATCTATTACTTTAAATAAAAAGCGAGACTTTAGTATGAAACTTGGACCATCTTTCTACTTCAATTAATTTTCCGCCCCATTTCAATTTATTGTTTTTCACGTACAGAAATTGAATACATGAAATAAACAATTGTGCTTTTTTTTTTAAGGGTACCATTGTGCCTTTTTTATATTTCGGTTGATTCCACTTCTATATTTACTTCAAAAGTTTCAACAGGATAAAACATATATATTAAAAATTTAGAGAAAAAAAATACGTTGGACACACATATATATTTCAGAGTAGTGTGAATAATTCTTTTGAAAATACAACATACATTTCTGGCAGACTAATTAGCCTTATACAACTGATAGCGTTTGATCAGAATACAGTATCGGAGCCTGGAGGTCACGGGATCAAACCCTGGTTGGAACATTATTTTAAAAAAATATCGTACAAGTGTTGAGACAGATCGCTTCACACTGGCGGAGGGAGTGATGAGAGATTGCCCACACTCTTGAATGAAAAATTGTGCAAGCGTTGAGATAGATTGCACACACTTGAGGGGTTGGATCAAGATTGAGAGAGATTGCGTCACTCTTGAATGAAAAATGCCCACACTTGAGGGGGTGTTGGATCGATATCTCGCCACCGAAAGTGGTATTGTGAATCGAGTCTCAAGGCGACTTGATGATTTTCAAAGTACTGAAGGACTTCTACAAAAATAAAAAATTATAGGGAACCTGCCCACACTTGAGGGGGTTGTTGGATCAGTATCTCGCTTACCGAAAGTGGTATTGTGAACTGAGTCTCAAGGCGACAAGTGGGGTGTTGGATCGAGATCTCGCCATCGAAAGTGGTATTGTGAACTGAGTCTCAAGCCGACTTGATGATTTTCAAAGTACGAAGGACTTCTACAAAAATAAAAAATTATAGGGAACCTTGTGTAAATGGTGAGATATGTACAAACTGCACAATCCTCCTTAATAAGTTACACAACCAAAATCTTTGGTGCCCCATCCGCGGGGACATGACTTGGACTCTTGCAAAATATGAAAAAAAAAACATTATTTAAATAAAAATATTGTGCAAGTGTTGGGACAGTTTGCCCACATTTGAGGGGGTGTTGGAGAGATTGCCCACACTTGAGGGGGTGTTGGGAGAGATGGGGTGTTGGGAGAGATTGCCCACACTTGAGGGGGGTGTTGGTAGAGATTGCCACACTCTTCAATGCCTAAAAGAAATATAGTAGCGCATTTACTAGCACCAATTGGTCTTAGTACTTGCCACACTCTTCAATGCCTAAAAGAAATATAGTAGCGCATTTACTGGCACCAATTGGTCTTAGTACAACGGTAAGCGTTTGATCTTAACAATTGCATGCAGAGCATTTGGAACAATAAAAATATTTCCACCCCGCAAAGTAAAATGCCACATCAACAAGTTTCATTTGTGTAACATCATTCACTCATTTGTCTTCTTATTACAAGGAGAGGATATACATTCAAATTAATAATGCAAAAATGAGAAATGTTGAAACACAGACGAGAAACTTACACTTGAAGAAAGATAAGATGCAATCTAACAGAAAAATAAGGCGGAAATTGATAAAAACACATAAACAAAGAGAACACGGTGATTTAAAGTGGTTTCCGGCGTTGTGCCGGCTACTCCACAGACAGAAAATGAGATATTTTACTATGCACAGAATTACAAGGTTTTCACAAGTGTGTGAATAACACTTTGAAAGACACACTTTGCATTGATTACAACTTCGGTATTTATAGGCACAAATCCCAAACCCTAACCACCATAGATCTTTGTCGGAATTGTCATAAATACCGCAAATGTGGATCCCAACTCCAGCTGTTATCCACCAGATGAAACTCAGCTTCAAACTGACTTTCCATACTTGTAATCAACTGTCCAGATGTAGAACTCACTTGTATTCAGCAAACTCAATTTTCTACCAAAACTCAGTTTTCTCAGCTTTTCCCAAAACTCAGTTTCACTTCACAAAACTCAGTTTCAGCTTTCAAATTAATTCCACTAGTTTTAGAAATCAAGTCACAAAACTAACAAATCTCCACCTTGACTTGAACTCTCATTCAACGTCACCAGATTGCATAATTCAGATGTACTTGTACCAGATGCATTCGTCAATGCCAGGATGTACTTGTACCAGACTTCTCCACAGACTCCACTCAACTGATCTACCCTCAACTGAGTTTCCATATAACTGATTATAAGATTTGAATGTTAAGCAAGTCCAGATATAACTGAAACTTGCTTTGTTGAACTGGTTTAGTAAGCATATCAGCAGGATTTTCTTTGGTGCTGATCTTCTTCACTAGAACCCTCTTCTCATTTCTCAGAAAATGATATCTCACATCAATATGCTTGGCTTTGCTTTGTTGAATCGGTTTAGTAAGCATATCGCCAGGATTTTTTTGTGCCGATCTTCTTCACTAGAACCCTCTTCTCATTCTCGTAAAATGATATCTCACATCAATATGCTTGGTTCTCTCATGATGAACCCGATCCTTAGCTAGACAAATTGCACTCAAATCGTCACAATAAATCTCACTTGATCACGATGTAGCCCCAAATCACCGACTAGACCCTTCAACCAGATTGCTTAAGCTTGGTCGCTTTAAGAAGAGCCATATACTCGACTTTAGTAGTTGATAAAGCCACTGTTGCTTGCAAAGTTGCTTTCCACCTGACAACTGAATTCCCCAATGTGAAAACATTACCAGTCATTGATTTTCTACTGTCTACATCACCTGCATAATCTGCATCACAGTATCCTGTGACCAAACTTTGAGTATCACCTCCATAAATGAGACCAACATCATTTGTACACTTCTAAGGTACCGAATATTCTTTTCACGACTTTCCAGTGTGTTCCTTTCCAGGTTGAGCCATAAACCTGCGACAACACCGATTGCTCGAGCGGATCAGCCTAGGGCATGCCATGGCATACATCGATCGCCAATTGCATTAGCATAGGAACTTTGACATATATTCCTTCTCTCAATGATCAGAAACATAAATTGACAAATGAACATTTGATGCCATAGAGTATCTATTGGTGTTGGGAGATTTTGCATCATTAAAGCAAAAGAAAATTTATAAACCTATACTACCATGCAAAACTACCTCCTAACCGGCCGAATACCGGGTAGTTGCTAGTAAAGTTGGATAAAGCACGGTATCGATCCTCGGGGAATTGGGTCATCGAATCTAACTTATTAATTCTTCTTTATTAACCTAAACCTAAACTAAAACGGAAAAGTAAATCGGACAGAGGATTGTTAATCCAAAGCCGGAAGGATAATTGCGATCAACATAAAATAAATCTAAACTACAACAATAAATCTATCTAACGAACATGATAATGATCAAGCGATCAAACATGGAACGAACCATAATCCACCATCCCGCAACCCTCAATTTCTTCCCTAGATTATCTTATAGTGATTTAATTCAAGTTGTGGTTTCACCTATCAAACGTATGAATTCCTACTTTCAGTAGATGAATTCGCCTATCAATCTCTATCTTTCGATTTACGGAGATTAACGCATCATAAAATAAACCAAGGTGCAAGATTTTTCTAGATCTAACAACCTAGACATTCAACCTATCAACTTTTGTTTGATATAGATCAAAACGTCTATTCTTTCCTATGGTGATCTCGCGTTTACACCGACTTTCGTCCCACGGTAAACATCAATAACAACATCTTTCGATATAAATTGCATTAACAAATAAACGCATGGAAAGAAACGAACTTTAATTAAAAAGACTTACAAAACATCCATAGAAAGAAAATAAAAGCTGCGCAAGCAGTCTCCCATGGCTGCTCCATGTTTCAAAGTTTCAAAAGATCATCATGGTCGAACAAAAGGAATGAAAGAAACGAAAAATAAAACCTAATCTAACTCGATCACCCGAGCACAAGGCTCGGGTGATCGGCCCTGAAAACTGCTCGAGTGGCCGCCCTTTGCTGTCAAAAGTTGGCTGAAAATAATGTTATGTTTAGGGTTCAATTCGCTGCTGTATTTATAGAATTTTCAGGTCGGTTGCTAAAGAAAAACGCTGGACGCCCGTTTGAAGATCCGGACGCCCGTCCACTATTTTCAGCAACAGCATCCAAACTTGTAACGCTCATATCTCGGGCCTCGTAAGTCGGAATGGAGTGATTCAAAATCCTGTAGAATCCTCTCTTCAAGCCCTACAACTATTCTCTTGAGGTCCAGAGTAAAATCGGTTGTTATCATATCAAGAACTGCGTTGCAAGGTCGTCACTACTCGGAATCCTGATTTTCCGACATTTATCTTGCTTGATTTCTTTCCTTATATCTTTCAATCTTCCATAACTTTGATTGATCCTTTCCAAGCACGAATTTGGCTCTCTAAAATCCTCTCTTCCATCATCAATGAGTATCTACAACAATAGGAAAACATACCAAAGCGTAACGTATTTCCAAAATAACATAAAATCATCATTTAAGCACATAATTAGTTACGCTTTTGCAATTAACCTCTTAAAAACATCATTTACTAAATATTTTGATTATAAGCTCGATTTCTATGAAAAACCTAAGAATATGGGGAATATTGACATAAAATATATCCTTATAAAACGTATAAAATCACCCTTAACAACTCCCCACACTTAAACCTTGCTCGTCCCGAGCAAGACAAAACAAAATCAAGACTGAGACATATAAACATTTATGCAAATATAAAACATATTCAAGTAGTTTAGAGGTTCACCCAAGTGCGTGTGTGCATAGCCATAGTAAACTTCCACTAAATCCACACTTGAAATTGATTCAAACAAAACTAGCCAACATCCCATTTAAATTAGAAATATAAAAATGATTATAACATGCACCTCACAAAAACATACACATTCAAAAGATAATAGGAGCATTCAAAATATTTCCGACATACTTAGAGGATAATCCCTACAACATATCATTCGGTTTATCTATGGGATAAGAGGAAGATAACTAAGGTTTCCAACCATCTTTTCACATTGCCATTCACTAATTTTTCTTAAAGTTCAATCAATTCCACATATATAGCATATATGCCCTCATTCCCAAAGCAATAGGATGTTTCGGGATAACACCCTAATTTGGACTACTATCATCAGCATCGGGAGCTATTAACCTCATAGTGGTATAGACATTTCGTGATAATGCCCTATCGCACTCAAATCATCGGCGACTACTTACTTCGACACTTAAATACATAATTCATATTATTCATCTTAGATTGGTATACAAACCTTAAATTATATCCTCCCTATCACATTCAAACCTTGAGATATTCACAAGATGTCATACTTTAACTCTAAATACAAACTATTAAAATTTCAAAATTAGTATGGAAGCAAAGAATCATGCGATAATCATAAAAATCTCTAATCAAATGGGCATAGCTTTAAATTATAGCTCATCATTTACTATGGCACGTGAAAAATAGTGTCGGGTGAAACAACTAACTTACTAAATATGCGAGAATAATGCACCAATGATTATAAACATCGAACAAAGAAATGCAATGCTCACTCGGGACAAAACAAAATTTTAAAATTAAGCACTTTTCATAGAAATATAATAGAAATTGAGCAAACGACTCATAGATACATATAAACCATCCTCTCCCCACACTTAGATTGCAACTTATCCTCAAGTTGTGCGTAAATAATAAATTAGAGAACTTAGCCGATTGGATCTTTGGAAATTCGGAAAATCGGTAAAACCCAAAATTGTCGCATAGCTCGGTGAGATCGTGGAGCATCACGGGTAAACTGAATTCATCGTGAAAGTGCACAATAGCTATAGAAAGTATCCTGCGCAGACTTAATTAGTGCAAAAGAGTCTTCGGGAAAAAGAAAAGATTACATATATAAAGCACATGAAGAAAAGGATCATAGAGATTTTTCAACTTAAGCTCAACTAAAGATTGAATACTATACATGAAATACTACAAAGTCGTAGGCTAGGTGCAACTATATGAAAATATACTACAATGCAATCTACATGATATGCAATCCTAAATATAAAAAAAAATAAAAAAAAAATTCTGACAGGCTCAGGCTGAGCAAGTTGACCCCTGACAACTCTACAGTGACTACGGCCTATGCAGAAACTAAAATAAAAACGAGGTAGTATTACGGAAACCGACAGTTAACTACGCTCAAGAAAAATAAAAGAAAAATAGAAAAACAATGCAACTAGATGACATGCAACTAAATGATATGCATCTAAATGATATGCAAAAATAAAAGAAAGAAAACTAGCCCACTCATTTGCAACACGACATGTATATAATAAACGTCTACCAAATAATGACAGGTTACGATAAACGACAGTGCTGTTCATTACATGCAGTGTAGACGCGTTTTAAGACTCATTGAAGGTGATAGCATTATGGAAAACCAACAGTTAGCTATACTATACAGATATAACTCATATGGAAAAGGACGTAGCATTACGGAAAACCGACAGTAGCTACCTATATGAGTTACAAAAATAACAAGGAAGCACCTAAGTCTCAAAGCTCACAAGATTCATCACAGCGGTACGTAGCATACGGAAACCGACATTAGCTACTAAATAACAATAAGACCAGTTATAGCGTACGAGAACCGACAGTGACTATAACTTGCATAGATGAATCATGTATATTAGATTAATCAATTATTTAACATGGATTCGTAGATGGAAAGGTGTAAACATGCAAGTTCAGATCATCTACGTAAAAACAATTAGCCACAGAAGCTCAAATTAAAGTATCCATATCAAATAAAGCATTAAAAATCAAATTAAGAGGAATTCAGGAACCTGGACTGGCGTTCACTAATTCAAACGGGCGGTTAAAACTTATGCAGGCCGGACGGGCGTTTAGATATATGGACGTCCGTCTGGTTCTTGAAAACAGAACAAAGCTGATACGTTTTAGAACGGACGAGCGTCCAACAAACCAGGCGCTCGTTTACTCAAGATAGTTAGGATCGGACGGGCGTTCACTTACTCGAACGCCGTCAACAATGAATTTGCATAGAAAACGCAGAAACACAAAGAAACCCTAATTTCTTAAAAGATCATACATCAAATATCACAGAGCAAACCACATCAAATTAAAGCACGAGAGGTTAGACTAGATACAAACAAACATATAGTTCACGTTTCACAAATCGAGTAAAAAAACTTTTTGCACATTCTTAACCCAACGGTTATCGAAACACGGCAAAAATAAAAACTCTCGATTTATTTCACGCTACTTTTATTGAAATAAAATAAAAACAAATAAAACGTAACAAAATAGAAAAATTAACGAAAGAAGATTCAACAAAACACCGATTCCCCGGCAACGGCGCCACTTTTGTTGGGGAGATTTTGCATCATTAAAACAAAAGAAAATTTATAAACCTATACTACCATGCAAAACTACCTCCTAACCAGCCGAATACCGGGTAGTTGCTAGTAAAGTTGGATAAGTACGGGTATCGATCCTCAGGGAATTGGGCTGTCGAATCTAACTTATTAATTCTTCTTTATTAACCTAAACCTAAACTAAAACGGAAAAGTAAAGCCGACAGAGGATTGTTAATCCAAAGCCGGAAGGATAATTGCGATCAACATAAAATAAATCTAAACTACAACAATAAATCTATCTAACGAACATGATAATGACTGAAGCGATCAAACATGGAACGAACCATAATCCACCATCCCGCAACGCCCGTCCACTATTTTCAGCAACAGCATCCAAACTTGTAACGCTCATATCTCGGGCCTCGTAAGTCGGAATGGAGTGATTCAAAATCCTGTAGAATCCTCTCTTCAAGCCCTACAACTCTTCTCTTGAGGTCCAGAGTAAAATCGGTTGTTATCATATCAAGAACTGCGTTGCAAGGTCGTCACTACTCGGAATCCTGATTTTCCGACATTTATCTTGCTTGATTTCTTTCCTTATATCTTTCAATCTTCCATAACTTTGATTGATCCTTTCCAAGCACGAATTTGGCTCTCTAAAATCCTCTCTTCCATCATCAATGAGTATCTACAACAATAGGAAAACATACCAAAGCGTAACGTATTTCCAAAATAACATAAAATCATCATTTAAGCACGCGTAATTCGTTACGCTTTGCAATTAACCTCTTAAAAACATCATTTACTAAATATTTTGATTATAAGCTCGATTTCTATGAAAAACCTAAGAATATGGGGAATATTGACATAAAATATATCCTTATAAAACGTATAAAATCACCCTTAACAATTGGCTTTGCAGCAGACATACCATACTTGGCCTAAATCTTCTGTATATAGCCCTGCTGAGATAAAAACAATTTATTCTGACTTCTATCTCTCCAAATCTCCATCCTCAAGATTTTCTTGGCTCCACCCAAATCTTTCATTTCAAATTCAGCACTAAGAAGGTCTTTCAGATTCTGAATAGCAGACTTCTTTCTTGCAGCTATCAGCATATCATCCACATACAGAACAAGATAGATGTATGATCCATCTTCTAGCTGACTATTGTAGACACAACAATCATAAGGACTTCTGCTATAACCCAGTTGAATCATGTAACTGTCGAACCTTTTATACCACCTGCTCAGAGAGCTGCTTCAACCTATACAAGGACTTTTTCAGTTTACAAACAAATCCTTCTTTACCCGGAACTTGAAATCCCTCTGGCTGAGTCATGTATATCTCTTTGTCTACATCACCATGTAGAAAAGTTGTCTTCCCATCTAACTGCTCAAGTTTAAGATTTTACTGTGCCACCATTGCAAGTAACACTCTTTTTGAAGTATGTCTGACTACTGGTGAGAATATCTCATCAAAGTCCATCTCTTCTTTCCGACTAAACCTCTAAGCAACCAAACGTGCCTTATACTTGACTCCTTCTA
This sequence comes from Gentiana macrophylla, assembly GCA_026214975.1. NCBI lineage: Eukaryota > Viridiplantae > Streptophyta > Magnoliopsida > Gentianales > Gentianaceae > Gentiana > Gentiana macrophylla. The sequence continues at coordinate 121,505,876 of CM047809.1, read as the reverse complement.
CCTCAGTCATTCCTTCCTTTTTCTTGAAGATCCATTTGCATGTAACAACTCTCCTATCAGCTGGATGTTTAACTAGATCTCAAGTCTGATTCTTCATTAATGACTCCATCTCATCTCCCATGACAGCAAGCTATTGAGATGACTCAGAACATGTCACTGCTTCCCTGTAAGTAGAAGGTTCAAAACCATCCACCTCTTCTGCAACTTGAAGTGCATATCCAACCAAATCTTCAAACACATACCTTCTGGGAGGTATCCCAACATTGGATCTTCTAGCTCACGACAAACTATACTTTGCGCACCAATATCGTTTGACTTTCGGTGACCTGGCCGGTGGATCGCTTGATTCGATTCCGTTCACTAACCAGATCGGATGAAAATGACTTTGTTTAGTGAGTGTTGCATCTCGGTGACTCCACCGTAAGCTCCACTTCATCGCCGCTTTTCTCGCCAAAGATGGTTTCGCCAGAATCCTACCCATGATGATGAACCCGAGCATAGAATTTTCATCAAAAAACTTTATCTCTCACGAGAATGACTCATTTTTCAGCGATGACCGATTCTATAACCCTTAACTCCATCACCATACCCCACAAGCACTCCTTTCTTTGCCCTTGGTTCCAGTTTCCCTTCACTAACATGTTAGTAAACTATGCTTCTAAATACCCTTAGAATCGAGTAATCAAAGAGCTTTCTGACCATATTTCAACTTGGTGTCTTGAAACTGATCCTGTGTGAGGACTTCGTTGATTAAGTAACAAAATTTGTGTTTACGACTTCTGCCCAAAATCTTCTGGACAAACCAGCATGAGAGAGCATGCATCTTACTCTATCCAGAAGAGTTTGATTCATTCTTTCAGCTACACCATTTTACTGAGGAGTATTCCTGACTGTATGATGTCTGGCAATACCTCATTTCTACACAACTCATCAAACTTATTCAGAATTCCAGCATCATTATCTCAGACGAAGCCTCTTGATCTTCTTCCCCAACTGATTTTCAACCAAAGACTTCCATTGTATGAAGTTCTTGAATGCCTCACTTTTGTGTTTCATCATCACCACCCACGTCTTTCATGAATAGTCATCTATGAATGACACAAAATATTTGTGACCACCCAATGACTCCACCTTTGATGGCCCCCAACAATCAGAATGAATGTAATCAAGTGATTATTTTGTGTTGTGTATTCCTTTTGAGAACTTACCCCTATGAAGCTTCCCAAGCACACAATGCTCACAAAAAGTCCAGATTCTTGACCTTACATCCCCAAAGAAGATCTTTTTGAGAAAGAATCTGCATCCCCTTTTCACCCATGTGACCCGGTCTCATAAGACACAGTTTTGTCAGCTGTGACTGATGAACTTCAGCAGATGCTACAGCAGCAGACCCAGACACAACTGATCCTTGCAAAATATACAAGGTTCCCCTTTTGACTCCCCTGAGAACTAAAACTGAGTTTTTGTAGGCACTCAGTTTTCCACCTTCACCCTCCTTGCTGTCTAAAAGACTGAGAGATACCAAATTCTTGGTCATCTGTGGATCATGTCTAACTTCACTCAAGATACAAAATTTACCATCCTCTGTCCTCAACTGAACTGAGCCAATCCCAACTATCTTGCATACCTTGCTGTTTGCCATAGCTATATGACCACCATCTATCTGTTGAGAACTTGAGAACCACTCTCTGTGTGGACAAATATGATAAGATGCTCCAGAGTCCAGAATCCACACATCATCATGATGTGCTGATTCTCTAGCTACTAGAACCATGTCCTCCTCTGAAACAAAATCACCGCTACAACAAATTGCTCCATAATCGTTTCATCATTGTTTTTTTTTTCTTTGGACAGTTGGACTTCCAATGTCCTTGATCCTTACAGTAATTGCAAACATCTATGGATTTAGGACCTTTGGACCCTGCTTCTTGGATTTCTTCTTCTTCCTGCATCGCCGCCCATGCCTTTTTTCACCATCAGCTGCCGACTACCTACCCAACAACTCGATTGCTCGCCCCACCGCTTTATGTCTCGACTCACCTGGCATGTAAAGTCGACTTTACATCTTCCAATTCAATCAGATCCTTTCCAACTATGAAAGATCGCACAAAGTTCTCATATGAAGTCGGGCAAAGTGATACCAACAAAATCGAGTCGCATCTTCATCCTCAATCTTCACATCAATATTCCCGAGATCAAGTAATATTGTGTTCAACTAATCAAGATAATCTCTCAGCTGAGCCCCCTCATGCATCCTTAGGCTAAACAACCTCTGCTTTAGCTGCAACTTTTTGGTCAATAACTTAGTCATATACAGTGTTTCAAGCTTTGACCATAACTTAGTAGCGATGTCTTCCTCAGCAACTTCCGTGATAACATCATCAGATAAGCACAACATGATGGTAGAATGTTCTTTCTCCTCCAGACTGACGTAATCTGCTGCACTGGCATCTCTTTTACCGGATAAAGGAGTCCACAACCCTTTGTTTTAACAAGGCCCGCATCTTGATTTGCCCACATCAAATCGTTCCTCCATGTAAATTTATCAATCTTTACGTTAATCACGGCATCCTTCTTGATAAACAACATACCTTTGATCATAAAATCCTAGCACCGTCACCGGTCTTCGTGAAGATCAACTCCGCTCAATCCTCGCAAATCTCTCGAATCTTGAACCTGACGCCTCGATACCGGCTTGTTGAAACACGAGATAAGAAACTTGCACTTGAAGAAAGATAAAACAGATGCAATCCAACGAAAAATAAGGCGGAAATTGATAAAACACGTAAACAAAGAGAACACGGTGATTTAACGTGGTTTCAAGGCGTTGTGCCGACTACTCCACGGACGTAAAAGAAGATATTTTATTATGCACAGAATTACAAGGTTTTCACAAGTGTGTGAATAACACTTTGAAAGACACACTTTGCATTGATTACAACTTTGGTATTTATAGGCACAAATTCCAAACCCTAACCGCCAAACATCTTTGTCGGAATTGTCATAAATACCCTAGATGTGGACCCCAACTCTAGTTGTTATCAACCAGACGAAACTCAGCTTCAAACTGACTTTCCAAACTTGTAATCAACTGCACAGATGTAGAACTCACTTGTATTCAGCAAACTCAGTTTTCTACCAAAACTCAGTTTTCTCAGCTTTTCCCAAAACTCAGTTTCAGCTTTCAGATTAGTTCCACCGGTTTTAGAGATCAAGTCACAAAACTAACAAGAACCCTATATCCCTTGCGTTCACCCTAAGACTTTTATCTATCTATGCATACGTTTAACCCTACGACTTTTATCATGTAAGCTTCTGGTTGATACAAGTTTAACCCTACGACTTTTATCTATCTATCCATACATATATTATTTTTCATTTAAACTTCTGGTTGATACAAGTTTAAGAAACTAAAAAAAGCATTGAACATGTTTGTCATTGAATAACATCGACATAAGTTAACGAAGGAGGTGAACTCGAACAATATATTAACGAATGCAACGCAAACATGAGATGTAGTTTGTTTATTGAAGAAACAATTAAGTTCGATCTCGTTCGCTTATTAAATAATAAGAGTCGACTTTGCTATCATTTTGTGCATTTTAACCCCTATTTATGGCCTATTCTATGCGATTTTGGGGTAGTTAAGTGGTTTTATAGCACATTTCAAAGACAAAGTTGAATCACGAGACGATATGACGCTTTTGCGTCCGAAATCTCCACATTTTGGGTGTATCGTGTGCGTTTTATTGGCATGTGTCACGCTTGGTTTTCTTGTTTTTGTTTGTGATGGGTACAACGTGATAGAGGGCGTGACAAGGATCACAACGGTATGAAAATCGTCCAAAACTGAGTTCGTATGAAGAAATGACGCGAGATTCAAGTTCAGGCGTTCGAAAAAAAAGAAAAAAAGAAAGGGAAGTCCAAAAACAGCAAGCATCACACCTAGGGTGCGAAGAAGACTGTTTTTCACTCTAAAAAATGCCCGAAGTTAAAGAATTGAAACGGATCAAGCATCATTTATGTTATCATGCTTCTGTCACTTAATCTGCATTTTGAGTCCTCTTACAGGCATTTTCTGGAAAATATGTCTTCATGCAAGTTGTAGGGATTTGATTAAGCTTTTCAAAGGCAACTTGAATCATGCAAACCGAGCTCTACACGTAAAGATTTCGCCGAATTACTCGAGGTGTGCAGATGCATGGTTGGCATGCGCCGTTGAAGTCGGGCCGCGCGGGATGAGGTCAAGAATGTGAATTTCTGAGTTTTCCACTATTTTGGGTCGAATTTGGCTTATATAAAAGCCAAATTAGGTCAAATTTTCACCACAACTTCATAGAATTATTTCCTTTTCAGTTCTTAGATTATTTTCTTCCAAAAAACTATAAATTTATGTTAAATTTCTTGCATCAAATTGCTACCATAACTAGTTTTTTTTTCGCGATTTCTTCACATTGGATTGACAAACCAATTGGGGATTCGTTGTGATCGACTTCCTCTATGTTCGCTACATGCATCTCCATACTTGTGCTTACCTACACTTAAGGTTTCGGCCTTTCGTCGTAGTGGATTCTTGGTTTTCTTTTGTTGTGATTGCACAGGTACCTTGAGAGATACATTTGGGGTTTCACTTTGCATGGTTGTGCCCTGTTGCCGGTTCAGCTAAGTCTTTCTTTACTTTATCACTCACACACCGAGGACGGTGTTCTGTTTTATTTGGGGGTGGTAGACTTAGCTTCACTTGACTATGTGCTTTAATTTTTATCCATCGAATAAGTTATATGCTTGGTGTTTGGTCAATATTGAATAAAAATTGAGCTATTTTTAAAAAAAATTATGACTTTGATGTTGTGTATCCTATGCGAGTCATTGTATTCTTTGGTTAATTATTAGTCACGAGTTGAATGCATGCGAGTCAAACCTTTATCTTGTTGTAGAAATGGAATTTTTATGCACGTAATAACTTAGCTTTCATGAGTTGTGGTTGGTTAGTGAATGCTTATAGATGACACATACATTAACTGCATTACCTATAACTTATAACATTAACTTTGAGGCGAAATAGAAAGGTCAATCTTGGTAGATTAAGGGATGATGGTCCTGGTATTTCTTTGACCCGACCAGAGCCAAATAGCCAACCCTGTACATAATTTCTACAGAAACCCCTCTAAGCTTTTATAGGGTGGTTAGACCTCCACCCAAACTTTAGCCATTCGTATTCGTTGATTATCCCATATATAATTACCAACCCTTAGCCTTTATTTGCGGTCTACGTTTCTTTGGCACCCTACGAGTGAGTTTTAATCTTATTTTGAGCACACTTGTCTATCAATAGCTTAATCTGCACGCATACATGCCTATGTGTATGAGAATCATATATATATATATATATATATATAAAAGTCTTTACATTTTCTTTCCAACGATGTGTTGGATTATCCCACATCAGTTTGCCAAACATATATAAGTTTTTAGGAGAGACAAATATATGCTTCGACTACGTCTTTTAGATAAATTGGCCGCCAAGATACGAGATTGGCGTTTTAACTTTTCAATGATTTATAAATAAAATGTCTCGTTTATTAAAAAAACAGCACAAACATAAAATTTAAATTGTTTATCTCTAGCATGTCCCTGTCCAATGCTAATTACATGGTTAAAAATTATAGAATTGACCACGGGGATTATTTTACACGAAAGATGAGACCGCAAAAAAACATCGAGTCTTAGGAATGTTATTGGTTAAGAACATTTTATTTTCTTAAACAATTTGTCTTAGTAATTTTAAATTTTAGTATTATGCATGTCTTAGTAAATATTAAATTCTAGTATTATATGGAATCAACTAGCTAGCATGATTTTGTGTATAATCAACTATGAAGATCGGCTATTTGGATGTTAGAGCAGTCACTATATATAGCCGTGATGGCAGGCTTTATTATGTATTGGGTTTTGGCACTTTCTATCTCCGATGAAGGAGTCTTAGAAAGTGGATTTTGTGTGGTGCTGTGTGTATTCTAAGAAGCTGGTGTTTTTTATTTTGCTTATGGCAATTTTCGGTTTTGGATATTTGGTGATCCTTGCAACCTGCAACCTGCAACTTCTTCTTTGGATGTGCTGCTGCTAATTCATCTTTGATGTAAGCAGACCATTGCATTTGGACATAGAAGCTTTGTTTTTCTTTTAGGGGCTGGATCGGATGAGGTTTTTGACATGGACTACGGTGTGGCTTTAGTGTCTATGTTACATAGGCTTGTAGTCTTTTTTTTTTCTTTGGTTTCATTGGAGTTGCAGCTCCAATTCTCTCTTTTTATTTGGAGTTAGACCTTCTTTTTGGCTTATTTTTTTCCAATCTATGGAGGCTCACGTTATTTCCCTAACATCCGGTTTTCCCCACCCAGGTTTTCCGCACTAGAGTTTTAAGAGGGTGAGAGAAATACATTGAGGACACTAGAGGGAGGCCGGGAGGGCCCAAAACCTTGTAATTCTCTCTTTATTAATAAAATTAAAAGGTTTCAAAAAAAAATAATATATATATATATATATATATATATATATATATATATATATATATATATATGGGGAAACTCAAAAAATATCCTGTTTGAGTAAATATAATTTTTTTCTACACCTTTTTTTTCAAAATTTTATTCCTACCTTCCGCCTTAAGCATCTACGGCTGATCATTGAAAAGTTGGAATGTACCGCTTTCATCTTGGGACGGCATCATTGAAAGTTGAATGCACCGCTTTCATCTTGAAAAATGAAAAATATCACAGGTTGGCGGAATCTTCCATTGATCGATGGTAAGGAAGGCGGTACCGTCGAAAATTATAAGCGGTACCGTCGATGATTTCAATGGTAAGGAAGGCGGATAGATGATGCATCAGTCAATTCTAGGCGATGGGTATGAAAAAAGTTTGAAAAACAAGGGATGTATAGGAAAAAAATGTTTTATGCAAATAGGTTATTTTTTGAGTTTCCCCTATATATATATATATCTATATATATATAATGTCGTGTAAATTTAAACTAGCATTTAACCACGCACACACAAAACAAAACAAAAAAAAAGAAGATAAGTATAATAGTTAAGATTAATCAAATGTTAATTCGTTTTTAATCTGTTTTTATCATGTTATGAGTTTGAATTAATGGATAGATTTCAACTTGTAATTGTATAGGTCTATATATCGAACCAAATTAATCACCATTTTCTTGAAATTAGAAACGACCAAACCGATTTTCATATGGTAAAGAATTGGCCGGTGAATCAAATCAACGACGAGATCGATCCCAAATGGCAGAATATCGGTTTCTTGTAATTGGGACGATTACTTGCTTATTAATGTTTGCTTTTTCTTTTGCTGTAGGCGTCATGTTTCCTACTAATGTCCTCGTCGAAATAATGTTGGCATTTTGCTGCGCTCCTCTAGTATGGCTGACGGGGTTTTGTTTTGTACTAAAGATGGGCGATGGCTTCAACTGTGACAGATTCATGGGGTTTTTATGTGTGATATGCAGTCTTGTGTTTTGCTATGTATCAGTTGAGTATTACAAGTTTTTTAAAGATGATGATCATCGTCTTCGAGAAGAACCGACTCCAGAGCTTTCGGTGTCTCGTCAGGGTTCTGCGTTCATCTTTGTGGTTTCCGGTGTCTGTGTTGTGTTTTGCGGCGTCATTGCCTTAGGGCTTTTTTTGGAAAATTATCATCGGATTAGGGAACGAGGACGAATCAAGAGTGTAGAAGATGGGACGACGGAACTTGCCACTATTGTTATAGCAAATCAAAATGCCTGAGAACTGAGTCTAGCATTTAGCTTATAGCAAAAGAGGACGTTTCAACAATATAGAAAGAGTTTTGATTTTTTTTTTCCTCTTGTTTTTGAAAAGGAACTCTCTCTCACACACTCACACACACACACACACACATATATATATATATATAATCCCCCTGATACTACTGCAATGATAAAGAAATGTGTTGTAGTAGAAATGATAATGGCATGATTTTGAGTGTGGATGTTCAATCTGTAAATTGACGACTTCTTTTAGTTTTTGTAAATTGACGACTTCTTTTAGCTTGGTAAAAAGCGCACTCTCGACTGAAATCTGCAGGCCCTCGATTAACATCTCCACTCATTCTGTGGGATCGGACGAGTGGGGACCTCAAGTTTAGGGTTTAACCTTATTTATATATATATATATATATATATTATAAAAAGACTTATCTATTAAGGTTTTGATTGATTATAAATATAAGTCTTGGTTTGTTTTAGGAAAGTGTTACTAGAGTTATAAAAATAAGGGTATTTTTGTCCTTTACAAATAAATCTTTGTTTTTATTATTTTTATTATTTTTTTTGACTGCATAATAAGGAGTACTACATAAACAAAAATAAACTCTGTAAAAAGAAGACTGTTTAAGTGACTATAATTTCCTTCTCACAAAAATGAAAAGATTATTTGGCAATTTAATTAGATTTCAAAATTAGCATTCACTACTTTTTTTACATCAAATATATCTTTAATCTGTTACCTTTATGATGTTGAAATATTTAATTACTAATACGGCATTTATTATGGATGTATTAGTCCTATTATAATTTATAATAAAATTAAAAACAAAGAAAGATGAAAACTTGGGACATCTCTACCTATTTTGAGTAATGTAGTTGGAGTGTGTTGGATAGATTACCTACACTCTTTATTGCCTAAAGAAATATAGTTGTGCCTTTACTACCACTAATTGATTTTAGCAGAATAGTAACCACTTGATCTTTAACATGGTATCAAAGCCAAAGGTCGTAAGATCGAACCATTGTTGGAACATTATATAAAAATTAAAATAAAAATTAAGTGTTGGGACAGATTGCCCACACTTGAGGGGGGTGTTGGGACAGATTGCCCACACTCTTGAATGAAAAAATTGTGCAAGTGTTGGCTAGATTGCCAACACTTGAGCGGGGGTGTTGGGATAGATTGCCCACACTCTTGATTGCCTAAAGAAATTTAATTGCGCCTTTACTACCATCAATTGGTTTTAGTATAACGGTAAGCGCTAGATCTTAACAAACACCATTATTGTAAAACAATGTATCGTAAAGTATATTAATATTCATTATAAATATAATATCTAATGTGTCATAAATAGTTGTTATTAGACTTTATATTATTTTTCTGATATTTTATAAGACATAGAGAAAAAATACCATTATTATTCCTTACATGTTATTCTATTACCTTCATCCTAAAATATAAATTCGTTTAACTTTTTGAACGTGTCCCATAATATAAATCCGTTTAGAATACCAATAGAATATTTATTATAATTTTTTCCTTTTACATGTAATTTATTATACATTCATATACTTTACAACTATTACATTGTATTCTAGAATTTTACAATTAAAATTAATTACAGTTAATCATTTTTTTAATTTATATAAAAATATTTAAATAAATTTATATTTTAGGACGAAAACAGTATTATCTTAAACATTATAGCTTATATTCAATAATATCTCTCGCTTAGCCAAAAGCTAGAAACTAAATGAACAGAAAGTCTCAAGAAATCCGTAATTAATGTACCCACACGGCCATACCAAAAACAAAAAGTTGACTCTAAAAAATCACAAATTTTATGTTAGACTAGATGCAAATCATAGTTGTCATATCAAAATCAATTGGAATTTAACTTTTTAAAATGGATTGTAAAAACTTTACATTAATGTAGTTCTTTGTAAGTGGTTATTTGGTGGTACAATACTTACATCTGGACCACCAAAACTAATGAGAGAAAAAAAACAAAAAAGTTATCCATCGATTCCATCCACACAAGGGTAATTTGGGACAATAATGCTCGGGAAGTTTTTAGGTGATGTCTTCACACGGTGTGGAGATACCTGTGGCAACATATGGACTAACACAAGTATTTTGGAAATTATATTTTCTGTGTATTATGAAAAGAGTATTACATCACAATATATAGTGCACTAGTCTAGGTCTAGGGATATAAGCGTAACTATACATACAGAATTACAATAAATATAAAATAATATAACTCTAGTATATACAAATACATCTAATACCACCCTCAAGGTGGGGCGAGGAGGAGTCCCAACTTGTTATACTGATGAGTGAAGTCCAGCGAGGAGAGACTTGGTGAGACAATCGGCAAGTTGATCCGAGCACTAACACGGGCAACACGCAAAGAACCACGTTGAACCGATCGCGAATGAAGTGATAGTCAATGGCAACGTGCTTCATCCTGGAATGAAAGACAGGATTATGACAGAGCTGCGTGGTGCCCAGGTTGTCACTGATAGATAACCGGGGCCTAAGGTAGAGGCAAGGCCAAGATCACGGAGGAGGAAAGTAAGCCACGAAGTTCGCAGTGGAAGCCACAAACCGATATTCGCGCCGAGAGTAGAACGAGCAATAGTGGATCGCTTGGAGCTCCAAGAGATGGCATTTCGCCGGATACACAACATAGGCACCGTAGAAGCAAAATCATCCTTACTGACCACCCCAATCTGCATCGAGAAAGCATGAAGAACCGGAAGGAGTCACGGTAGAAGTGAAGGCCTAGATCAACTGTCCCAAACTAAATAACGAAGCATCGCGCTTGGCATGAGTCCAGTGAATATCGTAGGGGCATGCATAAGCCGGGAGAGTTTGTTGACGGCAAAGGCAAGATCTCGGACGAGTGAATAATAGAGATCATCGAAATCGCCAATTACCATCCTCAGTATTCGGTAGTGTCATCAAGCGGTGTGCCAAAGATGGCCTGAAGGCCAGAGAGATCAGCCAGTAACGGAGTAGGGACAGGATTGGCCTGATCCATGTGGAGACGAGCAAGAAGCTCAGTGGCATACCGCTTTTGAGATAGAATACACCCGTGATCATTGTGTATAATCTCAACACCCAAAAAATACGACAAAAGGCCAAGATCCTTTAGAGCAAACCGACGTCCTGAAGAGAAATAAACGTCTCAAGAGCCTTGGTATCATTTCTGTGAGAATGATGTCATCCACATAGACGAGTAAGTAAAAGAGTGGTAGTACCAAAGAAGGTGTAGATGAAAAAGGATGAATCTGCGTCAAGATTACAGTAAATTTACTCGTGATAAGAAAACTTTTCAACTCCTCATACCATGCCCGAGGCGCTTGTTTGAGCCATAAATGGCCTTACGTAATTTACAAACATGATGAGGAAGAGCCGTGCTAAGAAACCCGTAAGGTTGAGATAGTAAACATCCTCGTAAAGATGACCCGCAGAAGGCGTTGTTGATGTCGAGTGCCGCAAAGGCCACCCTCGCGAAAGAGCCAGGGTGAGAACAACACGGACAGTGGTGGGCTTGACCACGGGGCTAAAAGTCTCATAATAATCAATGCCAGGGCGCAGAGTGAAGCCCTGTGCTACTAGCGGGCCTTGTAACGATCAATGGTGCCATCGGATGGCGTTGAGGCTAAATATCCACTTAGAACTGATGACATTCTGGTTAGGTGGACAAGGAACAAGTGACCAAGTCTCATTACGAAGTAGGGCATCATATTCCTCTTGCATGGCTGCGCGCCATTTAGGATGTTTGAGAGCTTGGGTGATATTGGCGGGTTCAGTGTCAGGAGAGGGAGATAGGTGAGTGTGGAGATTGATCTTCTGGATAGGTTTGAAAATATGATTTCGGGCACGGGTTTGCATGGGGTGCGTAGGTAGAGTGGGTGGAGGGGGTGGAGAGGGTGACGGTGATGATGGTGAAGGTGGTGGGGAAGGTGGGGAAGGTTGTGGTGATGTTGGTGGAGGTTCGGGTATAGACACTGGAGGAGGTGTAGGAACCCAGTTAGAGAGGAAGTCTGCCGGAGTGGCGGAGACCGATGGTGATGAGGATGTGAAAGGAAAAATCGACTCTACGAATTTGACATGGCGGGAAACATAGAGACGAGATTCCTCGAGATTGTAGCAATAGTAGGCGTGCTGATCTTGAGCATAGCCTAGGAAGACACATGGTTTGGACCGGGGTTGTAGTTTGTGAGTGGCGTAGGGGCGTAACCAGGGGTAACACAGGCATCCAAAAACACGAAGTTTATGATAATTGGGAGCTGTATGAAAAATAGAGTCGTAGGGAGAACGCATGTGCAGAGTGGGAGTAGGCATGCGGTTTATGAGGTAAACAGCTGTGGAAAACGCAAAAGGACAGTAGGTGATAGGAATTGAGGCATGTGTAAGTAAAGCAAGACCAGTTTCTACGATATGCAGATTACGACGTTCGGAAATACCATTATGTTCAGGGGTGTGTGGTGGGGTTTTAAAAAAAGAGATACCATGAGTTGCAAGATAGTCGCGAAGGGAAATAAACTCGCCGCCATTATCAGAATATAAGACTTTTATGGATTGGTCAAAGTATTTTTCGACAATAGCGCGGAAACGGATAAAGGTGGAATGAACGTCGGATTTTCTGATTAAGGGGTAAAGCCAAATATACCACGTAAAGTGATCCACAAATATAATAAAGTATTTAAATCCATCAACAGATTGAATAGGTGATGTCCAAACATCACTAAAAATAATCTCAAGGGGACGGGAAGAGTTTAAAGTAGAAGCACCAAAAGATTGTTTGTGACTTTTATTTTCTAAACACGCAGTGCAATGCGTGAAAGACAAACTAGAAGACTGTAAATCATAATTTTTAATAATAGAAGACAAAATAGGATGAAATTTGGATGGCCCAAGCGATGATGCCAATCTTGGGGCGAGTCTTTATTTGATTTAAAAAGCAACGATGGGAGGACTAGGCCACTGCACAATCCATTCTTAACTGGAACTCGGAGGATAGGTGTGTTCGCCAGGATATCCTTCACAACAAATTCAGACGGTAAGAACTCAATCGATAAATTATGGGATTTGCACAATTGTGAGATGGAAATTAAATTGCGGGACATTTGGGGACACAGAGGACATTGCTTAAGGACATGGATTGGCGGGGGTAATGGGGAGAAAAGAGTTGCCGATGAAGAGTAATTGGTAAAGCCTTACCATCGCCAACCGTAATGTCATCTCGTGCGATGTAACGGAGCATGGAGAGACAAATTTTGCGGTGTCCGAAGTCACATGGTGCGAGGCACCACTATCCATAAGCCACCGGGATTGGTGGAGTCGAATCGAAGCCGAATCGGGTCATGGAGCAAATGCTATATGAGCCTGAGGCCGAGAGGGTCGTCGATTCGAGAGCTAAAAATGTGGTCGACTGTTCATGAAATTGCAGGCAAAATTGAGCAACATGACCTTGCGTAGAGCATAATTGACACTTACCCAAAAACGGATTGGGGCGTTGATCATGGAATTGCGCCGATCGTTGAGTGTGTCCTCTACATGGTCGCTGAAGGTGGAAGCAGTCTTGGTGAATGTGACTGGAATTTGGCCGCCAATTCTGATTGGAATTTGGCTGGGAGTTGTAGTTTCTAAATTGACCCGGTGGCCGATAGGCGGCGTTGGCAATCGCCGGCGAGAGAAATGGAGCGACGCGGCAGCTGAAGCTGGCTGAAAATGGAGGAGTTTTTCGTGCAGTTCTTCGAAGGAGATGGAGGTTTCCCGGACTTGAATGGCACGAGTAAGATCAGCAAATTCAGGTCCTGTATTACTCAACACAATATCGTTGAAATCTTCATGATCCATCGGAGAACCCAGTAAAGATAGTTGATCAGCCCGCTGCTTCTGAGCATACAGATAATCATGAACAGATTGGGTGCCTCGGTGGTAGTTTCTCATGGATTCTTTGATTGTTTTGATACGGGCACGAGATGGAGTGGCATGAACGTCAGCCAGTGTTTTCCAGCAATCAACGGCAGTTTTCCTCCCGTAGAGAAGGCTGGCGACCGGAGGTGTAAGGGAGGAGATGATTAAATTGCGAATCAAATGATCCTGACGAGTCCAGAGGATGAATTCAGGATTGGGCTTTTGTTGAGCTCCATCAGCGATGGTTGCCGGCGGGGCTGGTTTGGAGCCATCGACATGATGGAGGAGATCGTAGCCGATGAGGAGGGATTCGAGTTGCATATGCCATATATAGTAGTTTGTGGCATCCAATTTAATGGTGGCTTGAAGAGCATTGTTGAAGGTGATGGGAGTTTTGTCAGCCATGTTTTCCGGCGAGAAAGGTCCGGCGAGTTGCTTGAACGAAGGGGAAGAAGAGGATGGCGGCTGAGTTTTAATTTTAGGTTAATTGGATCAAAAGATGCTCCGATACCATAACACAAGTATTTTGGAAATTATATTTTCTGTGTATTATGAAAAGAGTATTACATCACAATATATAGTGCACTAGTCTCAGTTCAGGGATATAAGCGTAACTATACATACAAGTAATTACAAAATAATATAACTCTAGTATATACAAATACATCTAATATGGACTACACTGTTCAAATCCAAATTTAAAACAAACGGTTCATGTCTCGCCACATTGTGTCTTCACGCGTGTGAGACACCACCTAAAAATTTTCCATAATGCTCAGGCAAAAATGCGCGTATGGACAAAAGCAATACGGATTGCTCAGCGAGTACTACTACTACTTTTTCTGTTTTTTTTTAAAGGTAGTAGTACCTACTACTACTTTTAGGGATTTTGGAAAATCAGCTTTGTCTCCATCTTCACTGAATTAAAGCCAAGAAATGGAAAGACATTCGGTTTTAGGTTTTACGACAATAATATTGAAGTAAAAAGATTTTTCACTCCAATAATAATGGAGTAAAAACAGTGATTTTATGACGTTATTATTGGAGTAAAAAAACTTTTTACTCCATTATTATTGTCGTAAAAAATTTAACTCCACTATTATTGTCGTAAAATCTTTTTGACTCCACTATTATTGTCGTAAAAGATTTTTACTACAATAATAATATCGTAAAATCACTGTTTTTACTCCATTATTATTGGAGTAAAAAATCTTTTTACTCCAATATTATTATCGTAAAACCTAAAACCGAATGTGGTCACTTTTACAACTTTAATTCCAAGAGGGAGTGGGGGACAAAGCCTGATTTTCCAAAATCCCCCTTTTTAGTCTTCGTTTTTTTTTTAATGTGCAAAACATGACAAAAAAAAGCTGATACACTGAAAAGAAAAGAAACAGATTGCCACCTAGAGGTGGCTAAACCGGAACCGAACCGGCGGTTGAGCCGAATCGGGCGGTTTTGAACCGGTGATTCGTCAACCGGCGGTTTGAAAACCGTCGGTTTTTTTAATCGCCGGTTTGCGGTTTACCGCCCGGTTTGTGTTATTGGTAACCGGAACGGAACCGAACCGCCCGGTTCAAACGGATGACCGGAACCTGGTAAAACCGGCCGGAACGGACGGAACGGAACCGCCCGGTTTAACCGCCCAAAGTTTTTTTTTTTTTTTTTTTTTTCTGTTTCTGGATGCATGTAAAAACAAAAAAAAAAAATAAAAAAACAATTTAAACAAATAAACCATAAAAACTATAAATAAAAAAAAACCTAAAAAATTATAAACCTAAAAAAATACTATAAAATTATATACTAACCTAAAAAAAAACATATACAAACCTAAAAAATTACATGAAACTATTTAATACAAACACATAAGAGTACTATAAAATACTACAATAACAAACTATAAAAAAACTATAACAAACTATAAAAAAAACTATAAGAAACTATAAAACAACATTTATAATCAAAGTATACTTAAAACCTACTTAAATAACTATAAAAACCTACTTAAAACCTACTTAAATAACTATAAAAACCTACTTAAATAACTATAAAAACAACATTTATATGTGTTGTGCCTCCGACACGATTACACATAAAAAATACGTAGGCAACCGAATTACCGGTACAAGCGTTGAAAAGATAACACAATTTACATATAAGAAAAACAACATAATTTTTTAAAATAACATTATTTACATATAAATAAAATAACACAATATTAATATTATTTTTAAAACCGAATAGAAATCTATTTAAAATAATATATATATTACATTCGCTTTAATAATTATAATTAAAATAATAATAATTTGTTATTGTAAATAAAATAATAAGTGTTATATAAAAATGAAAAGAAAGAAAAAATGAAATTTTAAAACCGTGCACGGAATCAGTGATCCGAACCGAAAGCAAACCGTGAGCAAACGGGGCAAACCGAACCGCCCAAACCGCAACCGGCGGTTTTGAACGAAGAAATCCGGTTTTTCAAACCGGCGATTCATTAAACCATTGCGGTTAAACCTGGTTTTAAAAACCGCGGATTCGTCAAACCTGGCGGTTAGAAACCTGGCTATTACACCATTTGGCCACCTCTATTGCCACCTACCAAAAGACAAACACCGTTAGGCTGAACTAATATTAATATTATTATAAGAGTACCTTTTTCATATTTATTTCTCTTCAACTGAGGGTACATAATTTAGGAAAATATTACAGTATTGCCACCTACCAAAAGACAAACACTGAAAGGCTGAACTAATATTAATATTATTATAAGAGTACCTTTTTCATATTTATTTTCTCTTCAACTGAGAGTACATAATTTAGAAAAATATTTGTGTGGTGTCAGTAAATACGCTACTTTATTTCTTATACATTAAGAGTGTGGGTAATTTGTTCCAACACCTCCCTCAAGTGTTGGTAATCTGTCCAACACTTGCATAATTTTCATTCAAGAGTGTAGGCAATCTGTCCCAACACCCCCTACAAGTGTGAGCTTCTTATACATTAAGAGTGTGACCAATTTGTTCCAACACCCCCCTCAAGTGTTGGCAATCTGTCCAACACTTTCATAGTGTGGGCAATCTGTCCCAACACCCCCTACAAGTGTGTGCCCAACACCCCCTCAAGTGTTGGCAATCTGTCCAACACTTGCATAGTGTGGACAATCTGTCCCAACACCCCCTACAAGTGCGAGCTTCTTATACATTAAGAGTGTGGGCAATTTGTTACAACACCCCCCCTCAAGTGTTGGCAATCTGTCCAACATTTTGCATAATTTTCATTCAAGAGTGTGGGCAATCTGTCCCAACACTCCCTTCAAGTGTGAGCAATATGTCTCAAGAGATGCACAATTTTTTTTTAAATAATGTTCCAACTAGAGTTCGATCCTGTGACCTTTGGCTCCGATACCATGTCAAGATTAAGCGCATACCGTTGTACTAAAACCAATTGATGGTAGTAAATACACAACTATATTTCTTTAGGCAAACAAGAGTGTCGGCAATCTATCCCAACAGTGTGTATCTTTTTGTATCTGCAAAAAACTAAATAATAATTAATGGTAGTATAAATTAGATATTACATGATATCGTTAGGCAGTGGCGGATGCAGGATTTCGGGCAAGGAGGTCAATAAAAATTTCAAAGAGACAAATAGATAAATTTATGGGGCGAAAAAGATGCATATTATATATATTAGTGGATTTTTTCGATTGAGTGTCACCTTAGATGTATGCAAGTCCGCCACTGATGATAGACAACTAATGCAATTCTTTCCCACATGGTAATGGTTTATGATATCGACCCGTTGAGAACGCGCGGATCTACAATCGGGCCATCCGACGGCTAATCGGTGGTAGGTCCCCGCCCTCGGAGGCCACATCAGCATAAGCCGGATAATCGGGCCGGGTATAATCAGATCTATCCAATGCCTTCAGTCCGCCTCATACGGTGTGAAGCAAAGCTAAGGGGCGATCAATCCGTCCTTTAGATCATGAGTCCAACGTCTCAGACCGAGCCCGCTAATCAAGGCAAGCAGGATTCAACATGACAAGAGTACAAGGCAAGCGCAGCGGAGCAGTCATGTGTCGGGTCCGTCCCACACGAAGCCGTCGTAATAGATGCCTAGCTTAATTAACGTCACATCATACTTAATTACATCTTGTTGTACTTAGCTAAATTGTCATTAGCAATCAGCCTATAAATAAGGGCTCAATGTAAATCATAATCAATCGAATAATATACAAAACAGATCCGACTCTGTCAATAAGTCGTACATTGTGTCCGCTGCTTTCACCTTCATACAGCCTTCATATTGTTATTCACCTCCGCCGTGCACCCTCGGCGAAATTACACACAAACAACCAGATATCCACCAAACAAACACCACTACCGCCACCGGGATAATTCCGACATTATCAGTTTAAATAGGTGGGATGGTTATTATTTTGGTCTTACGCCAATACAACTAATTAGAACATGTATGACTTCTAAAAAAAATTGAAAAAATTACTACTTGTATAGCATGAAACCTTTCATGAGTCTATTGTTAGGGTTAATATGATAAAATTTAAATTAATAAAGTTTTTTTTATACCTTTATTGTGTATTTATCTTTGCATCAAATCAAATTAAATTTATAAAAATAAAATATATATATATATAGATATATTAAAATTAAAATATATTCACACACTATGTGTGTGAAGTCATTGTATATTATTATTATAGTTGATTAACTAACGAGGACAATGTTGATGCGTCAGTTACTGAGGCGGGAGCGGGGATCAGATTCATTTTCCGAGATTCTCATGGGGCAGTTCTTCATTCTTTTGCATATCACTTCGATCCAGGGGACTCGGTAGAATACATGGAGCTAAAGGCTATTTCTTTGGCCTTGAACGAAGCGCGTCATTCGGGGATTCAGCGACTACAGGTAGAAAGCGATTGCTTGGCATGTATCTCGAGGCTTTACAGACCTGTCGAAGATCTTACGGCCATACCGTTTCTAAGACAAGATCGTGTGACCATGTTATCTAGTTACACATCTGTATCCTTTACTTTTGTTCGGCGTATGGGGAATGTCCATGCGCAGCTTTTGGCTCGACATGCTTTGTTAGTTTTGACTTGGATATCTTGAGGCATCCTGCCACTGGGTGACGTTTTGGCCGCATGTTTGGCAGATGTTGATTAATAAAAGGTTTATTTTAAAAATAAAAATAAAAAGATACGACATTTGGTGTCATTAAAAAAAGGAAATTGGTAATATGTTCGAGAGTAAGTATGCAATGATGAAAAAACTAATCAAGAAACAAAATTTAGATAAACAGAGATATGTCATTAGGGATAATTAAAGTGCTGCCCCTTTCGGTAAGAAGATATAATAACGCAAGCCTCTTCCTGAAATTACAGCAGCCCGATTAAACTCGCTCAGACTACATGTGGGATCGCGGAAGAAGTTCTTACGGTTACTAAGCAGTTTAACTGTTTTAATAAAAGTCCTGCTACATTGATCAACTATAGAGATTAATTACTCCTACTAGCTACGCTAGTAATTAATTTTTTATCAAGGAAAATTAACTAAACTAAGAAAAGAAAAACATTCACTCAATCCAAATGAAAGTCCTAACAACTATAAAAAAAAAACTAATTAAAACAAAGAGCATCTCCCCCGACCTCCCCTCTCGAGAGCCACCTCATCAATCGCAATGCTTCTCCTCTCTCTTCACCCCCTGTTGGTAGAAGAGGAGGCCTTGTACGTGTTGTTGCCAGGGACGGACCCAGCCCTTTAGATGGGGATGCACGGCTCCCACTGAGATCTGAAAATCGACGCGTTTTTATTGGTAAAAAATGTAAAAACACTATTGATGCCCCCATTCGCCTTTCAAATTTGTTCCGGTGCCTCCACTGAAATTTTTTCTGGCCCACATCATCGGTTATTCTTTAGTAGAAGAGGAGGTCGTGTTGTTGGTAGAGAGGCCGTCTTTGTTGGTAGAGGCGCTTTCTTCTACCAACAAGATTGGCCTCCTCCGGCGGCATCTTCACCTCCTCCGGGCTCTGGCGGAATCATCACCTCCAGCAGCAACCTCACTAGCTTTAAGCTGTGTTAATTATTATTATTATAATAATAAAAAAAAGTTATTAGTATTTATTTATTTATTTATGAAAACACCAAGCAATAACAAAAAAACAAAAAAAAATCCACAACTTACAATATAGTCAACAACCACGGGCACAAATGATGCTATAGATGCGAAAAATGAACCAATGGCCCCCGTAAGGTACTGAGCATAAACATTTGTCGACTCCACACACACCAGCTGGGCCACTAATTTGGTGGCAAAGACTCCAGCAGTAAGAATAATAAATATCCACGCGAACATTGCATCCTTGTTAAATCCCCCACAGCACAGCTTATAGCTCTGAAACACAGTCACCCCCACCATCACAGTAGACACACCAAATTCAAACCCAGCAAGAATGCAGCGTTGTGTGTTAGAAGGGTAGAGACGAAAGAGAGAAAGAAACATCAGAGAGATATATACTCTCGAGTTTCCCATTGCTCTTTCCTAGGAAATACTTGTGTTGTGTAGAGATTTTGAGCTGATGTGACGGGTGAAACGATCAGAACCACATAATTTAAGTGCAGAATGAAATCGTGTGGTGTGTAGTGTGCCACGACGTGTATCCGCACGTAGTTACACACTACACAAAAACTTCCACTCTTTCCTCGAATAGCCTCTCTCTACTTCTACTATTTTCAAAGAAAATGATGTCTCCATCAGGCTAAGGATACAGGCTATTTTATAGCACCTAAGTCACCTAATTTTAATTCTTTTTTTTCTTTTCAGGACAGAACCTTTATTTTCTTACATTATTACATTTGAGTACCCCTGATTCTTCAAAAAGCACTTGCACTATTAACGTTCAGATAGTGGGGATGAGAGTGTTGTGCAATTTTGGTTACATACTAATGGTACATATATAATATATATGTTTACAATACTATTAATAATAGTGTGATTTTGTTTGAAGAAATATAGTGTGATATTATTTGTCCTTAAAAACAATATAACATGTTATAAAACTTTGTTGTTACTATTGATATAGTAATAAAGTTTTTATGTCAATGATATTACGCTTATAATTTATCGATCCAAAAAGAACTCATCGTTATTCGAGTTTGAAAATACGCTATCGTGTCAATCGTTTTGTAGCATTAATTATAACATGTTTTATTGAACTATGCATATGTCTTGAAAATTAAGGAAATGCTTAGTTATTAGAACTTAAATGATCCGGCGGAAATGTTTTATTCATGAGTAACAAGAATAGATTACAACAAAAATTATCAGGTGTATGCGCGACGTGAATCTAACCATCACAACTTAATCTAATGATAGACAAGTGTCGGGCTAAATAGTACTCCTAACACATTTATTTCGTAGTAACTGAATGTGATGAACTCATTAAATTACCGCATTTAGAACTTGAAATTTGAAATGAGACCAAACCCGTAATATGTGACACACCTATTGATAATGAGTAGTGTGGCTTAAGGTGGGGTGGTAGGACGACGGGGTAGAATAAGGTAGGGCAGTTGGTGGCAAAAGGTAGGGTGAATGCGAGTTGTCATTCCATAACTTACCCCACCATACAACCCTACCTTACCCTATCATTTCATAAGGAGCCCACCTTACCCATCACTTCATCCAACCCTACCAAACTTACCTTACCATCTACCTACACAATGATCGGCATTTTCTAGATTCCAAAATTACCGGCAAGAATACTGAGTCAATTGTAGTCTAGATTGAGTGAGTTAGAGTCGCGTCCATGGGGATGTCAGGTTAAATACCGAGAAATTGTATACTCTTGGTCCAAGTCAACAAATTGCAACAAAAAAAAATGAATGATTTAGAACAAGCAAAACAATAGATGGACTAAAATAAAATGGTAAACATGCTAGCCAAGACAACGTGCGATCACATGACTATCTCCTATAGGTTCATGAGAATGACATAAACCTTCCAACCAAATAATGGTGACCTTGTGTTAAGATTGATGACACAACCCTTCTAATCTTGCTAATGTCCCTTGTACGAGTGTATACAAAAGCGCGAAGCCTCTCCCACGCCCTCACCTCGATGAGGAATCTACCAGATTAACACGATAAAGCTTTCGGTTGTATAGATTACTCTACTCACCCTGATATGAAATCGAATGCCAAGTTAATGGCCGAGTTTACCAACCTGTTGCTTTTGTAATAAAATTGAACCGGGTTGGCACAGCGGATAACAAAAATTTGATTTTTATTACCAAGAACAACTTTGTATAAGCAATTAATACATAAATCAGTAGACAAAGATGCATAGCATTATCCAATTAGATAGTCGTTTTAACTACAGTTGATGATCCAAGCACGGAACCGTCCAACTATTCGGCCTCTAACGGTAATCCACACGAACAACCATCGTAATCCTCCAAAAAATACAACCGGAAAAAGTCAACTGCTATATCACATTTTCTTCCTATCATTAGGAAACACAATTAAAACTTTTCTTTTATAAAGGCCCTTTCGGATATACATTCCTATCATTATGGGGCGGACTTATAGAGAGCAAAGGGGTTTGTCTTGCCCTTAAATTTTCCGAAAAATTACTAAAATACCCTTCCTATTTATTAATATGTTACATTAATGTGATATATAGTATAGTTACCCATTATATTTATGTTGCTTGTGTGCCCTAGAGGTTTAATCTAGGTTCGAATCCCTTGGCAGCATTATTTTTATAGATGTATTAACATTAGATTTTATTTTATTTTTCCTTAAAGTTTCCACATTTTTTTCCTGAAATTTTCTTAACATTTTAAGAAGATAATTGATATGACAATAAAGTTAAAAAGAAATAAATAAATTTAAAAAAAAAAAAACACAATTCTTTCTGTAGTAGTACTTTTATTCTTTTTTAGACTTGATTTTGTTAGATAGACACGCACAAGTTTCAATTTATCTCAATTTTGTTTAGCACGTAAAATTTCATTTAAAAAGCTCCTTTCAACTAGAGTTGTAACTAAGTGAGAGGAAAATATGTTTTTATTTAGCAAGTAAAATTTTATTTTAAGGAGCTTCATTGCAACTAGAGTTGTTAATGAGTCGATTGGAGTATCTGTTTTTCAAGTTCGTGTCAGTATAGATCACGAGTTTGTTTGTGCATTAATAAACGAACAAAGAGTTATGATCAAGTTTGATTCGTTTACGTTACGAGTTTGTTCACATACGTTCGTTAAATAACCGAACATAACATTATGTTCAAGTTCGGCTTCGTTAAAAGAAAAATTGTTTGAGTTCATGTTCAAGTTAGGCTTGTTTAAAATATTTTTGCCTTCTAGCTTGAGTTCGGCTCATAAGTGGAATTGTTAACGAGCCAAACTGAGTCAAGTCGAGTATCTATTCTTGAACATGTTCATTGGTCGATCATGTTCGTTTAATAAACAAGTAAAAAATTATGTTCAAACTTAACTCGTTTTGGCACGAGCTTGTTTGTTATTGTTTGTTTAATAGCCAAACATAATACTATGTTCAAGTTCGGCTAGATTAAAACAAATGTTTGAGTTGAAGTCCAAGTTAGGCTCATTAAACATATTTTTGCCTACTAGCTCAAGTTCAGCTCGTTAAGGAGTTGTTAATGCAAGCCGAGTTGAATCAAGTGTATGTTCTTCAAACTCGTGTTCGTTTCAGGTCACAAGCATGTTTGTGACAGTTCGTTCAGTAAACGAACAAAGTTAAACACAATTTTGCTTTCTAATGGTTCCGACTTCTAAGTATTACATGAAGGAAAAAAACACGCACATAATACCAATAATCCGTGCCTTAATATCATATCATTCTTCACAATTACTAATCAGCCAAATAAAGGAAATAATCAATCCAGTAAAAACAATTTTTTTTGAATGTATACATTATTGATCATGCTGGTAGACCAATGCTTTTAATCTGAAGATCAATCGCCGCCGTTTCCTCAATCTCGTGGTTCAACAGAAGCTTGGTAGAGGGTGTAAATGTAACGGTTGATGGAGACTCGACTTCCTCCTCACACTCGATTGATGATTTCACCGAAAAGTGGTTGTTAAGGGCATCCATGATTCTTGCTATGAATGCTTGCCTAGGTACATAGTCCTTCAAACGACACACGAAATCCAAATGGTCTCTTTCCTACACACAAAATGTTTTTTTGTTTCAAACAAGTTCAAGAAGCAGTTTGAAACCAAAACCAAAAACTAGTTTCCAATACAAAATGTTTTTGATTCAGACAAGTTTACATACCTTTCGGTATTCAGGAGCTCTTCTTGGAAGTTTGAGATAAGCCATGTTGCTCATTTCATAGTCCCATAGGAAAGATGTATGGTGTATCCACCGGTTTTTTGTAATAGATTGTGCATTTCCACCAAACTTTCGGTTTCCAAACACATAATCTGCAACAAATATTGCAAAGGCAACACAAACTAGTTTATAACAAAGATGCAGCCAATACGAACAATCAGTGAAATAATCAGTGAGAAAGCTATAAGCAATTCGTACCATTTTCACGAAGGCTAAAATCACCGATCCCATCAAATACTTTGTCATAGATTAACCTGCTCCATTTCATAATAGGCCTCGGATAAGGTTGTAAATCTGGAAAAGCATCCTTGTTGCATATAAATGTGACGAAAACAGTTCCATGATCAACAATAACAGTACCTCCTCCAGTAAACCTTCTAATCACAGGAACCTTGTCTCTCAGGACCAAATTTGTTTCCAGGAGTTCAGCCGGTTTCCTATAATATGTATTGATACATACTCTCAATACAATATCTTGCTCCATATTATGACATTTGAATGACTCATCAACTAGGATTACAAATCCTTAGGCATGGCAGCTCGAGAAAAACGAAATCAACAAAGAAGAAGGAAAGCAAAAATTATACTTTGTGAAGGGAATACAAAAACATCAGCACAAATTAAAGAACTGAAAGGGCATAATAAGAGGAAAAGAACAGTATTGAGGAAATACAAGATCAAGAATACCATGTCAAAATTAAAATGCAAGAATGTCCAAAAACATGTTCTGTAATATGCTACCGATTAATTCTAATACATATTCATAAGATAAAGAAAGAAATAACAGTTAGCTGATCAAACACAAAGCAACATACCCAGAAATTCCCATGACTATATTTTTTTCATTAGTCCCGTCATTAATAATGCACCAGTTGTCGGAGGATGTTCGAAGCAACCGCTCTTCAAGATGCAATTGTTGCAGAATCGGGAAGCCTTTCAGTGTGACAAGATTCAACAGTGGAGATTTGGCCGCTCTGACAACAGGTGGAGGCATTGAGAGCAAAAACAAAGCTTACTGCTCACACAAATTGGACAACTATCTACAAAACTTGAAAATTTGACCTGAAACCTCTTAACCCTTTTTAAAGAAGGGTTCTTTTTCTTGTTCTCTTCAATGGGTTCTCAAAATTGCTGTTGGATTCAATGAAAAGTGGTAGCTTTTTTGTTTGTCCGGTTCTGTAAATTGAGATGAAAAAGGCTCACGAGCTTAGGATGGCTAACGCGGAGGCAGTCTTCGGTGGCCGAACGGTTGGAATGTAATGGACTTATGGAGATATCGACTGGAATGATTTAGTGTAGCTGCGTAGGGAAGATGGTTTTTTTTTTTTTTTTTTTTGAAGAAAAAAATTTGGGATCTTATTTGGAGAAGATATATAAAGAAAAAAGCAAATTGACCGACTCTTCCATTCAAACACCTAAAACATTGATTAATCGGTAGTAAATGAAATTTGCTAAGAGCAGCAGTAATGGTTTGATCTCTCTCTCAATTGATTATGACAATAAATTGCCACTTGGCATTACAAGAGTGGAAGAAAATTAGAGAAGAAAGTTACCGAAAGAATTTCATGATAAGAGCAGCCATAATGGTGTCTTTTTGGCCAAATTCTTTGGCTACTTTTGCAGAATAAGAGAACCATTTAAGAGAACTATAAGGTAATGGTATTAAAGTAGACAGTTTTTTTTATTGGCTATCTACCTTCTTCTCTTCATTCAGAGAATGAGCCAGCGAAGTTCTCTAAAAAAAACAGCACCAAACCTCCATTTTTTTATTATATATTTATTAATATTATATGTTTATTGGAAATAAAGGTAGTTTCAATTATTAAAAAATTTATTTCAACTAAAAATAAATTAAAAATATTAAAACTAGGATTAAAAAATCGTGCCATTAATATTTCATATTATTTTAATCGAAAGATTCAAAATATTTATCACCATTACAACATCTAATCACACACAATTAATCTTTACAATCTTTTTATATTATCACCATTACAACATCACATCACACACAAATTATCTCTACAACTCTTCTATATTTATCCTCCAATCATCTTTCTCCATATCATCCAAACATCACCAATCAATAGCGTTATCTCCCGATCACCATTACTCTCGCTCTAAGATGTGGTAATAGTCCCATTAACATTTCTCATCCCTCCACTAGCCCCTTCCTCACAACCACCGCCGGAACCACCACTGTCACCGCCGGAATCATGCCAATATTTCTCCTCCCCCTGAGATAAACATATAGATCAGAGATATTAAAACCTCACAAACAAAATTACAACATTAGAAATTTCAAATCTGCTCATCATCACATTAATCCATCACACACGAATTTATGGTAGAAAATTTCAGATCTGTTCATTATCACATTAATCCATTGAAAAAAAACCAGAATTTGTGGTATGCTGGGAAGCCTTCAGATTTCAGTATAAAATTTTTAGGATTTAACAGGTGGATTGTAGTTAATTTGAGAGAAAGGGGACACTATTTAAGGAAAAATCAGACATCTATGGAGGTGGGAAGAAGAAACGAAAAATCGGTGGGTCGATCATATCCCTCTCAAAAAAAAAAAAAAAAAAAAAAAAAAAAAAAAAAAAAAGAATATGATCAGGTGGGTTCTCGCAAATGAGAAGATGAGAGAGAATATATCACAAAAAACTGTTCTATATTTGTACCGTTATTTTGTAAAAAATTTCGGATGACATTTTGGCAAAAGAAATTGGCCATATAGCTCCCATTACTGCTGCTCTAAAGGTGGAATTCGAACCTACAACCTAACACTAACTTAATCAGTAGTAAATGAAATTTCGTTAAGAATTATTACTACTATTTCGTCTTAAAATATAAATCGTATCTTATGTTTTCATAAATTTGAAGGAAATACCCATGAGTAGATCATTAATCTGATAATTCGTTAAATAATAAAAAATGGTTGAATTGATAATAAATTAGGGATAAGATAAAAAAAATAGTAATAAATATTGCATTAATAACGTAAAATGATATATATTGTCGGACAAATCTAAAGTGCAGGACAAAGGTGAGGGAGTAAGTTTCTGAGTTCAAATAGTATACTGATCAGTCGTATTTGAGGGAGTAGATTTGCATCGTGGAGTCATATGAACCCGTAAAACACAATCGAAGGACGACGATAAAGCTCACACCTCATAAGCCTTCAAAATAATTAAAAAGATAAACTGTGGAAGATAAAGTTACAATCTTTACAAAGTTTTGTTAGTTGGGATTGGGATGTACAACTAACTTCTTCGCTACGATACGTATGCCAGCACTCTGTTGATAATCATATGTATCCAAAGAGAAGTAGGCATCCACAAATTTCCCAGGTGTTAACCAGGAATCAAGTTCAGTCACATCGTATCTGTTATTGAACACAATATTTTCTTCAATGGTGGATGATGATGTCCGTACACATCGGTGATCCAACAAACCGTATTGTTATCCGAAAGAGTTGGCAAGTTCAATCAGATTGTAGGAAGTTGATGAAGCAGTGTTTCCTGAGTTACCACGGGTCTCCATTCAGAACATTGCCGTAATCAATGGATAGCTTTTGAGCATGAGCATCACCGTGTTCAGAATCGCGCACAAGGCTTGGCGGTGCATCCACAACGAAACTCAATCGTGGGCGACCCGCACTGTCTGCGTATTTCGTGATGATTCCAAACCGCACTCTCAATCATGTACAACAGGCCTGTAATGGTATGTTGTTGTGCAAGATATGTATTTTCTGTGTTCCACGATAAAAGGGAGCAAGGACGGCAGATATTGATGGCCTAGATATTTCATCAGGCTCCAAGAAGTCGGTAGGTGAAGATGCTGGAGATGTCGAACCAGATTCTTCTCTTTTCGTGTTGTCCTCCTCTGATGGAACGTCTCCATTTTCATTTTTGCTGACAAGTGAGAAGATTGGATGAACGTCTCCATTAACAGGAGGAGACACAATCACGCGGTTTCTGACATCGCTGCTAGATGGAGGTTGTTTATTCTCATCCAAGTTCTTCATCCCTTTTGGAGAAGGTTTTCCATTGCTGCGACTTCTTGTAGTTATATTAGGAGAAATGCAACTATTTTCTGTAAATATATCAGGAAGGCTTGATTCCTGTAAGCAAACAACAACACGTGCATTTATATAGAGAATATGGTCCGACAATAATTGATGAGACAAGAAAATAAAGGATAAATTAATGTTTCCCCCTACCAAGAAGAGAAGCTCATCATGACAATACTTGGAGGACTTCAAGATTCATCCGAACATCGTCTAAGCTCTGAAAATGAGATAAAATTATGTATTAGCATTGTCATAGTGTTTATATACCAAACATAAGCCCCATGAGCAGTAAAGAAAATTACAAACAATAATCTTGTACCTAAGATGTGCACTACTCTAGACTTCCAAAAGAAGTTGAATAACAATATCCGAGAATAAGAAATCAAGTGTACCTATGTGTTTGCTGACCAAGCCCAAAATAGGTTGCAAGAGTGGCCATCTGAAAATAAAAAGGAGCCATTTCAGCATTTGGAATTAGCTTTTGTAACTCAAATGCATGTGGCCGACGCGAACGACGTGAACAACGGCTCCGCCACATATATCTTCACTATTATAGTTACAATACACATAAATCCATTAATTATGGTAGAACATAAATTTCTCAAACAATAAAAGTGTAATTTAGAAATTAACAACACAACCGTAATTGTATCGATTAAGAACACCCCCCTTACCTTTTAGAAATCCAAAATTGATTCGAAAGCAAAAAGCCTGAATTCTTGAATCAAACTCTTCTACCAATAACCTACGATAATTAAACATTAATTCTACGATTAGTCAACCTTTCAAATCCACATAATTCAGGCTTTCTCTCAAGAACGTAATTAAATCTAGATTATATGGTTAGGGATGAAACCTTACCGTTTAGAAAACGATTATTATCCAAAGGATCGCCTTCTCGCGGTGATCAAAATCTTCTACATCGTCTGCACAAATTATTAACCGTTAAGCCTCGCGATTAAAGATTTTGTTCTTCCCCTTTCTCTGAATGCGTCGACCTCTTCCCAGTTTTATCAGAAGGTTTGTCGTGTAAAATAATGATTAACTTTGGTAATAACTCCCTTTTATACTTATTAATTAAAATCCCTTAATTAGAAATTAATTATTTCCTTTAATTAATCCTTTTAGGTCTAATATAAAATAGGAAAAATAAGATTAAATTTTCCTTTTACAATTATACCCTTTTCGCATTTTCGGGATATTACACCTTAGGTAATAATAAACTTAATTAAGACACATGGCTGACATAGCCTTAGGTAATAATAAACTTAATTAAGACTTAATCATACAAGCAAAAGACATTTGCATCTTTACAAGTTTTGTTAGTTGGGATTAGGATGTACAACTAACTTCTTCGCTACGATACGTATGCCGGCACTCTCTTGATAATCATATGTATCCAATGAGAAGTAGGCATCCACAAATTTCCCAGGTGTAAGCAATGAATCAAGT
Organism: Gentiana macrophylla; assembly: GCA_026214975.1. NCBI lineage: Eukaryota > Viridiplantae > Streptophyta > Magnoliopsida > Gentianales > Gentianaceae > Gentiana > Gentiana macrophylla. Next base: position 121,476,232 of record CM047809.1, on the reverse strand, counting down.
TCAGTCACATCGTATCTGTTATTGAACACAATCTCTTCTACAATGGTGGATGATGATGATAGTGATGATGATGTCTGGTACACATCGGTGATCCAACGAACCGTATTGTTATCTGAAACAGTTGGCAAGTTCAATCGTATTGTAGGGAAGTTGATGAATCCGGGTTTCCTAGTTACCACGGGTCTCCATTCGTAACCGCTGCCGAGAATCAATGGATAGCTTTTGAGCATGAGTATCAGCTGTGTCTAGAATCTGGCACAGGCTTGGCGGTGCATCCACAACGAAACTCAATCGTGGGCGACCCGCACTGTCCAGGTATTTCATGCTGATTCCAAACCGTAGTCTCAATCGTGTACAACAGGCTTGTAATGGTATGTTGTTGTGCAAGATTTGTATTTTCTGTGTTCCACGATAAAAGGGAGCAAGGACGGCAGATATTGATGGCCTAGATATTTCATCAGGCTCCAGCAAGTCGGTACTAGTACACCCAACATAAGATTCTGTACTAAATTCTTGTCTTTTCGTGTTGTCCTCCTCTGATGGAATGTTGTTATCTTTGACCATTTGTTGACTTAGTAAGCCCATGTCAAAGGGGCCACTTATTGTTGGAACATCTCCGTTTTCATTTTTGCTGACAAGTGAGAAGATTGGATGAACATCTCCAATAACAGGAGGAGACACAATCACACGGTTTCTGACATCGCTGCTAGATGAAGGTTGTTTATTCTCATCTGGAGAAACTTTTCCGTTGCTGCGACTTCTTGTAGTTATATTAGGAGAAATCCAACTATTTTCCGTAAATATATCAGGAAGGCTGGATTCCTGCAATATAACGACAACAGGTGCATTTATAGAGAATATGGTCCAACAATAATTGATGAGACAAGAAAATAAAGGATAAACTAATGTTTCCCCCTACGAAGAAGAGAACTGTTGCACAATGCTTGAGGACTTCAAGATTCATCCGAACATCGTCTAAGCTCCTGAAAATGAGATAAAACTATGTATTAGCATTGTCATAGTGTTTATATACCAAACATAAGCCCCACAAGCAGTAAAGAAAAATTACAAACAATAATCTTGTACCTAAGAAGTGCACTACTCTAGACTTCAAAAAGAAGTTGAATAACAATTTCTGAGAATAAGAAATCAAGTTTACCTATGTGTTTGCCGACCAAGCCCAAAATAGGTTGCAAGAGTGGCCATCTGAAAATAAAAAGGAGCCATTTCGGCATTTGGAATTAGCTTTTGTAACTCAAATGCGTATGAAACTGAAAGGGACTTAACCGTAGAAACTAACAAAACCTCAAACGCTTCAAGAACCTAAATGAAGCCATAACAAGTGCACTTCCTTCGCAATGAGATTCACAAATTGTAAAAAAGTCTTTTTGTTGTTTTAGTATCGCAATTAAGTTGGTGAAGTACGATGATGAACGAAGGATATAAGAAGGCTTAGATATCAAATTACTGTTTCCACCCAAAAACAACATAAGAAGAGAACAGTCTTGAATACCAAGAAAGCTAGTTTATCCTTGGGTTTATTTCTTCTAGTCAAAACACAAATCCACCTTTTCTTACTTCTACAATTATTATGGCAAACAACATATTAACGCGCTACAATTTCATCTCTCTGCCTTGCTTTTCATTTCTCATCCATGGTTTCTTGTTTATGCTAACATTTTTTTTGCTGTCTGGTTATTGTTGGATTATTGTAAGGTTCACAAAAGTCTGAAAAAAGTCTCAAAGCATATCACGTGTACATTAGCAAATAACAATCCTTCACAACTGCCTAGCAAGTTTACAGCTTTGTCAGCACCAACATAGTCAGTAAAGCTATTTAAACGCCTACTCGATCTCCAATTCCAATAAATGGAAAAATCTTAATTTGCCATAGTTATCCCTGAAAAAGATTTGATTCGGAGGTAGTAGAAATACAGTAGTAGTACCTTCATGTCACCGGCTCTCTTTCCAAATCTTTGTGTCAATAGTGCAAGTGAATCTATCGTTCCCCTTGGCTCAGGTGCTGGCCTATTGATCTCAGCAAACGCCTCCCTAATCCTAGCACAATCAAATCTCAGGATGTTGTGACCTGCCCATATTCTCCCTACATATGTGCCACAAAAACAAACAAACCAGCATCTATTTAACAATCTAAAAGCAAAATATTTACAAACAAACGCACTCCTGATTCTTCATCATATTGTATCATTTACATGAACATAACATAATATGTATATTGTATTGCAAAGAGTAGTAAGTACTGCACAAGACTTTCCCTCAACTGTGCCCAATATTGAAAGTATGGCCATAAGAAACAATATTATTGCAAAGTCCATCCCCTCCAAACACCAAAGCAACACTATTAACTGGACATGTTTCATTGCTCACATATTTTCCCACCGAAATCGAAATAAGAAAACTGTAAAAAACTCCCACATTTGACATTTGCAATATCAATAATACCAAGGTGTCAAAGGCTACTAACCATGGAGAATGTGATAGACGTGATCAGCGATATCAGCAAAAGTGGGTGCAGACATCACGGCGTCCTTTGTAATGCCATTGCATCGAAGTAGATTAGAAATGAGAGAGAGATCAGCGGGTCGAACCAAGGTGGAGTAATGCTGGAGCTCAATCAACTTCCTAGGACAAACCAGAATAGACCCGAACTCCAAGATACCAATTCCTTGTCCGGGTCGAGGTGGATTAGTCGTCTCCACATCGAAGAACACTATCTCCGACTTATCTGAATTGAACGACATTACAATGCTCCTCAATTTAGGCGCCTAATTATTTGATTTGATTACTGCCCAACAAAGTTGAAAACGTTTTTCTGGGATTTTGTAGAGGGAAGCCTGGGAGAGGGAATTGGATTTGGAATGAAAGAGAAAACAGGAATTTTCAGGTGAGTTTTATAGTTGCCGGAGAAGGGAGGTTGCAGGAGAAAGGGGAAAAGGATTGTGTGCTATGCACAAAAGTAGCAGACGGAAGCTGGAAAGCGTACGGGGCATCCCACCACACAATCGAACCGCCTTGGCAAAAGTTATAGCTTCCGCAATAAGCTATCCCAATAACATTTTCTAAACGGAATATATAGAGAGTGTGTACAAGTACAATTGGAGAGAGACTAAACATTGGATTTCCGCTATAATTCATGAACTTTAAGATGTAGTAGCTAACTTTAAGATTACTTGACCTGAAAAAATGCTACCCAATACTCCATATTCGAGTCCTCCATATAAGTGAATAAGTGACTCCACCATGCACTTCCCATTTACCTTCCTTTTCTTCCCACTACTCATGTATTCTATACTATTAATTAATGTTAATAATGAATAGAAAATTTTGATTCAACTATTATACAGGCACACAACATTAAAAAAAAAATAAACATTTGACGCTCTCAAAAAGAAAAAGGATATAAATTAGTGTTTGAAGGATTGTATAAAGGGTTTTTATTGAAGTGGAAGTTTTTATAAAATGTTAAAATATAACTGTAACGGAAACCGATATGTTTGGAGTGTTGTTTAAAGGTATATCATTGGAGAGAGTCTAACCTCCATATTTCAGGGGCATCAAGAGTGATTGTAGTGACTCTTTTTTCCACCCAAATTGTACCGTGTCTGAAAAATGGATGTCCTTAAATAAAAAATATATGGGTAGTGACTCTCTTTTTCATGCCTCAATAAAAACTCGTCCCTTCCCTCGTAAAAAGGACGGTCAAATAGATGACCCTCTCTCCTTCAAACACCCAAATATCCACCAATTCCTCTCATTTTTCTGCCCATATTTTATTAATAAAACCAAATTCTCCTTTGTTTCCAAAAAGCCATTACACGTCAAAACACCCACCATCCATTTCCTCCACTCATTTTTACACTTTCCATCAATTTCACGCCCCATACCCCATTTAGATGACATTATTTAAGTAAAAATTCATTACTATCACTCGTAGAGTGAGCCCAATGATTTCCAATTACACATTTTAAATACATCGTTTTCGTTTCAGCTTATATTTTTCAACATCCAAAAAATAATTCACTTCAATAAACAACCTCTATACATTCCTTTAAAAATATTTTATGCTTACAAAGTGATATTTTAATACGTCGCACAACGGTAAAAAAAATAAAAAGATGTCGTATCCGTACACAAAAAGAGTTCAAAATAAAAAAAAAATAATATTTGGACAGGTTAATTTTTTTTATGGAAAAAATAATATTTGTAGAAGTGTTTTTGTCGCTGATATATATCAAAAATGATACGGGCACAACGGTTGTGTCACAACGAGTGATACAATGATAATTTGCACCATTGATCATAATGTGTCTAAATTAATAATGATGTAAATCTAACATGATCAATGATGTATATCACCGTTGTGATACAACCGTTGTGCTTCAGATCATTTATCGATGTTGCGTGGAACACCATTTTTGCAGAATAGCGGTGTTTATCTTGAGGATATAACCGATATGAATGATTTCTCCGGTGTGGTTAGGGTGGCGAGTAAGAACAAGGTCGCCGGATCGCTTTATAAGATGAACAAGTTAATCATCGACAAGTTGGCGAGTTTCGCTTGTATTAGATTTATAGTTAAAGTTTGAGAGAGAATCCTCTTTTTTATTACAATGTGATCCCATATATATATAAGGCTAAAAAGTAAGTTCGGTTTCATTGTTTATCGACAAGACAACAAACCGAGAGTATATAGCTAAGTTAAGCATGCATGCAATACAAGTGTCTCCAGGTACCAGAAGCGTTGCCATTTGGATTGGCAAATTTGGATAAGCTTGACGAGCAAATGAGTAGCGAGAAGTATGGGTTGAGCAAATGGACTCGCTTTGTGCCTTAAGTATATAGGTAGGAATCACATGGAGAGAATGGGTCCGCCATTGTTGGCGGACATGATCCGCCCACTTGTTGGCGGATAGGCCCGGTTTGTATTAGCGGCTAGAAGAAGCTTGGTGCCGCCGCTGAAGAAGCTTGGTGGCGCGCCGCCGGAGGTGTAAGCTTCATTATCTCGTGTTGATGGGCCAAGATTGTAGGCCCTATATGGTTGAACAGGCCCCATTCCAATCCGGGTATATCAATGGCCCCTACTCGTCACTGCTCGCGTGTCCGCCAAGGCGGAGAGTAGAATTTGAAGAACTTTGGTGGAGCTCCTTCGTAGTCGCCATGATGATAGAGGCTTTTGACACTGCTTTTATCGAGCTTGAACCGGTGTTGGTGAAAACCGCTAGTGATATGTCGTGGCATTTGTAGCGAAACAGGCTTGATCGCCGATAATGTTCTATCGGGCTTGAACCGGTGTTGGTGAAAACCACTAGCTATATGTTGTACATTTGTAGCTTAAGCAGCTTGATCGCCGATAATGTTTTATCGGGCTTGAACCGGTGTTAATATCGCGAGTTTAATTACCGATTGATCGCCGACAACGCCTCTGTCGGGCTTATTTAAATGATAATGCTCGTAAAGGTGTTTTGTTGTGTAAGCCAAAGTGGGCATGCATCGATCGTCGGCCGTTTGAAATAATGTTGGGAGATAGTAATACGCCAAGTCGCTTATACCGCGTGATGTGATGCTCGTCGAAGAAATTTGAACGGTTAGAAAATGTAAACGGATGTATCGGTACACTAAACGCCACGCCGCCCACGTGCTCGACACGGCGGTTGGAGCTGAACCGTCCCTTGCTCTGATTGGTGGAGAGAAATCGGTAACCGTTCCTGCCATCATTACGTTTGAATTTTGAAAATTCCAAACGTCGTTTCCCCTCTCTTTTCCTCCTATAAATAGAGGAGTTCCCCCCAACACTTACGCTTTTCTCCTCTTTCACTTCTAATAAATAGAGGAGTTCCCCCCAACACTTACGCTTTTCTCCTCTTTCACTTCTAATAAATCCCTCCGGCGATAAAGCAAGGAAATTCCGGCGATTGCAAGCAGATTCCGACGAGTGCTCTTTTCAGTCAAAGCTCAACACTTTATCACCTTCATTATCAATCAAAGTAAATTTCACTCTTTTATTGTTTGTCGATTCGATTATGCTTTTTATTTCTCCCATTCTTCTTACAAAATTCATGAATGCCGTGATTCTTGCCTCGCAATTTTACTCTTTTCGATGAATGCCATGAGCTCAAACCGCTTATGTTTTTTCTCGCAATTTATGGCTCTTTCTCTCGGAAGAACCATCGTATGTGCATGCTTTGATTATGGTTTCTTGTCATTTGTTCAAGTATTTGTGTCTATGCTTTTGAGTATGCATTTTGTGGTTTATCCGGTTTTGAATTTAGGGTATTTTTGAGAACTTGGGTTTTTCAGGCGGATGTTTGGGGTTTTTGGGAATTTTGTATCCATTTAAGGAAGATGGAAGTGGCGAGGTGTCGGGTGTGATTGCTCTCACCTCGACCCGATTTCCATGTCTGGGTGATAAACCGATCCACCTTGCCCTTTTTCTTTCCGAATGTCATCGAGCACACACAATCGACGAAGAGGCTAGGGCCGCAGCGGGTTATGGGTCGAGGAGGTGAGCATGGAGGAAGCTAGCTCTAAGCGGTGACGAGGAGGAGATGGAAGAAAATCCAAACCCTGGATCCATTAACATAGAATCGACCTGCAGGTCGCAGATTATTGGTGAAGGCGCCGCGAGGGCGAGGTCGAAGATGACGACCAAACGGTACTAAGCAATCTCCTCACCGGATGGAGAGAGTTTTAAAACCTGGAGCCGCTAAAAGTAGCGGCAAGATCAAGTGAAGCCGTGGAAACCGTTGTGGTATCGGAGAAGCCCAAAAAGTCTCCAAAGATTGTTGTACGGAAGAAAACCGCCGCCGGAGAGCCCGCAAAAAAGAAGAGGGCGCCCAAAAGAAGGTCCGCTGCGGTCGAAAATGAGCTCGCAGAGCAAAAACGGGCGGATAGTGAACTTGTAGCCCGATGGAGGAGTTTAAGGATCGAGAAGATTATACGCCGGCGTTAGCGCCGCACGATATCTCGGCGGACTATCGTTTTGTTAGTATGGGCGCGACCAACATGCCATGGACACGTGGCGAGACCAAAGAAGACTATCTCGTGGCTGCATTATGATCATCTGGCAGCCGGACTCAGACCTCCCTTTGACCCATTCTTTGTTACTTTTATGGAAGAGCTGAAGGTGATGCCTTGCGACCTGAGTTTGGGAGTTGTTCGCGTGGTCATGTCCTTTATCATAATCAGTAGGTTGAGCGGGCGCGAACCGTCGATGCCGGTGCTCTTATATTTTTATAGTTTCTCCCGGAAGGGCGGCGCCGGCCAAATCCAACCGCGTAGTCGATCGAGTCATGGTAGACCCCGCTTGTTATTTGATCTCCCCGACAAGGTGGCGGATTGGGACAAAAGATGTATGAAGGTAGAGTCCGGGTAGGCTGGCCGCTTGAGAAGCTAGCGGAGAATTCAGTCAAGACCGATCACTTGAATAAGATAAAAACCCAATTTGACGATGATGAGTTTATCTCCGAGCTGAAAGACGATCTGGGCTATACCCGTAAAAATGAACCTCAGGCTAGGGCATTTAACTGGAGGTTGTTGCTTGACGTCGCTCAGCCCTATCTTATACAAGCCGGACTTCCGGGAGCCGGTGTCGGCGAACCTTTAGTTGTAGTCGACTTGTTGCCGACCCATCCTGATTGGTACGGCGAGTGCCACCATGGGAGGTTCATGCCTTCTCAGTGTGAAATCTGCGGCGGTTATCCTAATATGCGAGCACCGGCGGTTATCTTCTTGCTTCTTTTCATAATATGTCTCTTTTCATATGTTCCGTCGCTAATATATATTTGTTCCCCGCAGTACCATGGATAGATTAGTTCGTCATGACCAATTGTCCAAGCAAAAGACCGTCGGTGAGGTGAAAAGGGTCGGCCGAACTAAAAAGGATTAAGACAGCCCTTCCCATGGTCGATTTGGCACGTCGGCGGCCGGAGCCTCTGGAGCTAAGGTCGCAAAATCATCCCACCGCCAAGAATAGAGAAAACCGTGGTGGGCAAGACTATGAAGCGGCACCACTCTTACAAAGCCGCTTTCTTGGCGATAAGAAGAAGAGGGTCAGCTTGTTGAAGAGCTTGAGCCCGCGGGAGATGAAAGTGGCTTGCAGGAGGTCCCTCCTTAAAAATCCAGAATCGATAAAGGGTAAGGAAAATCTGAGATCAAGGCAAACCTGGCCGATGAGGTTGTGTCTATGGCCACGAAGACAATGGTGCCCTTTCTTTGGAGTTCCTATTGGGCCTCAGAGGTTGTCCCGCCTACTGGTTGGATAAAGAGTTTATCGCGGCAACAACCTCTCGACCGCCCAAGGCACGCACAATCGCAAGTGGGTATCGCCGATGTGCCCCATTGAGGCATTTTAGATGGGGTATCCCTAGCGACATCCGGTGGAGATAGGCCGCGTATAGCGGATAGGGTTGTTATGGCGGATCGACCGATCCCGCCGTGCCTTTCTCGGGAGTATTGATGATTTGTGGGGCTTATATGGCGCCACGGTGAGCATGGTAAACCTTCTTCTTGCTTTTGTTTTTATTCTTTTTTGTCGTTATTTTTGCCCAAGTCAATATTGATTCATTGTTTTAATTTTCCTCCATTAGGTTGGTACTGGCTTGGCGCAGTTTGTCAATGATTATAGAAATACCATAGCCGAGAGCGCCGATGTCAGAAAAGAGCTAGCCGAAACCCAGAAAGCTCTTGGTGCCGCAAATGCAGTGTCCGCTGGTCTTCGTGGGCGGTTAAGGCGCGGCCGAGGCCGAGAACGAAACGAGAGCACAAATTTTGCCGAGGCAAATAAGGTTAACTCTGACCTCGTGGAGCAGAGTAAATCCGTTGGTCGCACTATGGAAGAGATGAAGCTGAAAGTAACTGAGGCTCAAGCTCATTGGGAGGCCGAGCAAAAAGCGTGTGCGGATCTGCGAAAACAACGAAGGATCTAGGCTCAAGTGTTGAAGGCCACCAAGACCGCCGCCGATGACGGCTTTATGATGGGATATGACCAAGGGTTTTATCACATCGCGAGGTGCGCCCTGGCTCGTGAAGATGGTACCACGACCTTGATGTCTTAGAGGAATGGATTCTCACCCATCCCTCTCTCGATTATCTAAGAGAATTTCATGACCGCATACCCTTCTCTCGATGTTGAGCCAGCGCTATGTCCCAGAGTGTGATCCCGACCGGGTGGCTCGCCGTGATAGAGACAAATCTAAGGAGCGTGTTCGCTGGCCACGCAGCGAGAGAGAGAGCCGCTGAAGAAGGCGAGATCGAGCACCTGGTGAAAAGTCGATGAGCTTATCGAGTCGGAGACCAATGTCGATCGAGATCTCGCACCATTCTCTCCGTGAAGAGAATGTCCATAATGAAGAGATGCGCGCCCGAGGGTTCTTAGATTTTCGCTCGCTTTTGTAAAACATTATTACGTGTTCAGTATATGTATAACTCTTTTCCTTTTTCGCACTTTTGTCCGCACATTTGTCTCTGTAATGTCCAAATTTTATAATTTTATTCACAAGTTTGTTTCCTGCCCGTTTTTTATGTATGCTTGCTTTTTGCTCGAATTTATTGTCTAAATTGAGTCCGCCGATAACAACATCCGTCCCCTTGTTTTAGATAAGATTCTAGGTCGATCTTGTGCGGACTGTATATGAGATATGCCCTCTTGAATCTTATCTGGAAATAACTTGTTCGCTAGGAAGTTGTGCCCGCGTTAAATTTTCCAGCCGAAGTTTTGTTGAAAATCCTTCGAGCACAATTCTTTCTTACCCATGCATACTTTTAATAATTTGCATATAAAAAAGAGAATGTAAAATCGGGCTTTATTAATTTCGACTCATCCCGCTAGATGAGTAAAGATTACAAGCAAAATAAGAAAGCCTAACCACTCACGTCGTAAAACGTGAGGATAGCTATACCCCTAGCCGATTTATTACATGTAGTACCTTTTGAGGTTGTCCGCATGCCAAGGTCTATTGAGCTCGTAGCCTTGATGATTTCTGAGGACATAAGTCCCTTTCTTGATCTCTCTTGCGACTTGATAAGGGCCTTCCCAATTTGCTGTTAGCTTCCCTTTATCAGACTCCATACCCGTGGCCTTTCGTTCGAAGAACGAAATCCCGACTTTAAATGAGTGGCGCGGATTCGCTTTGTCGTGTTGTTGTTTAGCGATTTGCTTGTAGTTCGCTAATCGATGATAAGTCGCTATTCTTTTTTCCTCCACCGCATCCAAGTCGATCCGCTCGCTTAAAAGATTATTCGCCGATTCGTATAACGCGACCACGATCTTTGGGTAGTGCCATTTCGATTGGAATCATAGCCTCCGATCCGTAGGTAAGGGCAAAAGGTGTTTCTCCTGTGGGTGTTTTGATCGTGGTGCGGTGACCGAGTATGGCGGGTAGCTCGTCGACCCATCCTCCTCGCTTTTACCTTGTCATCTACGCTTTTCTTAAGCATTTTGATTATTTGTTTATTGCCGGCCTCACCGGCGTTTCTTGAGGATAAGCCACGGACGATCGCGGTGTTTAACTTTGAATTTCTCACAAAGGTCCGAAAAGTCTTTCCTGAATTGTGGGCCGTGATCTCGATACTACGCCCGTGGAATGCCAAAACGTGAAAAAAATTTGATCGTGTAAAAATAACTCTGCGGCTTTTGCGGTTATCTTAACCATAGGTTTTGCTTCGATCCACTTTGTGAAATAATCCACAGCTACTATGATAACTTTACATCCGCCTCTTCCTGGTGGAAATGGTCCGATGAGATCGAGCCCCCACATGTCGAAAGGCCAAGGTGCGGTCACGATGCTCGCTTCAGCCAGATGGTATTCGTGGGATGTCCGATGCTTCGACACTCTGGACATTCTCGAACCAATTTTTTCGAGTCTTTAAGAATTGTTGGCCAATAATACACCGCGTTATGACCTTTCGTACAAAGAGCGACTAAGCGGGGTGACCTCCACACACTCCTTGGTGAAGTTCGATAAGGATTGTCTTGCTTTCTTCCTCTCGAACACATCGTAATAAAGGCCTTGTTGCGGACCTTCAGAGAGTATTCCATTGTTTAAGATATACCGCCGCTCTTTTCTTAAGTGCGCGAATTTTATCCGCTCCATCGTGCAAGGTGCCTGTTTATATAAGCTCGAATCTCATCGATCCAACATATAGTCGGGCTGGTGTATCGATTTCCATGACTTGTGTTTCCTCAATGGCGGGTATAGCTAGATACTCTATCATAATTGAAGGGTCTGCAATTTCTTCTTTGAGTGATAATTTTGAGAGATAGTCTCGCTCGCTCGTTGTCTCTCTCCGGATTTCGATGAACTCGCAATACTTGAAGCCGCTTTTGAATCGTCGAACAATCTCACCATATTTCTCGAGAATACCACGGTGTGTCATAGTCCCCGAGATTTGGTTGACGATGAGTTGGGAATCGCAATAGACTTCAACATTTTCCACATTTAACTCTCTGGCCGCTTTGAGCCCACTATAATCGCCAGACTCACTTTGATTATTCGTGGCCGGGAATTCGAACCTTAAAGCTTTTTCGATTTCCTCCGCCGATCCGGCTCCATTAAAATTACTCCGCCCCACAACCATTTCGGTTAGATGCCCCATCCACAAATAAATGCCAACATTGATCTGGTTTATTCTTGGCCGCTGCAGGCTCATGGGCTAACGGCGAACTGGGTTGTGGCGAGCTAAAGCTTGTCTCTACAATAAAATCTGGCAGCGCTTGACCCTTGATAGCTTTTCTGGGTTGATATTGTATGTCGAACTCAGTGATTTCGATTGCCCATCTGAGAAGTCGACCAGAAAGGTCCGGTTTATGCAATATTTGACGCAATGGACTATCCGTTAAGACAACTATCGTGTGTGAGGTAAAGTAAGCCCCTGAGTTTGCGGGCGCAATAACAAGCGAGTAGGCTAATTTTTCAATATTAAAATAGCGGCTCTCCACCGGATCGAGAGCCTTGCTTACATAATAAACGGGATTTTGGAGAGGTTCCGGCCTCTTTGACAAGAACGGCGGCAATGTACCGGTCCAAGCCGCTAAATACAAAACAACACATCTCCTCTATAGGGCTAACCAAAAGGGTGGTTTCTAGATATTCTTTTAAAGCTTGAAATGCCTGTGAACACTGCTCCATGAAAAAGTTTTGTCGCCTCGAGAATTTTGAAGAAGGGAGACACCTTTCGCCGATTTCGATATGAAGCGACCTAGCTTGAATGATGCGCCATTGAGCCTCTGTACCTCTTTGATGGTAGTAGGCTCTCTCATGTCAATCAAAGCTTGAATTTTTCTGGATTAGCCTCGATGCCACGACGACTAACCATAAACCCCTAAATTTGCCTCGCTGGACGCCAAAAGTACACTTGGCCGGATTCGACTTCATCGAGTGTTTTCGGACATTATTGAAAGTTTCTTGAAGGTCAAGAGCGTGACCGCCCCCAAATGGACTTAACAACCATGTCATCTATGTAAGCCTCCATATTTCTCGCCTATCTCGCGAATCGAAGACCTCGCTGACCATTCACGATAGGTCGAACCCGCATTCTTCAAAACCCAAATGGCATCATTTCATAATAATACAATCCTCCGCCGCTCAAAGCCGTTTTTCTTTGTCGGACTCAAACCATCCGCACTTGATGATACCTGAATATGCGTCTAAGAAACTTAAAACCTCAAAGCCAGAAATAGAGTCAACTAACCGGTCAATTCGTGGCAGCTGATAAGGATCCTTCGGACATGCTTTGTTGATGTCCGTGAAGTCGACGCACATTCTCCACTTGCCGTTGTGCTTTTTTACCATAACCACATTTGCCAACCAAGTAGGGTAGGCAAGCTCCTTTATGATTCCCGCTTGTAGAAGCTTTCCGACCTCTACTCTCACCGCCGCCTCCTTTTCTGTTGAGAACTGACGCGCTCGCTGTTGTATCGGCTTGAAAGTAGGGTCGACGTTAAGATGGTGCAAGGCGACGTCTGGTTCGACTCCTCGCATGTCGGTAACCACCCAAGCAAAGGCACTCAAATTCTCTTTGAGTAATTGTATCAATTTTTCCTTTCAATAGGACTCGGTCGAGCCCCTATCTTTATCTTTTGCTCGGGATATTCCTCATTGATGACCACCTCGATCAACTCATCTTACGCCGTAAAAATCGGCTCATCTCTCGACTTGCAATGTTTCACACTCTACTTTGGTGGTTCAGATCAACAACGACTCGATCATGTCGATGTTCTCCATGTTATATGGTCGTTCGATTCGAATCCTCTTATTCCCTGTTCTCATCTCATGTATGTATGTATGACAAATGGCAAAGTTCATTGATCGACGTTCCGATCCTGTCCCCAACATAAAACTTTGCCCGCTGATGCGGAATGGAAGCTACCATCTGAAACTGCTTTAAAGCGGGTGTTCCAATTATCATGTTATAATTGGACTGAAGATCGACAACTAAAAACATCACCTTTTCCGTGCGAAAAGGGTGCATAATCTCCCATCTCGTACATCGAGGTCGATGGCCCCTTGACTTGTATCTTATGATTGGTGAAACCCTCAAGGGTGCCATTATGCGGTCTCAAATTAGAGTCGCCAAACCCAACTCTTTGAAGCGCTTGTAATATAGGATATCGCGGCAAGCTCCTCAGATCAACCATTACTCTATTGACACAGCCCGATTGACGACCACCGAGATGCAAAGGCACATATCCTCCATTGGTTGAAGTCACTAACTCACTTCGAGTAAAGGCGAGGGTCTGTTTCACTCCTCGCAAAACTACTGTGCTTCTCCACATGTTTGTTGATGGAGCCGATGCGATTCTTAATCGATTGTTAGTGGGGAGGCTCGGTTATCATTCTAATGTTCCTATCGAATCGACGAGCTTGTTGATTCCTCCTATCTGGACCACCGGTATCAAGTTTGAGGTGATCATGGTGTCCGCGAGCGAGCAACTTCTCTATTGCTCGCTTGAATTGGATACATTCATCGGTAGTGTGACCCTTATCCTGTGATAGCCACAAAATTTGGATGCATCGCGGCGCTGTGTCGTGAACCATTGGGTATGGTTCGGGTATTTCGCCTCTCGATTTCATTCAACACTTGGGAATAGGAAATTCGAGCGGCGTGAAATGCTCTTCCTTAAATCTTTTCAGTTTCTTGATTTCCTATCCGCCTCTGCGGGTGTCTCTTGGCGGCTACGCCAGCCCTCTGTTTGCCTTTGTTGGACGAAGACGCTCCTTCGCTTCCCGCAGATTGCAATGTACTTCCTAGTCGAACTCAACATCTCTTGTAGGTTCATTTGGTGGTGACAAAGCGAAATAAGACTTCAAGTATCCCGGCTTCAACCCCTGTTTCAAAACTACTCATGACAACGTTATCCGCTATACCCTGGTTAGCTCATACACTTTGTAAAACCGCCATAATAAGCGCGAGTACCCTCACTGTCGCTTTGTCGGACCTCAGCGTAGTCGATATGCGTCTTTTGTGTCCTCCTACCGACTTGAATTTCGCTATAAACTTGTTGATCAGGTCATCCCATGATAAAATCGATCCAGGAGGAAGATCGCGGATCCATGATGTCGCCCCGATCTTGCATTGATCCCACAAATGCTATACACCAAGCATCATCGCCAGAGGTACACAAACCGATTCTCGCTTTGAAAAGCGGATAGCCAATCCAGAGGATCTGTTGCTTCGTGGTAGTTTATGAAATTGGGATAGTGAGTTCCTCCCTTGGAGCCGCTTTCGATATCTTTGGGATGAAGCACACTTGTTCCCCATGTCGGAACCGTTTTAACATCCTTTGTTCCTTTTCTGTAATTCCTCTATCTGCTTTTTTTCATGATGCCTATCTCTTCCTCGATTTGGGGTTGAGGTGGGAGCGCAACATAACTTTCTTCAATTTCCGAGTCCCCCGTCCTTCCAAGCCGGTGCGAACTCGCTGAGTGTTCTTGGTCGACGATCGCACTGCACCGCGATCGCCGATCGCGGGCCCCGCCTACCAAGTGCGATTTCCTACCTCTCTAGGATGTGAGGTTGCATGACTACTCTCCTCTATTTCTGGTCGCTGTGGTCGAACCGTTTTTGGAGGAATGAATGTGGGCTGAATCTCGGTTTGTGCGGGTTGAGGAGGGTTGAATTTACGGATTGACCGAGGAGGTAATCCTTCTGCAATGAGTAGTGCATTTCCTTCCCGCATTTCTTCAACATATTCCATGTGCGCTTGCAAAGCTATTTTATATGTATCTTGTTGTGGGAGCTCCCGGCTAAAATAGCTTCTTGTTCGTTAGCCGGGTTGGATGTCCCCGCGATTCCTTTTCCTTGCTTTTCCTAACCGCTTTCTCGTGTATTTCACGGGCTTTAGTCCTTTCCCCGTATGTATGCTCGTGATGTCGGTTGTGAGGCGGTGGTTGACATCCGCCCATCTCGACATAACCTTCGGCTAGCCTCTCCCGCGGGCGTGCTCGCTCCACGTGGCGATCCCCGATTGGTCGCTTTAGCCGGTGTTGCAGGGTTCATGTTTTCCCGCCACCATGACTTATGATTTTTGGGCGGGTATTTTTCCGACTCAGAATATAAGGTAACAATCTGCTTGTATCTCCCAGGCTATTTACAACTAAAGATGACCGATCTTTCCTTACTCAAGATCTGAAACCGGCGAAAAGATGCGTAAACCAACCTGGGTATTTTAGATGGACTCAAATGTGAGTTTGCAATGAAGTTGA
This sequence comes from Gentiana macrophylla, assembly GCA_026214975.1. Taxonomy (NCBI): domain Eukaryota; kingdom Viridiplantae; phylum Streptophyta; class Magnoliopsida; order Gentianales; family Gentianaceae; genus Gentiana; species Gentiana macrophylla. Next base: position 121,460,510 of record CM047809.1, on the reverse strand, counting down.
TGATCTCCTCTGTGCAAGTTGATCGACAGGCTGTAGATGATGATGACTTCGCCTGAGACACCGTGAAATCGTCTTTGTGGTGGAGTAAGTAGTCCTTGAATGCTGAATGATAATGATTTTCCCGGTAACGGAGCCAACTGATGTTGCGTGGAACACCGATTTGCGGTAATAAAGTGTTTATCTTGAGGTATAAGGTCGATATGAATGATTTCTCCGTGTGGTTAGGGGTGGCGAGTAAGAACAAGCGTCGCCGGATCGCTTTATAAGATGAACAAGTTAATCGATCGACAAGTTGGCGAGTTTCGCTTGTATTAGATTTATAGTTAAAGTTTGAGAGAGAATCCTCTTTTTTATTACAATGTGATCCCATATATATATAGGCTAAAAAGTAAGTCGGTTTACTGTTTATCGACAAGACAACTGAGAGTATATAGCTAAGTTAAGCATGCATGCAATACAAGTGTCCTAGCCACCAGAAGTGTTGCCGCAATTTGGATTGGCCGGTGGATAAGCTTGACGAGCAAATGAGTAGCGAGAAGTATGGTCGAGCAAATGGACTCGTTTGTGCCTTAAGTATATAAGTTGGAATCACATGGAGAGAATGGGTCCGCTTATTGTTGGCGGACATGATCCGCCTCATGTTGGCGGATAGGCCCCGGTTTGTAGCTAGCGGCTAGAAGAAGCTTGGTGTCGCGCTAGAAGAAGCTTGGTGGCGCTGCCACGCCGGGAGGTAAGCCCATTATCTGTGTTGATGGGCCAAGATTGTAGGCCCCATATGGTTGAACAGGGCCCCATTCCAATCCGGGTATATCAATTACTCGATACATAACACATTATTATATAAATGATATTGATGTGTGAAATTAATTTATTGGGTAAATAGAGAGATAAATGATGATACTGTTCATGTTAGTAGGCCCTTCATATTTAGGGTGAGCCTTAATTTAATTTGAGGATAGGGAGTTGATTGGAGTGCCACTGTAGACTTTGGAGATGCACCAAGGCTCCCTGTCAGATTTGAAGGAGGATAAATCCTCTCATTGGGGTCACTCTTAGATTTTCATCAAGATAGAGGTGAAAAACACACCACTGTGACCTTGACCATCCGAAACCAATTATAGAGGAGCAAAAGGCCCCGCTCTTAGTTCTATAAGAGCACTGAAATAGGCCTCTCAAAAGGTTTAAGAAAAATGATAAAGATTAGAGGGTGGCAAAAAAATCTCATATTCCCAATCCTTTCCGAACCCCAACCCGAACCCCAACCCGAGTTTTGCTCGCCTGAATTGCTTCCCGTCCCGCACTATTCGGGAAACTTCGACCGACTTACTTCAGGATGGGTTTCGGGTATATGATCAAAACCCGACCGGATCCCGATCCCGACCAGACTATTATATATTATTTTATTTTTTATATTTTTTCTTATTTTTTAGGAGGAAAAAGAAATCTTTTTAGAACAATTATTTTTATGTTTTAGGAAGGAAATATTAGAAATTGAAGAAATTATTCACAAAAAATGAATTATTCTTCAATAAAAAAAAGTTCTTCTTCGTCTTCGAGTTGTCAATTTCTTCAATCACAGTAATCTAACTTTCTTTATTCTCTTTCTTCCTATTTTATCACCTCACAGTACACTTCATCACCTTGTATCAGTAAATGCTAATATTTTACTTGCGTGCGACGGACGGCTGGAGATATCGCAATGAAATTCGATAGACAATCAATTAGGATAAGAGATAAAAATGGTGTCTAATTTTAATTTATATAAGTCTTTTGGTGTGAGTTAGGTGAGCATGGATACTATTAGCGAAAGAGATAATTTTCCTAACTTCACTCAAAATTCCAACCAAAAAAAAAAAAAAGGTTGTGAAGAGTCTATGAGGATATTTTTCGAAATATCTTCTCCCGACACGACGGGATCCCGAACATTCGGATATCCTAATCGTCGGTTCCCAACACTTGTCGGGTTCAGGGTCGGGGAGAAAATGGATTCCCGCTTCACAGTCGGGTCGGGATCGGGTAAAGAGTTACGGGACGGGTCCCGACCTGATGTCACCCCTAGTGTACTATATACATGACTCAAAGTGCCTGTGAGTAACTCGAGATTTAGCTCAAGTCCAAATTCAGTTTGACTAGGTTCAAATCAACTCGGAGAATAAATAAACGATACTCGGACAATGCAATACTTTACTCGAATATTCACAAGCAAGCTCGAATATATATATATTTATATATATGATAATACGTATGTATATGTATATACACATACATACATACATGATAATATTGATATGTATATGTATTGTTATATATATTTATAAACATTCTAATTATTATATGTGTTTTGAAGGCAAATTATTATATCAAATGTTGATGTTTTCATTCATTTTATTTATTTTGTATATTGTTTCTATGAAATACGTCTTCTTAAAATATTATATGCCCCTCAAAAAAATATTATATGCATCATTAATAAATAATTCATATAATAAGCATCCGAAACGACATTTTGTTTATTATCATGTAATAATATAAACTATTTTTGAACTAAATTTCAAAACTTATTATTACTCGATAAGTTCGATGCTAAACTCGAGTTCTACTGAGTTTTTAAAACTTTTATGAATCTCAATTAATCAGAGTTGAAATACCGTAACATTTCTCAGCATAAAAGAAGCACCTCCACGTGGACCATGTCAACTAGTAGTATTAGAATTCATAGGGTACAAAATTACACCAAAGAGTAATGAATTGTAAACATTGTACATATAGTTTCCTTGACAAAGAAATAATAAAAACGGCAGCATGCAGCAGTGTAAAAGAAATTTACAATTTTACCGAATTAGACTGTTCTTTTAACTAACTTTGACCCTCGAAATCAAGAAACTTTCTCATTTCAGTTCTTGTAAAAGTTTTTGATAGGGGTGATCATGGGTCGGGTTAATTTGGTTCGATTCGGTTTAGAAAGCGAGGTCGGTTTGTGGCTAGATTTTTGAACTCCAACCCAAACCAAACTAAAGTCATCCCGATGGTTTTGTTCGAACCAGGTTTCGGGTTGGATTTGGTTTGGGTTCGATTTTAGCATGTCCGGGTTTAAAAGAGATACTTTTGAAAAAAAAAGCAATTTCATCTTAATTTTTAAATCTAAAGCCAGACGTTGTTGTAAAAAAAAAAAAAAAACATACTTGGTGTAAATGTTGTTGCTCTTTCATGTATTTAGTTGAAAGGATATGCAGAATATATGATGCACAAGGACGTAGCTAGTATATAACCTAAAGGGGGCTAAGCCCACCTGGACAAAAATATATTACACTAAAAAATCTATGTAGTCCAGTTTGATTAATAAAATTTTTCTTAATCTAGCCCACCCGACGAACTCGACATAGTCTATTAGCCCACCCCAAACTAAAATCCTGGCTCCGTCCTTGATGATGCATGATTATTCTACAAATATAATGGACCGGAAATGAACAAAAAGATCAGAAGATGCGTCAGGAAGTAACGTTATCCATGAAAAAAATGAGTACAAAAGTGTAGTGGTTCAAGAAAATATCTGATCGTTTAGGATTTTGAAGACCAATTTGCAAGACAAAACATTCATCCAGAGACACTTGAACAAAATTATACTTTGTCACCAGTGGATTAAAACAATCAACTACAACAAAGGATGAGAAAAATAATACACAATAACTGAAAGAAGCAACTCATCTTTTTTATGTTATATGATTACCATTTGTTTTACCCAAAAACTCAATAGATTAAGCAAAGAAGAAAACATTCAGGATTAAGAATCCATTGATGTAAAACTACAATAAAATTACTAAGAGGGAAAAAAGCACAATAACTGATGATGATAGCATATTAGAAGGGCCACTAACATGGTGTATGAGGCAAACGATTATAATGGAAGCTGAAATGGAGCAGAGAAAGGAGAGGTGTCAATATGTTTGATTAATGATGAATGGAATGAGATGGGATCAGGGTTATCTTATATGCTTATATATCAATAACAAAAATACATCTTTTTGTATTAATGATTTAGGTTTGGGTTCGGGTAAAATAAAAATAACCAAATCCAAACCAGTATTATTCGGTTTGGTTTGAAACCAAACCGATTCATTCGGTTTGTTACTGGTTTGGTTTTTATTGTTTGGTTCATTGCTTTCTGGTTCGGATTGGTTTTCGCTTTTGCTCACCCTTTTTATGACCAAAACGCCGAAAAACGACCTGCAAATCGCCCGTTGCCACGCTAAAAAAAGCTGCTTCTATATGTCTACAAGCCCAGAATTCATAGTTATTAGAAAACATATTTCATTAGTGCAGAAAGGAAATCGAAAGGCGAATCCAGATTCTTTGGAAAATGATGATCATACATACATATATATACAAATTATATATATATTGTAAACTTATACATACAGAAGATGTTCGTCGCCCAAAAACTTATTCATATATATAGAAGATGATCATACATACACAAATTATATATGCAGATTCTTCCATGCTTCTACTGTTATCTAAACACAGAATTTCTAGGGATAATTACACTTTTAGTCCCCTATTTTTCTTCATTTTATCAAAACTAACCCCTATGTTTCATAATGACATTTTTGGTCCTCCAAATATATTTTTTTGTAACACTTTTAGGACACTTAATATCAATTGGCCAATTTAGGATTTTCTCTTAATAACCCGACTTGTAACCGATGTAACTAGGGTAAATCCCCACCAAACTCTGTACTCTCAGCTTGTTTAGCTGATCTTCAATGAAATTCTCTCTTTACCCTCAAAAAAGAATTGTTGTTGGATTCAATGAAAAGTGGTGACCTTGTTTCGTCCCTTGCTGTAAATTGAGATGAAAATGGCTCACGAGCTTAGGTCACCGGAGACGATGCTAATGCAGGGCAGTCCGAACGGTTGTTGTTGGTGTGAAACTTGATCCTATGAGTAAATCCCAGACAAAAAGAAAAGCAATTTGAACGACGATTCCATTCAAAACACAAATGACTTTGAAAAAAAAGACGGTTAAACGCTAACCGGAAGGGCTCCTTCGCCTCTGATCCCAGAGAAATGCGATGAGAGGTTAATCAGAACCAAGCACCGGCGGGAAGAGGCCATTATTACGTAAACGCGAGGAAAGTTAATCGAGAACCCAAGCAATTTCGAGGAAGAACTGCCATTGTTATAAACCGCTTACACCGAAAGGGGCCGGCCCTTTACGGGACACGAACCCCCACACTCCGGTTTTCGGTCCAGCTTGGCATTACACCACCTCAACCGCTTACCACTAGGCCATATCCAGAGGATAACACAAATGACTTTGACATAGTATTAATACAGGGTAAAAGATGTTTGAGTGAGTGAGTATTCAAAACACAAAATTTTTCATTTCATTTGGATGTTTGAGTGAATATTTATTATTAGTACAGGGTAATGAAATTAAATTAACTTTCTAACGGGAATAAAAGATGTTCATTTTCATTCCCTCTTTTCCAGTTGAGAATTAAGTTTGTGAGTTTAAAAAAAGCTTTCGTATCTGTGGAAAAACAAAAAAAAACAGTATAGAGATCGGTCGTATTTGAGGGAGCAGATTTGCATTGTGGAATCATATGAAAGGGTAAAACACAATCGAAGGACGATAAAGCTCACACCTCATTAACCTTCAAAATAATTAAAAAGATTATCAGCGATGATAACTTTTATGGAAGAGATAGTTTTTGAAAAAAATTAAGAATTTCATTAATAGATCAAACATATATATACAAGTAGTAATAAACTACCCACTAGTCAACTTCTTATAAAATAGGAAACATGGGATTATGGCTTGAATCCGAAAATAACTACCTAGATAATGGAAAACATGTGCAAACTACTCTAGTAATAGGAAATAACATGGTTGACATAGCCTTAGCTAATAATAAACTTACTTAAGACTTAATCATACAAGCAAAAGACATAGTTACATCTTTACAAGTTTTGTTAGTTGGGATTAGGATGTACAACTAACTTCTTCGCTACGATACGTATGCCGGCACTCTGTTGATAATCATATGTATCCAAAGAGAAGTAGGCATCCACAAATTTCCCAGGTGTAAGCAATGAATCAAGTTCACCACATCAGATTCTGTTATTGAACACAATCTTTTCTTCAATGGTGGAGGATGATGATTGTGATGATGATGTCTGGTACACATCGGTGATCCAACGAACCGTATTGTTATCTGAAACAGTCGGCAAGTTCAATCGTATTGTAGGGAAGTTGATGAACGGGTTTCCTAGTTACCACGGGTCTCCATTGAGAACCGCTGCCAGAATCAATGGATAGCTTTTGAGCATGAGCATCAGCTGTGTCTAGAATCTGGCACAGGCTTGGCGGTGCATCCACAACGAAACTCAATCGTGGGCGACCTGCACTGTCCATGTATTTTAAGTGCTGATTCGAACCGCACTCTCAATCGTAAAACAAGCCTGTAATGGTATGTTGTTGTGCAAGATTTGTATTTTCTGTGTTCCACGATAAAAGGGAGCAAGGACAGCAGATATTGATGGCCTAGATATTTCATCAGGCTCCAAGAAGTCAGTACTAGTACACCCAACGTAAGATTCTGTTCTAGATTCTTGTCTTTCGTGTTGTCCTCCTCTGATGGAATGTTGTTATCTTTGACCATTTGTTGACTTAGTAAGCCCATGTCAAAGGGTCAGTTATTGTTGGAACATCTCCGTTTTCATTTTTGCTGACAAGTGAGAAGATTGGATGAACATCTCCAATAACAGGAGGAGACACAATCACACGGTTTCTGACATCGCTGCTAGATGGAGGTTGTTTATTCTCATCTGGAGAAACTTTTCCGTAGCTGCGACTTCTTGTAGTTATATTTGGAGAAATCCAACTATTTTCTGTAAATATATCGGGAAGGCTTGATTCTCGCAACAAAACGACAACACGTGCATATATAGAGAATATGGTCCAACAATAATTCACGAGACAAATAAAAGATAAATTAATGTTTCCCTACCAAGAAGAGAACTGTTGCACAATACTTGAGGACTTCAAGATTCATCCGAACATCGTCTAAGCTCCTGAAAATGAGATAAAATTGTGTATTAGCATTGTCATGGTGTTTATATACCAAACATAAGCCCCACAAGCAGTAAAGAAAAATTACAAACCATAATCTTGTACCTAAGAAGTGCAGTACTCTAGACTTCCAAAAGAAGTTGAATAACAATGTCCGAGAATAAGAAATCAAGTGTACCTATGTGTTTGCTGACCAAGCCCAAAATAGGTTGCAAGAGTGGCCATCTGAAAATAAAAAGGAGCCATTTCGGCATTTGGAATTAGCTTTTGTAACTCAAATGCATATGAAACTGAAAGGACTTAACCATAGAAACTAACAAAACCTTAAACACTTCAAGAACCTAAATGAAGCCATAACAAGTGCACTTCCTTAGCAATGAGATTCACAAATTGTAAAAAAAGTCTTTTGTTGTTTTAGTATCGCAATTAAGTTGGTGAAATACGATGAATGAAGGATATAAGAACACTTTAGACATCAAATTACTGTTTCCACCCAAAAACAACATAAGAAGAGAATAGTCTTGAATATCAAGAAAGCTAGTTTATCCTTGGGTTTATTTCTTCTAGTCAAAACACAAATCCACCTTTTCTTACTTCTACAATGATTATGGCAAACAAGATATTAACACGCTACTATTTTATCTCTCTGCCTTGCTTTTTCATTTCTCGTCCATGGCATCTTGTTTATGCTAACAATTTTTTGCTGGCTATTGTTGGATTAGGATTATTGTGAGGTTCATAAAAGTCTGAAAAATACATTCTTTGGCTATTTGATTAACAAGTCAAAGCATATCACATGTACATTAGCAAATTACAATCCTTCCCAACAATATGCCTAGCAAATTTATAGCTTTGTCAGCACCAACATAGTCAGTAAAGCTATTTAAACGCCTACTCGATCTCCAATTCCAATATATGGAAAAATCTTAATTTGCCATAGTTATCCCTGAAAAAGCTTTAATTCGGAGGTAGTAGAAATACAATAGTACCTTCATGTCACCAGCTCTCCTTCCAAATCTTTGTGTCAATAGTGCAAGTGAATCTATCGTTCCCTTTGGCTCAGGTGCTGGCCTATTGATCTCAGCAAACGCCTCCCTAATCCTAGCACAATCAAATCTCAGGATGTTGTGACCTGCCCATATTCTCCCTACATATGTGCCACAAAAACAAACAAACAAGCATCTATTTAACAATCTAAAAGCAAAATATTTACAAACAAACGCACTCCTGATCATGCACAAATCCTAGTCATTTACGCATGTCTCGTTTATTGGGATATCCCTGTTTACACATTCTTCATCATATTGTATCAATTACATGAACATAACATAATATGTATCTTGCATTGCAAAGAGTAGTAAGTACTGCACAAGATTTTCCCTCAACTGTGCCCAATATTGAAAGTATGGCCATAAGAAACAATATTGTTGCAAAGTCCATCCCCTCCAAACACCAAAGCAACACTATTAACTGGACATGTTTCATTGCTCAAACATTTTCCCACCGAAATCGAAATAAGAAAACTGAAAAAGCTCCCACGTTTGACTTGTGCAATATCAATAATACCAAGGTGTCAAAGGCTACTAACCATGGAGAATGTGATAGACTTGATCAGCGATATCAGCAAAAGTGGGTGCAGAAATCACGGCGTCCTTTGTAATGCCATTGCATCGAACAGATAGATTAGAAATGAGAGAGAGATCAGCGGGTCGAACCAAAGTGGAGTAATGCTGGAGCTCAATCAACTTCCTAGGACAAACCAGAATAGACCCGAACTCCAAGATTGCAAATCCTTGTCCAGGTCGAGTTGGAACAGTCGTCTCCACATCGAAGAATACTATCTCCGACTTATCTGAATTGAACGACATTACAATGCTCCTCAATTTAGGCGCCTATTTATTTTATTTTTGGCCAACAAAGTTGAAAACTTTTTTCTGGGATTTTGGAGAGGGAAGCAGGGGAGAGGGAATTGGATTTGGAATGAAAGAGAAACAGGATTTCCAGGTGAGTTTTATAGTTGCCGGAGAAAGGAGCTTGGCGGAGAAAGGGGAAAAGGATTGTGTGCTTTGCACAGTTGCAGACGGAAGCTGAAAGCGTAGTGATTGTGCACACGTTTACAGAAAACGTACGGGGCAACCCACCACACAATCGCCTTGGCAAAAGTTTTAGCATCCTCAATAAGCTATCCCAATAACATTTTCTAAACACAACATTTTTCGTTTTAGTTACATTTTTTTCAACATTCAAAAAAAAAATCACTAAAATAAGCAACTTTATATAATCCTTCAAAAGTCATTTTTTCTCTCATCCCAATAAACAATTATAATCAATCATATAATTTATTATACATTCTTTCTGTTTTTCAGCACAATTATAATAAAAAAAATTATATTTAAAGAACATAGATGCTATGTGAACCATAACTCAAAATCAACAATGGTGTGCTGCCTACAATTGATACAGTAGTGCAGCTGATAACTTTGACAAAATATTACAACATGTGTAACATCAATTCTTGACTTGTTTGTGTTTACACATTGTTTATTTGGCTCAGCAAAAGAGACGTGGAGGATCCTAGTCAACGCCAACCGAGGTAACATTGAAGTTAAAAAGGTTCGTTTGCAGGAATTGCAGAGGCAGTTCGAGTTGGCTCAGATAAGAACAACTGAGTCAGTTGGTGATTTTATTGCAAAGGTACGAGATATCGCCAGCAAAATGGGCGCAAATGGCGAGAGTTTGACGGAGACACAGGTAGTGCAGAAAATCCTCAGATCTCTGACACAGAAATTTCATACGAAGAAAACGGTCATTGAAGCGACCAGAAATCTTGATAAAATGTCTATAGATCAATTGGAAGGTGAGTTATTATCCTATGAAATTTCTCTTGATCAACAATCTATTGCTATTGTTGAGGAAGCTTTGCAGGCACAACTAAATGTGTCAAATCAAAGGCAGAATCATCGAATCATGTTGAATTCAGTCAACGTGGTCAAAATTTTCGTGGTAGAAGCCGTGGTCGAAGACGAGGCCGAGGCAGAGGTAATTTTAATTACCAAAGAATAATAATGATTCTGGTCATAATAAACAAAGTAATGATTTTTCGAAAAAAGATAAATCGAAAATTCAGTGTTATAATTGCAAGAAATATGGGCATTATCAAAATCATTGTCGTTATAAGAATAATCAAGAGAATCATGCTAAGGTTGCAGAAATAATGAAAATATTCTGGAACTTCATTATTGGAAAATTTTGGAACTAATGAGAACCAGAAAAATGATTGGATTCTGGATTTAGGCTGTAGTAATCACATGTGTGGGAACAAAGAATTGTTCTCTGATTTGGATACTTCTGTACAGTCAACTGTTAAATTTGGAGATAATACCGAGGTACCAGTTCTTGGAAAAGGGAAATCACTTACACTTTAAAAGACGGTTCTTTTAATGCTATTTCTGATGTATTCTATGTGCCTAGTTTACGTCATAATTTGTTGAGTATTGGACAATTGTCCCAGAAAGGCTATAACATAGTCTTCAATCAATGAACCTGCACAGTAAGTGATCCGAAGAAAGGACTCATTGCAAAGGTAAACATGAGTAATAACCGTTTGTTTCCGCTGAAAATTAATTGTGGGAGTTTACCTTGTCTTAGTTCTGTGAGTTTTGATGATACATGGTTATGGCATCTAAGATTTGGACATTTGAACTTTGGAAGTTTAAAGTTTCTTGCCAGGAATAAGTCAGTATTGGGATTGCGGATATTGACTTCCTCACAAAGTTTGTGAGTCATGTACTTTGGGAAACATCACAGAGATCCGTTTCCAAAGAATAAGGCATGGAGAGCAAGTACACCATTGCAGCTGATTCATTCGAATTTGTGTTATGTTGAAGAACATTCAAACGGAGGTAGTAAGTATTTTATATCTTTCACTGATGACTTCAGTCGAAAAGCATGGGTGTATTTTCTGAGAAATAAATCTGATGCATGTGATATTTTTAAAAGTTTTAAAAAGTACATTGAAAAACAAAGTGGATACGAGATTAAAACTTTGAGAACAGACAGAGGAATTGAGTATATTGTCTGTGATGATTTTCTTGAAAATAATGTGATAGATTATGGTGAACAACAAACTGATTGTTATTAAGGAAATAATGTGTGTACAATAGATTTATATAGGGAGCCAACAAGGCTATAAACGTAAAATATAAATAATATAAAACTATCGTCTAATACGCCCTCGTCGACGGAGCCGAGTGGCGACGCCAAGCTTGGAAACGAGCGAAAATGATAACCATGGCAAGGGCTTGGTAAGAACATCACCATTTGGTGATGCAGCAGACTACACGAGCAACACGAACAAGACCTCGCTCAACATGCTCACGAATAAAGTGATAGTCAATAGCCGCGTGCTTCATTCGTGAGTGGAAAACCGGGTTGGCATCGAGACAAGCACACCCAAATTGTCACAGAAAATCACTGGTGTGGAGCTAATCGAAAATCGAGATCGCAAGCGGATAGGTCACTAGGCAACCTCTCTTGCCGTATCAGATTCGCAACGCACCAGATTCGCCCGGTGGAAGAACGAATCGAGTCTTCGCTTCTTGGAACTCTAAGAAATAGCATTTCTGCCCAAGAAGACAATATAAGCAGAAGTAGAAGTGTAGCCAGGCACATACTCAGAGGACACTGGATCACGATAGCCATCTTCCTTGTTACCCGCCCAATCAGAATCTGAAAAAGCATGTAAGGCCAGAGGAGAATCCTGATATAACTGCAAACCCATAGTAGGAGTGCCATACAAATAACGCAAAAGGCGTTTGACAAGCATCCAATGATACTCTGTCGGTGCATGCATAAACTGCGAGAGCTTATTAACCGCAAATCGAATATCGACTCGTCGTAAAGCATAAATCTTCGCAGGCACCCAAAGTCCGACGACATCGAGTCGGATCTCGAATAAGCGGGAGAAACAATAGGATCACCTGAAAAAGCATCGGTGGCGCATAGCGTGGAAACCGCCTTAGAATCCTCCATGTGAACTGAGAAAGTAGCTCACGTGTGTACTGGTGCGTAAGTAACATACCCGTGGTAGAATGAGTGACCTCAACTCCCAAAAAATACGATGGTGGACCAAGGTCCTTAATAGAGAACCGAGAGCCCCAATCGATCAATAATACTCAACTCGCGCCACTAGAGCTACCTGTAACAATTATGTCATCGACATATACCAAGATAATAGTAATGCTGATAGATGTGCGACAAACAAATAGAGACGGATCAGCCACAGAGTTAACAAAACCCATAGTAAGAACAAAGGACTTAAGCTCATGGTACCAGGCCCGAGGTGTCTGTTTTAGACCATAGATCGCCTTGCGAAGTTTACACACAAATGTAGGTTTTGTTGCATCCTCAAACCCGGGTGGTTGAGACATATATACGTCTTCAGCTAGTGTTCCTTGTAGAAAGGCGTTATTGACATCGAGTTGGCGAAGAGACCAACCAAAGGAAACCGCAATACTGAGAACAAGACGGATCGTAGCAGGTTTAACAACAGGACTAAAAGTTTCGAAGTAATTTTTCCAATTTTTCTTTGCAAATAAAAATACAAAAATGTCTACCAGACATGTGCATAAGACTAGGCTCACCGAAGTCTTTTTCCCAAAACATTACCGATTGATGGTGTAATACACACATTAGTAGCATGTGGGGCCACCACATTTATTATTGAATTCCTTGAAAGTAATTATTGATATAAACTGACTTAGTCCAAAATGTAAATCTATTTACGGTTTTTTACATAGATTAAGAAAATAGTTAAGTATCATTAGTTTTGATGGTAAAAGCCTAGAATACTCTTTGACCTCATTAATTTAATAGTTGTAAAGTATGTGAATGTCTAATAAATTAGGGGTACAAAAAACTGTAATAAATGTTCAATTGTTATTCTTAATGGATTTATACTATAAAACAAATTCAATTCAAAAAGCTAAACGCATCTACATTTTGAGACAGATGTAGTATATAAATTCTTATATCTATAAACAATCTACTTATTATACTCCCGCCGTTTTTTTCATCTGTCGTAGAGAGAAGAATTACACAGATTAAGAAAGTAATTAATATATCTTAAGTAGTAGTATTGAAAATATATATATTTTTTATTGGTAGTAGTATTGAAAATGTATTTTTTATTGGATATGTAAATACTTTGTTGGTAAATGTGCTTTTAGTATTGAAAATGTATTTTTTTTTATTGAAGATGTAAATACTTTATTAGTAAAAAATAATAATAATAATAATAATGATCATTATCAAATGTAAAATGAAAGATTAATAAAAACGTTTCAAATTCAAACGTGACAGATAAAAAAAAACAGATCTGGTATCTGTTTTAAAGGCAAATTATTATATTATATCAAATGTTTTTGAAGTTTTTATTGATTTTATATCTTTTTTATATTGTTTCTACGAAATACTCCTTAAAATATTCTATGCATCATTAGTAAAGAATTCATATAATAAGCCTCCAAAACGACATCTTTTGTTTATTATCATGTAATAATACAAACTGTTTTCGAATTAAATTTCAAAATTATTATTACTCGATATATAAGCTCGATCACGAAACTCGAGCTCCACACTAGAGTTTTTAAAACTTCTATGAATCTCAGCTCAGCTCGAACTAGAGTACGAAATACCGTAAAATTTCTCAATAGAAAGGAAGCAGCTTCATGTCAACTTGTGTTAGAATTCATAGGGTACCAAATTACACCAAAGAGTGTATTGAATTGTAGCATTGAACATATAGATTCCTTGACAAAGAAGTAATAAAAATGGCAGCAGTGTAAAAGAAGTTTACAATTTTACCCAATTAGACTAATCTTTTTAACTAACCTTGACCCTCAAAATCAAGAAACTTTCTCATTTCAGTCCTTGTAACAGTTTTTTATGACCAAAACGCCCGAAAAAACGACCTGCAAATCACCCGCTGCCAGGGTTAAAAAAAGCTGCTTCTATATATCTGCAAGCCCATAAATCATAGTTTATTAGAAACACATTTCATTAGTGCAGAAATGAAATCGAAAGGCGAATCATACATACATATATATACAAATTATAGTAAGAGGGCGATGTTTGTCGCCCAGAAGATGGTCGTATTGCATCCTATCGTCTTCTTTACGTATGAGGATTTGTTGATTGCTCGTCTTTCCACCCTGACCCTTTACTGAGCAAATCGTAATTGATTGATGCAAGCTGGGAAAGATTCTGAAAAGACCACAAGAAAAAAACGCAAGCAAACAAGATTTAATACGAGACATTCAACGAACAAGACAAGATATATATATATATATACATATATATATTGGATCTCTTACACTAAGTCACTTAGTCATTTCATCAAACAATATGCCTGCAGTCTGAATTTCTTTCTTTTGCAGATCTGAATGATTTAAATCTTTATTTTATGGTTCTACCTTGCTATCCTAGGGCAATTCGTTTAAAGATTCTGCTGCACAGGGTTTCGACTTTGGTCACCATCTCAGGCCTAGGGCAAGCATGTCCCCGAATTTTAAGCGATTTACGGGATACTTACTAATTACACACCATTGCAAAACCTTTTTTGCGAGCAGAATCTCAATTCATAATGAAATGCATCATAATCTCTACAAAATATTAGTAAAGATTCTATTGCAGATAGTTTTTGGTGAATCGGAATGATTTGAATCTCTATTTTACATATTTACTGAATGCAACATTTAATGCAACTGCCCGCAAAACCATAAACAAATATAACATCAAAATAACAAAGCACTTGAAGTTTACCTTAAAGGAGAAGTTGCTAAAAGAGTAATTGATAGAAGAACTAGAATCAAATTCAGCAAGACCTACACATTCATCCACCTGATTTTTTTTTATCCATAAGAAATGTTAGCTCCAATTTTTTAACAAAATTCAATAATTTGAAATTAAATTCAAAAATTAAAGTAGATTACCAATTCGCCTTGACGATTACTCGGACTATCACTGCTGCCACTCATGCTATCATGATCACTCGAATCTTGATCGAATTCACTCGGATCATAAACTTGTCCATCCGAAGTGTTCCACGAATAACGGCTAGTAAAGTAACTAGTATCAAGTGGACTCTCTGATGCAGGAACAAATGCAGCCTGCAGAAAAATACCGTATCAGAAGCCATGCAGTATATACTGTAAAACAACATAAAATTCATAAAATAGAGATCTAAATCATTCAGAGCATGCGGGTATTACGCTTGATAATGTTATAACTTTTTGTTTTCATTTATTTACTTGTATTGGTTGAAGAGGGAGAGAGGGGGTGGAGAGTGCATAGAAAAATTGTATACAGACAAGAAAGAACTCAAACCTTCTGTCTAGCTAATGTATCCCAATTTATGTCTCGGAAGAACGGATGTTGCTTCACCTGTAGATTCACGTCATTTTAATACGCCCAAAAAATCCAACATATATATAGATACAGATATATATATATATATATATATATAGAGAGAGAGAGAGAGAGAGAGAGAGAGAGATCGGCTTCACGTTTGAAGCCTAAAGCACCTCTGATGCACCTTGTGCTCCAAGTCTCTGGTTCGGATCTTCTGTCAGCAACCTTAAGTAAAAACAAACTATTTACAAAAATAGGACAGATTTTGAAAATACATGAATTCAGAAAAAACATGTATGTTTTGCTTACTGATCAATCAGATCCTGTGCTGCATGGCTCATCTCATCGGGAACACGGGGCCAAGGTATATTGCGATTGAGTATATTGTCGAAAATTTTCTAAGAAAAGAAAACAAATCAGGATATAAATGGAAAATGCACAAACAAAGAAGCTAAAAATTTAAGAATTCTGCACTAAGATGGATCACCTGAGGATGTTCGGCATTGAATGGAGGAATACCGACGATCATTTCAAACAAAATAACGCCCACAGACCACCAATCCGCGGTGAAGGCTATAAAAATCATGAATAAATTGATCCAAGTCAACTTTACCAAGAGGAAAAGACAAAAACTCAAACTTCACACTAAACTAAACACTTCCTTAAACTCTACTAAAGTAGGAGGAATTTAGATGTGTAAACGAGCTGAACAGCTCATGAGCAGCTTGAAGCTCGACTTGCGAAATGTTCCCTCAAATATGATTTGACCGAACTTAAGCAGTCTGTCTAGGTTAAAGAGCGGAACTTGAGCAGTGTAAAGCTTGATTCAAAATGCTCACGAGCTTTATCGAGCATTGTTATATTATACTATATATATATATATATATATATCCTTTTCATTTTTTCATGCTGCTTAAGCTTGATAGTGCTCAAGCATAGATAAAACCTAATCGAGCCAATCTCAAGCACTATTTTTCCTGTTCGAAGGAACTCGAGCATCAATGTTTCGAGTGGTTACACGACTCGATATATGTTTGATTCGACTCGAATCGTTTACACCCCTGAAAAAAATACCCTAAACCCTTATATATACTTCAGCCCCCCTACCCCAACACACACACA
The DNA here is from genome assembly GCA_026214975.1 of Gentiana macrophylla. NCBI lineage: Eukaryota > Viridiplantae > Streptophyta > Magnoliopsida > Gentianales > Gentianaceae > Gentiana > Gentiana macrophylla. The sequence continues at coordinate 121,443,904 of CM047809.1, read as the reverse complement.
CACACCCCTCCAAAGGGTTACCATGTCCAGTTCCCAGAAGAATCTCAGGTGCCAGATAATCAGGAGTACCAACAGCAGAACGCTTTTTTCGCCTTCCGTGTTGATCTGATTGATGATCATCATCCTCTTCCATCATTGATGTTCCGCTAACAGCCGGACCCGATAAATCATCCGTGCTATTGATAAGACCGACTTTAGAAAGCCCGAAATCTGTAAGCTGGTCAAACAACGTTAACAGTTAATTTCCAATTCAGGACATGAAGACAGTGTAAAGTCATAAAATTTGACAATTAACAGCACACTTGTTAAAGAAAAATACGGTTTGGATTGCTAAAACGCAGCTGCCATGCCACATACTGCTATGAGTTGACAATAAACCGTACGAAGAACACCGAAAGAAAGGATTACCTTAATATGACCATCATGGGCAATTAGAAGATTATCAGGCTTTAAATCTCGATGAACTATACGTAGTGAATGTAGATATTCCAATGCAAGCACCTGACACCACAATAAAATTTAAGTTTTCAATCAACATTACGTACAAGATATTTCGATTTTATGAGGAACTTCATATCAAAACAAATGGAATATTGACACTTTCGTCCCCTATGTTTCTTGATTTTTGCAGTTCTATCCCCCAATGTTTCGTCTCGACATTTTTACCACTCATTTATGCATGTCTGTTACATTTTCAGTCCTAACTGGCACGTGTCCAAAATCCAACATTGCAACCAATAAAAACTTGACATGTAGCAAAAATGGACTGAAAAAGTAGGGAGGAAAGCATAAATGAGGGGTAAAAGTGTCAAAGATGAAACATCAGAGATATAAATGCGAAAATCGTGATGAAGTAGGGACCAGATATGTCTTTATCCTGAAAAACAAAATTAGGAACTTACTAGTTCAGCTATATACACTCGAGCTACATCTTCATCCAAGCAACCTAGATTTCTCAATAAGGAATATAGATCCCCGCCGTTCAAATACTCCATCACTAGATACAAGTTCTCTCGGCAAGTAAATGAATAGAAGAAGCGAACCTAAAAATGAAACAATGATCAAAGATTCGTTTACTAAAAGGCGTATTTTTGCTTCAAAGCGTAGATTTACTCACCACAAAAGGATTGCGAACTGTTATTAAAATGTCACGCTCAGCCAAAATACTCTCCACGGCGTTCTTTCTTATCATATCGGCCTTCTTGAGAACCTGAAAATAGATTGTCAGAAACCCCCTACACGTCAGCTCAAATAAAGAAACAAAAAAGGGGTAGTCTGGTAATTTCCAGCATTTGCCGAGTCAGAAGGGTCGGTCAAATTAGGACAAATCAAGAATTGTTACCGAACTTCCCATAAAAAACTGTTTTTCACGGCACAATGTCATAATAACAGGTCATATATTGGTAGCTTTTACAGCAAAGGTCCTCTTTATATGCCCGGGAAAGAATTCTTGAAAAATTACAAGTATCAAATATCATTCAAAGTTCTAAAAGCTATGAACTGAAAACGCACACATAAGTGTAAGCATATATGTGTGTACGTATAGCATATGTAGATGCGCATGTGCAAACACACTGTGTGTATATATATATGTACAAATGTATGTATGTATGTATTAATATACGTATATATACTATGCATGTACTACTCTTAACCTTTCCCTTCTTGGATACGATTATTTAAAAACAAAAAAGTATGAAAGTCGGTAATAGTCCTTCGTTTTTGAAGCCGTAACCAAACCCTACACAACTCAGTCGATTAAACACAGAAATCATGTAATACCTTGATTGCAAACAAATCCCCGGTTGCCCTCTTCTTAGCCAAAAATACTCGACCGAATGCTCCACGGCTGATAGGTTTTATTATCTCAAAATCATCAATAGACGTTCGGTCTTTGGTAGAATGTATGGGGCTAGTTCGCAAGCTACGTAAGACATCATCTTCCATTGGAGCATCTTCATCAATCACGGTGCTCGAGATATCAACTTTGTCGTAGTCAACTAACTCACAAAGTTGCAAATATTTTTCCCTGATCACAAAACATCACCAATTCCACAAAATAAAAGGGTTTTGAGAAAACGTCATCTCAATTAAGTCCATAAATACTTCATCACAAAAACAAAAAAAATATATATATATATATATATATATATATATATATATATATATATATATATATATACTACCTCCGTCCCACAAAAAGTGTCCACATTTGAAAAAAGTTATGTCCCATAAAAAATGTCCATTTAGAAAACCAATACATCATTTAATGCTCTTTTTCCAAACATGCTCCTAACCTAACATTTATTGTTGTATGTTCACATCATATTCCAAAGCAACCATTAATTATAAGATAGGGGTATATATGTATATTACTACAAAAACACAACACATTAATTAAGTTTCTTAATCTGCGTGAATAGTAAAATGTGGACACTTTTTATGGGACGGAGGTAGTATATATATATATATATATATATATATATATATATATATATATATATGTGTGTGTGTGTGTGTGTGTGTGTGTGTCTTGTGCAGATTCTTCTTGCTTCTACTATTATCTAAACACGGTATTTCTAGGGATAATTACTCTTTTGGTCCCTATTTTCTTCATTTTCTCAAAATTAACCCCTATGTTTCATAATGATATTTTTGGTCCTCTAACTATACTTTTTTCCAAGACTTTTAGGACACTTAGCGGAAGCATAAAAGCTACTGGATGAGGCACGTGTCACATTACTTTTGGTTGAGAAATAATTAAAATATGACACTTTTGGTCCCTCATCTCACAAACAGCCCTTATCTTTTTCATAATAACAGGCATTGGGTCAAATGTTAAGTGTCCTAAACGTGAAACAAAAAGGTATACTAAAAATGTCATTGAGAAAGATATATGCTAATTCTTTAGAAAAGGAGAAAAATAGAGGACCGAAAGTGTAATTTTCCCGAATTACTAAATCAAATATATGCCGTACTTCTCCATAAAGCGGAAAGAGTTCTAAAGTTTCAAAATACGAGGTAACTTACCGAATTAGCTTCTCAATACGTGCTCCAAAGGTCTCAACGGTTAGAGCATCCAATTTCCGGTGATCAACCACGACTTTTAAATCTTCAAGACAAGAAAGCAAATATTGCAACGAGTTGTCATCATCGAGTGGAGCATTTGCAACACATCGAGCGATATCAGCAAGCTCGTTCATCTACACTTAACAAATTTGAAATTAGATGGGGATTTGTAAGTACATGGAACACATGATCCATAATGAGTCAGTCAAATGATGATTATACCTCCATTCCATATCTAACATCTCATAGTTGCCAGAAATTCTTCTTAAGGATGATTAAATGATTATGTGTTGAAGTCAATAGTGTTTAATTTACGAATTGCATACATCCCCAAAAGCTTAAGCCATTGAGAGATAGTGCCCTATGTTGGCTTAGGCTTTTTGTTATAGCCCACGTTTGAGGCATGTGTTTGGTTCACGTTCGGTAAAATTAAAATTTTTACAACCACTGCAGTAAGACGTGACAATGAATTTGATGTGATGACGTAATTCATACGTGATTATAACAGCAGTACCTGGGGGACTTCATCGTATTCCGGGCATGTACATTTTCCAGCCAATAGCAAGTCAATTTGGCTAGTTCTAGGTGTCACAACCAGTGGGGACCTAGGAGTCATGCTTCCAGCAGATGATGTAGCCATTCCTTGATCAGACTTGTGACCGAACCGAGTTTTACACGACACTGACGGCAATCCTTTAAGATCGTCCAAGAAACTCGAACTATCAGTTTCGGGAAGACAGTCAAGCATGTCTTCTGAGCCTCTTTGAGACCAATCACTTAGCTTTGGAGAGATTAAATCCGGTTCTTCGGTTATAGTAGAATTTGATAATTTCGTATTCATGTCTGAACTTCCCGTTGTGTTTTGAAAATCCTTTTGTGACAAGGATTCTATCAGCTTCTCGAGAGTCTCGGAAATCCTAACCAGACGCTCATCGACACTTAAGCCCGTCTGGTCACAACGGTCAGCAATCGCGCATATTCGTGAGTGGTCTTCAACTTGCAGAGTAGGAACCTCCTCTTCACAAATGCGGCAAATTATCGAACCCTCATCAGATAAACTTGGTTGATCCACCCAGTTTCCCCAAGAAGCTTTATGCTGATGTTTGGAGGGAGCTGAAGGCTGAGTCACTGGATCTTTTATAGGCAAAACATCCAACGGTTTTGCACGAGCCGAATCAGCATCACGTATTCCCAGATCATTGCGGTCTGCCTCCTTCATCAAAACATCGTCTTTTGGGCTTTTCACTGCAGGAGAAGGAAATTTCTTCCAAGAAGCCTTTCGGTCTATGGCTGGTGGTGAATCCGAGTTCTTCATGTTCTTGGGCGGCTGCTGCACTTGAAAATTTCCCGGGGGCAAAACATGATCCCTCTTCCACTCCATTCCATGCTGTTCTTGGCTATATGATTTCCGTGTGGCAGCTTCTTTAGGCACTTTTGGCACACCAGAACTCTTTCCATCAGCACTAGTTCCGGGTTGGACACGATTATCAACAGGCTGTAATGACTGACGAAGTGGGAAACTATTGTCATCCTCAGCAAACACACTCTCCTTATGGAATTGCAACAATCTAGTGCATCGGGTGAGTATAAAGAGCATACGTGTATGGAGTTGCTTTATCATACCCATGGAAAGTTCTTGGCGCCTATCATCTAATTCTTGAACTATGCTTTCACATTGAAGCCAAAACTCCCCTGGTGAGGTCATTGCACAACTTCGAGCTAAAACTAGCAAGTCTTCTATAGGTTCAAGCCATTCAGGATGATTTTCGGAATTTTTCTCGAGAACGCCAACCAAATCAGCTGCGAATACGCGAAGATCAGAGTCCACTTCTTCTTTAGCTTTGTCAAATCTTGTTCTTATCATTGTCAAGACTTCCTGCAGCAAATGAAAGGTGATTCTGTTGAAAGAAAAACTCTGGACTGGAAATTCTATGTAATGAAAGAAGATGAAGAAATTCAAGTACCTCCAAGTTATTTACTCCTCGAGGTTTCCAAAAGGGGAAAGGTCGTACGCCTTTTGAATTCAATTCATGTGAAAAACTCTTGATATCTCCAGGAAACCTCTTTCTTGGTGCACTCGTCACACGAAGTATAGCTTTGAATCGGGGAGATTCAGATTCTTTTGGAATATCGCATTCATATGAAATCTGAACACGAAAAAGTAACATAATCAACAAAGTTCAACTTCCATTTAACATAAATTAATGCAAATTAATCTTAACAATCTGGCAAGAACATCTACCTTTGAGTCTGGTGTATAAACATCTGAACCTCTTGGGCCAACATGATGGCCCCATGACGAATTGAGTCTCCCTGTTGAACCATGAAGCTAACTATGAACAAGAAATTTCGACAAAACATCTTCGAAAATCTTATTGTTCCTATAAGATTATATAATTGCATCGACAGTACACAAGACCAACAGTAAAACATTTCCACACATTATTTTTTCAATGTATCTGGTTTCAGCAACCCATATCAACAGTCCACAGGATGTCAATTAGATAGGGATTAAACCTAGGACTACGTAAAGAACGACCCTTAATTGAGCCCCAACATTTGACAATGATAGTTGGTAAACATAATAACTCAGGGCCCACCACATCTAAAAGTATATGAACAGACCATCAGATTCATGACACACCTACGTACATACATTGATAGAGAATTGTTCGCATGCTAAAAAAGATTTTCTTCTACCAACAAACCCTCCATCACACGTTAATCTATTTTTCTTTTCCAAAGATATTTTGCAGTCCAAGAGTACAGAAAAGACATGTGGTGTCTAGACCCTTATCATTCAGTATTTTACGTAATGATCAAGTAGGCAATCTATTCCGTTAGTGTGAATTGAACCATTGTTAACATAATTCTAAGTAGACTCACTACACCTAAGGAATGAAATTTATCAACTCACAGCATTATTAGGTCAAATGTAGAAGAATGAACCGATACACTGAAACATTGAGGAACTGGGCCATAGGCTTCTTTCACTACAAGTATACGATTAGTTCATACAATGTGTGTTGCCTTTTCTTGTCTATTAGACAGCAGTTCTTTCCCATATGCGATTTTTCATTTCTTCCTTAGACATGATGCTAGGTATGTGTTCAATGTGATGCATTTAAAGGTCCTGTTTCAAACACACAATACAGGTATTAATTACACATCGTACCAGCTTCAGAAGATGATACATGTGGGCTTTGATTTCTTGATGGCATGGTATCCGAATTGCCTCCATTGTCAATACTAGCAGTTGCATTTTCCACGTTCCTTATTGACTTCTTCTTCTCATCACCTCCATCTTTCTTTCCTCCACCACCACTACCACCGCCACCTTTTTTCCCTCCACCCAAACTCAACTTCCCATCACCACCACCTGAAAACGGAGGTTTCGACAAGTTGCTAGCACCTATAGAGCTCCCCTTTTCTTTAACACTCCCAAACCGGAAAAAGCTTTCTTGTGGCAATGGCCCTGATCTTGTCTTTATCTTGTTCAACCCCAAAGAAGACGCAACAATCGGGGACATCGAGGGACCCACATCCTTAGGTTTCTCCACAACCCCTTTTTTTGACTTCGAATTACTACCAATCCCTAGCTTAGTTTTCCCTGATTCTTTTGTAGAGCTTGAAGACTTCAATAAATTCCCTTTTCCTCCAGTTGAAGAATCATTCTTGCTGCTCAAGAGCTTACTAACACTACTACTCTTAGGTGTAACTGGAGAATTATCACTTTCAGTGCTCTCCGATTTCACTTTCTTCTTGGTTTCAAATCGGATCGGGGAATTCGAATTCGACCCAGTTGATCTAGGACTATTTGAAGATCCATCAGGACTTGAAGATTCCGACTTTTTTGAAGAAAAAAAACGCCCTTTAAACATCTTCTTCCTCTCTTTCACCCCTTTCAATAAAAGCTTAAAAAAAGGGGTTTAAAGCAACAGCCCTAGCAGCACATGAATCATGCGGCAGGGCTGCAATTAAAGCCTATATGAGCAACGCCATGTTTGTTTGAAACGGAAGCTTCAAATTGCAGTTTGTTTGTTTTTGTTTTATTTATTTATTTATTTTTATTTTTATTTTGACTTATTTTTCTTTAATTCAGTTGAAATGAAGAAGAAGAAAGGAGACTATGATGATTTTGGGCTTTGAATTTTTAGATTTTGTGTTTGGACCAAAAGACAGATTGAGAGAGAAGTGGGGCTGAATTTTGGATCATCTATAAGGAAAAAAAGGCTAGGACCTTTCTAGAAATTTCCATTTTTAGTTTTTAACAATCTAATAATTTTGCATTTTTTTACACTTTTCTCTTGTTTTGATAGCACCTGAAAATGTTTACATTTAAAAGGAAAAAATATAGACACAAACTATAAATATAACGATCAAAACGTAGGAAGATTAAGTTAAAATCTTGTTAAAAGAGGTAACTTATGAATGACTAGAGAGGGTGAGAGTTTATTCTTCCTAGAGACGTCAAGGTAAAGAACTTTAGATCAGACATTTACCCTCAAGTAAATACGAGAAGATTATATGCATCCATGTAACAAATATGTAGTGACTTATTCTTTCACTTTATATTAAATACGGAGAAATTATTACGTACATAGTTTTAATTGTATCGGATTGTTGGATAGATAATTCAAAAACAAATGAAGACTAAGCGATAATCTCGATAGGAACACACTCTTTTATTTACAAAGAAAAAACTTCCGGAAATTTCCCTCCTTTACCACTCACATGCCGGTCTTTCCCTTCTCATTCCTCTTGACAATTTTCATCATTCTTGTTAATTTGAGTGCCTAACTCGGATAGGTCTGACTCATGTAATCTTTTTCAAGAAATATCTGGCAATGTATAATAAATGGGGAACGATGTTGATTTCTAGACGAATTTTACGGATTGTATCTTCATGCCAAAGTTTAGCTTGTAAAAACTTTGTAGCTTTTTTGGGAAAATATCAATTTACCCCTTAAACTTTAGCATACGCAATTTTTTACAACTTTAATGTATTATTTGATCGATTTACAACCTTAATGTATAATTTACCACCTCAAACTAATTAATTTTCGAATTACAACCCTAAATATTTTATTTTCTTCAATTTACACCCCTTACTCATACCCAATCAAATAAAACACTTAAATCAAGGGCAAAGTTGTCTTTTCACCTCTCTTCTTCTCCATTCTCCCTTGCACCTCCCCTCTACCACCATTGCTATGGCTTCCTTGCTATCAAAGACGTAAAAGCAATCATTTTTAGGTGAGTGTTGACACAAATTCATTCGGATGCCAAGTTTGCAGCTACTATTATGACTAGACTCAGAAAATTACGAATTTTTTTTCATTTGCTGAGATTTTCGTGACTACACTCCACCCCACCCTCTCAATATATATGGTGATAATATATATATATATACATATATATATATATATATATATATATATATATATATATATATATATGATAAAGAATGACAAGCCCAGTGATCCAGTCTTGCATCCGATCTTCCATCCAATGTTGGCCCATTATCCACATTCCAAACGGCTCTATCAACATCATAAGGAGGAAGAAGAGAATCTTGGGGATCAGTTTGCACCATCTGAATATTCAAGGAATATTCTTTGTTGACTGGAATATTCTAGGAATATTCTCCATCGAATTCGGAATATTCAAGGAATATTCCATGCTCATAGACCTGTGATTAGCCATTGGTTAGATAGTATAAATACAAGGCAATAATGTAACATGAAACAACAACAAATAATGAAATCATTTTGATCCTTATTTTCCTTCATGGTATCAGAGCCTAAGGTTTAAGAACCTAACCTTTCTGTTTTTTTTCTGTTCTGTTTCTCTGTTCTCATGGCCAATCAACAGCAAGTTGCACCAATCAGCCCCTATTATCTTCATCCCAATGAAAATCCTTCATTAGTGCTTGTCCAACCACCACTTGCAGGAAATAATTACCATGCCTGGTCACGATCGATGAGAATGGCTCTCATGTCCAAAAACAAGCTGGGATTCATCAATGGCAACTTACCAGCACCTCCTATCAATGATCCAGATCACCATGCTTGGGAACAGTGCGACAGCATGGTGTTATCATGGCTGCTCAACTCAGTTTCAGGATCAATAGCACACAGTGTGATGTGGCTAAACTCAGCAAGAGAGGTATGGATTGACATTCAGGAAAGGTTTTCCCATGGTGATCATTTTAGATTGTCAGACCTGTTAGAAGAAGTGAATTCTGTTAGACAAAATGATTTATGTGTCACAGATTATTACACAAAGCTGAAGATTCTGTGGGAAGAATTATTAATCCTAAGGCCTTATCCAAATTGCACCTGCAATCCTATATGTAACTGTGGAGCAATCAGAGTATACAGAGACTACTTTGAATCAGAATGCGTCATAAGATTTCTAAAAGGACTCACTGAAAGTTTTGCACCCGTTAAGGCACAAGTAATGCTTATGAATCCATTACCTCCTATTAATCAAGTGTTTGGCATGGCTATAAAACATGAGAGACAGCTTAGTTATTGCATTGGACATCCTGACAGACCAGATAATCCAGTCATGGCAGTGCAGAGATCCAATTTTGGTCAGAATAGTGTGCCTAGTGGTAGTACTCAGTTTCCTAAAAGGCCTTTATCTGGAAATAGAAACTTCGGTGTAGTAACTCACTGTGGATTTGCAAGGACATGAGAAGATAGATGTTATAGAAATCATGGTTTCTCTCTGGTGGCGGGGAAGGCGGAAATAACACAAACACAAGTAGGGAGGCGAGTGTCGCTAATCATGTTGATTCAGTGAAGATTCCATGTTAGAACCACCGAGGCGGATACAAGCACATTCAATTTTACTCAAGAACAATTTGGATGAACTCGAAACTTGTTAAGTATGGCTCTCGCCATCGAAACCAAGGATGACACAGAGCACATTGTCAATCAAGCTCACATCCCGAGTGCAAATTTTTGGGCGACATCTTTGGTAAGTATGGTGGTAAGTCTGAAAGTTTTAACTCAAAACAGTGGATTATAGATTCTGGTGCTTCAGATCATATAACATGTAATCTTGATATTCTTCAAACACACTATCCTATTCAAGCTACCTATGTCACCTTACCTGATGGCAGCACCACTACAAATTTACTCACGGAGCGCAGTTCAATTAAACCACTGGCGATATTGTATAATGTTCTATATATACACGATTTTGAGACACAACTTAATTTCCCTTAGCAAATTGTTGCATGACAAAAATCTATGTGTTGTGTTCACAACTAATCTTTGTCTAATTCAGGAACATATGACCAAGATACAGATTGGATTAGCTAAACAAGTTCATGGCCTTTACTATCTTCTTCCTGATCATTCTCAACATACTCATGGTCATTCACACCACATTTCCACTTTCAGCAACTCCAATCGACTTGTAAATAAATCTGTTTTTACTATGCTTTGTAATAAGCCCGATGCTATATATGGCATCTTAGGTTAGAGCACATGTCCAATAAAGTTCTCGATAGTGTAAAGCTCATAGAGCCGTGATCGATTCTTATGAAATAAAAGATTGTCTTGTTTGTCATCTTTGCAAGCAAAAGAGAAGCATCATTTCCTTAAGTGATTCCATGGCAAAAGCAGCCTTTGATCTTATTCATGTGGACATCTGGGGACCCTATAAAAGGGCAACCATATACAATGAACACTATTTTCTAACTATTGTAGATGACTACACCAGATATACCTGGATTTTTCTTCTTAAAAATAAATCTCAAGCCAGCATTATAGTCAAACAGTTCCATGCTTTCACACAGACACAGTTTGACAAACAGATTAAAATTCTAAGGTCTGATAATGGCCAAGAGTTCATACTCAAAGATTTCTATGCAGCTAATGGGATAGTGCATCAGACTACATGTGTACATACTCCTGAACAGAATGGGATTGTTGAGAGAAAACATCAACACATCCTCAATGTAGGTAGAGCCCTAAAGATCCAATCTAACATCCCTATATCCTACTGGGGGTTTTGTATTCAGCATGCTGTCAACCTCATCAATCTCACTCCATCACCTAAATTACTGCACCAGACCCGTTACCAAAGGCTCTTCCATACTAATCCATCATACTCCAACCTTAAAGTTTTTGGATGCCTTGCATTTGCCAGCACCCCCATTCAGTCCAGAACTAAGTTTGATGATAGAAGTATCCCTTGTGCCTTTCTAGGATACCCTCCAAATGTCAAAGGGTATATATTACTAAACCTCCAAACTAGAAGCATCTTCATATCCAGAAATGTGTTATTCCATGAACACATCTTTCCCTTCAGACTTAAACCAACAAACAATTCTCACTCCTTCTCATACTCATATCCTTTACCAGCCTGTGATTCTCAACTGCCATTTGATCTTACTGCATCCCCAGAATCATCTAGTCCAACACTAAACCATCTCAATTCTGACTCTACACCAAGTCCCGAATCCACACCAAACCAGTCATCATCACACATTCAATCCACACCAAACCAGTCATCACCACACACCTCAACCTCCAGTACAGACACTGTATACCCTCACCTCAATCAAAACAATGATCATGTTTCCTCAACACAAACACCTTCCTCACATCCACCACAGCCAATCAGGCATTCCACAAGACCCTCCAAAACACCCACATATCTTCAAGATTATATCTGTAACACTGCTACTACCACCACAGCCAAATACCCTATCCAAGATTACATGTCTTATGCTTTGTTATCACCCAATTATAAATCATTTGTGTTGAGTGTTAACATTTCAGATGAGCCAGCATCCTATCGTGACGATCAAGAATGAAAAGTGGAGAGCAGAGCAATGGGTGCAGAGAGATCAAAGCCTTACTGAGAGTAATAATACCTGGGATGTGGTTTCATTACCCCCAGGGAAAAAGGCCATAGGGTGCAGATGGGTATACCGGATTAAGTACTTGCCTAATGGTACCATTGAACGATACAAAACACGATTAGTGGCAAGGGGCTACACACAACAGTTGGGAATAGACTATACAGACACATATGCCCAGGTGGCCAAACTAACAACAAATCGAGAATTCTCATGGGTCATTGGGAAGAAGAAGACGAGTTGGCATTTGGAACAACTTGATATCAACAATGCCTATCTACACGGTGATTTATCAGAAGAAGTTTTCATGCAAATCCCACCTGGGTTTCACACATCCGTTCCTCATCCAGTATGCAAATTAAAGAAGTCCCTCTATGGACTTAAACAGGCAGGTCGTCAGTGGAATATGAAGCTCACATCCTATCTATTAGACCTTGGCTTTCATCAATCAAAGAGTGACTACAGCCTATTCACTCGTGGTCAAGCTCATACCTTCATTGCCCTACTGGTGTATGTCGATGACATCCTAGTGGCTAGTCCAAACTCTCAATTGATTATTGAAATTAAATCACAATTGGACCTCACATTCAAGATTAAAGATTTGGGGAAGGTTCACTACTTTCTGGGCGTGAAATAGCAAGGGGACCACAGGGAATTACCTTATCACAGCGCAAGTAAACGTTGGATTTGTTGTCTGAATATGGTCTTCTAGCCTGCAAGCCAGCTCCCACTCCCATGGCCACAAGCTGCAAACTTGCTAAGGATGATTCTCCTCGTTTGTCAGAAAACTCCGGCTATCGCAGCTTGGTCGGAAAGTTAATCTATCTGACCTTCACTCGCCCAGATATCAGCTATGCCGTCCAGCAATTGTCACAGTTCCTCGATTGCCCAACGACGAACCATCAGCAGGCCGCGCTTCGTCTTCTCCGATTCCTCAAAGGCACCCCAGGTCAGGGATTGCTCTATACTGCCGCCACAGATGCCACTCAAGTTTCTCTCACGCGCTATTCCGATTCCATAGAATTTGGATGCCACGATACCCGTCGTTCAACCACTGGATGGTGCATATTCTTGGGCAAATCACTGATCTCCTGGAAAGCTAAAAAGCAGTCAACGATCTCCCGGAGCTCGGCGGAGGCGGAGTACCGGGCACTAGCATCGACCTCTTGTGAGCTTCAATGGATTGTGTACTTGCTACGTGATTTGGGCTTCAAGCCCATTATGCCAATTCCTTTACATTGTGATAACCAAAGCGCCTGTTACATTGTGGAGAACCCGGTTTTTCACGAACGGACCAAACATATCGAATTGGACTGTCATCTAATCCGGGAAAAATTCCAAGCTGGCCTTCTGATTCCAACAGCCATATCCACTGCCCACCAACTAGCCGATATTTTCACTAAACCTCTCGACGGGCCACGTTTCGCTTACTTATCGGCCCAACTTGGTACTTATTCAATTTTCCCGAAGTCCAGCTTGCGGGGGGGTGATAAAGAATGACAAGCCCAGTGATCCAGTCTTGCATCCGATCTTCCATCCAGTCGGCCCAGGCCCATTATCCACATTCCAAACGGCTCTATCAACATCATAAGGAGGAAGAAGAGATACTTGGAGATCAAGTTTGCACCACTGAATATTCAAGGAATATTCCTTTGTTGACTGGAATATTCTAGGAATATTCCTCCACTGACCGGAATATTCAAGGAATATTCCATGCTCATAGACCTGTGATTAGCCATTGGTTAGATAGTATAAATACAAGGCAATAATGTAACATGAAACAACAACAAATAATGAAATCATTTTGATCCTTATTTTCCTTCATATATTAAAGAAGTAAACTTTACAGTTATATATGCAAATGTGTTGGAGATATCCCATGAAATGGGGGTAAAAACGGTCAACTTTAGCACGAATTTTGGATACGCTCCGGTGTAATTCATCGAGAATTTATTACCTTTGAAAATTCTACTCACGGTGTAGATAATGTTGGCTTTGGAATCACTCGATTCGGATATCGGATGAATGATAAATTAATGTCAAAAGTTGGTTGAAAATGTGTAGGAGATATGAGTTGAATGTAGGACCTCAACTCAATCTCCCACATAGGTAACTTGATGCTTGTGAGCTAAAGTAATAAGAGCTAGTGTATGCTTTTATAGATGTGCCCCAAGGGGCAAAGCACTTTTGTGCATGAGGGAGGACTTAGATTATTCTACATGCATGCACCGCCGCCGTCCGGCTCAGCTTGGCTCGTGCTCGCCGCCGTCCAACTCGGTTCAGATCGGAACGGATGTTACTATTGATTTTTGGACAAAATTTCTTTATGAAATTAACCAAAAAATTAATTTTGGAATGTGATTGTGTCATCCGACCAATCGTAATTTCGATGAGTCATCGACGATCGAATTCGAGAGGACACTTCATCGGACCAATAAATCAAAGATGAAGTCGGCCAATGAGGCTCAACACGCAAGAATGCTTTTCTTGAGGAAAAGTCAGCCAGACTTGTGTCATCCGGCCAATAAGAATTGGCTATATAAAGGATCCCTATGAATGAGAATTAGTTCATCAATTTTTCTTCTCTTTTTCCACCCTAAAAAGGAGTCTCTCATATAGATCTAGTTCTTGAGTCGAAAAGAAGTCGGAGTACTCTGTAAGTTTCGCGGAGCTCGATTTTTGAAGTGCCTCTAAATCCGAGACGTAAGCCGTTGTATCTTGGGAGACAGTTGCTACTACCGTGGGCAGCATACCGGAGCAATTTGTCTTAAAAAAAGAGTAACTACTTGCTTCGGTTTGATCTCTAATCCTTTACTTTATGCATCGTCCTTGTATTATACATTGCTTAAGTCAGGTCTGTACGGTAATACGTATTTTGGTGGATCTAGTAGATGGAACAAACTTTATTTTCGTGATATTAATTTATGATTTTATTTTCTGTAATTTCTTCCGTAAATTGCGGATATGATCCGTAAATCACTCCGCACACGACACCTGGACCAACAAAATATTGAGAAGCCATTGATGAATACAGCTGGGAAAAAAATAACTCATGCGTAGTCTAGCTATTTTTATTAGCTCGAGTTTCATCATCATTTAATTTGATGCAAGGAGCAGGAATAGTATATTGGAGGTGGTAATGTTGGGAACGTCCCGGTGGTGGCGGTGGAAGTTGCCAAGAAAGATGAAGAAGATGAGAGAGGAAAAGACAAATTTGCCCTTTATTTAAGAGTGTTTTTAGATTGGATTTGAATTAAGGGGGTAAATTGCACAAACTAATTCTTTAAGGTCGTAAATTGATTAAATAATAGTTAGATGTTGTAATTTTTTCATATGTTATTGTTTAAGGTTGTAAATCGATCAAATAATAGTTTCAAGTTATTAAAATTCCATTAGACAAAGTTTAAGGGAGTAAATCGCATTTTTCCCTAATTTTTTTGTTTGATTTATGATTGTCTTTGAGTATGATGAGATTCATACATATGGAGTTTTTCTCCTTTATGTAGTATTTTACGTTCAATAAAAGTTATCATGTCCCAAATGAAATTATCTTTTTTATAAAGCCAAAAGCAAGTATAATTCATCTCTTCTCAATTGACTAAGTGAAACATTTCTCAATTGACTAAGTATGATTGTTTGGTTTTCTTTGAGCTTTTAGATGGGGCGGTGGAGGCGTTGGTTGGTTGTTTGCAGTGTATGGGACCCTCTCGGGCCAGGCAATTAATTTTCATAAATCTAGTCTCTACTTCTCAGATGGAGTTTCAGAGGTGGATCGAGAGATGGTTTCAGATCTGTTACAGATTCCCCTAGGGGACGGGTCGGGCAAGTACTTGGGGTTACCGTTCATGATAGGAAGGAACAAGCGCCAGGTGTTCACTTTCCTGAGGGACAAAAGTCGCAAGAAGGTGGCCGGCTGGAAAGATAAATTACTCTCGCCCGCGGGGAAGGAAGTGTTTATTAAATCGTCTTTGTAGGCCATTCCTACATACATTATGCAGTGTTTTAAGGTGCCAACCACTCTAATCCGGGAACTTGAGCAAGCGATTAGAAGCTTCTTTTGGGGAGATACAGAGAACAAGCGCAAAATACAT
Source organism: Gentiana macrophylla (assembly GCA_026214975.1). Taxonomy (NCBI): domain Eukaryota; kingdom Viridiplantae; phylum Streptophyta; class Magnoliopsida; order Gentianales; family Gentianaceae; genus Gentiana; species Gentiana macrophylla. The sequence continues at coordinate 121,427,863 of CM047809.1, read as the reverse complement.
TGGAAAAAATGGGAGACTTCTGTGTTTGCCGAAAAATCTAGGGGCTTGGGATTCCGTGACTTGGAATGTTTTAATCGGCTTATTGGCAAAACAGTCCTGGAGGCTCTTGATTTGTCCATGGTCCTTGGCGGCACAAGTATTACATGCTAAGTACTTTGAGGACGACTCCATTATTCTTTCTTGGTGGAACTAGACCGTCATATTTGTGGCGTAGTATTACGGAGGCGGGACCTTCTGCTCAGTGGGATGAGATGGAGGGTGGGGGATGGGGAGTCAGTGTATGTTTTCCATGATGCATGGACTAGTAGGCGACCTTCGTTTCGCATATATTTTGCCGGGCATGAACTTCCTGTAGACTCCACCGTCTCGACCTTTTATCCCCTGGATCTCGGGCATGGGACACGCGGTGGGTACAATGACTCTTTCGACCATGGGAATCGATGCTATATTAGGACTCACTCGTGGCCTGAGGGGCACCACGATCGACGGATTTGGCACTACGATCGCAGGGGAGTTTATACTGTCCGGTCAGGGTATTTTTTGGCTTTATCACTATATCGACCATCAACTGTGACAGGTCCATCTACGTCGGTAGGGGAGAGCAAGATTTGGAGGAGATGCTGGCAGCTCCCTGTCCAGCCGCGTGTTCAGCACTTTATGTGGAGGTGTTTGCATGATTATCTCCCAATTGGCCAGAGGCTGTTGAGGCGGAATCTGGGGGATGGCATTTGTTTGGCTTGCGGGGAAACCTTTGAAACGATGCGGCATGTGATTTTTGAATGTGAGACGGCAGAAAGAGTATGGCGGGCATCGCCGTTTCAGGGGTTCATACAACACATTCGCTCTGCTTCCTTTGCGGAGTTTTTTATGAGGATGTTTGAAGAACATGGCACTCAGGATACGACAAGGTTTGTGTGGGGGATTTGGAAGGCGCGATGTTCTACGGTTTTTGACGATCAGGCGGTTTATGTCTCTGCATTATGTACGCGATTTCTGGCGGCCTCGGCAGAGTATATGGAGGCACTGGCAACCTTTCGGGTATAGACATCAGATTGCCAGTTACCGGACAGGTGGATGAAACCTCTCACCGACGTGGTGAAAAGTAATGTGGATGCATCGACCACCGAGGCGGTGCGGTGTTGGAGTTATCTTCCGAGACTCGGGTGGAACAGTACTTCATTCCTTTGCGTATCATTTTGATCCAGGTGATCCAGTGGAGTTTTTAGAGCTTAAGGCTATTTTCTTGGCTTTGGAGGCGGTGCATTTAGGAATCCGGCGGCTCGAGGTGGAGAGTGATTGTTTGGCTTGCGTCTTGCGACTTCGGAGGCCAGGAGAGGATCTCATAGCTCAGGGTTGCCTTCTCCAGGATTGTTTGGCCCTTGTGGCTAGCTTTGCGTCTGTCTCGTTTTCATTTGTTCGACGCGTAAGGAATAGGAATAGCGCATCTTTTAGCTAGACATGGTTTATTTGTTGCTTCCGCACTCTTGTGGGGCTCTCACTAGAAAGTGATGTATTATTGCTTGTTTTGCAGATATTGCTTAATAAAATGTTTGGTTTCTCAAACAATATATATATATATATATATATATATATATATATATATATATATATATATATATATATATATATATATATATATGTAGTGGGTATATTTTATGGTTATCAATGATAATCAAACTCAAAAATATTCGATTTAATAGTTGAGAATTAACATATTGATCACAATGTCCTCAACAAAAAAAAAAACATATGATCACAATTTCCTCAAAAAAAAAAAAAAAAAAAAAAAACAACAACATATGATCACAATCAACAATCTGATAGCGTGTGTCATTGAGTTTGATAAACATTTACCACCATAAAATTTACGATATATAGTGTTATGAAGTATTCCTTCCGTTCTTTTATCTCATCGATTTGAATTTGTTACTGTTTTTATTTATCTGTTATTTTACGTTTTCAATGTATTATTTATTATTATTTTTCCCTTTTATCAATAAAATATTTACATCTCCAATAAAAATAATACATTTTTCAATACTAAAAACTTCTTTACCAACAAACTATATACATTTTCAATATAAAAAAAAACGTTTTCAATACTATATATTTTAGACATATTAATTATTTTTTTAATTTGTATGATTTTTTTTATTTACGACAGATAAGAAAAGAAGTAATTTTTTTTATCATAGAGTCGTGAAGGTTTTGAACGGACTTTTCCTCTGTCTTTCTCTCAGCAAGGGGGCTCTGTCCTGCTTCAGTGGAGGTGGGGCGTCGGTTCTGTAGTTTCCAGTGGTGGCTCTCCGGCGTCTTCTGTGGTTTGCCGTCCGCTCATTCGAGAGGAGTAACTTTTCTTTCGGGTTTCTCCGTTAGTTTGTTTGTTGTACATGTCTGTTTTGCTTTTGTCTGTTTGGCATTAGTTTTTTGTTGTGGGGTGAAGCTCTCGACCTCTCTTGGCTTCTTCACCCCTTTTTGTTTGGCATTAGTTTTTTGTTTGGCACTATTAGTGCGACGTTTGGCTGTGTTGTAATCTTTATTTTTTTTTGTTCGGTTTAATAAAACTTTCGTCTTTAAAAAAAAAAAAAAAAAAAAAAAAAAAAAAAAAGTCGTGCAGGTTTTGACCTCTACCGTTTATTGATGTAATGACTAAGATCTACATGTAGTGAGTGGGACCCAGCCTCCCGAAATTGTGGGAGAGACATGTTTATATTTATTACATTTAATTGTAATAAAAATCATTTTTGGAAACCAAGACTTTCCACATTTAACTTTTGAAACCGTCATTATTGGCACTACGAATGTTTCTTTATATAGTAAGTCTTTCACTAACTATTTCATAATTTAAATAAATATATATATATATATATATATATATATATATACATATATGTTAAAGTAAATATAAAAATGTAATTTATGTTCAATATGTATCCAAAGATGACTAATTTAATTAAACAAAAAAATACAAATATATAATAAAACATATATTATGAGATGAATTAATAATAAATATAATAGATATAGCATAAGTCATTGATCAATCAATTTAAACCCCATTTTGACCTCCCAACCTTTCTTATACTTCGGTTCACCCGCAAACAACAACTAAAGGTTAAAATTATATTGCAAGAAGGTGAAAATAACAAAGCACAAACTTACATCCAACCATATATATATATATATATATATATTGCAAGAATAACGAGAATTTCTGGAACCCAAAAAAAAAAATGTTACAGATGCACCTTTATATTTTAAGAAAAAATATGCAGAAGTTTGACTTGATCGAACCAATGGGAGTAAAAATATTTTGAACCGGATTAATATAGTTTGAATTGAACCAAATTCAAAATATATTGTGCAATTTACTTGTCAGTGGAAGTTAGAGGGACGTATTTAAAGTTTTCTTTGTTTCCCACTTGAACCGAAAAAGTATAATAATAAGGTCAGAACATCACAAGCTACGTCAATTTGTTTCCTTAATTTTTTCGGTATTTAGGACTAACTAGACCAATTAATTCAGAGTTTGGTTCGGATTATGCTTATAGAATCTGATTCTTCTTCAAGGTTAAGGAATGGCCAAGAGTTTTTTCACCATAAACGCCTTGTAGGAGAATTGAACATGTGACGTCTCTGTGGATTCTAAAACACCCATTTTGAACGAGAGAATAAAAACCCAATAAAATCACGCTTCTACAATTGAGTATGTCAATTGATCGTGTTTCGAGTTATGCCCTTCAAGGCACTCATCACTTTTCGAGCACAGCCATATTTATGTGTTTCGGAAATAGCAAGCATCGGCTTGAGCGTACTTTTAAGGTTGGGGAACGGGTCCTATACTCTTTATTCTTGACTCACTATGGTATAGCTCATACTTTTCACAAAGGCAGCCCTACTGCCGCCCTGAATCGACCCTCTCGCACCGGACTCATCCAGTCTCAAGAATACGATGTCCATTACCCATAAATTTTTGTACTATTTATGTACATCAAACGTTGAAATCCTGTCAATTTTCCAATACAAACCTACATCACGGCCTTATGTATCAGAAAATTTTCTATGATGTATCCGCATATGCATATGTCGATGCTTTTATATTTAAATTAGTGAACGTGAGCCGTGCAAGGCACGGCGGGCCCAACATAAATCGTTACCAATGATAATATCAAATAATACATCCCATCGTGAAATAAATCTCGTAAGCTTAAACCGTAACAAATTCAAGTCACAAGACAAAAAGGGCAACATAAACATATCACATTCTCTGCAAGAGGTAACTCTTTCTTAGAGACGTGAAGACTGTGAATCACTTATCTTCCAGCCCTATCAGGAGTTTCCACCTATAAAATAAACCATAATATGATTTATCGGAGAACAATGTCATAAAATCGATACTTTTAGCTTCGACTTTACGTAATGAAACATTATAGAGAAACAATAAGCGGACCATAACTACACAGTCAAATCTCCCGGGACACCTTAGCTTCCAGATCATTAATATGCTTGAAAATGTGTTTCACTCACTTTCTATACGATATTTCTCTTTCTTATCATTAATGAGTACGTCATTGATCTCGTGTTTATTTATTTGGTGAATAATACACGTGTCAAATGGTTGAAAAATATAAAAAGTGATTTGGTATTCCAACGTCAATTTTAGTGACGCTCGTACTGCAAACGGCCGTCGTTTCCACCGACGTTATGTTGTTCAAAATAATAAAAACATTTAATGTGGTGTTCGCATTGGCCAAATGCAGGCACACCTTCTGGCATGTATATGAGATATTTGTTTCTGTACTTTTTGTTGTTGTATTTTATAATTAAATTTCGACCAATCTTCCATCAGACACCATTAGTAAACTTCAAATCCGTCTGTCTTTCCTTTTTTTTTCTCCCTTTTCTACACAAACTACTAACGTTACACATTTGATAAAAAAAAATACACGTGTTGATGTATTTTATAGCTAAACTTGGTTCGTCTTCCATCGTACACTACACAGTAGAACTTAAATCCGTCGGTCTTTTTTTTTTCTTTTTCTGCATAAACTACTTACGGTAGACGTTTGATAAAGAAAAAAAAAAGTACACGCGTTGATGTATTTTATAGCTAAACTTGACCCATTTTCCATCTTCCATCGTACACTACACAGTAAAACTTCAAATCCGTCGGTCTTTTTTTTTCCTTTTTCTTCATAAACTACTAACGGTACACGTTTGATAAAAAAAACAAAAAAATCACAAAGGTAAAAAAAAAATGTCACGTTTCAAGCTAAGAGAGTCGTGGCCTCTTGAGGGCTCACCCTCTTAGCTTCTTATAGATATAATAAGATAAGATAAGATAAAAAACATCTTACACACAACAGTTGTGAGACTTCGACGTATATATACACCATGCTGACACATCATATAAAAATTTCCCCATATCCCTCATTCCCTCGTGATGGGACACACTTCATTGGAAGAAGATCCAAAATAAGTAAGTTGTAATTATAAGGACTCAAAATAACTAGTAATAATTTATAAGTAATTGTAATGTCACCCCAATTGTCTTTGTCCAACTTATTATTCTACACCTCAACAATCCATTTGATATAAGTTTTATTTAAAAACTAAGGAGGCAATCAATATATTTGCCGTTTCACACTTGGAAGCAGAAATTAACAAATATCAACAGATGTTCGTTTGACCTCGGCTCGAGCTTGAGGAACACATTCACGAACAAAACTCAAACATAAAATTTAGTTAGTTTATTAAACACACAAGCTCAAGCTTGTTCATATACAAGCAAACACAAAAATCAAACATCTGATACCCGGTTCATTTACATCCAACGCATCATGACATACAGGGAAAAGAAGAAATTTATACCATATTAAAGCACCTCCGGTGGAGGTTTAAGAAAATTTGTAATGTTTTTGCAAAAGCTTTTTTATCATTGGACATTGAATTGATGACTCGCCAAAGCTTCATGAACCGGTTAAAGTTTTGAATAAAGCTACAAAATTGTGTTAGTTGTTTTTTTTTTTTTTATATTACAGAAAATGTTTATGTGTGTAGTGTAAAAAAAGTTTAAGTGTAGCGATTCGATGTTATAGAAGTTGTATCGTAAAAAATTATCAAAAAAGTGTATAAAATGATGATGCAACACAATTGTAGATGCTCGTAGTCCCTTTAAATACCATATTAAAGTCAAACTCAATCATAAGTTTGTTTCAAGTTAAATAAATATGTGTTTGTTTTTTATTAATTCAAAATAGTATGGACAAACATAAAATAATAAATAATATTGATATATTTATAGAAGCAAGGTTAAAAGGGTGTTTGCCACCACAAATCTTGAGGATATAGTCTTTTTTTCAGAAATACAGAAATAAATGATCTTTTTAGGCTCTAAATCTTCGCGTTTTAGGTGTTTTTGAACCAAACTAAACCCTAATTGGGAAGAGGAACCTATATAGGGATTTGAGGGCGCTTAAGATCGCAGGCATTTGTGAAAAAAATGAGAAAATCGCGTCAAAAAAAAACGGAAAAAAAACACAAGCAAATTTGTTGAAAAAAAAATTTATATAGCCAATTCTCCCTATTTTATAGCCTTGAATGAATGAATAACAACGGATTAGTAGAATAAGAGATCAAGAGACGAATATGGGGAATGGTCTATCAAACATTGGTGGACCTTTCCCTTGTTTAGGTTCTGGAATGAAATCTATAGTTGGGGCTTTTAATTTTTAAAATTTGGTGCAGGTTCATCTCTCTCGACCAGTTCAAGTTCAAGGGAGGACGATCAAAGAGACCCATACTTTAGATCTCCTCTCTATGGCAGGAGGTTATTCCCAACATTATTCAGTTTCCGACAAATGAGAAATGAGACAAAGGCAAGGGCACCCAACATGTTCTATCTTCAACCTTCACCGTCGTTAGTAACCTCAATTCGCTTTTCCCATTCACTAAGTACATCAAGACTACAACTATTGCTTATTGAGAGATTCAAACCAACTAATTTACTTATAGTGATGTGACCTCTTACTTCATTTATGATTTATGGGATATTTTAGAAGCAAAATAAAAAAGAGAACCCCAACAACGCAAAACTTTTTTTCCGTTACGATTTTTATATTACAAGCATAACGAGCTACTCGAGCTCGAAATCGAGCTCAAGTATAGTTGAATCAAACCGGAGCATTGCTCAATCTAATTTGGGACGATCTAGAGCATTTTATTTCTAGCTCAAGCAATCTCGAGCCGAGTTAAAACGCCACAGTTTCAAAAATTATGCTCAGCTCATTAACTAACCGTTTGATTCAAATCATTTACAAATGGAGGTCTTTGCCAGCTCAAAAGTATGCTCAGCTCGTCATGTAATTCTCTAATTTGATTCGAATCGTTTACATACAGAGGTCTTTGCAGCTAGCTATTAAATGAAGGTTCACAGAGCTATCAAATCCCAGCAATTTTCTGCTACTTGCTAATTAATATGCACAAAGCTAAATTAGTGTTGATTAAAATAATAAAAACAAAAAAACAAAAAACAAAAAGACAATAATTTGCGATCATATTAGTGCACATAGCCGTACATAATACAACAGCACATGCAAGCATAACGATCGCGATTTGATATCGGCAACAAAAAGCAGACCGGCGGCGCACCGCTTTTCAGCGTTTAAGCTCACCGGAAACGCTGATTGATTGCCGTTGTTCATATACATAAAATCTCAGCAAACTAATTTTTTTTTTATAAAAAAATTAGAGATAAATCGAACTCCAGTTGCGTCTCCATCTCATGGAATTCTCATAGAAAGATTGGAGGAGAAGAGAAAAAGAGAGAAAAAGAGAGAAAGAAGAGAAGAAATGGTTTATGCCCTAATCCAAATGGTTTAAGCTTACAACCATTATTAATAGATCCATAAGTATAAAGTACGTAATCAAAAACCTTGGGCTTCAGCCCTCCTGTTGGGCTTTTTGTATATATATATATTTTTAGGGTGGCTTTTTCCATATTGGACAGTTGAATTTTAGCAGGCCCTAACCCGGCCTTTGACTTCCGCCACCACGGGTGTTTCGTTAAAATATTGATGTCATTTCTTCTATAAAAAAAACACCAGTGGAAATGGTGTTTTTTAAACAAAATAGCGGCAACGACATCATTTCTTCCACAAACAAAAACGTCAATGAAAGTGACGTTTTTACAGAGTAGTGGCGATTTTGAGTAACGTCGACAGCACTGACGTTCGTTTTACAAAAGAAATGTCGGACGTTCTACATTGTGGTGTCGGAAGTAATCTGGTATCATGGCTCATGGAAAAAAAAAAAACCACTCAAAATGCATTGTCCGGAAGTAAAAGTGGTTTCAATAGAACCCCTAAATTTTAAGTTGGTGACTTCAATTCTACCGGCACTACCGACTTGCTTTGGACCACGTTACTTCTGCACCTTGCATATAGTATCCTCGACGTTTCTGCCCTTACAGAAACACCACCCGATTGATAAAGAACGTTATCGTTCTTGGTTAGACGGCAACTTGTGCCTCTATAATGGATTTTTTGAAGGTAGAATCTATGCCATGTCACATAAATTTTTGCAAGGCTTCAAAACAGAGCTAGCATACAAGAACAGTGCCCAATCTGAAAGAAGCAAACACCCCCTATAACAACAACAATAGTCTATATCTATAACCCCATAAACCACCTAGTGACCTAGCAAAGCATAAAATTTGAAGACATCAAACCACATAAAACACCAAAGCCAACAATCCCACCAACATCTGAGCCCTATTTCATCTTTTGCATCATCAAATCCGTTCAACAATTTTAAAAGCTTCGAGCTTTTATAATCCATACAGATTCTCAAACACAAAACACCTTTGGAAACACAAGTCCATGATCCAAATATGGATTTTTCAAAGATAATTCGATCGATTTGGTTTGCCTAACAACATGACTTGGGCATCATTGCAAACAATTATGCCAAATATAAACAAGTATCACACATCAAGCTACTGAATCTAGCAATTACAAAGCTACAAAAAAAAAAAAAAAAAAAAAAAAAAAAAAAAAACAGAGTCAATTCTTCTAAGTAACTAAGCCAAATCAAACAATACCAAAGCAACAAAACCACAACACAAAGTCACCCCTAATTCTTCATGTACGAAAATTCCCAGCTTCTTATAAAAACACTTGACATCCAAAAAAAAATCAAGAAGTAACAAAATGAAGAAACATAGCTTAACTTTACAATAAAATTTAACAGAAAGAGTCAATCATAAATGAAAGAGATAACTTTAGATCTAGTAAGATTGAAATAAACCTTCTTTTTTATTTCAGCATCATCACATTACAAATACATCTTTACTTTAAAATAAAATAAAAATGCTTCCTGGGAATCCATAACTACCCACAGCCACAGCCACAGCTTCAAAGGACTCCAATTTATTTATTTTTTCGGAAAAAAAAAAAAAAAAAGGCTCACAAATATTGAATTTAATAGAATTGGGGAAGATGCCTTGAAGTGAATCATCAGGAAACCTCCTTAGCATTCTGTAGAAAAGCAGCAGAACAAAGAATTGAAGCAATGAAAGCAAATAATCCCAATCCAATCATTAATGAAAACCCTGCGACCCCTAAATCCATCATCGTCTGCAAATTCATAAAACCCATCAAGTAATTCAGCATCATTTCTTTTTTTATTTATTTTTATTTTATTTTATTTTTTTTAGATGGAACTTGCTTGTGCCTTGTGCTAATTAGCCACTTTCCGGTCTTTCACATAAAGAATGCCAGAGGCGTTTTGGTAATTTCAAGGTACACATGTGTACAATGAGCCACGTGGACTTGTTAAGTTATCTTTGAAAGGCACACTATTCTAAAACCATTGCCACGTGGAGCGGTGGTTTTGAATAGGGACGTGTAAAACGAATAGAAACATTCATAAGGATTTCGACACTGAAGTCACGAAATACTCGTTTAAACGTGATTTTATCAAACTCAAATAGTTCATCAAATTAAGTTAACGAGTAAAATTCAAGTGCTTGAAAACTTGACTCGGAATGCTCACAAACTTTATCGTGTATCGTATTATGTTAACAATATATATTCGTTTGTGTTTTTTTTTTTTTTTTTTACGTGCAGAACTCGAGTACATTTAAACTTAATATTTTTTCAAACTGCTAGAGCTCTAGTTCAAACTTTAAAGTGATTGAAATTTTGTCGAGCATAATCAAGTGAATTCACGCATAATTAAAGCTTAATTAAGTCAATTTCAAGCATTTGTTTTCCTTGTTCAAACGAACTCGAGCAGAGTTTGAGTATCATTGTGTTGAATGGTTGTTCGACTCGATAAGTAAATATTTGATTCGACTAGGATCGTTTACGCCTCTGGTTGTGGATTTTGAAATAGTAATGCCACTATCACAAAATCCAGACACAACGAGTGACACAACACTTTTACACATTTAATTATGATGAGATCTAGATTAATCAGTATATCACTCACTGATCATGATCTATTGAAAGTAGGTTGTAGTGGTTCACTAAAATCTAAGTCGTGTATGGAAAAAAAAAAAAAAAAGCTTGATAAGATGATAACTTCATTGAGGAGTTATAATGACACAATATGAACTTCACAGTTTAAATTTCTGAATTGAAACTCGTGATGCAAATAGAACCACGTGTAGTTGTGATTACTATAAGGTTGAGCCCCTACCTAATGGCGGTAATTAACCATGAAACAATCCATTAACTCCACGTATGAGACGGTTTTCCTTGTACTCTCCTCACGTTTGTTGAGGAATGTGTTTAGTGTGTCAAATAAAGACATGTATATTACAATAATAGTATGTGACATCCCGTTTTCGGATACCGTGTACTTATTCAGACTATTAGGTAATAGTTTAAGCTATCTCGTTTTGTAAAGCTTTGGATTTGTGGACTATCGTTGAGCTTTCAGACTTTAAATGTTGTAATGGAATCGATATTTGGTTATCCTATTCTACCCCTAACTATGTATGTTTTTCCGAGTCGTTTTAGTTTCCGCAAGTATACTCTGATGACGTATTTTTAAGGCTTACGTATATAATTTGAAATAAATTTAAATTATATATGTGCCGGACGTTTATTTCCGGTTAAAGACTCGGTGTTTGGACACTGGGCGTCACATAGTCTCACATCACTTGAAGTTTTTTTTTGTTTTCAAATTAATAATTTCCAGATTTTTAAGTTGTAAACACACGGTTAGCTGTCGGAATAGAAACCGTTAAACCATTCTTTGCTAACTCTAATTCCAATATTATCAAAATAAAAAAATAAAAAACAAAAAAGGGGAATTTCCAATATTATCCAAAATATAAAACAAAAATGAGGAATTTCCATTACCAGCTTATCAACAGAAGGTTCTAGATATATTCTAATCATTTGTGGTATAATTATGATTTTCACAGTATTATAAAAATTGACATGACCGTTTTACAATAATTAATGATAATAATAGAACAAAACGATAAAACATACACTAATAGACAAAACAATGTGTAATTTTCTTTAAACACTTGATACAGCTAATAATTTAAGAGCCTTAGGTATATGATATGACAGTAAAGAGAATAAATTGCAAGCTATTGATTAATAGAGTGTGACAAAATAACAACTAGCTATCAAATATATTTGGACAACTATTTATTTCCTGTATACATGTGTAAGGTGATATTGTCTTTGTGGACTACCTTTTATTGTTATAAGAGATTTTCTTTTGTAGAGTATGGTTCCGTCCCTAGTAGAATATTACAACTTTTCCTAAAATAGTCTTATCCTCTTAAAGAACCGACGTCTCACCATAGTCGTACCGAAGATTAGCTCTTATGTCACTTAAGATGCACGTGTCACATAATTTCCTAATCTGGTAACCTAACTTTGATCCTAGACGTTAAGGCCATACTAAAGGCTATATATGAGATGTAGCTCTCATTGTCTCTTGTTGTATGACACATAATTCCATATAATAATAATCTGACTATGATACTAGATGCCAAGACCATGCTTAAGGTTCTAGAGTTGGTTCCCACCGCTTCTTGTGGTGTGACACATCGTTTTATTCAATAACATGACTATGAAACAAGATACAATACCACTAAAGGTGTTCCCACTGCTTCTTGTAGCGTGACACATATTTTAATATGATAATACCAGACGCCAAGAACATACTTAAAGTTTATAGAAGTGGCCCCTACCACTTCTTGAAATGTGACACGGCTTAATTGATCTGATAATCTGTCTCTGATACTAATCACATGGACCATACCAAAGGTTCTTAGAGGTGGCTCTCACCGACTCTTAGGTGCGACACATAGTTACATCTAATTTGACGCCCTAGAATTCGGGCATAATCATAATTAACACATGTTGCATAATCAGTTATGTCTCAACCTCATATTTTGATTGTATATCACTTTTTTAATACATGATATTTGAGTCAGTTTCATTGTGAGAGAAGCATACTTATAGATTAAAATAAAATGAAATAAATAAGATGGTAGAGATTCCATACCCTATAATTGAGTTGGTGGTGTCCTTAAGTTATAGTGTGTGAGCAACCCTATACTATACTGTCCAAATCTTTACACGGCTACACCATCCTCATCCCATTCCTCCATGTGCACTTTTAATTAACTATATATATATATATATATATATATATATATATGTATGTATGTATATTGATATATATGTATATTGATATATGTTATTGGGTCCATATTCCATGAACCTTAAAAACTTGTGTCCAATAGGATAAGGACTTGAGAATGTAGTGTATATTTTAAGGTTGAGATTGCTACATCTGCGCACACAAAGTTTATGATCATTATTGTTCTTTGATCAATCAAGGACGAATGTCCCAAATTTTCATTTAATGTAGTCCAATCTAAGGTTTAAATGGATCAAGTCGAATCAAGTGATGCTTTAAATGAATTGAGCATATTAAAATTTTCTTGAGTTTAAGTTTGAGTATGTCTTAAATGAAATTGAGTGAGATTCAAAAAGATTTAAAAACTTGAGTGAGTTTGGGCTTTTTGCTTAATTCGAGCTTATTGAGTTTAATTTGAAACTTAATTAAATAGTAAAAACAAAATCATTCTGGCCTTTTATTCTATGAAAGCATTTATAAAAATGTCTTTAGCGCTAAAAAAAAAGTCTTTAGAAAAGATAAATATCCCAAATTCTGTAATATCCCACGTTAGGAATGTGAGAGAAATATCACCTTCATATAAACTTGAGACATAATGAAACTATTAACAAAGTTTAACCCTTTAAGACTTTCCTCTAAAAAAATTAAATAATTAAACTAAGCGAGCGGCATTTACGGATCTAAATAGTTATCGGATCTATTATGCCTCGATTAACGTCGGGGTGGCTGCACTTTGTGATTCTCCAGGATGTCGACTGCCCATAGTAAGAGACTTAGCCAAGAGGATTTCTAGTTCAAAAATCAAAAGCTGGTATCCATTGTATTATGCTCCGTATTGTTCAATTTTTATTTATTTAACTTCTTTTCTTATTATTTGCAGCTGTGCCCAGTTACTTGTATGATAAGTCTTTTGTATCTTCTCATACTCTTATCGAAAGGTGTTAGGTTTGAATATTTATCAAAGATATGGTTTGTGTCTACTTGTATTTATGTGCTAAATATTGGTGTTTATTATGTTATTTGTTTGACTAATTATTGGCTTAATTTTCATGAAAACATGATTAACATATCAACTATGGTGGATAATCAGGGGCGCCCATGTGCAAGCCAGAAGCCGTGGTCAGGTTCGAAAATCAATGAATTTGGCTGGTCCCGTGAAATTTCGACCTAATATATATATATATCTTGTATTTATATGAACAAAGGAATGTATTATTAATAATAGTTAACATTTGTAGTATCTTGATAAAGATACTTGGTTTTGAATCTAGCAAGCTACAATAATTTTAGGACTAAGGCAAAATAAGTAGGTTTTTTTTCCTTTCAAACCCATTTACTATCACACGCAGCTGATTTTTGTTTTATTTTTTTATATATGTTTGATTCATCGTTTTTTTTTTCGAAGAGAGGGCTAAATTTTTTTGTGGCGGCGAATTTAATAGACGATGGACTTTTTCATGGATAATGTTATACTATTTGAAGAACAATATTGTCTTAATCATTCCCACACGATGAATTTCACAAGATGATATGACAATTAGACATATATCATAATAATTCATTATGCACGATAAATTTCATAACATGATATGAAAGTTAGACCTCTAATGATGCGACGTTTATTTTAAATGAAGAGAACCACTACTACTGCCTTGTGTGCTACAACGACGATTTTTATATCATTGATCATTATGTAAGTCTATCATCATAAATGATGATATAAAAATATGGCATTTCATTCATTGTGTCGCAACTCCTGTGATAGCAGCATCACTCTTATTGAAATGAATATATCTCATTGATGCATGACATACTGTCGTGTTATAATGGTTCTACCGGTATCATTATCCTATACATTATTTACTTATATAAATTTTTTGTAAGGGTAGTCAGTGTGACGTCCCGTCCCGGATACCGAGTCCTTATCCGGAAAGAACGCCCGGCATCCATATATTAACTTTTTAAATCATCAAAAGTAATATATACATAAGCCTCGTAACAATTAATCAGAGTAAAAACGAAATAAATTAAAACTAAAGATAACTCGGAAAAGAATTTCAAACGACCAAATCACCAAGTCCCAAAATTTACGTCTAAGAAAACTGCCCGACAAACAACGAAATAAATGTTGTTTAATTTATTACATCCCAAATGAAACCGAAAAGATACTATAGTCAGGGACGGAACCATTAGTTGGTGGTTGGGTGAATGCATTAACACAACTAATCGTGTTAGGATCAATTATATATAGTTGCTTTGATGTCATCGAAATTCAAACCACTCTGGTTTCATTCATTGAGGTGATTATTATTATAATCAATCGCATACAACGACGAGTCATAACTTCACATCATTGAATATCACGGGTTTATGTTACGATCATTAATTGGGTCTCACGTCATTATCAAAGATATAAAGATTACATCAGGTAACTCGTTGCGTCTGAGTGATCGGGATGGTATCATTATTTATCTTAGAAGAGACATTGGGGGTTATATTTATACGTCCCACACGCCCCATTTAACCACCATGTTTCTGCTCCAAAGCAAAACATCCTTTCTTCCCTAAAAAAAAAAAACAGAGTAACCATAACTCTGTTCTTCCCCAAAAATCCTTCCCAAGATGGGCAACATAGCTTCCTGCGCGCCGTCAATAACCTCCACCGCCGCCGTGAAAGTACTCTTCGTCGTCGACAACAGATTACGCCTCTTCACAAAACCAATAAGAGTAGCAGAGATAATACTAGACCATCCCGGATCATTCCTCTGTGATTCCTCCGATCTAAAAGTCGGTCACCGGATTCCTGGGCTTTCCTCCGATGAGTTCTTGATTCCCCGGCGAACTTACTTCCTTCTTCCGATGGAACTGCTGTATTCTGTTCTTACTTATGAGGAAATGAGTTTCTTGAGTGATCAAGCAACGAAATTGGGGAGCATGAATTTGTCCAAGATGTTTCTGGATTTTAATTGTTGGTTTCCGGAGATTGAATGTGATAAGAGAATAATGGGTTATGACGGGGAAGAGAAAGATGTTGAATTGGTTGATGAATGCTCGAGACAGAGATCATGGCGGCCGTCGCTGGAGACCATTCTTGAAATGCCGACGCCCACTCATGATTAGCATTCGAATCGAACCGAGCTTAATCTACTTTCGGGACACAATAACATTCAAATTCTTTAACTATAAGCTCAGCACTCGATTTTATAGAGGTTGAATGATTTTCGATTTCTGTAAAATCGAACATATACAGCTGGAAGTATGGTGCAACACAAGATGAAGAAGAAGATTCATTGTGATTTGAACTGAGTGTCATATTTTTTTATTTACTTGTTTGATCATATTAGCAACATTTTGTTTGGATGAATAGATTATGTAAATAATTATAACATGAGTTTAGAATAACTGTGATTTTACCGTTGTGTTTTGTGAATCTTGATTGTTGTCTTGAACAAGGATTGTTGTTTTGAACAAAGGGCGGCAGTAAGGCATCGGCCCTCTTCGTGAAGCCTACTTCGACAGAAAGGAGTTTAGACGGTTTAGTACGATTTGATTTTTTTTAAACTCGAGCTTGAGTCGAACTATTTGAATACTAACCAGAACGATCTTGAGTTTTAACTTATAGTAAACGGATAGTTTACGGATTAATCAAGTAATATATTAAATAAATATTTAATTAATTATATTTACGACATTTATTATTAGACAAGGGGCACCACACACCCTGTGTAAATATATTGTGGCATCACGCTGCTTTTTTTCGTGTTAGGATTATTTCACGTTCAAGTTACTATCCCACAAAACCTTTATCATATGGAATCCGTGTTCCTTAGTGATGGGTATAAATGATTCCACCACCTCAACAGTGGGGGACAACCCACTGCGGCCATCCTCCGGCATGACAAGAGAGATCGCAAAATGGGCGGCCAGTGTCTCACCTCGCCGCGATCAAGGCATTTGCGGTCCCAGGCCAAGGCAACAGATCCTCGTGAATCTCATCAGGCAAGTCAAGAATGGTCGCCGCGGGCGAGGCCAAAGAGGGCTTGCTCATGCGACCTCTGAGAGATGGCGCCGATTGATCGAGATCTTTTCCCACTTGTAACTTAGATATTTCGTCTTGCTTAGTATCTAAGTAAGACCTAGCTATTAGTAAAATATCTAATAGATTACTTATCCTCAAGTTATCCATCTCTATATAAAAGGGTGGTCATTTGTAAACTAAAGAGGATGAGATATAGAAAAAAATACACACTATACTTGCAAGCAAAGGCTCTCTCCATTCTAACTCTCTCCACACCACCACCCGCCGGAGTATCACCACACCTTAAATACTGACCCAGATATCCACCATCCAAACACCGCAAGGACACCCGTGAGGATTTAGACATCTTGATTGGCTCGTTACCGGGAACCGATTGTGTAAAAATCACCTGAGCTCTCATTCAGGAGGAGATAATCTTACAAAGAAAAGTCCTCAAACCGCCTTTATTTCTTCCCTTTACCAAAGAAATCGCTCAAAAAGCCACCCCTTGAGAAATGGCCGGAAGTAAAGGGCATCTAACACCCCAAACCCCCGCAAAGGTACTATGCTACATCAAGCTCGTGGGAAGGCGCAGGAGAAAGCGCTAGACAATCTCCCTGCAGAAGGAGAAGGATCCGAGAGAGGGTCTTAGCACCTAGCGATGCTCGAAATGTCATTAATCAAAAACCAAGTCGAAAGAGGCTATTGTTGCCTGGATGGAACTCAGAGAGAGGTCACAACAAAGCCAAAGATCGATCCCCAAATACAACCGGGCTTTCGGGAGGACCGTGAGGTCGCCGAAATGAGGAATACGCCAGTACGTGAAACTATGTATCTCACCACCCGCCTGGTGGCTAAGAGGCCAGGCCCCTATGACGATTCGTCCCAGAATCCTCCCGAAACGAAATCCTCTTGCGATCGCGAGACAGGGCCGCCAGAGCCAAATTCAAAGAATCGACGTAGGAGAGCGTGCACTCTTCAGGTCGCTATGGACCGAGGAAAGAAATTCCACGAACCTCGGCCCCCCAAGATCGCGACCATCAAAAAGGAAAGAGGATCGACAAAGGGTCCGCGTTTAATAGGTTGGGTGAGAAGGACAAGGCTTTAGCCCCAAGTCGTCTCAGCCTTCCTAGAGAAGAGATGCCCATCCAGCAGGATAGACACGCACAAGATGCCCGCACAATTATCAGGGAAAAGAGGGCCCGCCAAGAGGGATCACAAAATCATAGGGAATCAGAGCGTAGAACGGAGCGAGCCGATACGCAAGCACAATCGCGACCCAGAATCGACCCTATTTTGGCAGAGCAGATGGAGGTAATGAGAAAAGAGCTTGCAGAATTAAAAAAGTCGAGGCTCGTCGAGAAAGTCGCCCTATTTCGGGATCGACGTACTCGCCAGCGGATTACCAAACATTGCCTCCGGCGAGAGAAAAGGTTAGTTATCCCGATTATAACTATTACAATGGAAATTCATGCCCAAACGATCGCTCACCGCGCCTCCAGGGTCGCGATCACCCTTGCTACACAAAATAAATCCGCCTGGTGCATCGCGTTAGTTGGCAAGATGCGAGGATAGATGGTCGCGGCCCCGATACGCGGCTTCCTCGCGGCTCGATTGAAAGTTGGGAGGATTTGTCGGAAAAGTTTGTCAGAGAATTTGAATCGGCAAGCAGGCCAAAGAAAACCATTGAGGACCTATATGAGGTTCGTATGGGAGGGCACGAATCCGGAAAAGAGTATTACGAACGGTTCGTCGTAATATATGATCAAACAAGGAACATTCCAGACGATCGCGGTCATAACATGTTTCTCACCGGAATTGCCAAAGGCCCGATGGCGAATTCAATCTGCGGCCCCAAAGCGGGTCTCGGGGAGATGTTAGAAAGGGCTGAATGATGGGGTCGGCGGCGCCGTCTGGCCGGAAAGCAAAGCCTAAGACAGAGCCACGTTCGCGAAGGAGGATCGCGTGGATGACCGTAAAAGGAAAAGGGACGAGATACTAATCGCGATCGTGAGGTAAAAAGCCGTACAAATTTAGCGAGGTAATTTACCCCGCTCAACACCAAAGCATCCCAAACATCTGTTTGAAATTCGTGAACATTTCGACAAACCAAAGCCTATGAGGCGATCCCGATAGCCGCGATAAATCCAAATCTGCGACTATCACAAGGACCATGGCCACATTACCGATGAATGCTTCACCCCGAGGCGCGAGATAGAAAAGGTCGATCCGTGAGGACCACCAATAAATATAAACGCGAGGGGAACAACACTCCCAGCCAAGGACGCCAACCTCGCGTCTATCGAGAGAGAGGTTCAGTCATCCACGGAATATTCCCGGCAACCATCAATCGAAATCTCGGATAAATCAAATCAATAATACCGCGCTTCAAAAGCAGATTGTGTTGGGAGAGAATGAGAAAGGAATCATATTCACAAAAGCGGCCGACAACGATCGGTGGTGGCCGCATGGAGATACCCTCATTCTAAGGTGGGGGTAAACGACAAGCACGGCGTCAACCGAGTAATGGTCGACACACCAGGGCGCCGCGACGTCATCTATTTATTTGATCGCTTAAAACAGATCGGATTCGGGAGGCCAAGTTAAAACCCTACCTTGGGGTCCTCGAAGGTTTTACCAACGACACAAGACGGGTCAAAGGCACGATCGACCTCGATATCATTTTGGGCGACTATGAGCCTGTGAGAACGGAGATAATAACCTTCTTGGTAATCGACCGCCTCTTACTACAACATGATTTTGGGAATCCCGGCTATGAAGAAGTTCCAAATGGTGGCGTCCGCTCTCACCAACGGGTCAAATTTCACGTAGGGGAAGAAGTTGGGGTCGCGCCCACCGACCGAGCTTTCCTCGACTATATAACCAAAAGCAGGTCGGTCGACTCTGGCGACCACGATGGATGGTCTTAACACATGCTACGGATCGATTGCTATGATGAAAGAAATCTCGGAGAAGGCCGTAGAGGTAGAAACATTGCAAGTTCGGGACGAGAGCCGACTTCACCGCCGAAGACGAGTTGATCGAAGTTATAATAAACGTCAAATATCCCGATCAAAAGATAAAAATAGGATCGAGGACTACCGAGGAAGAAAGGAAGAAGCGATCGAGCTTCAAAGCAAACTTGGACGATTCGCACGGGAGGTAAGCGATATGAGAGGTGTAGAACCGAGGTCGCCTTGCATAACCTAAGTGTCGATCCCAACTTCAGGCCAATACAACAGAGGCGCGTCAATTCTCTACGAGAAAGGAGGTCGCAATAAAAATTGAGGTCGAGAAACTTTTAGCAGCAGGCATAATCAAAGAGCTTCAATATCCCACCTGGCTGGCAAATGTAGTAATGGTGAAAAAACACAACGGCAAGTGGCGGATGTGCGTCGACTTCACCGATCTAAACAAAGCTTGCCCAAAGGACCCCTACGCGCTCCCTCGAATCGATAAAATGGTGGATGGGATCGCGGGTTTTGAGACCTTAAGCTTTCTGGACGCCTATTCCGGCTACCACCAGGTCAAAATGGCCGATGAAGATAAGGAGCTGACGGCCTTGGGGGCGCCGCGGCTATACTACTATGAGATGATGCCGTTTGGCCTAAAGAACGCAGCTCAACCTATCGAGAGAATGGTAAACAGAGTTTTCAAAGACGCAGATAGGCAAGAACACGAGGCTACATTGATGACATGGTCGTGAAATCAAGTCGCCAAGATCACTTGGAGGACCTTCGCGAAACCTTTGCAAACGTGAAGAATCACTCGATGAAACTAAACCCTACGAAATGCACTTTTGGGGTCCAGGCAGGAAAATTTCAGGCTTTATGGTAAGTCAAAGGGGATCGAGGCAAATCCCGAAAAAATCGAGGCCCTGGTCAACATGAGCGAGCCTACCAAGTATTAAAGAAATACAGCCGCTCAACGGCAGGATCACGACTTTGGGTAGGTTTGTCTCAAATCTGCGCAGAAAGAAGTCCGCTTTCTTCAAAATTCGTGCGGCCGGTACCTTCTCTTGACAAATGGAATGCTCCAGGCATTTAAAGACCTCAAAGAATACTTATCAAGACCGCGTTATAACCGACCCGAGGCTCGGGATACTGCTTTTATATTTGGCGACCTCGAGATAGGGCCGTAGCCGCAAAGACTCGTGAAAAGAGGAGGAAGGCTCGCAGAAGCCGCTTTTTATGTTTCCAAAGCTCTAAGCCCCGTTGAAAGTCGTTATTTTAATATAGAAAAGTTGGCTTATTGTGTTGTTATAAATGCCCGCAAATTAAGGGCTTACTTTTCATCGCACACCATCATAGTATTATCAAATGCATCGCTAAGACAGAGTTCTTCACAAGCCGCACTGTCCGGTCGACATCTCGATGGGCCATCGAGCTTATCGAGTTCGATATCCGATATGAGCCGGAAGAAGCGTGTAAAGGCCCAAGCTCTCCCGATTTCATAGCGAAACAAGCTTCAACGAAGAGGTGAAAGAGCAGCTCTGCTCGAACGCGACCAAGATAGTGGTCACCGCAGAGGACGAGCCTATCAGGCCAAGTCACCGTTGGCGACTATACGTTGATGGCTCCGCTAATCACAAAGCGGTGCGGCGCGGGAATAATCTGTTAGAACCGGGAACATCGTAAGAAATTGAGCGAGCTCGATATTTGATTTCACCGCTCTAACAACCAGGCGCAATACGAGGCCGTCATTCTTTGGTTGAAACTCGCCAAAGCCATGAAAGTCTAAAATATACAAGTATTTTGCGACTCACGCTTGGTGGTAAATCAAATCAATGGGTCATATGGCATTCATTGCGTAAATTTTACAAAGGTATATTAACCTCGTCAAAAGACTCAAGGCGACTTCACATATTGTCAATTCAAAAACATCCTCGAGAGGACAATCATAGGCGGACTACTTGTCCAAATTAACCGGCCAAGACGCGCGTCGTGCGATCCCAAAGATCATGGTCGAACACCTATCGGAACCCGCCATCTCCGGGCGAGATCATGGATTTCCAACCCAGTAACACTTGTTGGGTCGACATCATGAAGTCTTATATTGAGTTAGGAGAGCTTCCGAGCGACCCTTGCGAAGCTAGGGCCTTAGTAAGAAGGGCCGCAAGATATACGATTATGGACGACGTGCTTTACCGTCATTCATTCTCGAAACCCCTTCTGCGATGCGTACGACCTGAGGAGGTAACGGGAATCCTAACAGAGCTACATGAGGAATGTCGGCGCGCCATTTCTCCAATCGAACACTAGCGCAGAAGGTACTTCTAGCCGGATATTATTGGCCAAAATTAGATGAAGACGCCAAAGCTCATACCCGCGCATGTGATACTTGCCAGAGGTTCGCAAATATCCCCAGGCTACCCTCAGTCGAACAAAGCATAGTGGTAGCTGCCTGGCCTTTCGACATGTGGGCAATCGACCTCATCGGACCTTTGAAGAAGAATGGTCGCTTCAGTTGCAAAGCACGTTGTCGTCGCGGTGGATTATTTTACTAAATGGGTCGAGGCTAAGGCCTTGGTAAAAACCAATACCAGGGACATAACATACTTTTGCTCGATCAAATATGGACAAGATTTGGTGTTCCAAGAGTGATGGTTTCCGATCACGGACCTCAATTCGAGACGAATTCGACAGTTTCGTGAAGAGAACAATGTTAAACATTGGCAATCATCCGTGTGCTACCCGCAAGGAAATGGGCAAGCCGAAAATGCCAACAAACAGTCCTAAGTGTGTTAAAGAAGAGCCTGGTGAGAAGCGCAGGCCATCGGGCCGGATCACCTTCCAAATGCGCTCTATGGGCACTCGGGGCGTCGCCGAAAAATCACAATGAGGAAACTCCTTTGCTTTAACATGGGGTCCGAGGCTATGGCACTGTGGAAATGGCCTTACCAAGCCCCTGTGGTCGCTTTCTACAAATGAGGTCAATAACACAAAATGGCGCGTAAACTCGAGCTCGATCTAGTAGAGAGCGGCGCGATCCAGGCATACTGATCGCCTGGTCAACTATAAACAGCGGCAAAGCGTCATCACGACAAACGATTCGCAATCATCACTTCGCCGTCGGGATTACGTTCTACAAAAAGACAAGCCACGGGCCACGGCGAAAAAGGAAAGCTATCGGAAGCCGGGAGGGCCCTCACGGATTTCGCGAGTTATCAAAAGGGACGACATGCTAAGTGACAAGGAGGGCATGAGTATAATAGGCCATGGCATGCTGATAATCTGAAAAAATACTATATGTAACGAGTCAATTCAAATAAAGTCGTTTCTTCCAAATTGTATTTACATTCTTGTCTTTTTTCATCATCATCAAAAAAAAAAAAAATGACGATGAAAAGTTTTTTCAAACATATCGATCAAGCCTGGACAAACTTCCATCAACTGCGCAGGATGGTTATCTTCCTCCGATCACATGTGTGGAGGTCCAAAACGGCATCATGCTTGCAAAAGTGGCTCCACCGGATAAGTTTTTTCAAACATATCGGTCGAGTGTATGGAAGGGACCTGGCGCCACTTGCATAATTTGGATATCGGCGATGCGAAAGGCATCGCGGCGACCAAGAACCGCCGAGCACGCATATCTTAGTGCCTCGCGATGGATCAACACTCCCCGCCTATATCCACTCGATGGTCGCGAATGGCGCAGTGAATGAGCGCCGCTCTCACTCACTAACAACATCAAGATCGGCAAAGTGATAAGAGCGGGAATTTATAAACTTCTTCCACTCACGGTCGCCTGCGAGAGAGGTCGGACGCAGATACTCCCAAAGACCAAACCCGCCGATTCTCGGGAACAGCCAGACATTGCAATACCTGACGAACCGCTTATTTTCCTCATCCATGAGTCCCAGGCGATCTCATAATGGGAGGAGGGATTTATTGCGGGTATGTTAAAAACTTGGTTAATTCTCTCCGGAGTAAAGATAACGGAACACCCGGAGAGAAATGTCGCCAACGCTTCGCCAGAGGCTACATCGAGACAACACGGAGTAAAATTCCCGTATCATGGTAACATTAACCGCTCCCAGAGGCTCAAGAATAAATTCCCACCACCCGAGAAAGCCGAACGCGCAAAGCATGGAGCCGTCTTATTCGTTGTTCATGTAAGCCCTCTCCTCATAATATCACGCCACTCAAAAAATCCCTAAATAATCCTTGGCTACGGGGAAGTAAAGTGGTGAAAAAGGGAAACATCCCGGATGGGACGAGCTTTGAATATCCGAACTGGCCGCTTTCCCTGGATGAGACATAGAGTTTGGAGGATGAAGCAGTGAAGAGGATAATGAACGATTGAGGAAGAAAGCAAAATTCGAGATGAGGCAAGAGGTAAAGTGAGTTCCAAAATAACCCCTTTTATACCGTAGAAGGGTATAATCAACGGTTGGGATTAAGCTGGATCCT
The DNA here is from genome assembly GCA_026214975.1 of Gentiana macrophylla. NCBI lineage: Eukaryota > Viridiplantae > Streptophyta > Magnoliopsida > Gentianales > Gentianaceae > Gentiana > Gentiana macrophylla. Next base: position 121,403,758 of record CM047809.1, on the reverse strand, counting down.
AGGGCCGATATGCAACCGACCGAAGACCAAGGCAACAGGAGCGCTGGACCATAAAGAGACCGAAATTTATGGCTACGAGCATACAAGCGACACCTAGTCATTAGGGTCATAACTCTGCGTTAACGACACGGTCAAAGGTCGCTTTAACAGCTCTATCTTTCGACAAAAGCACCGCTCTCAATAAGGCGCTGAAACTTTGAAAAATTAGCGTCGCGTAGCGACTATGGTTAGAACAAGACGACGACGTTTCATGACAGATCGACGCCGCTAAATTATTAAGTGACCTCGCACGAATCAAGAGGACAAAGACAGAGAGAACAAAATAACTCATCACATACCTCGCGAAAGGCCGCAGATCGAATCGACAGGAAAAGCCAAGTTGTATAAATTGAAAAATGCAGAAAATAAATTGTCGCTATTACAAATCAAGATTCGGTCAAATCACAAAAGTAAATAGTCAAAGTTACAAATCAAATTTTCAAAGAGCTCGCGGAAAAGTCCAAGAAATCTAGAGAGCATGAGGGTAGGCGGGTGTCGATAAACTCGTCGCCTTGCTCGAGGCGGCGGCTTCTTCAACGTCTCAAAATTTACTGGATTAACAGGAGGCGGGATCCCAAACAGCTCGCCACGTTTAAGTCGTATTCATCGAATCGAGGTAACGAGCTCGCTTGCATAAGGGATTTCGGGTGAAAGGCCACTAAATCGGGATGACCTTGATGCGTGTTCACCCACCGCAAGATATCCTCCAGAGTGATGTGCCCCGGCCTCGATCGGCCAGATCACAATGAGCTAGGTGACTAAAGCCCTGGTCAAAGCTATTCTCCATAAGGTCGAAGAAGTCATCCGAATTCTTGTAGCAATGACGGCCCTGACTTGGCCTCCTCGACGGCCTCGGCCGCTTTCAGCCTTCCTCAATAGCTTTCAAGAAACCTCTTTCGCAGATGTCTCCGCCTCCAAGAAGCTTAACCTCAACGCGGCGATCTCTCCTCCGCGCGCCCAAGATAATCCTTTGTCAAAGATGCAACTTTCTCATTGATCTCAAGATCCAATTTAGAGTGCTCCTCCATGATCGCTTTCATCTTCTCCACTCGCCGCCACCAGATGCTTAGCTTTCTTTTCGGCGGTAACCTCGCCTTATCGCTTGCTCCCAACTGCGCCGTCACTTTCTTCACTTCAGATCGCGCCTCTCGGTGACCTCAAGTACCTGTTTAAACGAGCACCGAGTGTGGAAAACAGGGACAATTAGACAATTAAAAAAAAAAAAAAAAAAAAAAATCTTATCTTACCAGAGAAGTCGCAATCCCAAATCGCGCTCAAATCTCTGATTTTAGCAATCTCATCTTGAGGAGGAGAGTTGTCTTGAGCCGTAAAGCGGGCTAATATACCCCGGCCAATCTCCACTTGAACATGATCAGGATAGCCGAGAGGGATCTGCCCAAGAGGAATCACATCACAATTGCTTCCCCAACCCGGGCGAGCTTTGGATAAGTCAAGATCCTGGGTAAAGCTCGGATCCAACCATAAGGCCTCTTTCCTGAATAACCTCGAGGCAAAGTTTTTGTGGCGGCGTCTCGGGCCGAGGCGCTCTTCCACCGGAGTTTCAAACTCTTCAAGATGCGCTGGGCCGAGCGGACCGCTTGGATGGGCGATCATCCTTCGCCTTCTCTGGTTGAGGTCGCTCGCGCCGTGCGCGACTCTTTAGTAGGGGGATGAGTCTTTTTTGAGGCACCAGCCTGACCTGGGCCCGCAACAACGGCAGAGGAAGTCGCAACAAGAGCGGCAGAAGAGGTCGCAGCTTCCGGGTTATGTGTCTCTTCGACAATCGAGGCGTCTACAGTTCGGGGCACCATCCCTAGAGCTTTCTTCAAAGCCTCCTGTCGAGCACTGGCCGCCTTATCTGCCTCCGCATTAAGCTTGTTTCGGTGAGCCCTGCGAGCATTTGGATCCATACCTACAAAAAGAGAGCGGTTTAGAACCCAGGAAAACAAAATGAGCATTTACAAATAAATACAGGTGGACAAAGAAAGTTACAAAGCGGCCTAAGTATAGATCGCCCCACATTCCAAACACTCGGGGAAACATTTGTTGATATGACAACCCCAATCCAGTCCGGATCGCAGCTCTCAGACCCATTCGTACCATGGGCACGGCATTCCTCCGCCCACCAGGCCCGCCATGCATACAAAGTGGCTCGGCCAGATCGCTAAGATCAACCCAGAAACATTTCTCCGAGATGGCGCCGCCCGTCCGGATCGAATCAACGTCATCGACCCCTTTACGTAGCGCCGCTCACTCACGTGGGGTCAAAGAGTATAAGCGTGGATTTGCCTCACGAACTCCGCTACAGAAAAGGCCACCTTACCTTCGACTCAACTTTCGGTACCTACGCCCCATTTGTGAAACTTATTGGGAAGTGGGAGCAGAGTCGGGAGTGCGCGACCTCAAAGAGACTCGCCAGAATAGACGTCCACGAAGGAATAAAATTGCCCCAATAAAGTTAACGTCGGCTCGATCTTCGAATCCGCACATAACGATGAAGGCCATCAAGCTCGATAATAGCCCGACGGCAAAATCGAGGGAAGCGCTTCCATCTCCTTGCAGATCTTCACAAAGAAAGGATCGGCGGCCTCGCACCGCACACAAATGATGGAAATGGAGGATAGTGGTGTCCTCGAGCGACGCGCGCCTACATAATCCTTATGGTCCCCGGGTTTAAATTTATCGGACTCCTTCCCATAATCGAAAAAAGAAAACCGATACACGCTGGTGTCGATTCCGAATATGCGATTAATGGTCCTGTTGAGATCGCTGCTCTTGCACAGTCGGGACCATTTCTTGTCAACGTCCTTCTCATACGCCGCCACGATCGCAAACTCTCGCATAGCTTCGGGATTATTAGGACGAGAACTCTTCGGCTGGGAATCGGCCGCGGCGGCCTCACCAACTGTCATGGTTTGGCTCGCAGTTTTCCTTTTCTTCTGCTTTTTCGCAGGCATCCAGATATCCTTCCGGGGCAATTCCGCATTTTCGTCCTCACTGGACCCCATTAACTCATGAACCGCGGCGTCCTGAACATAAGCTTCGTCATGGTCGGGAGCGCCGCTAGTACTCGGGACCGCCGTTTGTCCTTCGATCGGGAAAGCGATTTCTTCAAATTTACACGAATCGCTGTTGGAGACTTTTGAGCCCGCGCTTCTCCTTAAGGCTCACTCTACGCGGCGGATTCCGGGCAGAGACGAAGGCCTCCAACTCAAAAAGCGGTCGACATCCATATGAGCGGCCTCATCGGCCGTAACCTCGCCAATATCTCGCGCGACTACTTTCCACTTCAACCTCGTCCAACAGACGCTAACCGAGGCGGCGAGATAGTATGGGGTCATCCTCGCCAGTAATCGTAAATCTCCTTTCCGTAGAGTCGCCGCTGAATAGTCATTCCCGACATCCTGCAAAAACAAGGAGGAAAAAGGTGGAGCTTTGACACTGGTATAATAATAAATTAGCCTGGAAGGTGATCGCACCCACTTCAATACCGCCTCCTCCGCTTTTACAAGAGATCGCAAATAAAATTACAGAGGATAGCAGGGGAGCGGGTGAAACCCCAATTTTCCCAGAAAGCTATAAATCTCTCCCTCAGAAAAATCCCCGCTTTTAATCAAAAACAAGGCGATGTTGCATCTCCGTAGCAAAAGAATGACGAAATTGATATATATGGAAAAACAAGGCGGGGATGGATGAGTAAACGAGTTAATGAAAGGATTTCTTACCGATTTCTTCGAGAAAGATTGGAAAACCGCTTGAAAACTCGGGAAATACTCAAAGAGGTGGCCGGAATCTTCAAAAGAACCGCCGTGAAATCCTAGAACCACCGCAGAGAACGCCGTTGAACCTTCAAAAGCTCACAAAAACTTGAGAATTCTAAAAACAACAAACAACGGAGAAAATAAGAAACACTAAAAGTGTGAAGGTGAGAAGCGAAAGCTTTATATAGGCAAAGGGCCACGATCGACGGTTGGGAACGCTTCATCCAACGGTTCAGATTAGGCGGCAGTTGTCGGCTTTGAAATACTAAAAGGCGCCCCATCAAGACTACCACGCATACAACTACCTAGGCGATTCTTTGAAACGGGCCGCATCGTTCGCAGAGGAAAACCTAGAAAATCGACGTCACCACGATTGACGCATTTACAAGGTCGCAAAAAATAGACCCGAGTTGCTTTGAGGTCGCATGTTTTGAAAGCACGGCTCTTAGCGAACAAGTCGCATCGCAGGCGACAAGGTCGCAAAAAATAGACCCGAGTTGCTTTGAGGTCGCATGTTTTGAAAGCACGGCTCTTAGCGAACAAGTCGCATCGACGACAAGGTCGCAAAAAAATAGACCAGAGTTGCTTTGAGGTCGCATGTTTTGAAAGCACGGCTCTTAGCGAACAAGTCGCATCGCACGACACAAGGTCGCAAAAAATAGACCGTGAGTTGCTTTGAGGTCGCATGTTTTGAAAGCACGGCTCTTAGCGAACAAGTCGCATCGACGACAAGGTCGCAAAAATAGACCCGATTACTTTGAGGTCGCTTGCTTTGAAAGCACGGCCCTAAGTGTACAAGTCGCATCCGACGATGAGGTCATAAAAGGTGTTGATAATTACTCCATCCTTCATATCCTCGGGAATATCATTAAAGCACGGAGTAGGGGCCATTGACGGGTATAAATGATTCCACCACCTCAACAATGGGGACAACCCATCGCGCCATCCTCCGGCATGACAAGAGAGATCGCAAAACGGGCGGCGGTGTCTCACCTCGCCGCGATCAAGGCATTTGCGGTCCCAGGCCAAGGCAACAGATCCCGTGAATCTCATCCAGGCAAGTCGCTATGGTCGCTGCAGTGGGGCGAGGCCAAAGAGGGCTTGGCCTCTTGCGACTCGCAGAGAGATGGCGCCGATTGATCGCAGATCTTTCCCCACTTGTAACTTAGATATTTCGCCTTGCTTAGTATCTAAGTAAGACCTAGCTATTAGTAAAATATCTAATAGATTACTTGTTCCCTAAGTTATCCATCTCTATAAAAGGGGTGGTCATTGTAAACTAAAGAGGATGAGATATAGAAAAAATACACACTATACTTGCAAGCAAAGGCTCTCTCCATTCTAACTCTCTCCACACCACCACCCACGGAGTATCACCACACCTTAAATACAAACCAGATATCCACCATCCAAACACCGCAAGGACACCCGTGAGGATTTAGACATCTTCACTTAGTAGGCAAGTCTCCTCAACATATGACGTGTAAGCATGTTGTTGAGTGTGTTAATTGATTCATCATTGTATTGGATAAGCTGTGACAATGATAATATACACGTATGTTTTTCGGTATTATTTTCTAATAGATATAAAAAACATAGTATATCTGTTAAAAGTACTCGGCTACATACCCTAGTGGTAATCCACTATGGTCTAACTTGGCTCCAAGTGGGGAGGCTACATACCCTAGTGGTAATCCACTATGGTCTAACTTGGCTCCAAGTGGGGAGGCCAGGATTCGAATCCCGTTTGAGACGTTTAAATGGATCTGTGTGTTTCTTTCGACTCCGACAAAAAAAAAAAAAGACTATCTTTTCACACCAATGTTGTTTTACATTTACCAAGAACCGAGAGTGTGCTTCGTTTGGATATTCCACACGCCTGCCATTCTGACCGTAAATGAGTCCGGAAAATATATACTATTCTGGCTAATTTATGGTCAATTCACACAACAACCATTCTGACCCAATGTGAGTCAGAATACGATCATTATACTGATTTTATTCTAGTCAGAATTTTGAATGTTTTTTATACTCAATACCGGTCAAAAAGACATTCTGACTAAAATTGAGTGAAAAACTTTTAATGCATGTCTCAAATTCAATGTAATCAATAATAATCTTTTTTATATTGTTGTTGTTATCCTGACCCAATTATAGTCTGAATATGTAGAGTATTCCGGACTCAATATTGGTCAGAATGATGCTCTGACCATATATGAGTTTGGAAAACTTCAAACATTCTACCTAAAAGATGGTCAGAATCAACCAGTGTGGACTCTCAACACGTATATTCTGACCATATTTCAGTATGGATAACGTGTCACATCGTGACCAAACTTTGGTCAGAATGAACGCGCGTAAAATATTAAAAATAAAAGCGAAATTGGAAATAAACTTCTGTGTGATAAGATAAAAATTGGTGTGAAAAGATATTTCCAAAAAAATAGTATATCTGCTTTAAAAAAAAAACAAATGAAAATTGCAAAAAAAAAAAAATTGAAAAAGTAAATGGATAACGTCATAAATGTCACAAGAATCCCGATTCTTTAGCCCATTATCAAAAATCAAAGCTTTTTCAGTTTTCTGTCAGCTACAAAACATATGACTTCACTTTCAGATTCATACAAACAAACCCCAAAACAATCCACTTCTCTGTTAACTGTTTAGCTTCAATTTCCATGGCTTCTCAACCCCAAATCTTTGAACTCAGCAATAGCAACATCCATCTCAAAGTCTCTAATCTAGGCTGCACCATCACCTCCCTTTCTGTCCCCGACAAAAATGGTAGTACTACTTTTACTGATTGTCAGCATTTTTTTTGGGGCTGAAATCTCATGGGCATGTCTAATTGATTTGTGCGTGATGTAATCTGCGGTCATTTTTAGTTGATTTGTGGATCACCGAGTAAATTTCATTATTGATTGCTACGTTTGATCATTTTCTTGTTATGTAAAGGGAAATTTGCTGAGTTTCTTAGCATTTTTTGGGCTAAAATATTATAAGCATATAATCTGCGATTATTTTTAATTGATATACTGATCACAGAGTAAATTTCACGAACTAAATGGAATGTTTGTATTGATTGCAATATTTGATCGTTTGCTGGGTTTTTGAAGGGAAATTGGCTGATGTTGTGCTTGGATTTGACACTCTTGAGCCTTATTTGGTGAGTTTCTTCTTTTCTATTTGCTGATTGACCATGAAGAATTTGGATGTTTGTTTTTTATTCGTTTGCGAATCGATGATTGATGCATTTCATATTTGATATTGATCAGAAAGGCGTGTCACCTTATTTTGGCTGCATTGTGGGTCGAGTTGCGAATAGGATCAAAGATGGGAAATTTAAGCTGGATGGTGTGGAATACTCTTTGCCCATTAACAATCCACCCAACAGCCTTCATGGTATGCTCAAACTTTGAATCTTTATCATTCACTGCTTAAAGAATGTTGGAATCTTTCAGTGTTGTAGGTTTAGCAGTGTGCGTCTTTATCATTCATTGAGTTTTCTATGCAAGGACGGAGCTAGGATTTCAACTTGGGTGGGCTAATAGACTATATTCAGATGGTCGGGTGGGCTGGATTGACAACTTCAATGTCCTTGGTTGTATGTATAGTAGTTTGCATCCTTATCATTCACGGTTTCAAAATTGCTGTATCTTTCAATGTTGTAGGTTTAGTAGTTTGCGTCTTTATTGATCACTGTTTTTGAAAATGGTGCATCTTTCATGTTTCTTCGTTTAGTAGTCTGCCTCTTTATCATTCACTGTTTTGAAAATGGTGCATCTTTCATGTTTCTTCGCTTAGTAGTCTGCGTCTTTATCATTCACTGTTTCAAAATGTTGTAAGAAACTAATTTGAATCTTTATCATTCACTGTTTTGAAAATGTTGCATCTTTCAATGTTGTATGTTTAGTTTGCATCTTTATCATTCGTTGTTTCGAAAATGTTGTATCTTTCAATGTTGCATCTTATCACACAGAGTTGTTTTGTGAGCACGATGTATGCATGATTCGATTCAAATAAATCATTTCTGTTTGCATTCCTTGATTCGATACTCATGTCTGGTTCTAGCATCGATCGCTCATTGACCCGTTTTCTTTCCATTTTCTGAAAAAACATATTATCTCTCTGCTTGTCTGTATATACGCCATCATCGTGTATATATGCCAAGCGTATGAGAAAGGTTTAATCTAGTTTTGTTTGTGTACTACCATTTCGTTTTGATTTTTCTTTGAAGGTGGCCACAAGGGTTATGATAAGGTTGTTTGGGATGTTGTGGAACATAAAGAAGGTCCAAATCCATCCATTACATTTAAGTACCATAGCCGTGACGGTGAGGAAGGTACGTGAAACGTGTCAGAATCTGTATAACGTATAATTTGAATAGAGAATCTGTATTTTGCACAATCTAAATAGTGCCTCTGCTGTTGATGTTTCTTAATTGATCCACAGATTTACCTTGTTTTACGGTATCTACTGCAAGTGTTTTTAACTACGTTTGCTTTGCAATTTTCGAGACAGGTTACCCTGGAGATTTGACCGTAACCGCGACCTATACGCTAACATCCCCAACCTCGTTGAGGCTCGACATGGAAGCCGTACCCGGAAACAAGCCGACCCCTGTCAGTTTAGCTCAACATACATACTGGAACTTAGCAGGTCACAACCATGGCACTATTCTCAACCACACCATTCAAATATTTGCAAAACACATCACTCCTGTGGACGCGAAAACACCGTCCCAACCGCGTAAATCCTACCCGTTGAAAACACTCCGCTCGACTTCACAACCGAGAAGATCATTGGTAGTCGGATTAACGAGGTCGGGCTCGGTTATGATCACAACTATGTTCTTGATAGTGCTGATGAGGAGAAAGAGGGGCTGAAGCACGCGCGTAAATTGAAAGATCCCGGAAGCTCGGGTTTTGAATCTGTGGACAAATGCACCAGGAATGCAGTTCTATACAGCAAATTATGTGAATGGGATTGTTGGAAAAGGTGGGGCTATTTATGGAAAACAATCAGGGGCATGTTTGGAAACACAGGGATTTCCAAATGCTATTAATCAAGAGAATTTTCCATCTATTGTTGTTAGGCCTGAGAGAAGTATCAACATAGTATGTTGTATGAATTCTTAGTTGAGTAAAATGTAGTTATGATTACGGGGAGCTTTTAATGACACCACACCGGGGTGGTGGTTCAACCTTTGGAGGTTGAATGTGGACATATTCGACCTTGGAAAGTCGAACCTCACGCTTAAGATCGTGTCCCGAAAGTAGGATTGGTGTGGTCTTGCCCATTGAAGACTACGGTATGATTTTAACTATATGTTAATAAAATGGTGCATTTGATGTTTCATTTCATTTCCAGAGGTTCGTCCTTCGGAAAGTCAAACCTCATAAACGGTTTTTATGTTTCCAATTTAATTTCTTATTTATTACTGCTCTTTTCGTTCCTTATTAACCGAGGCAATTGCCATTTTTTTTTTTTTCCATCTCCTTTAGACTGGATGTGATTTCATTTTCAAAGAATATTTATGATAATTTTTCACTATTTATTGCTACTTAACGATTAAATACAAAGATCGCATTAATTATAAGAAGTGCGTTTTTCCCTAAGAAAAGAAGAAAAAAACAAGGGGTTCTTCAATCATTTTGTTGAACTCAAAACATTAGTTCATCTTGATCCTGAGTCGTGAGTTTAGGTGCTTTCACCGTCAAAGCTAAAGACCGGATTCAACAAAACTTCCAGAAGAGTACTTCAGATAATACTCGCCTCCTCAAGAAAGTGGCTTTATCTTTTACGAAAGTTATTATTATTCGCGGTGTTTGGTTTGGAGAAATATGACGATTGACAATCAAGTTTGACCTCTTTAAGAAAGTTATTTACATTGTTTGATATTGGAGAAATAGGATGATTGACAATCAAGACACTCGACCATTTTTATAAAAAAAAAAAAATTAACTTATTTCCTTAATACGCCGCATTCTCGATTCTTGATCAGATTGCATTACATGTTGTGGAAAATGAGTGTTGTGCATTAAGAATAAAAGCTATTGATCTGAATAGAAATAGATGAAAGGTAAAATTGTCAAGGCGAAATTTCAAAATATAATCGCCTTTGTTAAATGACCAGATTGTCCACTGTGAATACTTGGGGTTAGAAGCAATGCTTGACTCGAGCTGAGAGTTTGAGACCGGTTGAGCCTCCACCATGCCGGTTGAATGAGCTGAGGGGTATCGAGTATTCCGTTAAGTACTCTACCTTGTAGTAGTCTGAGATGTAGGGCCTATTATTGGGCTACAACGCCTTTGGACCGCTCGCTAAGAAGACCTGAAATAATTATTTAGGTATTACGCGTATGACGTCCCGTCATACCACGTTATAAATAATTTTATTTCATTTTATTATCTATTTCCACCGAATCTATTATATAAAAATAATAATATAGTAGAACTAACTACAATACCTTAGCATATATTTCAATGTATTTCGAAATACAGAGTCCTCAACAAGAACTTTATCTGTGCGCAATTTCAAAAGGCCTTTGTGTCCCCTTTAGAAGCTCCCTGCAACATCCATGTATTTATTATCTGTCTTTAAATGAAGGGAGGAGCCCTTAAAGATTCAACCTTTTAGAAGTCTTGATTATATAGTCTATAATCCACTTTTTTAAAGGTCACTAACAATACACCCATAAACGAAGGATAATATACAAGGATGCTAAACTTACACAAAGTAGGAGTTGTCAATTTCAGAGGTTCGTTTGTCCAAGGGCCTTCAAATCCTGATCTCTCGATGAGCCCTTCCTAATAAAACAAGGAACAGGGCTCTAATCAAAGATTGTCCGCCTGAACAAATTACAGTGAATAATGATTATCTTTCAGGGACAGAATACCAATGTGTGTCCTCCCGAGAGCGCTACAATGTCCTTATCACGGAGTCCCATTCGATAAAAGATATCCTCAAATGTGATGCACCTAAGGAGGGGAAGCAGATGTTTTAGTCTTAAATCAGACAATATCATGGTCATATCATTCTACATTGTTTATCTTGATTTCAAGAACCAAGCACTAATATCAATCGACCATATTTGCAAAGCAGAAACCGAACCTTGATTGGCATCAGGAAGACGACCTTCTTCTGGAGAATCTTCGAGTCCTGAGCAAAAATATTACTTTTATGGATCTTCAAGATTTAGGAAGAAAAGAAAAAAAAGTAAATTGAGTTTCCCTCTATGCATACCTTCCTGCCTAAGACAAAATCAATCGTAGGGTCTCCAATGACTTCAACGGCGACTACACCAGCTAGCTAATAACTCAAAAATGCAGGTGGAGAAACTATGACTTAAATTTGAATGATTAACAATCAAAAGACATGTATTTAAACATTCATTTGACACATCCAGTCTCTAAGAAATCATAAATAGAACAAGTCACTACAAAAAAAAATTTAAAAATATTTATCTTCAAATCACCTTTAAAGATACAACAAAACAGGAGTGCACTTGAAACAAAAATGAGAGACCTAAAACCAGAATTATAATCAGAGACACGAATCACTTCTGATTCGACTTTAATGAAATAAAACAACTTTATTCGTCATTTCTCTTGACAAACATCACATCCACTTTCTTTGACCATGAAATCCAATACAAATCAAACAACATCAGGATGAGCTTGAACCATATAATAGGAAAGTTACATTTAAATCATGCTTTGAACATCATCTTGAGCACTCAAAGCTAGCCCTTTTGCTGAATAATGAATGCATAAAATAACAAGCCTTATTCCATAATGCCGGGCAGGCTATATAAATCCATGTTTCTTGCTTGTCCTAATCCAAGTATGCAATTTTTCCAAATGTAGGGTACATGAAGGAAAAGGCGGTAGACAAATGTTATACCGGCAAATCGTTAAGCCTTGATCCAATCAGCATTTAAAGAAAGGCACATACCCGACACGTGGCACCACACCTCGGCTTAGGTTTGACTTTGTACATTTGACCAATGCAAAGTTCAATGTTGACCATACATTCGACTTTGCAGAGGTCGAATGTAACTGTGGTGCCCAAAAGTAGATCCGTTGTGATGCCTTTAACAACTGCCTTAAAGAAAATCAAGAGACTACCAGTGTTTGGGAGAAAACACTGAAAACATACAATAATAACGACCATAACAATGGCAGAGAGGAACAAACCTTGTAAATGCACCAAAACCTTCATTTTTAGCATATTTCTAGTGACCACCCAGCAGACCCCTGACCCAACTGAATCCTGACTCAGGACCATAGAAAATACACCAAGATTTGGGGTGGAAGTGGATCAAAACACATCAGTTTGAATAAAAACAGGACCCAAGTGGGAACCCATTTAACAATAATAGATCCAAAGACGCCAAAGCTCTGTCTTCATATTAATATTAGCTTAAACAGCATCTCGCCTACAGATCTTCAATACTATTAATAACAGAAACTTGAGATGAGGTCAACAATAGCCCAAGATCCAAACTTTAACACCAAATAAAGTAAAACTATAGAAGCCAAAATGTGCCCACAAATTTCACACATAAACAAATCAATGGAACCCTCCGAATTGATAGACATATTTAGATGCCAACAGAAAAATTACAATAGTTGGACAGGAGAGGGCATATAAAGTCATGGGTAGGAAATACGTGTTAAGGCTTAGACAATTTCTTTGCTAAAAGTGGTGAGGGTACAGTAGACTTAACGATGAAAACTAAGCTTGATACTGATGAAAATTAAGCTTGATAACAAAATTTTACAAACCCAACTCCAGCTTCCACCACAAAATTTTGTGGCCTTCTAGAGCACATAAAGATTTGAAGCTATGATTCAAAATGAGATGGAGAGGAAAATCGGGGTGGCTAAGAGCCGCAGCAACAGCATTTATGATATATAATGCACAGGGTCTCAAAACTACCAAGTAATCCTTCTTAGGAAGAGGAAATATAAATCAATTAGCAGCAGACACATAATTGTTCAGCTTCTTAATCTCTTTGCAGCATTAGGAGGAATTTCCAGGTTAAGAAATGAAAGAACCTAGATTACTAAGAAATGGGTACTCAGAAAATGTAAAGCTAAAATCTCCTCATTTTTCAAAATGAGCTACATTTTGAATGATTCACATCAGTCTTTACCTGCACCTCCAAGTCCATGTTTCACACCTGTACCATTGATTGTCCATATATTGATGAAGGATCAACTGGTAACCATTTCTGATTTGGTCCCAAATTTCCATCCCCTTTGTTGTCCTATGATTCTCAAAAGGCACAGCATTAGTCATGGCAAGAAAGACAAGACAGTAACAAAAACAAATGATTGTCCTGAATAATTACAGTAGCCATTTGAGGTCGTCCTTGTATTGGCTGCAAAGCTGAGACATGCTTAACAGGGTTGCCTTTGAACCAAATGGCTAAATCAACGAAAAGAACATTAAAAATAAACGGTTGTACAAAAAGAATCCGTAAAATAGAATGGCATACCAACAAGATAACGCGGAATATGAAGATACAAAAAAGCCACTCCAATAAGTTTATTATTCCTGATGATTTGTGGGATTACGGAGAAGAGCCAACCAAGTTAGGTGTCGAGAAGAGATGAAGATGCTGGCCTGAATCCATCGACTGAGGATGTTTCATATGCTCTTCATGCATTCTCACTGCCAATACATATGTAGATGCATGGCCCATAACACCCTCAGGTTCATTGTGTTCATTGGACCAGCAAGGGGAGTGATGATTAGGATCTCTGCCATTGTAGCTGTGCATTACGCCTAAGCTGCATTAAAGGCTATAATGGTGCATTTGGGATGCTGCATGCAAACCTGCCAAGTATTACCTTAGATCAAACTGCATTTCTAGCCTACTTAAATAGGTTATATGGAGAGAATTCATATTAATCAAACTCTGAGCACTTAACATACACACGATAAGTAACCTCGTATCTCAAGCTTAATCCTAACAATATTCAACAAATCCTGCTGTTTAAAGACACAAGAATAGATTCATGACACTTTGAGGAAACCAAATATCCCAAACAGCTCAAGCCTAGCTGGATTATGGAGATCGAGCTCGAATCACTGCTCAGTCAACAAAAAGATTTCAAAGCAAATCCATTGAAGCGAACCTCTCCATTTACGCCCTCCACTGATCCTAAGGATAGATGGATTGGAAATAGTTTCTCTAAGCATCTATAGAGCCAATAAATCTGCTCACATATAACCTTCAGTCCATACCCTAATCCAAAAGGGAGAATCACCAACTAAAATCAAGAATCACATTAAAAGTGAGAATAATAAACAAAAGTGGACAAACAAAACGCTTAAAATAAAAATAGAAATGAAAGGACTAACGAATTGCTTTCCGGAGAGGAGGCGACATTGAAAATTATAGATCTAAACTTTGTAAATTATAGAAGTTGGTGCTAGAAAAAAACCTGTAAAGCTCGATGGCTGGTGACTAAGAACTCTACCACGTCACTCAAAAATCACAGTTCAAAACTGATATCAGTTTCTAGAAATTGATATCACAGTAACTTAGGAAAGCAAACACCGAATTGTCCTTACCTTACATCACAGTTGATTGAAGGTGGTGTCAAACCTCGGTTAGCTCCTCTTCCAACCACTTTCAGCTATTACCTTTGCCAGAGGATTTCTTTCTTAAGGCCTAGAGATAGCAGTTCAAGACCTTTTCTGATCAAACTATGGATAAGCTGAATTGAAGGATGGGCCCCTAGCTTTATTCTTCCAAGAAATGTAAACCACCGACAGAACTAGAGCAAAGTATTCCTAAATTTTCCTTTTTTCAACAAGCAGACTCAAAATCTCAAGCATAAACAGAAACAATTTCACAGAATCAAAAGCCTCTATAACCAACTAAAATACAAAACAATCCAATCGACCTGACTCCTCCAAAAATCGAAGAGTAAATAATCAAAGATGAAGGAAACAACAATTATCTGGAACCAAAAATCGAACAAAACCCAAAGAAATTAACAAACCAAACAATCAAACAGCAGAGAAACAGAAAAGAAGAACAATCAGAAATTTGAAAATTAGTTGATGTTGGGACATCATCAACCTCAGCTTTTCATCATAGGTCTCAGAAACTTGTACCTGGAAGGTGTAGATTCTTGCCTTCACGGGATCTCCTTAGCTTGAAATCGGGCATTCAAACAAAACCGGCGTTCAAGCTTTATCAGAAGTCCAGGAGTTGCAGAGGCTGCTACCTCTTTATTAAAGTCGTATATCGGAAGAAGTAGATTCATCGAAACCAGATCGGTTTCTCAAAAGGAAACATGGAGGAGGGGAAAGATTGGAAGCAAGAGAGTAGATTTGCAGAGTAGGAGAAAGCTTTAGAGATCTGGAAAATGAATAGGAAAGAGAGGTGTTAAGAATTTGCTGGATTGTTATTGAAGAAGGCGAAGACATGGCGGTATAATAATAATAATAATAATATGTGTAGTAGTAATACATTTTTTTATGGAGGAAGTTAGTAGTAATACATATAAGTAGAATTTTATTTCTTAGGCAACATAAATGTCTTCTAATAATTCCGTATTGGAGCTTAGCAGGAAGGTTATCGTCTTATCGGAGTTCATCAATGGCCGTCGCCCGCCCCTTTCTGCTTTGATCTCACTGAATTTAGCAAACGCTAAACGGATCTTCTGAGTTCCGGCGTGTGTTCTATTGCTCCGGCATGACATCAGAGCTCAATACTATTTCTCCTTCCGCAGCTCCGGCAGCGTAATCACAGGATAAAATGTCTTATTGTCCTAAATTTTCACGTGGGTATCCTTTACGCTCGCTGGTTTGAATTCAATCGTCTATCATGTGTGTATAGTTTTTATCTGTACTTACTGCTGTTATGATATGAGATTTTGATTTCGTACTGTAGCTGAAAGAGAGTGAAAAAGAGCTAAATTTAGAGAGAGAGAGAGCAGCGATTAGAAGGGAAATAATTCCAATTTTAGGTACAATTAGGGATTCGCAAGCTTCAAGATTAGGGTTTAGAGGTAGTTCAGCTGAATTGAGTATAACAAGAAAGAAGGGGAACGATGAAGAGCCGGGGATCTTACAAGCTTTCAACAAACGATGATTGGGTGGAGGAGTCGTGGACGGTGGACTGTGTTTGCGGTGTGAACTTTGATGATGGGGAGGAGATGGTTAACTGTGACGATTGCGGCGTTTGGGTGCATACGCGGTGCTCGCACTATGTGAAGAGTGAGAAATCGTTCGCCTGTGACAAGTGTAAGAATAGAAAACCAGGAATAACAGTGAAGAAACCGAAGTTGCGCAATTACTTGTGGAGTTGCCTACCAAGACTTTGAGGATGGAGAATCCAACCTCTTATGGTGGTTCGCCTTCTGCACCTACCCTTGCTCCTGCCCACATTAGGCCTTGTAGGTCTTGGATTGATATTCCACTCAAGGAAAGAGTTCATATGCAGGGGATCCCTGGTGTTGGGGATGATCCTGGTTTGTTTTCTGGTGTGTCATCTGTTTTCAGTCCACAGCTGTGGAAATGTGCTGGTTATGTTCCCAAGAAGTTCAATTTTTCTTACAAGGAATGTTCTCATTGGGAAGAAGATGAGGCGGAGGCGGAGGCGGAGGTGGATCTGCAGAAGAAGAAGAATGGTGTGGTAAGTCTGAATATTGGAGTTCTTGTCTCTTCAAATTCCGAAATTCCTTCAGATCATCCTCCAGACGACGATGCAGAGGGTGTGAAAACCAAGAATAGGGGGGCGGTTAGGCATGATAAGCTCAAAACACCAGAACTGGCACCACCCAAGTTGGACAATACGGTTGTTTCTGAAGTTTCGAAACAATATTTAGGTATGAGAAAGGATCAAATTCTTCTCCAGTCTTCACGTGTTCAATGTGGAAAGCGCAAGGAGAATTATGGAATGCTCAAAGATAGTAGGACTGGCAAGAAGAAGAAAGCCAGGACTATGGAAAATCAGGAGAATTTAAGAAGAAAATATTCATTTCGTGGGCCAGGTAAAATATCTTAAGTATCTGAATTTGGAGATAATCCCACTATTCTATAAGCTTTTCTGTGTTTTGTTCATTTATGGCTGGCATAGGTAAT
Organism: Gentiana macrophylla; assembly: GCA_026214975.1. NCBI lineage: Eukaryota > Viridiplantae > Streptophyta > Magnoliopsida > Gentianales > Gentianaceae > Gentiana > Gentiana macrophylla. The sequence continues at coordinate 121,386,847 of CM047809.1, read as the reverse complement.
TTTATTTGGATTAGTCTGTATTTAGAGTGCATATTTTGATTGGCAAAGCTTCGTTTGTTGTTTGCATTGCCAGCTTCAACAAATTCAAGCGATGTAAGAAAGCTGCAATGGCAAGAAGAAAGAGGCCAAGCAGCTCAAAAGGATGAATCTCAAGGTAATCGAATTTTGAAGTCGAGCGATACTAATTCTTCTGTAGACCACCACTCTAATGACCATGGGTCAAGCAAGAATCGTGTGACGGATCAGTCTTTAGATGCATCGATAGACCATTCTACTCGAAAAGAAACAACAAAGGAAGGTAAAAGTGGATCCTCAGGCCCAGAGAAATCAGAGGATCTTCCCAAAACTATTCCTAGTAATGCATCATTATCAAAACACAGAGATTCCTGTGGCATCTCGTCGGAAGGGCAGGTTTTTCTCTGAATTCACTTATGCTCTATTCTCACAGTACACCATCTTTGTTGTCAATGTTCTGTCTTATGCTAGGTTGTAAGTATTGTCTTTTTCAGTTTTTTGGGGGATTTTTTGTATTATAGAAAAAAAAAAGTATGTTTCTGCTTTTTGGGCTGGATTCACATATAGCAAAGCCGATTGTGGAAGTTATCTGAATGCGAAATTTGGAGTGCTATTAAGTTCAAGTTTTCAGCCAGGGAAAAAAAGAATCAATGAATTTTTGGTTATCGATTGCTTTCCTTTTCTTTCCTGTCATATTACATTTTTCTAGTTTTTGGGTCTGCTATGTCCCACAAGCGGTTTTCTTTTGGAATTTCAGAGTGTATTGATTTATTTTGGTAAGATAAATATTCCTAATTTCTTTTTTAGATATACAACTTCTCCTGTGTTCCATTGTTGCTCTCAGAGTTCGTTAGCTGTTCTTCTTATTATTGTTTGGGGCACTACAAGTTTCCTTTTATTTTCAGGCACTTCTATTACAATCGAAAGTTATAGTTTTTGAATTGTAGAGTTTCATGATCTGGACCCTTCCCGGTGCATAATTGGTGTCAGTCGGATTCATTCTTTCTGATCGCTTTCCTTTGCTTCAGGAAGATGATTTAGTGGAGGTAAGGATAGCCGATAGCTAGCTGAGATTTGCTGTATGATAGTAGACTTTTCAAAGTTGTAAAAGCCTTTATGGCCAATAAGATTGAGTGCACCCATGGTTGAACCCAGAGGGCTTAAAATGACCCTTAGGCTTATTTAAAGGAGGCAGTGATGATTTTGAGAGGTTAGATTGGATAATAAATCTGATTGTAAAATAACGCAAGAGGAGCGGAAGTAGTTATTTTTTGTGGGGCAAAGGGTTTGCTGTTCAATTTTGGAATCAAGTTAATGAGCCATGCTATGACAAGGTGCTGAAGTAACTGTACCCTTACTGATCAACTGCTAATATGTAGGGAGCATTGTGGAGGGTGCTAAGGTTTTAGAACGGGAGTCGAGAGTTTAGAGTCTCGTGCATTTGCATTAATTTATGTATATTTATGTTCATGTAGAGATTATGAGCATTGTAGCTATAACTTTCTTTTGGCTGACTTACTTGCTTCTTGCACCACTTTGCCTTGACTTACTACTACTTGCTCCTTGGCTATTATGTTAGGTTGCCAGTATTTCTGACGTCAATACAGGCAAATTTGAAGGTAGATTACCTACAAGTGTCCGGATCAACTCAAACAAGTCGGAGATTGTTTCTAAGGATGTGGCAATAAATCATACTAAGGTTCAGGGTGATGAGGTAAATAAGTTAGTGCAAGATAATTGTGAATTGAATCATCAGCCTTCGCCTGTAGTTGTTTATAAATCTAAAACCGGGAAATGCAAACCCAGTCCGAGAAGAAGATATATGCTGATTGTTCGATTAATAGCGCTAGAGTCAGCGATGCTTCTTTTACTGTGTTAGAACCTTGTACTCCGGCTGAAAATGTTAATAGAGGCGTTAAAATCGAGAATAATTGCCAGAGAGATGATGCTGCAGATGATGTATCATCACCTGTTGCACATCATCAACAATCTAGGATTCATAAAGGAAGTTCAGAAGATATTTCGGGTGCCAAGAACAACAATTCCAAGGATGAGCCAGTATTAAGATCTAGTGGTTCAATCCATCCTTCCAAAGCCACCAATGGTGATTCTAGCTATGAAGATTCAGCTGGCAAACTGAAAATAAACTCCGAGAGCAAAGACTATGGTAATAGTAATGCCATAAGTGAGGTGGTTAAGAGAGAAGGAAGCCCCGATACTAGACCAAAGATACTCTTGACAAAGCTTATAAGATCGTCCCATGGTTCTATAACGAAATCCACACAGACAAAAAAGGTTCTTCATTCACAAATTCAAAGAAGACATTAACAGATGACTCTAGGAACCTAGTACATTGTCACATGTGCCAACCTTATCTGCTTCCCCGCAACATGCAGATGCTAATAGTTTGCAACCCGAGATTGCTTCAGATGTAGAAAAGAAGGTCAATGGTTCTGTTTTATCCCAGAAGGTTGAAAAGACTAATCAACCTATTCCCCGATGTCATCGTTTCAAAGTAAATGCAAGTCTTGCACATGTAGCTACATCTTCAAACTCTCCTGCTGCAACGTTAACTGACGAAGAGGTAGTAGCTGAATTACTCATCTTTGTTTGTATTATTACTATTATTGTTGTCATCATCACCATTTTTGTCGCCAATTATTATTTGCTTTCAGATTCTACTACTACCTCCATCCCATAAAAGTGTCCACTTTTTGGGAAAAAATTGTCCCAAAGAAAGTGTCACTTTCAATACCAAAGCATCATTTAATGCTTTTTTTTCCCAAAAGTACCCTTAGTCTAACATTTGTTTATTGTACTCATTCATATCCCCAACACAAGCATTTATAATGAAGTATAGGGTGTATATATATCAATTAGTACTAAAACACAATGCATTAATTATGTTTCTTAATATGTGTGAAAAACTAAGAAGTTGACACTTTTTATGGGACGGAGGTAGTATTTTTATCTTTCTTCTTCGGTGGATATACTGTCGTTTATTTTGTTACGCACGGAAACAATCTCTTTTATTTTTTCTAACCTTTCTTGGGGTTTGGGGACCACTTACTACAGCTTGCATTACTGTTGCATCAAGAACTTAATAGCTCTCCTAGAGTTCCTAGAGTGCGCGCAAGATGCATGCCGGGTAGCGCACCTCAGTTATCATCCCCAACTGCGCCTAGTATGATGAAGCTTAACTTCTAGTGCCGGTGGGAAAGAGCATGGCTTGGTTAGTTTGTTTTTGCTATGCATTTATTTTCCTTTAATTTTTAGAGTTTCAAAGTTTTTTTTTAAATGGGAGTTAATAATATTACAGGCTCCTAGACGAAGAGAGAAGGAGTTTCCCAAAGATGGTTTTATGGATGGTGATGATGAAAATAAGACGATGGAGTGGACCCTTCTTCTTTATCTGATCAGGTGGTGGACAAGATTCAGGCTGGACCGCCAAAGACTTTAGCAATGGGTCAGCAGCAAAAGGTGGTGTAGTCCGCATAAAGAGTACTAGTGCAGTTACTGCACCTTCCACAACTACGAGCAGCTCTCCTGTTGTTGAGGCAACCGAACATCCTTCTTTTGCTGTTAATAGACCTCCTAGAAATCCTTCTGATGATAGTATGTGCACCGCCTCGCACTCCTTCCAGGTTCTTGCCCAAATCAGCTTTCTTAATATTACTGTGATTCAGTTCCTTCCTTTCTGTACTTTAAGGATATATGAGTAAACATTTTTCTTTCTCTATCATTCTTCATAGATGTCCTTCATGTCATCTAAGTTTTATCATCTTGTTTATGACCCGTCTCTTTTACATGCTTGAAGTCAGAACAGTAAGTGTATATAATAATGTTCTCGTGTCTCAGGTTTGATTGCTGAGATTATGAGCAAAGGACAACGCATGACATATGAAGAACTCTGCAATACTGTTCTACCGGTAAAAATTAAATCGCAGGTTCGATGTGATGTTAGATTTTTCGTAAGCTGATGTTTTTCTTTTGATTCCTGCAGCACTGGCCCAACTTAAGAAAACATAATGGAGAGCGTTATGCATATTCAAGCCATTCACAAGCTGTTCTTGATTGCCTGAGAAACCGAAACGAGTGGGCCCGTTTAGTTGACCGTGGTACTAAGGTATGGTGCTTAAATTTGTCCTGCAGTTTCTAATATGAAAAAACCTGTTTCTTGAGCACATATCATTTTTTCTTACAAAGAAAACTTGATAGAGTAACCCCCCTCCCCTCCCCCTCTCTCATAATTTGGGATGTTTTTTCTTGTATGCTACAATTACTATCTTGACACTGGCAGACTTGTAGACACTAATGCATGCACACGATGTGTGTCTTGATTTGATCGAACCAAGAGATTTGCTTATTATTCAAAAAGATTATGTATTTCTACTTTTTGAAACGGCTTTTTGCAATCGTGAAGCAGACAAGTGTAGGAAGGAGGAGACGTAAGCCTGTTTCAGACCTCCCTGAACTTGATTCCGAGGATAATGATGATGATAATCGAGACAAAACCGGCAAGAATCACAGGGGTAGTAAAAGTATCACGTCAAGCCACGAGGAGTTCCCCAAAGGTAATAATAAGAGGGAAGCACGAAAGTGGAGTCAGAAAGGAAGAGGGGCCACTAGTAGTAGGAGTAGTAGTAGGCGTAGGATTGAGGAATTTAGTGACGATGAAGCCGAATCATATTTGAGTTCTAGCGACGACGAGGACGACGCTAGTGTAAGCGAGGAGGATGATGAAATACGAGACGGAGCAAAGGCCTCGAAAAGAAGCTCAGATGGGATTTAGAGCCATGTACAAAGGTTACCCCCCTTTTGTAAGAGGTTAACTAGAGCTTGTTCTGTTGTATTTTGCATGGTAGACATCAACAACTGTGAAATGATTTTAAGTAAAGGTTTGCCTAATTGATATAGAATTTGACGTCGGTGATTTGTATAGAATTGCATTCCCGGTGCATTTGTCCCCATATTCAAAACCCGAGAGCTTCTGGGATTTCTGATGTAGGGACATCCAAGTTAATTAATAGTCTTTATTATTGCTTTAATCATTTACTAGTCATGTGGGCTTTATTAATGTAGTATCTACCTAAATGGGCTTTTTAAGCCTTTAAATAGTCTAAGTCTTTATTAGTTAGGCAGATGATGTAATCATTGATACTCTGTTGAGTGAATTTTTCAAGAGCTTGGATTACAATTATTTGTTTTTCGTTATAAATAAGCATTCTACGTTATTTTGGATCAAGAGCCTTCTTTTTCTCCTGGTTCCGCTTTAGTAACAGAATGAAGCCGACTTCATCGCGAAGAAATGGCGTCATTGAAATTAAACTCGATTCGACTCGGTTCAAATCACCGAATTTCAAATCGACTGACTCAAGATTAAACGCCGATACTGAAAGAACGCAATACTCGACTCGACTACTCATGAAAGAAACTCGAATATATTTTTGTATACGCATATATGAATATTTATACACATATAAATACACATATATATATATATATATTATTATAAATATGTTTATGTATCTTTATACTTCAGAATGAATGTAATTATGATATCAAATTCTATTGCTTTATTGATTTTATATCTTTCAGATTACGTCATTCACAAATACTTTCATTAATAATCTAGTTTTTAAGACTCGATAAATTATTATTTCCATCTAAAATAAGAGAACTCATATAATAACTATCTAAAATGACATTTTTCGCTATTACTGTTGATAATTTAAATTATTTTGAGTTAAATTTCAGAACTTATTAGACTCGATAGTTCGATACAAAATCGAAATTTCTACTTGAAATAGAAACTTCCTCGATTCCTAGCTCCAAAATTCGAGTTCGAAATACTCATACTCGAATTCGAACTCGGTAATATTTTAAAATACTCGACTCGTTTAGATCAATACTCGGTTCGACTCGGCTCGTTTACACCCCTTTCCGCTGATGGCAAGTCACGATTCAGAAGCTCGCCGGCCGGATCTCCGACGTAGATCGAGATCTAAAGTCCCTTCGGGGAAAAGTGCAATATTTGGATCACAAGCTAGAGATTTTCATGCACGAGATGAAGGAAAAGCTTCTCGAGCTGAAAAGAGGTCAGGACAAGCTGCGGCAGACTCAACACTCGGTGGGTCGAGATTTGCCTCGAACTCCGGTTGAAGAGATGGAAGGACAATCCTGTCATCGGAAAATACAAGGAGGGTGCAATATGACTTTACCCAAACAAAATACCCAAGGAGGACGCACAATTTCTGAGCTGCACGCCTTCATGGACGAGGTGGATTTACCCATCTTTTATGGGTCTTCACAAATCGAAGATTTTGGGCATGGGTTGATGCAATAGAAGATTATTTTGAAGAAATGAACCCGCCGGAGCAAATTCACTGTAGACTCGCATCTTATAAGCTTGCCGGAGACGCCTATACTTGGTGGAAGAAGCTTCAATGTGATAGAATCTCCAATGGAAAAGAAAGAATTACTGCTTGGTTCAGAATGAAGAAGTTGTTGTTCAGGAAATTCTTGTCCACCACATGTTCGACGAAATGGCCACCTCAAATTCACAACAGTAGCCAAGAAACTGAACAAGTTTGTGTGAAGGAAATGGTAGCTGTGAGTTTCACGCACGCCAACTGTTTGACAAAAGTTCCCCTCCAACATGCCAGCAGTAAAAGGTTCAGAGTTTAGCTGAGGCAAGGTAGGAGACTGCGGCTCTAAAGATGAAGCTCGTTACTCAGATTCAAGAATTACTGAAGTTCCTAGAGTCGCTGAATGCGAAAAATGCCACTTAGTGCTTTCAGGTACGACACAACAATGGATAATAAGGAGTCAGTAACTGAGAATGATTCCAGTGAGCTGCATATCGAGAAAGCCAAATACGAACTTGAGGCATCCCTTAAAGAAGAGTCTTTAATTCAAGAAGGAGAAACCCCAAGGAATGAGGTTAAGGAGGTGAAAAAGAAAGCATGGAACTTAAAGAATGAAGTTGCTACCACTAAGTCCATAGTTCAAATGCAACCGAATTCCCTAACACCTAAAACAGGATTGACTGAGATCTCTAAGGCACCACATGGTCCTGTGTTTTTCGAAAATGGAGACCAACATAAAGTGAGAAGGCCAAAGTCGGTGAATAGATTTGGCAAAGTCACAAAACCTGTTGTTAATTTTGATCCTCACAGTCAGGATATGATAAACGAGAAGATAGAGAAAGTCATGGATTCTGACAAACAATATGAGATGTTGATGCTCAACTTTGATCCTGGTGGCAAATGGCAATGCAAAATGAATATGGATGGGCAAGGACCTGTGTTGCCTCAGGCTACATCATTTTCTCAATATAGCAACATTAACATTGTGAATGAAAACAAAGCCGAGCCTCATATGCATTAGACAGAATTATCGACGTGTGCAACTTTGAGGTATGTCGTCAAAAGTTCAATTGTGCTGTGAAGTGGTGTTGCTTTCCTTTTCAACTGGATTTTAATGAATTTTCGTTATTGACACCTCTAGCAAATGTGAGTAATTTGGTTGATAGGGTTGGTAATGGAACCTTGCAAGCCGTAAGAATTGCAGGTGTGTTACCTTATATGAAAACATGACTGATTGGGTAGTCCTTGGTGGCTTAAGTGTGGTTGTATATGCTTTCGAAGGAGTTAGGAAGATATTGAGCATCTCTAACTCATCGACGCTTGAAACATGTGGAACATCGGGTCATTCTGTTCTTGGTAAAGACACCAGGGACAAAATAACTACCCCTATGGGTTGGGAAATGCAGAACAACATGGTTCAAAGTCTTCTTATTAGGCACTTCATTTATTTACCAGTTATGATGAGCTTTATAAGAGTAATTTGTGGGTCTTACGTCCCAATTTCAAGTTGTATGGAAATGGTGTATTCGGGTTGGGTCTCTTACAGCTATGCTGAAATATGGCATGTTAATCATATGTGTAAGGCTCTGTATGAGATGGCAGATGGGTGCAATGGGGGAAATGGTGATATCTTGGTCAATAACGATGCTTTTGTTTTGGGTATTACTAACCAGTTGACAAACACTTTATGGGACGCTGAAGAAGATGCAATAAGAGGAAAAGCGTACCTTCATCAAGACGAATTAACACAAACAGAACTTTCAGATGTGAACGTATTTGCTAAAAGAATCACAGATAAATGGAAGAACCGTAAGAAGAATCGAACCAACCAGCCGTGTATGTTTATCGACAAGGCAACTTTGATGGTTGTACGCCTCCGGGACGAAGTGAATTTGTTGAGTTGCTACCGTTTTGTTGAGAAATTCTACAACCTTGTCTTGAGTCATCCTATTGGAATGGATAAACAAAAGGAGTGTCTAGATGATAACAGAGGAGCTGCTTGCTCTTTGATGTACGCTTTTGCAAGTCTTGCTGATCAGCTGGAGTATAAAGGGAATGGCGATACTACTGAGACGAACTCCCCAAAAAATCAGTTATGCTGTTGAGGGTAGTGTGGGAAATGAAACTACAGAAACTAAGAATGCAACTGATAACAACGGAAGTGAATCATCTAAAAGGAGACAAAATTTGCAAGTGCATAAAGAGAATATTGTACTTGGTGGCAAAGCTCAACATATTAACTTAGCCAAGCTCAAGACTGATGAAGTTAATTTCCAACCAATACATCAACCCGGTACACAACTGCAAAGATATGACCCCATCAATGATATGATGTTAAATTTCTATTTTGACCGGATAAGTGCTAAGGAATATGGTTTTGGTTCTGTAGCCATAATTGCCTGTGATTGTCTTTCTGGTGTGTGTTGTTTCTTGAGACAGAATTGGGCAAGTGACCAATTCTGGGGGGATGCTGTGAAGCAAGAATGGGTTGGATTGATTGACGTATTTATTCCACGGGGTAATCTTCAAACTTATACAAGCCTCAATCTAACTCGTGGGAGAGCTATGCCATGTGAGGGTTGGAAGAATGAGAGCAACGCTAATATAGGAAGGAAGAACAAGACGGTGGAGTCAAGTTTTGTTATAGGTGGTGCACGTGTGAATACTTCGGGCAAGAATGGACAATATGGAGTGTCTTTGAGATTATTTCACAAAGTGGTGAATGGACTTAACCCACCAATGGATCTTGATAGTGCTTACGAGGCCGGAATATGGAATCCTACAAGTTCACTCGTGGGCGATCTTTTCGAAGTAGGGGGGATGGACTGATGTAGGGACATCCAAGTTAATTAATAGTCTTTATTATTGCTTTAATCATTTACTAGCCATGTGGGCTTTATTAAGTGTAGTATCTACCTAATGGGCTCTTTAGCCTTTAAATAGTCGTCTTTAGTAGTTAGGGCAGATGATGTAATCATTGATACTCTTTTGAGTGAATTTTCCAAGAGCTTGGATTAGCTCTCGTGTTGTCTCTTTTGTTATAGTGCATTCTACGTTAATTTCTGTCAGTTTCACACGTGCTTCAATCCCTGTATACCCACAAATGCACCATTAATGGAATTCTATACTGCAAATTATGTGAATGGAATTGTTGGAAAGAGAGGGACAAATTGTGTTGGTCTGCAAAAGGCTTTTTATCTTTAACTTGATATATGTGTTAATTTTAGGGTGTTTTATTGGCACCATGGTTTTGCTTTTGAGCACCACGATTGATTTAAAGCATCATCACAGTTGTTTTTTTCACGGAAAGAAATGTTATTGATATTGATGTTTTCTATCTTTACAGAATCATCACCTATAAGGGACGATGGTGATCAACTTCACTGGCAGTAACGAATCTTGTACATAACGAGCATCAAATATGTAAAATGGTGATCATGAAGCTATCATAACATTAACATATTACCAAAATTTCCTACATTGAATAAGAATAAAATGAATTAACTCGTACAAAAAGAACCAACTTGACGGGGGGAGGGGGAAGGGGAGGGGGAGGGGAGGGGGAGGGGTAGGGGAGAAAGCCAGGCGGCGCCACGCTTTCTGCTTCTAAGTTCTAACAGCAGCTGAAAATTCCAGACCTATGTGAAGCAAAATCAGTCCTCGGTATATCGGTATCTGCAGGAATAACACACTGTTACAAGTTTGATATATAATGCTTCCTCTAACCCAAAATATAAGTCATTTCCGGTTTTTTGATTTGCCCCATAATATATTTCTTTTAGAATACTAAATTTACAATCCAACCACTTTCGTCATACAACTACTGCATTAATAATTGTCAAAGGGTAATTTAGACCTTTTGTTTTTAAAATTTTAAGCATTCAACCACTTTAGTAAACAGTATCATAATTTAAGACGAATAGAATACACGGAAAAATAACGCGTGAAAAGATCATAATCACCTCGTATGAACACTGCTTCTACGATTGTTTAGGACGGTTATGGTCGCACTTCTTGCATGTAGCGTTTCTCGAGTAATTCCAGTAGTGACATCTATACAATCATCACAAAAATAAATAAACAAGTTCTTTAACTACCTGATTGGTAAAAGGCGTTGTTACCGTTGTAACACCATAGTCACAACTGACAATCGAAATTTTCAAAATCGATTCTAAGCCCTAGGATCAACTTTCCCCCGAGTGAAAGTTGATTACATGGTTTAGAATCGACTATTTAGAAAGTCTATTGCTTTGCTTTCAGTGTGATGCCGCCACTAAAGGCGAATATAATAAATAGGTGGTAAAAAATCTTGAAGATGAAACTTACCCGACACTCCCATTCTCCAAGTATCTTTATTTCACGTGATTCACCGCAGCTTAACACAGCTCGGCTTGTTGGCAAAGTTCACAAAAGCACATCTACATTGAACAAATAAAACAGGTGACAAAGTTTATTCTTCAAAAAAAAATTGAACACGAACTTTCACTGCATGACGAAGTTCAAATAGGCTTAAAAGAAATCAATACTTCATCAATGACCAAAACATTACTGTGTGCAATGTGGCGAGTTTTGATTGGATACAAATGGATCTCTACATTGAGGGCACTCCTCTGTAAAACCGGTATATAGTTACCAGAGTGTTGTGGGGTTCCTCTAATTTCTCTATATGCAATGCATTCACATCATTTTGAACACTTAAATAAGTTTAAAAAAGGGATACAAAGTCCTGAACTTTGAGACAACTAATAAGAAAAGGGTCAAATTGCTATAATGAGAAAAAGGAGCATGCAATCTTACCCTACATAGTGTCACAAACTTCAATAGAAAAAAAAAAAAGGAGGGGGAAATTACACTTTTGTTCTCTGTTTTTCTTCATTTCTCAAAACTAGCCCTTATCTTTCATAATGACATTTTCGGTACCTTAACTATACTTTTTTGTTACACTTTAAGACCTTAACACATTTGATCCAACATCAGATCAATTAAGTGTCCAAAATGTATAACAAAAGTATATAGTTAGGGAACAAAAATGTCATTAGGAAAAAGATAAAGGTTCCTGCAACAATAAGAAAACACAAGGGACCAAAAGCTTCGTATTTTAAACTTTTTCTCAACCAATAGTAATATGACACGTGGCAATGTAGTAAGGTTAGACGCTTGAAACTTTCGCTTAATGTCCTAAAAGTGTATTAAGCAAGTATAGCTAGGAATAGAGGTTAGTATTGAGAAAATGAAGAAAAATAGGGGACCAAAAGTGTGAATATACCTAGAAAAAGTATATTGAAATGTAAATCTACTTTCATATTCTAAATTTGGTACCTATCCAAAATTCAACGCAAGTCCTTCCAACTCCATGAATACAATGAAGCTTTACTTGTAATTTTCCAAACCAGTTATAGCTATGGTAAATTTCGGGCCATTCGATAGGGTTTATGAATTTAAACATAAGCCCAATTAATTTGAAGTTAATATTTGACAGGAGTTTCTCTTGAAGATAACATATGACCAAGTGGCAAGAAAGAACTCTCTATAGTAATACTCAAATGAGCTCAGCTTGTGTGTCAGAACAGCATAAAATAATGGACATCGACGTGATAACTTGATATACACTTACTTTATACAATCCCAATCTCCGGGTTTCCTTTCCCCAATTTGATTGTTATCGGGCCCCTTGGTTTTGCATTTCAAGCATCTGATATTCTTTGCAAAGTTCATGAAGTCACAACTGCAGTAAACGACGTGTGCAACATTTGTAAGAAAGTAAAAGTATATATTAATAGCTACTTTTGAAAATAAAGATAAACTAGTAGGCATAATAGAGTTGCGAATCTTCAAGAACACATTAGACAATAAGACAAGCCAAAATATTGTAAGGTAGACAGAAGTAGAGCAATAAATTCCAACCCGTAAACAAAAACAGAAATGAAGTCCCGTGCTTATTCCTTTCTGATATGTAATGATAATGATGGAACTAATATCGTATTTTACTTAATGAATATGCTGGTTCACACGGGCTTCAACACGAAAAACACAACAATTTCATTGACGGAAGCTAGATCATACATAATGCCACTATTGACAATTACTCCCTGTATACCAAATATATTCTCTGTATTCCATGTCTTATACATCGATGAGGAGCACATTATCGGATCATGTTAAGATATAGAACAAATGTGATGACATAGGAAGACATTAAGCGACAAAAAGAAGTGAAGAATACGTAAAGTAAATTAATGAAATACTCACTCGGGGCAGATCCAATCTCCTTGCTTCATTTCAATGTCATTCCGACCCACTCTTCTGTCATTCCCATCCACTCTTCTAGGCCCACCTTCTCCACATTTTTTGCATCTCTTGTTCCGGGCAAAATTTACATAATTGCATCTATGACATAGTTTTATAGGGCCTCAGAATAATGTATAAGTTATACACGATATAACAGCGGTGAAAAGATTGATTAGTTTTCAAAGAAACAAACAAAGAAGAAAAAGACCCTTCTCCATAAAGTATCTCCACGGATGAACGGCAAATTTCTACATATAAAAGTTTACACATACAACTTACTTGGGGCATAACCAATCCCCTTTTCTTATTTCATCATTGTCAGCGTTTTCAGATACAGACTGCTTCTTTTGCGGGTAAACTGCAACATCAGGGTCAACAAGATCATCATCACGATCTGTTTCGCTTAGATCAGTCAACTCAGTCAGCAAATTCCTTGCAGATACCTCAACAGCCTCTCTGTCTTGAGTCTTATTACCACTCCCAGAAGTGATTGTTGGATCTAATGCATACGACATCAATACACGAACTATGTCTGTTGTACGTGCTGTAGCTTCAACGTCCTTTAGTTCACTAAAAGCTCTATCACACGATTCATGCAATACACAACCCTTGCATACCTACATTCAAATAATTATTCTTTCAAGATGTCTATTCACACTAAAAGTTAAGCAATCACTCTGTGTATTACTTACGTCTCTTTCGTTAAGCTGTAGATGTGCTCGCAATCTTTTGGCTGAATTCACAGCCTTCCTGAAAAGATTAGGACATCCCTTGTCTACTACTGCCTGAATTTCATTCTTAGAAAGTGATCTGCAATGTAAAACAAATGCTTAGCTGCAGATTTTACTTTTTGCAATTCACTACACTTTTTCTTAGCATTACCTAATTTTTTTCAGCTTGTTTTTACTGCTTAAAACTCTACATGGAAGATTTTCACAATTTCCTCATAGCAAAAAAAAAAAAAAAAAATCAAATGAACGCCAATATATCTATAGTTTGAGCAATTAAGTACCGCGATTACTGAACAGAAAAAAAGCAGGAACTGAAGAAATTCACGTGTTTCTTACTTGAAAATATCAAATCGATCTCGAGCAAAGCTAAGGCAGGCGGTTTTCAACGAGTTCATGTCATCCAGAACACTTCCATCAGTACCCTTGCTGTTAGCGAAACAGCCTTTGCTCTTCAAATTATCAACAAAAGCAACCCACTCTGGCCATAGCTGATGATTCAAAAGAGAGGTTCCAACACTATCACCTGTAGCATCAGTGGAGGTGGTGTCATCCTCCAACACTCCAGCCAAAGAAGAATAACGTGGAAAATACACCGACGAAGAAGAAACGAGCTTGATTAAACTAATTGGATGTTCAGGAGAAAAGATAAAAGCGGAGGTGGTATGGCGACGCAGGCGGTTCCGGTAAGCGGCAGCTCCAGCGAGAGCAAACATACGTGAAGCAGACATTTTTTTTTCCCGGCGGGTGCTCGATTTCTTGAAATGATTTGAAGGGTTTTAGACTCGACAATTATAAAAAATTATTCCAAAATCACATCCTTCAATTTCTAAAAATAAATATAAAAAAAAATTTGAAACTCGGTTGGACGGAGCAGCCCGAAGTGGGACTGCCCAGTTCAACTTACCCTTTCTACCCGCTCAAAGTTGGGTGGTGCTCTTATACCGCTCAAAAGCTGGGCGGATCCGCCCAACTTTCAACAAACCACGGAATTTCGTTTAAATTTTAATGAAACTGTCTAATTTTGTTCAAGTTGGGCACATGGCGTATCTACATTGGACAGGATGACTGTCCAATTTTTTTTTAATATTAAAACGATTTAGTTTTGTAGTTAAAAAACATCGTTTTGCCATTATAAATGAATTTTAAGGCTTTGGGGTAAACCCCCCACCTCCTAGTAAAAATATTTTCGTCCGTTCAAAATTTTTTATAATTATGTGTTGCATATTTACCGGGTATCTGTTAGACCAGAAACTAGCTTTAAAGCTATGTACTGGGCAGGTTTCCTATCCCTCCATCTGGGAAACCGTCCGGACTAAGTCCTAGGGTTAGATTCCGGGCGTCTAGGTTGCAGAAACTGTGTCCTGGACAAAAGCCTAGGCCGGTGTCCTAGCTCATCACTGGGAAACTGATCCCATTTAGATTCTAGATGTCCTGGACACTGAAAGTGAGACGAGGCTGAAGGCTGGGCCGGTGTCCCTAGCCACCACCTAGGACAACGCCCGGACTGATCCCAGACTTAGTTCTGGGCAGTCCAGGTCTCTAGCAGGGTGTCCAAGAAGTTGTCTTTGAGTCGTTGCTTAGTTTTGGGTACTGTTTCATATTAATAGCAGGGATAAGATAATAGTTCAGTGTTGTTAAAGTCTTTGTATGTCTCATAGGTTAGACATGAGTTTATGTGTTTTATGTGCTCCTATCTGTTTATAGTTAGTGACCTCGCGATGTATTGAACGAAGTACCATGGTTCTAAGTCCCATGTTGAACGTGTGACTAGTTGTATTCCCTATGTCGTTCTCAAAACGATGTACCGAACGGGGTACCGTGATCCAGCCCCACGCTAGACGTATGACTAGTTATGTTCCTCGTGTCACATCATGCCCTCATGTTAAGTATGTGACAAGACAAGTCAAGACAAGGCAGGAATATCACAAGAACACGAGTAGGTTAAGTAAGTAATGTTATTTAGCAAGTATGTTCAAGATTAACCGATATAGTAAGTAGGCATGTTTTTTATGCATTTAATGTGTAAGTTAATGTAGTTATCTTTATGCTACACGTATTTTTCTTTAAATTTTTTGTGAAATGGATGATGTAGATTAATGTCGTGTCTCCCGGCTTTCGACAATCATGAATCTCCCTTTTGATCTTCTTTCTCTTTACTGAGCGTCTGGCCGGTGCTCACTCCTTTATTTGGAATAAGAAGTTTGCAGGTACTTGCTGTTTTGGAGACGGGCTTGGAGTGCTAACTTAGGGGTGAAGCAGTGATGTCGCTTATGTTCTAGAATCCTTTTGTAGTCCTTCTTTTAAGACAAATGAGTTTTAATGGATAATAGCGTTTGCTTTTAGTTATTTATGATTTGTGATGGGAGTTAACTTTACTGTACTTTGGTGTGCAGTTTAACCTCCGTTTATCACTTTATTGACATGTTTTGGGTAGTCTAGACCTATTTAAAAGTAATATCGTGAGTTATACGCACGGAGGGTAAAACTGTCACATTGATAGTAAACCCCGCCTTTTTAATGATATTTAACTCTTTTCCAAGCACTTTTGTCTTGCATAATTACGCGTGGTGTTTGTTCATATATGTTATTGCAGGACTTAGGTGACTTGAGGACCCGGAAGGCGATGTTTTGGATTGAGAAACATGTTCGAAGCACGAACGTAGCATGAAAGTGGAGAAAATGCAAGTTTGGAGTGGATTCAGGCCGAACGAGCGTTTGCCCTTAGGTGGACGTTCATTTGTATCAAGCTCTCACACTAAGGAATTGGTGACCACTCAAACGGGCGTTTGGACACCTACAAACGAGCGTTTGTCAATTTAGCATATGATACTAGAAGTTGGTCTAAATGACGAACGAGCGTCCAAATTACCCCCAAACGAGCGTTTGGATGGATTCAACCCGAATGCAAGAAAGCTCATACAGCACAGACGAGCGTTCAAGAAGGGCCAGACGCTCGTTCAAGGAAGAACGAGCCCTAAACATCATCAGAATCACCAGGCAGACGATCGTCCACCATGAGGCAAACGCTCGTTTGCCCCCGACAGCAGAAATTTCAACCCTACACTATAAATACGCAACTCACTCAGCACTTTTGGAGATCTGGCCGACTTGGGTGACTTTTAGGGCGATTTTGGTGCGATTTTACGGTAGATTAACAATACTTTCATCCACTTATTCCATAGATTAATTTCTTTGATTCTACACACTTTCTATAGCTTAGATTTCCGTTTCAAGATCAAAGATTCGACTTTTTGGTGGATTATTTCTTCATACTTTTTTGGATCAGATTTTCTTCAATTATATGGTAATGAATTTATTCTCTTTTATTATTTCTAGCATGATTTCCATTCTTATTTTGTTTATTAGTATGATCATGAGTAGCTAATTCCATGTGTAGTCGAATTATGTGAAAGCGAGCGAAAACCCTAGGGAGGATGAGATTGGGAGTAGTGTAGTGCGTAATTGAATGTTTTAACGATTAATCCACGTCCTAGAACTTATTATAACATCTTTGAATTAAATTGATCACCTAGTTCACTGTCACACACATCGAACTTATAGATGCATTTTGCGGTGAGATGTGGGATAAGGGGTTTTAGGATCGTTACGTAGATTCGGCCTAGTTGTTAGGACCGTTTCCAATACAGAGGTTTTTCATCATTGTTCGAGCAACTCTAGAACTTAATCATGTTAGGAGAATCGGTTTTCTAAAGGGAGAGTCGGTTAGCTTCACATAGGGTGGTTAGATCGAGTTGTTTAGTCTGATCACTAGAATTAGGAGTTGGCACCCGTGGATGTCGTTAAACTACATTGGATAGGTAGGTCGGTTGAGATACACTCCCTGTTAATCCTTCCTAAGGGGTAAAAGTAGCTCGTGGGATCATAGTTCGGCTATGCCTTTTAATATTTAGAAGTAAAATCGGTAGTTTAATCTTTATTTCTGCATTAGCATAATATCGGCTACCATATTTTGGCCTGAACTAATTTCTACGTCAGTTTTGGTACTTCGACATTACTCCTTGTAGATACGACATTGTGACCACTATACCCCCGTTGACCCGATACTCTGACGGTGAAAGTTAACGGTTAAGTATTTTGCTATCAATTTACAGTACTGTCTTACGTTTTTCTATGTATAGGTTCACTATTTCAAGTTATCTAAAGATGATTTAGGTTCCGGCGTACATCTTTGAGGTTTCCGGGTTCCGGCTTCTTTGCTTTGCTTTCTGGCATCATGGCTCTAGGACTTTTCTAGAAGATAACCATGTTATAGGAATCAGGTAATATATTGTAGTGTGTAGGAGGTGCCTTTAACAAATGTCTTTCCTTTCTTTAGAAACATTTTTATGCTTTCTTTTCATTATTGTTTGTTATTCTCAACTTAGCATAAAGTGTTAAAAGTTAGTATTAAATTTAAATTTCGACTCATTTCATTATATAAAATGAAACCTACAAAATAAAATATTGTATTCACTAACAATGTATGTATGATATGATCTACGCATTTCCTATTCAACAACAATAATGTATAATCTATGCATTTCCTATGATGAAATAGCATTCATATCTTAAAAAAAAATCATGATGTCTAGGCCAAAGTGAGAGGGAGAAGAGAGGAGAGGATTTATGTTATCTTTTTTCGTGATCCACCTACAAAACGATCTTATCATCATCGTGATCTACTTACAAAACGAATGATTGAATGATCGCGAATAACCTTGTGACCTAAACGCTAAACGAATCAAACTTAAACATTGTTTATTAATTGTTCGTTTATTAAACGAATGATGACAAACAAGCTTTCGTCTTAAACAAATATGAGTTTGAACAACAGATATCTGACTCGACTCGGTTTGGATGAATTCGTCATGTCAGCCGCCCTGTGAGTATATATCATAAATAAAATAAAATAAAAATCTTGTATGAGATAAAATTGGGATTAACAAAAAAAAAAGATTCAAATTTGAAATTGGGATAAACTTGAGATGGAAGAAGTTGAAATGAATTCAAACTTATGATTCTATCGAAATCAAAAGACCAATTTCTTTTACTTAAAATTTAAAGTGCAAACAATTTAATTCTAAAATGCACTGCAAAATCAAAATCAACGATCAAAATGGCAGCTGGGAAAACAAAATATAGTGAAAATTATGGGTCGAAACTTTTCTTGTTTCATATCTTTGGGACAGTTGCTACCATGTCAATGAGTATTTTTGCTTTTATTGTAGCCTTATTTGGGGATTTCACAGATAAAGATGATTCTTTTATCACTGGGATAACAATATCGATCATGGGTATTTGTTCTTGGTTGTCATGTTTACTGATGGGTTTTTATTTTATAAGAAGGATTGTGATAGGTAAGAATTGGTTCCCCTTAAGAAATAATCCTTTACCGGAGCCGGAGCCGGAGGTTGGTGGAGGCATAAGCCGATGCGGATACATGACGGCATTTGTGATTTGCAGTTGTATGTTTTGCTATGGATCAGTTTACTATTTCATCTTATCTAAAGTTAATCATCATCATCCAGAAGAACAAAAACTGAAGATTCCGGCGTACATCTATGAGGGTTCCGGTGTCTTTGTGGTGGTTTCCGGCATTGTTGCCCTAGGGGTTTATCTGGAAAATTACCACCATCAGCAAGGACGAGTCAGCAATATAGAAATCTAGATGGGCCATAGTTTGACCACGTTCATTATCGGTAGTGTCGAGCAAATTTTTTTCTTTCCCTTTATTATTTAGCTTTACCTGTTTGTTCTTTATTATTATTATTACTATTACTATTATTATTATTCTCAATATATCATCTCAAAACCCTTTTGATTTTGTGTCTAGTTATACAAAACTAATTACAAGCCCAAAGTATTTATATTTATTATTTCTTATGTTTTTTTTTCTTTTGTGAAACATTACTGTAAAATGGGTGATACATTTCTGTTTTAAAGTTATGAAATACACTATATATTTGTACTTATATACCTATATTTATAGGTATATATATACACAAACCAAATTACATGATCAGGGAATAAATTAAATGGGGCATCATCTGAGTTTAAAACTACATATTTTATCCAAAAAATTTCGATTGAGTCTTGAGTCTAAAACATCAATTTTTATCGATAAATGACACTTTTTAACATCAAACTACATAGTTTTAATACTAAAAATATATATATATTTTTAATAAATCAAGTGTAGTCACGTGACTTCCACAGGGTGTGGGTCCACGACACAAAACACACGTATATACACATACATAAAATAGTGAAAATAATGTAATCTATGATTTCAGATTTTCAGATTTCAGACTTCAGATTTCAGATTTAACAAACGCCCCTTAAGGATATGTTTGGTGGGGAGAAATGATACGAAAAAATATTTATTTTTTCAATTTAGATATTTGGAAAGAAAAATGCATTTTTTAAGTTATCAACTTTTCTTTGAAAAGTGATTCTTTTCATTCCGGTAGAGAAAAGTTTATTGAGAATAGAAAAATTATTTTTTTCCACCATTTTTTCCGTATTAGGTGTATGATTTGTATAATCATATCATTTTTTCTATTATATTGTAAAAAAAAAAAAGGTGAGTGAGGAGAAGGATGAAAAAGATACAAAATAAGAAAAAAGGACAAGAAAAAAATAATGGTTGAGAATGAAAAACGCGTCTGCATTACTACATGTATTCTATTTACGTTTGGTTGTAGAACACGTAGTAACACAATGTAGAATACGTGGCGTTTTTATTCTTCTCACCACTATCTTTTTTTTTTCATTCTTTTCCTCATTTTAGATCAAACGATCCTTTACTTACCTTTAACCTAAAAAAATCTTTTTTATTTTTGTTCCAAAATAATACTCAATAAAATTTCATTCTCAAATATGATTATCTTAAGAGGAAATCACATGCGATCTTGCGGAAAAATAAAATTTAAAATGAGTAGTAAGAACCAAAAGTCAACTTAATTACATAGGAAACATAAAGTAATAGGAGTACAGAAAAAGATGATTATATATTACCAGATAAAATATATAACCGAAATGAAGACACTAAATTTGATCAAACGTGCAGCGATATTGAACATCAATTTGATTCAAGATGTAGATGAATTTAAAACAATAGCCCAAAATCTCACCTAAGCACAACTCGATTATCTAAGCACGATATTGAATTAAAAACACAGTTGCATGTATGAATAAAAACCAATGAATGTAGCTAAATCCAAAAACTTAGTGTAAGTGCAATGGTTGCATGAGAAGCCTACAGAAAAGCGTGCAAATCAGGAATCATACATAGTTTATGTACACTCTTCAAGCATAGCAAATAATAAGAGTTTATTGTGAATTTGATGAACCATAGTGACCTGAAAATACAATTTCTCACCTATCACTTACCTTACCAATCACCTAGTTGCACATTACCTTTTTACCCACCTTACCCTACCCTACTATCCTAACCTACCCTATCATTCATTTACCCAACCTATCTCACCCTACCCAACCATACCTTGCTCTACCACCATACCCCACCCTACTTAAACACTCACATTATCCCACCCCACCATACCATCCCACATCTCACCTCGTCCTACACTACCACTCCTCACATCATACCTTACCACAATCACACCATTGCTGCTCTAAACGGGAAGAATCAGATTATGAAATGAAATGAGAAATATCTTGAAACTAACCGTACTATTATGATAACATATATGAAAATAATCAAATTACGAAATGGGAAATGCTATTATCACAATGGTAACAGGAAGGGTGGTTGTACCTTTTAGCATTATGGGGCAGGCCGACCTATTGTAGCAAAAACACTCCAAAATCGAACCTAGAGCCTGAACCTAGGAAACAAATTAAATCTGGGCTCAAGCCCTTGATCTTCTTTTCACTCAGAAATTTGAAGAGAAATTGTCCTGCTGATAAGAAAGAAAAAAAATCACTTTTTTTACTACTAAACATTTATGGTCTACTAAACACTTTTTTTTTTACTTTTTTTTATAAAATTAATGTAAAATTCGGCTGTTTTTACTACTAAACATTTTTTTACTTACTACTCATACATCGTCATCCTCCAACTCAAAATCCACTCCGTCAACCTCCGGAATCGCTGCCCAAATTATGTCTCACGAAGCCGCTGATACAAAATTGGTGTATGAAAAAACCGGGTATGGGTCAGGTCAATTGAGGAAAACGGGTAATCTGACGCTTTTTGTTCTAAAATATAAATATAGATTCGATTTATCCTCTCAAAAAAATGATTACATTTTTTCATGACAACCAAATATGTTTTGGTGAGAATAAATTGTAGTATTTGATAGTCAATTCTCGTTTGAAAAAAGATAACCAATTCTATTTTCAACATCTTTCTTTACATACCAAAACACAAGATGGAAATTTATTCTTTCTATTATCGTTTTTTTCTTTCTCTGTATTTTCTCAACACATTTATTTTCTCGCTTTTTTTTCTATACCAAACGTGCTTGCTTAGTTCTTTAATTAGTATCTCTATTATGTGTTCTTTTATTATCATTGTTATCGTATGGACAACAATATTTTCTCGTTATTCATCCCATTCAGAAAACAACTTTATTTATCTCAATAAACTAACACGCTCTTTTTTTATTTTTCTCTTTCATAACACAAAAACTCGAAAATTCATATCAAAACTGACAAGACCAGACACTCAACCGGAAACAACATTGTGTCACCGGATTACTTATACAAGACATACATAAAGGAGAAAATATACATTCAGGTTACTGTAGACACCCATATTTCAAGTCAGGTCTGTTCAGGCCTGACATTTTTTTTTAAGTAGCCCGTGCCTGTTCCACGGGATCGTGCATTTTTTCCACCATATCACGTGGATTTTTATAAAGGCCACGTGGAAGTTCAAATGGAGCCAAAAGTTGAAATTCCACGTGGCCTGGGGGAAACTTTAATGAGGGCCACGTGGAACACCGAACGCAACGTGGAAAATATCCACGGTCCCGTGGAAATTTAAAAAAAATATACACTTCACTTTATCTTCTTCTTCCTCACTTTTTATCTGAAAAAAATCGACCCCACACAGCAAAAAAAAAAAAACGCACAACCCCACATCCCTATCCCCACATCCCTATCCCCACATCTGTTGATTAATTTCACGAGGAAGGAATTACCTCTCACGGGCAAGAAGGTGTTTGACACGGGTTAGTTTACATTGCGTGGAATTGGAACCGGGAGTGGATTGAAGTTTCATACAACAATGGCCGTTATTAATTTAGAAGAATATCCTCTAGTAAGTTATTTACAGTTTATTAGGTTTAATTTTGATGAATTTGCCCCCAAATTTTAATGAATTGCAACTTTTTATTTCAAATTGTGATATCAGAATGTTATCTAAATTGTGATATAATAATCTTATTGAAATTTAGGTTTCAAAATTGTGATATAGTATGTTTATGTATTGACCCAAAAAAAATCGAAATTGTGAGTTAATTTTATAAATTTTGTAGTAATGATATTGTAAAATTTTTGATATTGCATAATTTTTGATATTGTAGAAATTATGATTATAAGATAGGAAATTGTAGTAATGATATTGTACAATTTTTGATATTGTAGAAATTATGGTTATAAGATATTGGACATTTCGAATTGTGTATATTGGGAAATTTGTAGAAATGTTGATGTTGTAGAAATCTTGACGTTGTAGAAATTTTGATATTGTAATTATTTTGCACGGGCTATTGGAAAATTTGTATTGGAAAATTTGTAGAAATGTTGATGTTGATGTTGTACAAATAATGATGTTGTAGAAATTTTGATATTGTAATTATTTGGATTATATGATTGGAAAATTTGTATTGGAAAATTTGTAGAAATCTTGATGTTGTACAAATAATGACGTTGTAGAAATTTTGATATTGTATTTATTTGGATTATATGATTGGAAAATTTGTAGAAATCTTGATGTTGTACAAATAATGACGATGTAGAAATTTTGATATTGTATTTATGTTGATTATTTAGAATTTTTTTAGAATGATATGCATTAATGTAATTATAGTGACAATGTTATTATTAGAAACGATAATGTAGAAATGATAATGTACATAGTTCGATTATATGATATTGTATGTATGTTATAAGTTGTTTCGAAATTTAGTAGTATAATTTCCTTTCATGTTCCATGCCTTAGTTAATTTTGAAATATGTAGTTTGATACAACTTGAGTTTTCAAATAACACTCGAATAATTTAATTGTTACGGCAATCACAATGAAAATGCCCTAATTTAGTATTAAAAAAATTGAATTTAAAACGAACAAACAACGACAAATAAATGTTGTTTGAAAAATTTCCAAAACAACAAAATTCTTGACCTATTCTATGGTGTTTACGCCGACTGATTTGAGGTTCTTAGAAATGCATGTATCCCAGGGTGTTTCGAATCCTTCCGATCCGTGTCATGCCTAATATCCAAAGCTTTGTATTGGGGCTCTGTTAGGTAGCTCGTAGAATTTTCATTAGGTCTGCTCAATAGAGCATCTTTTCCGTTCTCAGCAGCTTGGTAAAGCCTCCGCCGGAAGTGAGGCATCCGTTAGATCGAAAGTATAAGATATGTTCTGTTGGCTCTGTCAGCATCTGATCTCCCTCGTCATCATCAAATATTCTATGACGCTGGTGAAAACAATCTTCTCTTCTATTACCCCGCCTTCATCGTCACAACACAACACAACGAAACGAAAAATTTCTCTTCAAGTGTGTATATTATTTTTCAGCTTATATACACATAAATTTACATATATTTACTTGTATATAATCGAATATTGCTAGACATCAAAAAAACACAACAATATTCCTAAAAATCTAACTATATATATATATATATATATATATATATAAAGAGACAAATGGTTAGTATTTTTGTTTAATATTGATTTTTATGCTATGTGGCTAAAATAAACACACCAGAAAATGATTGTTTAATCGATAATAACAACACGGGTGCCCGTTATAAACGAGAAAATATACTTTATATATATATATATATATATATATATATATATATATATATATATATATATATATATATATATATATATATATATATATATATAGAAATGGGTTCATATACATACTATTATTGATCCATACTTACCGTATTTACATTACTAAAATAGTGCATCGATCACTATTTTAATAAGATTCTCAATTATTGTTTGAGTGCACCTAGTTTCCTAACAGCTTTTTATATAATAAACAAATAATAGCTTTTATACAATAACTGAGTGCACTCAAACAATAACCAAAGTGCACTAAAATAGTGATGAGATGCAGGTATGTAGGTATGTATGGATAGTATGGTATGTAGGGGAACTCCAATTCCTATATATATATATATATATATATATATATATATATATATATATATATATATATATATACATATAGATATATACATATATATATATATATATATATATATATATATATATATATATATATATATATATATATATATATATATATATATATATATATGTATTAAGAGTATATTTTCTCGCTTGTGTGTGTGTGTATATATTCCAAAGTACATTTATGTATAAAGTTATATATACACTTATTTGATCACATATTCATGCCATCGCATATATATTTATTATCAATTGAAAGAAATTATACACACAGATAATTTTAAATTTAGACACAGTTTAAGCACACACACAGACATATATACACATACACTAGCATTGATTGAGATTATACATTTGTATATATATATATATATATATATATATATATATATATATATATACATATACACTTATTTTCTTAAGTTTATATGTATGTATATATACATTGTCATTATATATAAAGATATATATACACTTATTTTCTTAAGTTTATATATATATATATATATATATATATATATATATATATATATATATATAGTCTTCTTAACACATTTTTAATCACTCGCAGCTTACTAGTTATCCAACACCACGTGGGACATTGATTCATCCGCCTGAATTTTTTTTTAATGCCGAATTGCGGTTCCATGCGGAAAGTGCTACTCTTACAAGACTACAAGAGTTATTGCACAATGCTACACCAAACAGAGCGTTGTGGAATAGGTTGGAGGGATCAGTGTTTGGGCCATTTCTTCGTTTTATAAGTAACAATTGGGAATTCAAGGGGCGGCTAATAGCATACCTTTATTTCAATATGGTTTATCCGCATCGAGACGACGAGCTTCATTTTAAGATTGGCGATAATAGAGTGAAGTTTGGAAGACGAGAGTTTGCATTCATCATGGGGTACAGATTTGGAGATTTGGATGTTGAATTGCCTGATTAGTCAAGGTGTTTCGATGTTAGTTGTACTCTCCATAAGTACATCAAGAATGTGACGTTGCAAAAAATCGAATCAGCGATTATGGCATCGAATGACGTTGAAACTATATACCGGATGGCTTTAGTGTACGTTATTTATGGGTTAATAATCGGAAACGACCCTGGAGTGGTAATACCGGCCCAGATTTTTTATATTGTCGAGAACGCATAACCCGGTCGAGACATTTCCATAAAGGTGATTTTTTTAACAATTTAATGTTGAATTGGCGTAAGATAGTATCCGAGTGTAGTGGTCTTGTACCTAAAAGAAATGGGAAACCGTATAAGCCACAGCTTCTCCGGTTGTTTATACGCTGCTATTGGGCTTGTGGTGTTTCCATGCAATGCCTAGACTTATACAAGACGGGATTTGCAACATTGGTAGAAGGTCAAGCTAATGCTCGCCCAAGTTTGTTGAGATGGAAATGCACCGCCGGGCGGGTCTATTACAAATCCTTGGTCAATCCTACATCCGTGTTACTCCATGGGTATGTATTATATTATCATTGTTATCAATCTACATTGTTTTTTTTTTTTGTTATTTTTAAACATTGTATTTAAAATCGGTTGCCTTTTTTTTTCCTTCCTTTTGCAGTTGAGATGGTCGGTGATATTTTGACAACCGCCAAGATAGCGATTCAGTAATTGGTATGGGTTGCCGGAGGCGGAGGTTACATCTCCACCTCGCCAATTACCTGCTCCCCGTGGTTGTCCCGGATCCCGCCCCCTGGTCAAAGACTTGTTCCCCAAGGTCTAATTTGGATGACGAGTTCATGAGCGCCCGTGAGTTGATGCCGAGGACGAGCGACCATCTCAACAAGCCCGCCATGACGAACAGCCGAGTGCCCCGCCTACATCCACAAACCCTCCGGGTACCACATCGCTTTTCAACGATTCGATATAAAGTGTGGTAGTATACCTATTGTGAGGCGCGCAGCCGTTAGACTCATCGGTGCCTCGAAATCACGCAGGTGATAGTTGACAATGCGTTAAGAGAAGTCGGATCGAGTTGATGGAAACAAAGGCCGAGTTGATTGAAACGAAGGCTAAGTATGTCAAACGATCGCTAAGTCGAGTGAAATGCAGGATGAAATGGCACGCCTGGAGAGGCTTCAGGTAACAACTACCAGAGTAGTTGAAGAACGACATACGCCGCTACCTCGAGTCGTTAAAAAGCGGCGGTGGAACAGTTTGAATTAACTTCTAAATACAAATATAATTGCATTTATCTTGTTAACACAAATTTAAATTCACACCATTTCCTTTTATTATACAGGGTACACTTAGGTCCTCGAAGAGGGACATCTCAGATCACAAGCCTCCCTGGCGGTGACTCACCTCCACATCTCGACAGACCCAAAGCATACCATCCACCGGTTGGGCCGCCTTCACTACACAAGGCGCCGTGAGCCTCGAGATCGAGACACCTCAAGGTCGTGATACAAACACGGACTGCACACCTCGAGGTTGTGATACAAACCCGGAGCAGACACCTCTAAGGAATGTTCATATGGCGCCACCGCCCCAAGTTACTCCTTCCGGCTTCGTGTATCGTGATCCAAGTCGGGCCGCCTTTCAGTCAACAAGGCACACCATCCGCTCAGTGGTCAAGACTCGAGATAGAGCAAAGCACCCATCTTGACCCATTGAATGAATTTTCATTTGAGTGGCCGGTTCAGTCCGTGACTCGATATTGATGATGTGCACGCGAGATGAGTTCGATGCACGGCACTTTCTAGGGCCTCAAGCGATCCCATATTTGAATACAACGGTGGGAGGGGAGGGGGGGAGGGAGGGGAGGGGAGGGAGGGGAGCTACAAAGAGCCTGTGACTTCAAAAAAATGGGCCTTCGATCGACCCTTGCCGATCGAGTACGCAGAGGGATAATACCCAAGTGGATTCACCTAAAAATGGCCTGAGGACGATAGGCACACACCCGCCGGAGGACTATCGACCAGAGTACAACGAATCAAAAATGGATCGGATCGTAAAGGTGATACGACCAAGTTATTAGTCAAATAAAAGCGACGATGAGATATTACCTTTCCTCGCGGATCGTGATTTTTTCAAATTGTATTTTGTTTCAAGGTCATCGATAAATGCCTGTAAACTCATTTAAAATTGTATTTGAATTTTTTTAACATGTATTACTTTTTTTTATCGTAATATTGTGGATCGAGTAATAAATCCCATTTGCAAAAGACATTGACTCGTGATGATGGATCGTTGTTCCGCTCAGATGACAAATTTTACCTCGATCAAGATGAAAAATATGCGAAGTTTGTGTTATGCCTCATTCGCAAGTACTTTGTGCCTCGAATTATAAATGGGAGGGAGACATGGATGCGGTGGTTCCGGGCCGTTTTGACGTTGGAAACTTCTAAATGGACCAAGAAAACGACGCTTATGCTATCTCGGATGATTAACACGGAGCATTGGGTGCTTGCGCGCATGTCGATCGCTGAATGGACCATAACGGTGTACGACAAATGCCGATACAGAGCGTGACTCGACCCACATTGACCGGATCATACGGAAATGGGCTCTATACACGAGGTTAATGTTATCGGCATCACAAGATTGTAGGACAATCCAATGGATGATCGATCCATCTCAAACACCATTCTATACAATCCTGCACGACGAGACCGGATGTCCACAGACGGAGTACCGCACGATCAAACCTTATTAAGTTTTTTAATTTCAAACATTCGGGCTTCTAATTTTTATAGCTTTAATATGCAGGAACGCCGTCCGGTTTTCAATCAAGATTATGGAGCTTACACTCATCACCGACGCATACATATTTGAGATGAGTGATGCAACTTTTCATAAGCTCGTGGATCAAAATGGCCGTGAGATTTATTTTGTCAACGATAGCGGTGTAATTTATATATTTGTTGTTCAGAGTCGTGTACATCCAACATTTGACATTTATTTTGGTTATATCTCAACTTTTGGCGTTGTAATATTTATCTTCTAAATTGTGTTTGCTTTTTTATTGTAAATTTATAATATTTATATTTTAAATTTGAATGCGAGTCCACGGGGTTTTGGGAACCAACAATAACACATAAAACCTAAAAACTTATATAGTCGAGAGGACATAAAAATAACATCTATAGTAGATGAACATAAAAATAACAAAACATAAATAAACCAAAATGAAAGTTGATCTGTCTAAGTTATAAATACTAAAATAACATGAATAAAAGATAAACACTTTCATCATATTTAAGTTTCAGATGCGATAACGCTCATCATGACCGTATGTCACATCATCTTCAACATATTCCGCACTCGCGCACTGGACGATAGACATGTGGATCGATACGGAAAATATATATCCATCTCCTCGTGATTGCCCTTTGCTATCTGGTCGAATCCTTGATGTAATATACTTCCAACGCCGAAATAGGAAGTAATAGATGCGTAAAGGGGCGCATAAATCAAATGCCGGTTCGGTGTAATTCACCGCATCATACATATTGGTGGCAAGAAACATAATAAGGAAAGGAAGGAATGGGCCGCATCAGACCAGGGTAAAGCGGCGGTAGGCGGCCGAGGCCTCACACGCTCCACGATGCGCTCTCTCCAAATAAAACAACCATGTCACGCCAGAAGTAGTTCAGTGGACATCCGGAAAAAGAAAGAAATCCAAACCTTGAGGATATTCTCGAATGGCATACACGTCGCTGATCCATGTATTATTCAAATGGACGGGAACGCCGCACTATGACACACATTTCATTGAGCTCTCGCTGCTAGACAAGCGTAAAATTCACGCACAATAGACCGATTCACATGCCGAAAGCTTATTGGGCTTTGAGGACACCAAGCCACCCGCTATCTCGGAACAAGTTTCGATCAAAGTAGGTAGACTTTCCATATTCAATCGCTCTCTCGCAACAAATGCTCTTGCCATCCGCTTAGTCACGCACTCACGCCGCCTCTCTCTTTGTGAAACGGATTATGAGAGATCGTCGCCCAACGACAAATCATCTTCGCCATTGGGAATTAACACAGAGCCTGGGGTTAGCCATTGAAAGGTACACTAAAAAGAGATTATTCTATAAAAATAAACGAGAAATGAGAGGGATGAATGCTTTGGTAAAGGATTGGTTAATATATAGATTTTTTTTTTCAAAACTAGCATTGATTGAGAGGGTCGGTGTGAATTAAGACTCGTGTGAATTCCAACGATCCAAAGGTGAATTATGAACGATCCGTGTGAATTTAGCACGAGCTAACCATTGATGACCCACGTGAAAAGACGCGCCATCAGATCAATGACAACACGCTTTGCACCTTAATGACACCTACGACGCATTTATTATCGATATGACATCAATGACATGTCAAAACTAGCATTGATTGAGAAGGTAAGTGTGAATTAAGACTCGTGTGAATTCCAACGATCCCGTGTGAATTTTGAACGATCCCGTGTGAATTTAGCACGACCTAACCATTGATGACCCACGTGAAAAGACGCTTCACTGTATCAATGACAATACTGCCTTTGCACCCTAATGACACCTACGACGTACGACATCGATATGACATCAATGACATGTCAAAACTAGCATTGATTGAGAAGGTAAGTGTGAATTAAGACTCGTGTGAATTCCAACGATCCCGTGTGAATTTTGAACGATCCCCGTGAATTTAGCACTAACTAACCATTGATGACCCACGTGAAAAGACGCACATCAGATTCAATGACAATACTGCCATGTGTCCTGCCTACGGTCATAAATCACCACCACTTGAAGTGTGGGACCCACCGACAGCGACCACACATGACACGGAATAACTCGGATTTGATTAAGATCCCTATACTTTTATCTTCATCTTTCGCTTTTATTAAATCTGTCGTCAAAACACTTTTATAGAAACAACATGATAGTCCCCTCATGTGATCGTCGAAGATCATCCATTACAATTGCGAGTAGATAAAACAAGAAATAATAGAACATAACTCGATGGCCTAAGAAAGAAAAAACAATACATAATGGAACATAACTCGACGCCTTAACTCGCTTTCATCAAGACTATGGAGATTACAATACTACCTATGCACTTCTAATTACCCCTACGACGCATTTACATCGATAGACATCAATTACTAGTCAAAACATGCATTAAAAGCAAACAATAAATACGATAGAATAGTTAAACAAACCAAGGGTGGTCACTATAGATTTACAAGTGGAGGTTTCCAAGAAATGTCATCCGTGTCATACTCCGCACGTTAAAATCTCTTGCGATAGCCGTGATAAGAAAAGGAAAGTAGATATAACCATCACCACTCCCGCCAAGCCGATATGTCATAAATCCTACTAATGATGTAACGCCCAACGCCAACTTCAGAATGGAGAAATGCATACAACAAAATGTACAAATCGATGGATGTTCACTCGTGTGTATAGTACTATAGAGGCTATTGGTAAACCATTGATCATAACACGCCCCATTCGTAGGCAATTGACGCCGAGCAATTATACGCTGCAATGCACTAACGTTGGAAGCCCCGTTGTAGAAATCATTGGATGCTTCAACTCCTCTTACACCATAAGAGTTATTGATCCACCACCTCCAGGAAACATCTACTCCACGTACTTTGTGCACCCTCGATGCTATGGGATCGAACTCCAACCTACGCTTGACTCGATAACCGCATAGAATCACTTAACAATTGATCTATTCATAGTCGCTGTCGATGCGGGACTATTTGCGAGGCCCTCCAACGAACGTCTGCGTAGGAGACGCTTCATCTTGGTAGGTAGACTCTCCCATTCAATTCTCTTCTCTCCGATAATAGCTCTATCTTGAAAGATCCAAATCCAATTATGACGTGCTTCGTCTGTTGTAAACCTCAACCTCAGTGTCTGCAAGTCGTAATGGTGACTAATATCACCCCTCCTACGGTCAATAACAAACACAGGTTGATGAGGATTGAATGGATGATCCTCATACTGGGAATTCGGTTCATGCCATTCCCGATAAGGGAAAGCGGTTCGTGACATTGTGATTAAGGCGATGTAAAGTAGAAGGTTATGCAGAGGTAGTTTAATAGGCCATGGTATATATAGAGTTAACAAGTGAATTGAGTGGGTCGGTGTGAATTAAGACTCGTGTGAATTCCAACGATCCCGTGTGAATTTTAAACGATCCCGTGTGAATTTAGCACGAACTAACCATTGATGACCCACGTGAAAAGACGCGCCATCAGATCAATGACAATATCGCTTTGCACCCTAATGACACCTACGACGCACGACATCGATATGACATCAATGACATGTCAAAACTAGCATTGATTGAGAAGGTAAGTGTGAATTAAGACTCGTGGTGAATTCCAACGATCCCGTGAATTTTGAACGATCCCGTGAATTTAGCACTTAACTAACCATTGATGACCCACGTGAAAAGACGCACATCAGATCAATGACAACATCGCTTTGCACCCTAATGACACCTACGACGTGACGACATCGATATGACATCAATGACATGTCAAAACTAGCATTGATTGAGAAGGTAAGTGTGAGCTAAGACTCGTGTGAATTCCAATGATCCCGTGTGAATTTTGAATGATCCCGTGTGAATTTAGCACGAACTAACCATTGATGACCCACGTGAAAAGACGGGTCACTGTATCAATGACAATAGTGACTCTGCACCCTAATGACACCTATGACGCATTTACATCGATATGACATCAATGACAAGTCAAAACTAGCATTTTTTTTTTTTTTTTACGACAAAAAGTACAATATTAGAAGCCTTCCAGCTATGATTCATGCAACATGAGTAGGTGTAAAGAAACATCACCTTGTATCCAAAATAGCAGAAACAAAAGTTGAAATAGACTGGATAGCAACATTATGAGCATCATCTTGTGTAGAACCAGTTGATTGCAGGTGCTTCTTTCCAATCTTGAACGAATGATCACCGCCTTCAATCACATGCAATTCACTCCTTTTATTCTTCATTTTCTTCCTTACTTCTTGCAGCTTTTCCAACGGGCAAAGCCCGTCTTTGCTACCTTGCACAAACATGACAGGAACGGAGAGTTGTAGCAACGTATCATCTCGCAGTGCACCATTCATCCCCTTTAAAGGGTATCCCAGACAAATTACAGCCTCAGCATCAACGTCTTCATGAACAGCAACCATACAACTGATCCTCGAACCCATTGACTTTCCAGCCAGAATTAAGGGGTGCTCAGGATACTTGGTCATTGTCTTTTTAACAAAATCTACATGGAAATCCATCAATTTTTCTGCCTTTGGAGGAGCCTTTCTTTTTCCACTAGACATATAGGGGTAATCGAAGGTTACGACAGCAACAGCATTTAATGCCTTGTGCAACATATTCTTCCATCTAATCATCCAATCAGATGAAGAAGGAGCACCGGCGCCATGAGCAAAGACAACTACAGGCGATTTTTCCTTTTTACTCTTCTTCCTCGATGATTCAAAATTCACATTTTTTGCTTTATCATTCACTGTTTTGTCCTCCTGTTGTTCCTGTTGAGATCCATAATCATCATTCTTCTCTACAGTTTCCTTCTGGATGCTGGTACGCCGCCGTTTAGAAGAACGACGAGGCGCCATTTCCGAAATTTACACGGTGGTGAAGATGACCTTCCACTCGGTTCCGTCTTTCAAGTCAAAACTAGCATTGATTGAGAAGGTAAAGTGTGAGCTAAGACTCGTGTGAATTTTCAACGATCCCGTAAATTTAACACCTAACTAACCTTGATGGCAATTATTGTTGTTGTACAAGTACGAGCAATTTCTCTCATTCTTCAAACTCTTTAAGTTCATCTGAATTTTCTTCATCATTCAAGTAGTCACTTTAAACTAACCACTTCTTCACCTTTCAATTTATAATCTACATCAAGCAAATGGATAATGATCGCTTTTAAAGTTCTTGATGGCGGTTTCGCAACAAGTTTGGTATGTCATTATTAATTAACTTACATTTATATCACATGTATTTTGATTCAACAAACGTGAAATGTTTCTTTTTTTCATAGACACTACCTCCAAAGATACGTTAATAGGTGAACGACACGCTAAGGAACCTAGATAGGGCCGTTCTCAAAAGCCGATTAGTGACATGGGAAGTGAGGGTTGGAGCCACGCACAATGGAATTTTTGTTTCTTTGGGGAAGGTTGGGAGGAGTATGTATGCTCATTACTTGAATGAGAGGGAGTTTATAGTGTTTGAACACATGGGGGGTTTCACTTTCAACACTATTGTGATGGATCACACCTATTGTGAGTAGACTTTTTCTGAATCCGAGAGTGAAGAAGATGATGCAGATGATGATGCATGTGCAAGTAACCAAACTCCCCATTTTCAGACGACGCTGCCAAACTGGGTATTTTCACATGGTTGTTATTATGTGGTGAGATATTTAAAATATTTTTAGTTGTTTTCTTGTTTGATCTTTTTTCCCCATTTTGAAACAGTATTTAAATTTGTTTATGATTTGTAGCATATTCCAAAGGCATTTGCTAGAACAAACGACATGTTGCAAAACAAGACCGTGGAACCGCGAATTGCCACAGGGAATCATG
Source organism: Gentiana macrophylla (assembly GCA_026214975.1). NCBI lineage: Eukaryota > Viridiplantae > Streptophyta > Magnoliopsida > Gentianales > Gentianaceae > Gentiana > Gentiana macrophylla. The sequence goes on along the minus strand of CM047809.1, from coordinate 121,352,463 downwards.
GCCCGCTAGAATTGTCCATATGGTAAATCAAAAGTTCGCTTTAAGCGGTTGAATGATTTCATTACGGACAATGACCTAAACCGGGAGATGAATGCGATTTGAAGTCATTGATCAACCTATAGAAAATCACGCCGTGTTTAATGTGGTGATTACTAAATATTGAAGATCATTTATTTAGGAGTCATCCTATCGTATTTCATGATCCCCTTAGTTTATTTAAGCATCATCTTATTGTTATCTCAATGTATCATTACTCTTTGTTTTTATGATTGTAAGCCTCGTTATCACTGCTTGAACTACATTACCCTTTGCTAGTATAATATAAAGATACAAAACATATAAGATAGTCACGATCACGATAGTATCAATGTCCCCAAAAAGATACAAACATGTATAAAAAGTTTCACGACTTGAGATAATACTAAAAACATGAAAAAAAGGAACAAAATGATCAGATCAATTAGAACAACAATCTGATGAAACGGACATTTAGGCCTTTTGTGTCCGTGTTTCCACACAACGAGCAACGCCTACCAGAGCCTCGGGACTGCCCTCTCATTAGGCAACTCGGCCGGTCCTACCGCCGTGAGGGTCACCTTGAGAAGCAATCTCGAGGATCCCGGGTCGGCCCCGCCGCAACCGTTGTTTGTGTTTCCTCCTTCGCTTCAACCCAGGCTCAGCGGCGGAATGCGCTGGTTTCTAATTGAAGTGGGAACAATCCAATCATCCTCGATCGAACAGGTATACGCGCGCCCTTCATAAATACGAAACATTGAGCTTTGTAGTAGTGACAACAATAATCATACGGCTCTCCCAACGCCACTTATAGCAAAGACAAGCATGTACACAAGGCATCTTGAGCCCTTGAAACTCTCCACAAGAATACTCCCATTCAGCCATATTTACCTTTGTGCTAGTATCTGGCCCCCAACTGGAATCGGTCCCGGCCGACGCTTTAGTGTGAAGGTTCTTCGGGCATGCGATACTTACCAATAATTTTTCGCTTCGTGGGCTAACACGGAGCGACATGCCAATGCAAGTTCTCTCCTCTCGCAATGCCATTTTCGCAACGCTGTTCTTATGTAGTCTAACAAATTCACGATACTCAACTTACGCCAAGATCCTCGATCACGTTGTTAAAACTTTCAAAGATAGTTGCTTGTCATTATTGCATAACGTGTCCCCTGGAAAATGCGATCGTGCCCAAAGAACGTAAATCCAATAGCCTCCAAATAACTAGACACTCTATTGTTTGGATCTTTATCCCGCTTCTTTTAATCGCCGAACATTATTGCTAATCGCGCTTTTGAAAAAGTATACGCGCTTCCAAGAAAGTGTATGGGATGTGATCTCGTGGCTTCCGAATTTTTATTCAGTTCATGACAAGGTGGTGGTAGCAAAACCATGGTGAGCGCTTGGAAATACATCTCTAACAAAAGACCAATGATGCCCACCGTCTCCGCCACGACATTTAACACCATGTCTTCACGCTCCCCGACACCCCTTCACTTGAAGCATGAAATACATCCACGCATCCCTCGCTCTCTCCGTCGGTCACGGCAAACGCTACCGGAAAGAGTTTATCACCCTGGTCTACACCGATAGCTACTAACAATGTCCCATCGCATTTTGTTTTTAGATGAGTACCGGCCCACGACTAAGACAGTCGACAAGATTTTAAACCCGCCAATACTAGCTTTCAAAGCCATGAAACAAGATTTGAACCCCGCCAAGAATATGGTCGGGCCTCTATAACCTGCGTGATAGCTTCAGATTTTCACTCTTCAACATGTAAAAGTAGGCGGGTAATTTAGAATACGATAGTGTTACGCTTCCTCCGACAATTCCAACGCCGCCTACAATGATATGCACACGATAATCAAGGTCTATGTTGAATACCTTTGACCTCCACAATTAAATGTTTTGTCGTGGAATCGATCGCCGAAGTTTTATGAGGTTCTTCTAACGAGATGATCTATAGTTCCGGTCCGCTTGCCTATGATCGCCGCTTAATCGCTCCAATCCACAAGTGTGAGTTTCATTGTACTCGGTTATCTCGGTTATTGCAATCAAACATCTTTCTACCCACAACTTTCCATTCGCATTTCTCTAAAGTAAAGCATCGTAGTTTTAACTTCCCTTGTCGGACCGGAAAGGTTTCCACATGTAATTATTTTTCAATGCATGGTAACTCATTTTCATCTTCATATCATCCTTGTCCTCGAACTTTTTACCAATATACAATAATCCGTAATCTTCAATCAAACGCCCCAAATTTCGTGGACATGGAGGAATTTCCGAATCCGAATGTCTCGAACCTAAATGAACACCTCTATTGCGATTAATACTTGCCATACTAAATCTAGGACCAATATCGTGGTTCTATTCTAATGGTGCTCTCATAAAACTCGTAAACGATCCACCAGTATTAGGACCCGATTGCATCATTGTTGGCATACCCTGTTCGAAAGGCCCTCTCAAAAAACTCGTAAACGATCCAACGATATTGGGACCCGCTTGCATCTGTGTTGGCATATGAATGTTCTGCTCGAAAGGCGCTCTAAGAAAACTCGTAAACGATCAACCGATATTGGGCACCGCTTGCATCGGTGTTGGCATAATAAGAGGCGGACGGTCAAACTGCTGGTTTGTTTCATTTATGTTGACATTATGACTTGTCCCGCCTAATCGTTGTTGGATGTACGGTGTGTGCGCTTGTCCGCTAAAATTAGCAGAGAGGTGTGTGAATTGGTCGATTTAATCATATTCGCAATTATTCCCAATCGTAGTCGTTCACTTGTGATGTCAATGACTTGTTCAAATTGGGTTATATTCGGTCGGATGGCGCTTTCATGAGGATAAGGTCGATGTGTTGTGTACAACATGCTTTCGAATTTCGACATACCCAACTCGGATGTAAAATCCTCAATGCCTCTATCATTTTCTTCATGTAGTTGCTCATTTAAGTCAAATTCGCTCTCATCTTCCAGATCGTGATCGCGGCATAACCGTTCGGGCCGTTAACGATAGTTTCACGCCTTCTTTTCTCAAAATATCATCAATGTAGCCTAGCCATGTATCATCGCCCAAAACATCAATCGGTTGGTCATAATTTGCGACATTAGTTTCATGATCAATGTGTTGTTTGAGACATCAAATCCTACTTTCTTACACACTTTGACCTTCACTTCATCCAATGTCGACGGTTTTCACACTAACCAAATACAATTTTCCTTTCTTATAAGACCATTTGTCGCTATCTTCATGGTATTTCCACTCTCCGCCAAATAAAACTTAACGGACATCAGAAAGAAAGTTATTCCGTAAAAAACAATCATTTATCCACACGATTAGGTTTTTTTTCCAAATATTGTTGGATTGACTAAATATTATTGTAACATTATTCTCGATTGAAATATATACATATACATATATATATATGTGTGTGTATATATATTGTCTGTGTATGTTTATATATAAATATATGTGTATATAAATGAGAAACAATACATATATACACTTATATATGGCTAGTAGTATATATGTGTGTGAATATTGGTTTCTCGCTTATATACACATATATTTACTTGTATTTAAGTGCATATAGCCACCATAAAAACACATCAACAACCTTTAAAATAAATAAATATTCTTTAGCATATATATATACTGCATTACACACACGCACACACGCTAGGTTAGGTTAGTTAGGTTAGTCAAAAATTCAAGTTTCGCTGTGTTGTGTTGTGTTGTGACAAGAGACGGGGTAATAGAAGAGAAGATTGTTTTCACCAAATGGCCATAGAATATTTGATGATGACGAGGAGATCGATGTTGGACAGAGCCAACAGTAATATATCTTATGCTTTCGATCTAACGGATGCCTCACTTCCGGCGGAGGCTTTACCAAGCTGCTGAGAACGGAAAAGATGCTCTATTGAGCAGACCTAATGAAAATTCTACGAGCTACCTACCAGAGCCCCAATACAAAGCCTCGGAGATTAGGCATGACACAAATGGATCGTAAGGATTCAAAACACCCTGTGGATGCATGTATTTCTAAGAACCTCATCAGTCGAGGCGTAACACCCAGAATAGGTCAAGAATTTTGTTGTTTTGGAAATTTTTCAAACAACATTTATTTGTCGCTTGTTTCTCGCTTTTAAATTCAATTTTTTTATATTAAATTTAGGCATTTTCATTGTGATTGCCCGTGAATAATTAAATTATTCGAGTGTTATTTGAAAACTCAAGTTGTATCAAACTACATATTTCAAAATTAACTAAGGCATGGAACATGAAAGGAAATTATACTACTAAATTTCAAACAACTTATAACATACATACAATATCATATAATCGAAATATGTACAATATCAAAACTTCTACATTATCATTTCTAATATTAACATTGCCACTATCATATCATTAATGCATTTCATTCTAAAATTTTTCTAAACTATCAAATAATCAAAATAATTACAATATCAAAATTTATACAACGAATGACAATTTTATTATCGAACGATCTCATTATTATTAATCATTTCAATATCTTAATAATCAAAATTTTACCTTTTCACCATTCAAAATCTAAAATTTATATCTTTATAAGGTTATTTACCTCAAACATATCATCAAATTAAAACAAATACAATATTTAAAATAAATCAAACAAAACTTATACTAAATGCTTACCCATTTGTTTAAATGAGTAAGATTTGCTGTGTAGATTGATATCCCATGATTGATAATTTTTGTCCGAAAGTTTTTCAAGATAAATTCGAGTGAAAAGATTGATGATTTTGGGTGAAGAAGATGATGGTATTGACTAAAATGTAGGAAAAAACGATAAATGGAAAGATTTATTAATTCAATTTCGCTTTACACGGCCCGTGATATTTTCCACGCTATGCTCGGTGTTCCACGCGGCCCTCATTAAATTTTTTCGCGCCACGTGGAATTTCAACTTTGGCTCCATTTGAACTTCCACGCGCCTTTATAAAAATCCACGTGATATGGTGGAAAATGCACCATCCCGGGAACGCGCATCGCTCACTTAAAACGCCGCGCTCAATGCAGACGGGACCAAATATTGACGTTTACATAAGCGACTGAATGTATATTTTCTACATAAAGGAAAAAATAGACATCCATAACCATTTTCGAAAGGGTCACTAGATTACTTATACAACACATAAATAAAGGGATGATTATTCGTCCTGAAACATAATAAAAATCCACTTAACCCGTCCTGTAAAAAAAAACATTAAAAAACCGTTTCAAAAGTATTCCAATATCCAATTCAATGCAATTTTACAATAACATTTCAAAAGTATTCCAATATTCATTTCAATGCAATTTTATAATAACAAATTTATTTTGTTTAAAACCCATTGATTTATTGTGGAAAAAAAAGGTTTGATAAATACATGTCTGGGACACAGTTCAGTGCTTCGAGTGTCGGGTTTGACGATTCCATGCGGTTGGCCTCCATAAGCGGTCCGTTGTCTGAATCGACCTGGTTCCGTGTCCGACTCATCGATTTTACTGGTTTGACTAGCTTTTGGTCCGGTTCAGTTTTGATAATTAACTATGTTTCCTAGTTTATCTTGAATTGATTAAATCGGTATTTTATGATTTATCTTGTTCTTTTTAACTAAATCTTTGACACAACACATTTTTGAGCCATTGGTTATGACGTGTGGTGTATTGATTTATATGAGTCCCATAAAAATCAATGGATTAAAAGTTCGTTGTATCAAATATTAAAAATGTTAAACCCTAACCTTGAGGGTCCCCACTCCCTTGTCCCACTGAATGAGCTTTTGAGATGTTAATTCAGAACTCAGCCGCTGTAGAAATCATGGTCGCTTTATACCATGATACTGAAAGAAGTCGTCTCTTTACGGGATTCGAACCTCCACACTCCAGCTCCTGGCCCAGCTGTCATTACAACACCCAAGCCCTTTACCACTAGGTCATGTCCTGGGGACTTGTTGTGTCAGATGTTGTGTATATTTTGTTGTGGTACAAACATTTCTGTTATTTCCAACTTGACAATTTAAAACAGACTTAAACATTTTCACAAGCAATAAAATATTATTCAATGGATGAAAGAGGTAGAATTTATACTATTGATCCAGCAAGAATATTATTTTCAATCCATTCAATTTGAATTGGTATTTTATCCGTCACAGCTTGTTACGAAGAGACCTTCTAATAATAAGTCTTGGACAGTTTATTTGCCAAAATGTGTGTATAGATAAAACGGACCGCACTTCTAAAATCCGGTCAAGTTATATTTGTTCAAGGTGAGGAGGACCTCATCCCCAAAACTTAGATTGTGAGGTGAGGAAGTCCATCTCTTAATATGGTGGGTGAAACAACCACAAGTTCCCAACGTGGGACACTTTAACACGCCCTCAAGTGTGGGCCGGGCTCACAAGGCCAACAACAGACCAACACTTGCACAATAAATGGTGGCTCGATACCATGTGAAAAACATAGACCCAAACCCATATAAGAGAGGGCCTCATCTCAAAACCTAGGTTGTGAGGTGAGGGATCTTTTTTAAGCTATGAGTTTTACTTGGATGCTTCTTATTTTATAGAATAAAATGAAGGATAGATAAAATTTATCGATAGACAACCTTACCCTTTGTATAAATGTATGAGGTTTTACCAGATGTGAGTATAAAGTAAACCGAAACAAGTATGACATGTTTGTTAAGCATAAATAGAATGAAATAAATGAAGACATAGGAATGAAATATAATGAACTCATTCCATTAGTGCTTAGACGTGAAAGGATGAAACAAATTTTATTATAGATGACACAATCGAGCGGTGGGTAGGCACGGTGGTGATGTTAGTGGAGGGTAGGTGTGTAAGATAAGATAGGTGGAAGTAAGGTATGTGATGTTACGAGGTAGTAGGTGCGAAGATATAACGTGGAAGAGGTAGGTTTGGAAAGCGGAGGGGGGTAGTCCTCATCTTACCAAGAACCTTACCCTACTCCACTTCACCTTACACCCCACCATCCCACCCTATCCTACTCTACCCACTCCTTAATTATCTACCATATTACGATATGGTATTACGATATGATGTACTGATAATTATTGTATTTAATTAGTCAAAGTTAGTTTGGTATTTGTGTATAGACATAAGCCCCTGGAGATAGTGGCTATATATTGTAACCTCGTGATTGATCCACTTAGATATGAAAATTACGACATCGATATTCTTTTCATGGTATCAGAGCGATAAAAGAAAAAGTAAAAACCAACCACCGTGAATTTTGAGATTTTTTCATCTTTTCAAAGATATCAATTCTTCAAACAAACCGCAAATTGATAATTAAATCGTTAGAAATCTACGCTGAACGCAGCAGTAATTTAAAATTTTATTTCCTTTTACCAAGATCGACTTCGCTTAAGCAACAAACATATGAGAAGTAGATGAAAGAACTACCTTGAATGATCTAAAAGATCAAAACTTTGTCATCTACGGTTGTAGTTTTCACGAAGTCGCTTGCCTGCCGCTCGCCTCTACCGCTAGTCCACATTTAACAACCCATGAATCCCACCTTGATTGCTACTTGAAAAATCGTTGATAGAACGACTTTTTCTCTCTCAAAACTCTCTCTAAGAAACTCTATTATTTTTCACAAGAATTATGAACTCTAAATTGTGATACAAAAGAGTTAGACAACCCCTTGCTTATATAGTGGTGTATCACTGAGTATTCCAAGTTGTCTAAACATGATCATCATCGCCTCCCAAAAGAACCAACTCGAGAGGTTTCATGCTCATCTTTGGGTTTACTGTGTCTTTGTTGTGCTTTATGGTGTTACGGCCTTGGGGCTTTTTCCCAAAAATTGCCATCGGATTTATTTTGTTGTGCTTTGTGGTGTTATGGCCTTATGGCTTTTTCCTAAAATTGCCATCGGATTTATAGGAACGAGGGAACAAGGACGAGTCAGAGTGTAGAAGATGGTACGATGCTTCTTAGTATATAAACAATATAGGAAGAGGTTTTGATTTTTCTATCATATATAACCAAACTCGCCGGTGTCCTGAGCCGACTATGTTTCCTGCTAAAATTTGGGCTCTTGGTATTTCCATATAAACATTACAACTTTTGTTTGGTTTACACAAAAGAAATGTATTTGCATCGTAATAGTATATAGTAATACTTTCGCCCCAAAATATAAATCTGCTTAACATTTTGGATTTGTCTCAAAATATAAATCCATTTAATAACCTATAAACCATTTATTACATTTTTCCCTTTTACCCTCATTTATTATACAATCACACACTTTTCATTACTTTACGATAATAACGGTCAAAGGTCATTTTAGTCTTTTTTATTAAATTAATGATACATAACCAATTTAACCAAATTTCTTAATCTGAATGAAAAACCTAAACCGATTTACATTTTAGGACGGAGATAGTACTTTATTAAATCCCGCAAGTGATTTAACGATGGACAAACTAATTTGTCTTTATGCACTTTTTGACAAATACGACACCATTCGAGGTTTTAATATTGTATTAGTGGTTTCAATGCACAATACATTCATACTCGGAGATATTTCATATGCATCACACCGTTAGATATATGACATGTACTACAATATGCAAAAGTAGTACTACGCCTGTTCTAGTTCTAAAATATAAGTTAGTCTATCTCATTAGATTTGTCGATACTTCATTTTAAATTACCACTCTTTTTAAAAAAAAATTACCACTTTTCACTAGCCAACATACACTTACCATTACATTATAAGTATAAAGTAATTCATTAACGATAAGTGGATGGATGCTTTTATTTTACTTTAGAATTTATGACATTTATTTATTTTCTTAGAGTACGTGAAAACTCCTAGAACGCTTAACATTTTGGTATGGTAAAACTTTAATAATAATACCACCCACAAGATAGTGATTTAAACTCTACATCCGTGAAACCAATCAAAACTCGCTTGGGTGATGGTCACCGAGAAGTGTATTCGCTTTTCGTGGTGTCAAGAGGTGAGCTCATCGAAGTTTCACACAGAGTGTTGGCCGAGTACTCAATACAACAGGTCCCACATCCGTTATTTTTCGTTATGTGATGCCTATATGCTGTCATTAAAAGCGAGGACACGTGTGGGGTATTTATGGCATATCGCATAAAGATTCCTTGACGGATAGGGTTTTTGTATTTGTGCCTATAAATACAGCTTGCCGTTACATTGTCTCAGATGTGTGAAATCAGAACTCAAAGGTATAATAATAAAGATCTTTTCTCGCCTCGTGGTTTTTATATCTCACTTTGAGAAGGGTTTTCCACGCTAAATCAGGTTCTTCTTGTTTTTCGTTATCTCCTTTGATTTTTTTGCGCTTGATTGCATCTGCTTTATTTCTTGCATCCGAATTTATCTCCATCTGCTTATAACACACCCATTATAAATTTTCAAAGATTAATCTTTTATGCTAGATTAAGCTTTCTCCCACACCATCAAATGCAAATGGAACGGTTTGGCGAGATATAATGTATTTTTTTAACCGCCATTTTTTATTAATTAGCAAGATGCTAAAAGTTTATAAATTTTTCAAGAAAAATTTCTAGAAAAAGCAACAAAAGGAATCAAATCAACCACATGGAAAATCAATGGCCGTGGTATCAAGAGTAAGTAGTAAGAGCACATACAATAGTAATATGCATCACATGGTCATTTTGCCTCGAAAAAAGGAAAATACACCTATGTGCGTAAATTGAAAATCAGTCGCGGTCGATCCGGACACTTGAAAATCAGCAGTGCCTTTCTCGACATGAAAATATGGTAAACGTAGAGATATCTACGCTCAGACGTAGAGATATCTACGCTTAGACGTAGAGAAATATAACTAACATTAAACGGTGCGCTTGATCTTTCCTCACGCTTAAACGAGGTTTTCACGCTTGAACGTTAGAGTTTCACGCTTAAACGTAGATAAACTACGCTTAAACGTAGGAAATCCAAAGGTTACATTTTGAAAATTAGCCACGCCTCGAACGTAGATATATCTACGTCTGAACGTAGGATTGTTTCCAAAAATGGTAAACATGATATGTATTTATTACACTTTCATAAATTACACTACATTATCAAATCAAAAATTATAACACTATCGTTCTTAGATGTATAAAATTACATAAACAACCTACTTAAAACACACATTTCGTGATAAATACATATCATTTCTACAATATAAATAACATAATCACTACTCAAAACACAAATTTCAAGTTAAATAAATATCATTAATTACACTAAAACCTAGTAATTGAACCCTAAGAAAATACTTAAATACACTACTTAGAAATATGAACATTACATAAACAACCTACTTAAAACATTACATAAACAACCTACTTTGGTTTTAGACATATGATTACTACAAATATAAATAACATACACACATTGAGCACTTGAATTAAGATAAATAAGATAGCAATAACTTACCCATTTTAGCACTTGAATGATGAAGAAATGGACTTGAAAGATGAAGTTAAGTGAGTACAAAATTGATATTAGATTCAAAGCCTTTGAAGGAATGAGAAAATCTCAAGTAATGTGGTGTATATTCAACAAGCACCTTACAACAACATTAATACCCATCTACCATCACAAACGAGAAAATCTACGCCTAAACGTAAATAAAACATACGCTTAAACGTAGATATATCTACGCTCGCATTTAGCTAATTTTCAAAATGTAACCTTTGATTTTTCACGCTTAAACGAGTTTATTCACGCTAAACGGAAACCCCCTCGCGCTCAAACGTAGAAACCAACGCTTAAACGTAATGAAAGATCAAATGCACCGCTCAATGTTAGTTATATTTTTCACGCCTAAACGCAGATATCTCTACGCCTCGAACGTAGATATCTCTACGCTTACCATATTTTTCATGTCGTAAAAGGCACAACCCGATTTTTCAAGTGTCGTGTCCGACACTAACCGATTTTCCAATTCTCACCTATGTGGCTATGTTGCTTTTCTATTAATCATTGTCAATTACAATACAACAAAAATCACACACCCATTTTTATTATTTTTTGTTTGAACGGACCCATTTTTTCTATTAAATATGATTTTCTCACCAATTCCTCGTAACTTGTAATAAAAGATCAAGATAATCTGAGACTACTTTATCCATTTTTTATTAAGTCAACGGGAGGATGGTGGTGTGCAGAGTCACTACCACACTCACGCCCCCAAATATTGGGAAGTGAAAATAAGTGCTATTGTAATTTTTTTTTCCACCCCAACGCCACTTTGTAAGAAAAGTGTAGTTTACAGTGTCACTTTTGAGTTATTGCATGTGCTCTAAGAATCGAATCTTCCTTATAAAACAACCACCAAAGACATCTTGTCACATCAACCAATCTTGAATTTCAAAATATTTCTTCCCATTAGTAGTCGATTCTAGTTTCCTCGGTCTCAAGAAGCCGCACAGCCATCGGTAACCAATCTTGAATTTCAAAACATTTCCTTCCATCGATTATAGTTTCCTGTGGTTTTAAGAAGTCGTAGCCATCGGGTAACCAATCTTGAATTTCAAAACATTTCCTTCCCATTATTTCAAAACATTTCCCATCGATTCTAGTGTCCTGTGGTTTCAAGAAGTTCAAGTCATCGGGCAATCAATCTTGAATTTCAAAACATTTCCTTCCCATTAGTAGCCGATTCTAGTTTCTCGTGGTCTCCGTGCCGCAGCTATTGGGTTAGCTTGTTTAACATGGTTTGCTTGTTATATCATGTATGTAAAATGATTCCATTAACGGATCGCTTTTATGACGCATTTCTTCAGATAATAATTGTAAGTTTTTTTGGTATTTTGTTTAATTTTTTGTAAGTCTTTTTTTGTATTTTGTTTAATTTGTTTTATATAAGCTGTTGAATTAATTTATCTTGATGTATTAAAAGGTTAATAGTTTTTGGGATGTTGTTTAGCTGCGTATGGGTTGTTTTTCAATCACTTGTTGCAGATTTTAGCTTCGGGTCTACCTTTTCATTTCGTGCTTTGAACTATGTTGTTGATAACGCCGCACTTACGATATAATCGATTAAATTTAATTATATACGCAGTTAAACGTTATTTTTCGGTTAAAGATTCGATATCCAAAACATAGTCGTGATATCTTGAAGGAGAATTATATTTAAGTTCAATCATTGATGGCCAAAATGGTGACGGTCCAACTTTAATCGGCAAAGTGTACCGGTCCGATGCACTATAAGAGCAAGCAAGGTCGATCCCATGGTGGAATTTATCGAGTACCAAAGTCTTTTTCGAATTTAGTTTAGGTCAACCAAGACGCTTTGAGTTCAATTATGCTAAAACAAGATGTAAATTAGAATAGTAAAGGATATAAAGAGAAACATAGCCAAACTATGATCCAATTGATTACTTTCGCCTCTAATCGATTAACTCGGAATGAGATTAACCAACCTACCAACCTCGCACTTATATCGACTCATTCATGAGTGCAAACTCCTAAGCTAGTGTACGACGCCAAGCAACAATCGAACACCCTTTGCCCGGTTCAACAAATTCGCTTTTAAGGATTTAATTGACCAAACAAGATTAACATACTAGAGTTGATCGATTAATCAACCGATAAACCACGCTCCCTAATTGAATCTAAAAACTTAGTCAATTATAAGAAATGATCTTAAAATCCCTTTTCCCACACCTCTTCGCAACATACATTTATGTAAGGTGTGTGTGGTCATGAACTAGGTGATCAATCTAATTCAAGTATTAAGAACAAGTTTTAAGACATGAATTTGTCAATATAACAACAATTAAGCTTACCCATTCCTAATTTCATCAATTAAAGGGTAATTTCATCAACCTTCACATAATTTGGCTATGGAGAATTTAGCTATTCATAATGAAACTAGAAACAACAATTAAAGATAGAATTAAAGCCATAAATGAAAAGTAAACTCGAATTGATTACCAAAATTTGCAGAGAATCGAGTTTACATCAAACTCTTCCAACACCCATGTCAATTGGTGAATAATGAGACCCAAAACCGTAAAATCCAAAGTAGAGAAGAAACTATAGCTAAAATCTAAGCTAGATTGTATCTAATTAAAGTAGAATTGATGTAAGAGTGAATCTAGGGAAGAAGAGGGGAAGAAATTCGACTTAGGTATGAAAAAGTGTAAAAATCAAGTGTAAAAGTGTCTAAAGAATGGCCAAAAAGTCTGTGCAAAAGGTATATATACTTCCAAAAATGTGTGTAAATATTTTGGCACGCCCAAAGGCTTTGGCGCGCCTAAAATCGTGATCTCGTGATTACGGGAAGATCAGATAAACTTGGCTCGCGCTCTCTAACCCTTTTGGCGACGCCAAACCTCGTTTCGTGGCTTGGTCGACATCCTCAGATCAACTTGGCACGCCCCAACACCTTGGCGACGCCGAACACCTCCTACCCGCTTTCACTTTTCTCTGCTTCTTCTATCTCCAACCATTGGTTCCATCTTCATACGCCCATGCCTTGTATCCCGGCTCACGAGCACCTAGATCCTCAAGGCCATCACATCTAACACAAACCAAGCATAACTCCGCAGTAACTAAGGCTCTAAAAAGGCCAAAACATTGTAAAATGCCGAGGTTTTCCATCTATATGACGGTTTACCTTATGATGAATGTGCAATGCGATTTTTGCCCAAAATATGGTCTAAAACTACCCGAATGAACTAAAAGTGCCGTGAACGGGGTCAAACATGCACCAAACATAGTAAAGTTGACTTTCATCAACCATTTCACTTAGAGTTTGCTCGCCTCGAGCAAAAATAAGCGTTTCTAAAAGAATCCAACGAGTCAACGCCACACGATAGGTCGAGTCAACCACACATCAAAGATAACCGGGAAGTAAATAAGTAAATGCATACAACTTAACCCTACCTTATCAAGCAAACAAGATGTGTGTGTGAATAGCTTCTCCTACACTTGCCACGGTTCACCGGTTTGATTATGGACGCCTAGTTAAAACGACTACACCATAGGCTCATACTTCATAAGCATCTCCACTAATCTGGGCCAACCGAGGCTAAGTAAAGTCTAGTAGGACTTGCACGGTTGTAACGTTAGGCTAGTGGACGGGCTAACCGAGGGGAATTTTCTGGGAATAAACAACAAAGAGATAAAACGAGCAAGCTCAATCACGGGTGCAACAAAACAAACTTAGCTAGCCCTACCTCCTCTAGCTAGCTCACAACGAGCCTAGAAACATGATTCATTAGATAAAATGCCATACCGCACTATGTCTCAAGTGTAACGAGGCTAAGATGTGAGAAAATCATGTTTCTATACCAATCCCAAACACTAACATCATATAACCAATCAAAACACTTGGCTTTCTTTGACTCAACCTTAATGTGTGTTAAGCCATGGCTTATATAGAGTTTGGAATTCAAAATTTTACACATATAGTAGTTTACACATATGGTTTATATAACTAAATTCAAAGTATTAATTATACTTTGAATTACACGTGTTCATATAATCCAAAATTTTACGATCCCGTCAAGCCGGGTTGATTCTTACTCGAACCTCGACTATCCTTCTTGAATCCATCCAATCGCTTGATGTGTCCCACGCATCGCTTCTTCGCTTTGGCAAAATCTATGGACCACATTAACACATTCATCCATTGTTCGAGGGATATTCCTCGCTGGAAAGGTGTCCTAAACCCAATCGGGTTGGACCGATCCGACCGGTCGGGTCATTTACAGTCTATTTAGTTTATGTAATAAGTTTATTATGATTAATAAAAGGCACTTATGTTATTATATATTGTTTATCTACATGTTATTTGTTGTATATATATAGTAACGTCCCTAGTATCAAACTGTGATAGAGAAACCATGATAGTGATTATGGTTGATGAGATCTCTGATCACTATAACAGGTTTGGTGCTTAAATGTCTCTAGTCTTATGTACTATCAAATAGGACATTGATGGTATAATCGATTTAGCACGTATTAGATGTCTTCGCCTTTTGGCGTTGATAGATCTCGCTCATCAAGGTGTAGACACTTGACCTGACGCGGACGGTATTAAAGAACGCGCGACGTTAGATCGACCCACTTACATTAAGTGTCACACTATGTGGCGGTTGTGTAATTATCCTTATGATCGAGTCTTCATGGCATCACGATGTGGATTGTCATGCTTTTGACACTATTGAGGTTTCCCAACCACGGGCGATCACGCGGTAGTTGATCGGGTATGATATCAAGCACGCGGAGTATATATGATTGGTCGTCCGGGAATCGCAGATCCTATGATTGGGATCGAATATCCCAAATGGCCTTCTTATAAGAAATGTCTAGCTCTCGAGAATCTTTGCAAAGTGGGAATAAATGTGATATCCCGAGAGAGCTCGATATCCAGATTATAAGATACGATCGTTAATGTATC
This sequence comes from Gentiana macrophylla, assembly GCA_026214975.1. NCBI lineage: Eukaryota > Viridiplantae > Streptophyta > Magnoliopsida > Gentianales > Gentianaceae > Gentiana > Gentiana macrophylla. Next base: position 121,336,985 of record CM047809.1, on the reverse strand, counting down.
GACACTCGAGATAACGATCGATGGATATTATTATAGCGATAGGATTGTAAGTTACACGGTAAATCGCTTCACATGAAAGGTAGTAGTCATTGCTTTTGACTCTTCCGATAATCGGGGATCACGTGTGTTGCTGTGACGCCATCCCGCGATCGTTAGGTAAGGGGCATTTTCGTGAATTTGCACTTTGTGTCTACGGCCAACATATTCGAAGCCTATCGGGTCACACACATACGAACATCGAGTCGGATTAAAATGCGTTATAGTTGATAGCCAAATAAGGAAAGTTTATCTCTGTGACTATAAAGTGGTTATAGTGGTAAATTATTATGGTGATATTTTATTTATTTTGAATAAATAAAATACAAGATATTAATTATATACAAATTATATTAATTAAAGAATTTTCCGTAAGTCACATTAATGACATATGGGGCGAATTTGTAAGTGTGTTTGACACACTTGGATTATGCAATTTAATTAATAAATTTACCATAATATTAATATGTGATATTAATTGATTTTTGAGAAAATAGATTTATGGTAATTACATAATTTATATTCAATATAAGATATTGGAGAAATTAAATAAAGAGAGATAAATTACATTAATTATTTTTCCTTATTTTATCGGAAAGATATTTTTCTTCTCCTCCTCCAAGCAAGCAAGGCCTTCCTCCCTATAAATAAGAGGGATTGCCAAGCTCTTTTACACACCACTATTGAAAGAACTAATTGTTCTTGAAAAAAAAATTCCAAGAACTAATTGCTCTTGTATAAAAGAGGGGGCTTTTGTTGTGAGGTGGTGAGTGATGAGCTAAAAATCTACCCACTCAAAAATACATTTATAAAGGACTCAGAATCATGGGTAAACTAACTCTCTAACCAAGCAGAGTACCGGTCGTATTGTTAGAATAGCCACAATGAGTATTTGAGGTCGATCCCCAAGGACAAGTGTTTGTAAGTACCAAAGTGAACGCGGTGTCTTAGTCTAGGCGATCAAGTTGTTGTAGTAGAGATTTTAACAAGTCTAAATAGAGAAAGAAAAGAGAAAAAGAAAGATTAAACTATTAGGTTTTAAAGACATAGCCAAACCATGATCCAACATGTTACTTTTACTCCTATAGAAAGACTTGACAATGAGTGTGTATTAACCGATCTTGGGCTTTATATGACATTCATGGGTGTCAACTCTTTATTCTTGCAAGTAAGGTCTGAATAACTCGCTTAACCCCCATACTCAGCTTATTAACCCTCCCTTGTAAAGCTAACTCGCTTAACATGGTTGACCGTAATAAAAGTCACAAAACCTCACATAAGCATAGTCTTAACGTGTCACTTAGGTTGTCAATATAACTATTAAGTCTATGTTTTAGTGATTCGATACATGTTTCCCACATCTCGTAAAGATAAGAATTCTCACATAGGCATAGTCCTCGACCTATCACTTCAGTTGTCAATCTAACAATCAAGACTATGTTTTAGTTGATATCCATATCCCACATCTCACCACAAAATGCATCTATAGATTCATGTAATAAAGTTGAACAAGGTTGTCAATCTCATTCAAAGCTATTAAAATGATCAAAACAAGTTTTAAAACATGAGTTTATCATACTTAACATTTAATTAACACTACACAACTCCGCTTCATCTTCCTTAGTGTGTTTCACCCGCTTTACATAATTCTGGCCATGATAAGTTTAACTACTCATAACAACGGAAAAGAAAAAATATACTATATATATAGATACATAGATATATATAAGTAAATAAGTATATATATAGATATATGTATATAGATCTATAGATATATCTTTTCTTTCTATATATATAAGAAGGAAAAGTTGTAGTTGCTTGCCACTTGTTTTTTTTTTGATTGGGTGATCATTTTTCTGCTCATGGCCCAAAAGTTCAGTCCATTTCTATTTTTTTTTAAATTTTACTGCTCGTCGCAGTCTCCGCCCTAAAAGTTTTTATTTTTTATTTTTTTTATTTTTTTATTTTTTATTTTAAATTTGTAAGTTAAGGCTATTGAGCTAAGTTTGTTTACTTTCGAGACTCAATCAGATCACCTTTAATGCGCGAATATATGTAAGAAATGTATGACTATTTTCAAAATATAAGCGCCACGACTGTCACGACATAATCTTCAGATCACGCCAAACAATTTTGTTGACGCTATACATGAAATATTATAATTTTTTTAAAATAAATTCATTTCATAAAAACATATCGTTTCAGACACCTGCGCATTGACTATTTTCAAGATATGTTTCAACGGACCATTTCATAAAAAACATATCATTTCATATAGCATTTGTACCATTTGTTTTCAAGATTATTAACATATCGCTTGTACACGGCGATGTCGCATGCTTCATACCGTGGGTAAGTCGCTGGTTAGTTTTAGTGTGAATAAAGACCAATTTTTACTAATACCACAGTAAATGTATTTTATTGATGAGTGTTAAATGTAGTTTGGAACTTTTGTTTTTTTGTGGTGTCTCATGTAAGTAAGTCAAAAAAAATGCATGAATGATATTTTAGCTTAAAATGTATTTTATATTTAATAGCTTTTTTGACATTAAGGTAAACATCTAAGATGGGTAGATTTCATGGCCAGACTGAGTCCCGCTTAACTAGTATAAAATATATATATAAGTATATATATATATATATATAGATATATATATATAGAACTATAGATATATATAGATATAGATAGATATATATAAGTATATATATATATATATATATATATATATATATATATATATATATATATATATATATATATATATATATATATATACGTATAGATATAGATAGATATATAGATAGATATATATATAAGACAAGAATGAAAGAAACAAAAGGAAAACGATATTATAATCGATAACGAAATGAGCTTATTACATCGACATTATAACTACACATATATATAGATATAGCCCCAAAACAAGAGAAAAGAGAAGGGAGAAGAAGGAGAAAGGAGGGGGAAGAAAGGGGCAAGGAGAATGATGGATATGGGGTGTATTTATAGGTGAAAACTGGGCCGATTCGAATCGGCACTGTTCATGAACAAAGGTCTGATTCGAATCGGGCACTATTCATGTTTTTACAACTGTTCGTAGAAATGCCCATAACTTGAGTTGTAAACATTCGATTGACGTGATTCAAAATGCGCTGGAAAGATCATTCAAGATCTAAAACTTTCATGAAGAAATCATCTCCAGAAAATGCGTCTAAGGTGGGTCAAATGTCCGTCGAAAACAGGTTATGGTATAAGCATGTAGGAAAATGATCCGCTTGAACTCAAGTAGCTTGTGGCATCTTCTTCTATCCTCAAAAGCATCCTTGTGGCTCAAAACATGTCGTTACTTGGGATCTTGGTCCACCTATAATCTCGCAATAAACCACCGTAATACCAAGCGAACTGACATTTACACTCCGGTTACTAAACCGTACAAAACTTAGTAAAACACGATATTTTACGTAATAGTTACTATTTATATATATGGATAAAACTTAGTAATTAATGACTTGAAATGATACAAAAGTGCTCAAAATGGTATCGTATGGGGTAAATTGTTATCATAATCACAGAATTTTTCCTCATCACAACCCCCCACTTAGCTTTTGGTCGCCCTCGAGCAAAACAAGCCGATAAAACAAAATGAATGAGGGACAAATTCATGAAGATATAAGATGTAAAGGACAATCGATGATGCAACCATTTGAATCATACCCACACGTTAACCTTAATTTAAATGTATAACAGAGTGTGTGTGTGCATAACCTCTCAAAATCATTATCATGCAATTAATCATGAAATCATGAATGCAAGACTTGTAGTTGCAAACCATAGGCTTAAGAATGATACCAATCTGCACTAATCGAGACGCTTGGATTCAAGAAGTTAGATCGGGCAGACTTGCAAGGTTATAACGTTAAAGTGGTAATTTCGTTAATCTAAAAGGATATTTTGGGAACCGGAGAAAAGAAGTACGAGTGAACCTAATCAATTCATGTACCACCTCATCGCTACCATACAAACCATCCAAACTCCTTTTGATTATTTTTAACATTTTTGGGAACTATAGGATACTAACGCACCCGAACTCATTGCCAAAATCGACTATGTTTCAAGCCGCCATGAGGTGAGATCGAATACATTAGCACCTATCTAACTATCCCAACCCTAACATTTTTTGGCCCAACACCGAGCACTAGGCCCAATCGAGCTCCTCCTCTCCTTATAGCTCAAACCAAGAAACAACAACCCAACTAGAAACATCAATTCCTCCACCCCACACTTGTTTTAGCAAATGTGATCCAACAAAAGACTTAGTCCACTGTAGGTTAAAATGAAGGAAATGTGACCAAAATTAAGGCTCAAGGGTAGGTTTCGACTAAGTAACAAACGCTAAAGCGAATGGGTGGTCGACCATTCTTTTAAGGTCGAGTGGGGCAACGAAGGTCAAACGCTCAGTTAAGGCTTATTTGGCTATGGTAGGTCAAAGAGACGCCATGACCGCCATCCCTAACTTCGATTCCAAACACCTTTCTATTTTGCCTCGAAAGGATATCAAGCCTAAGTTCTAGTTGCTATAAAAGTATGCTTACATGATATCATAAAAAAGTTGCATGTTAACATAAGATTGAGATTATAATGCTCATAAGGAATTCATGTTACACAAATAGATTTGAGGTTACAATGTACTTACGATTCACATTGGTTATACACATCCAAATTGATCATTACATCTTCAAATCCATGAAATATATACCTTGTACAATTTATTTTAATCAACTCATTAATGCTCAAAAATAAAACTAAGGGATTTTCAAACAAAATAAACACTTAATACCATTGCTAGATTCAACCACGACTCTACCCCTCACTTACGAACTTGCAATGTCCCAAGGTGGTGAATGAGATAGAGAAGAAGACTTAGCTTATAAACCTGGCGTAAGTGTGCTATCGAATCCTTTAATGTACCCAGTAGAAAGCATGACCTAATCCCTATACAAAAATAACTAAAACAAAGCAAACACGGACATGGTCCTCGTACAAGACATCGAACAGTGATATGGGAATAATAAGGAAATGGCCCTCACACGCTTTAAAATTCGATAGGCAATATATAGCACAATAGCTTTAGATGGAAAAATCACCCACACGGGTAAAGTGATGTAACATCTAAGCATTAAATATAAGGCCACAGAGGCATACGATCATGTAGAGCATCAAACGTGGCATATATCATAGTCAAGGCATTAATTCATATTTGAAACAGATTAGATCATAAAATGAAATGTGTGACAAAGTAGTGAGTCTTTATCCCCTGATCCTTGACGCTACGGGAAAATTCACTCGTTATTTTTATAACTTTTCACCCAAGCTTCGATATCATTTTGAGCACTTTTTGTATCATTTCTCGAGTCATTAATTCCTAGATTTCATAAAAATGTATAAGTCGTGACTATTTTGTAAAATATCATGTTTTTAGTGTGTTTTTACTTAGTTTTTGTACCGGTTTAGTAATCGGAGTGTCGCGGTCGGATTTACGCTTGGTATTTTGGTGTTTCATTGCGTAATTATAGGTTGACCAAAATCCTGAGTAACCACACGCTTTCAGGCCTAAAAGAGGTGTTTTTAGGATAAAAGAGTGTGCCACTAACTTAAGCATGGTCAAGTTTACTACTTCAAGTTAGCTGGTACCACTAATCTAATTATATCTTCGACTTAACAAATGGCCCCTTCAAAACGGCATTTTCTGAAGAAGTGGCCTTAATGAAAGTTGTAGATCTTCAAATAATCTTTCCAACGCATTTTGAATCAAGTCAATCGGACTTCTACAACTCAAATGGTGGTCAAGTGGCTAATCAATTCAGACAGTGGAAAAATCCCGAAACGACATCGCATACGAATGACTCATCAAAACGACATTTTCTGAAAAAGAGTCCTTCATGAAAGTTGTAGAGTTTTCCAGAGCTTTCTTAATGACTTTAAATCATGATTTTTGGAGTGTCTACAACTCAAGATATTAATTTTAAGTTTTAATATATAATATATATATATATTATAAACCGCTCACATGCCAAAAGTGAGTGTAATCATTGTGACATTTGCAGTGATCGGTCCGGTTCCCTTTCGTGACCGGGTCCGCCTTGATCAATTTGCCTATATATATGAGGGCATTAGCAGAGTGATCGATGCCCCTCTTCTTCCTCATTTCTCCATCTTTCCTTCTTTATTTTATGTTACATTGTGGCCTATAAATTAGATATATATGTAGTTATAATGCTTTGTGTAATAAACTTAACTAGTTATCGCTTTTAATATAATTTCGCTTTCGCTTTTTTTATTGCTTTTTTCATTTTTATAATTAGTATAAATATATATATATATATATATATATATATATATATCTATATCTATATATATCTATATATATATTATATATGTATATCTATATAAATGTAGTTATTTTATTTCCGTTTTTTGTTTTCTTTCGTTTTGTTTCTTTCTTTCTTGTTATATATATATTTATATATACGCATATATATCTATATACTAAGTATTTATATATATATGTATGTATTTAGATATATATTTATATTTCGTTGTTTTCTCCGTTTATGAATAGCTAAATTAGCTACATAATTGACTATGTGAAAACGGGTAAAATCAACCTCTGGAGACGAGATGGAGTTGTGTTGTGCTTAATTAAACGCTTTTATGGTAAACTCATGTTTTAAACTTGTTTTGATCATTTTGATAACTTTGAATGAGATTGACAACCTTGTTCATTGTTACACTGTACTTTATAAATGATTTTCATGCCAGACGCGGGATATGAAGATTACTTTTAATTATAGTCTTGATTGTCGATTGACAACCTTGAGTGACAGTCGTGACTATGCCTATGCCGTGAGATTCTTATCTTTACGAGATGAATGGAATATGTTTTAGAATCACTAAAATATAGTCTTAATCGTTAGATTGGCAACCTAAGTGATAATGCTTAAAACTATGTTTTTTGTGAGGTTTTTCAACGGTTGCTTATTCCGGTCAACCATGTTGGTGTTAGCTCTCTGCAATGAGGTTAATGAAACCAAGTGCAAGGGGTTAAGGAGAGTCAATGTTTCTATCTTAACGCAAGAATTCAATAGTTGACACCCATGAATGTCATATGAACCTGAATCGTATAAAACACACTCTTTATCAAGTTTTCCGTAGAGATAATTCTGTCAGCTGATCATAACTCTGGCTTACGCTTTTTAATCTCATAGAATAATTTTACTTTTGTATTAGTTATAAATTCCTCCACCTAAAAACTTTGATCGCCTAGAGACTAAGCACCACGCTCAGCTTGGTACTCACAACTACATTTCTTGGGATGATCTCGCACTTCAGTAGCTATCCCTAGTAATCGACCTGCACTGCATGGTTGCAGAGCCAAGCTTACTCCAAGGCCAGTGAAGTCATATAAATGCATTTTTGATGTAGTAAATTTTATCTCATCAAAAATTGGCGCCACAGCCAGACCACACATTTCAAAGGTGAAAAATTTCATCAATCCTCATATTCCAACAACCTAAGTCCAAGAAATGATGCATT